>OY740783.1:66709369-67309369 GCA_963514005.1 Raja brachyura
GTCCCTCAAGCCTGATGTGCTGGCAGCTCACTCACGGCTGGTGGGCTGGCAGTTGACTCACGGCTATTCCTTGAAATTCCATTTCAAGCAGAGTGCAAGGCCACCAAATTTAAATCCATTTTCCCACCATTTCAAGCAGGGTGCAAGGCCACCAAATTCAAGTGCAGTTTCTTACCTCTTCGAGCAGGGTGCAAGGCCACAAAATTCAAGTGCAGTTTCATACCACTTCAAGCAGGGTGCAAGGTCACCAAATTCAGGTTCAGTTTCCTACCACTTCAAGCAGGGTGAAAGGCCACCGAATTCAAGTGCAGTTTCCATCACTTCAAGGAGGGTGCATGCCCACCAAATTCAAGTGCAGTTTCATACCACTTCAAGCAGGGTGCAAGGCCACCAAATTCAAGTGCAGTTTCATACCATTTCATGCAGGGTGCAACAACACCACATTCAAATGCAGTTTCATACCATTTCATGCAGGGTGCAAGGCCACCACATTCAAATGCAGTGTCATACTATTTCAAGCAGGGTGAAACCACCATAAAACCATTATAAAACCACATGAAACACCACACTCACAGTTCAGTGGACATTCAGTGTGTTCAGTTGATTCACAGCTCAGACAGTCGTGACCTCTCCCTCCCCCATCATGCAGAGACTGAGCCACACCTACACTTCCAGGTTTTATAATCCCTCTCCCTCCCACCGGAAAAGGTGTGGCCTTCATGGCATGATTGACAGGAGAGAGATTCTCAACATTTTTTAAACGTTAATAACACTTTTGTTTTTCATTGATGGGAAGAATCCTCTGCACCTGATGAGCGGAGGGAGACTGAGTAAGATGGCCAAAAATCACAGCCGTAAGTGGTAGCATTTTATCTAAAATCAATATAGTGCAAACAGGAAGTTTAGACAAACAACCATCTGCAGTGCCTTTGCACTACAACCCAAAACCCCCAAGCAACCCTTTGTAGTGCCTTTTCACCTCAACCCAAACCCCCCACACAACCATTTGCATGCAGTGCCTTTTTACTTCAACCCATACCCCCCAAACAACCAATTGAATGCAGTGCCTTTTTACTTCAACCCAACCCAAACCCCCCCAAACAACCATTTGCATGCAGTGCCTTTTTACTTCAACTCAAACCCCCAAACAACCATTTGCATGCAGTGCTTTTTTACTTCAACCCAACCCCCCAAACAACCATTTGCATGCAGTGGCTTTTCACTTCAACCCAAATCCCCCAAACAACCATTTGCATGCAGTGCCTTTTTACTTCAACCCAAACCCCCCAAACAACCATTTGCAGTGCCTTTTTACTTCAAACCAACCATATTTTCATTTTCAAACCACATTAAGGGCACACAGTTGAGTAGACATGTGTTCAGTGTTATTCAGAGCTCAGAGAGATGTGACCCTCTGGCTTCCTCCATCTTGCATAGACTGAGTGAGGCACACCACCTCTGGGTTTTATAGTCCCTCCCCCTCCCACCAGCAGGGGCAGCAGAGAGAATGGCAAATGTTTTTAAAACATTAATATCTCTCTGATTATTCATAGATGGGAATAACCCTCTGGTCCAGTCCGGCGGAGGGGGGCTCTGAGCGAGGTGGCCAAAATTACAGCCATAGGTGGCGGCGTTCTCTCGGAAATCAAATCGCAGTGCGTCAAAAGCTGTTAAAATCTTACTTTTAGTAATATAAGATGTAATATATAAATTGCACTATTTTCCTAACTATTTTAGATATCTATAAAAAAATATACGTGTGGGCAAATGTAATAAATCAGAATCCAGGTAAATATCATTTTTAACTAGCAATTAAATGAAGGAGGGGAAATATAGTCATTTCCATGTTAGTTTTAATGGGCTTTGTTTGATAGCATGTCTGTAATAGACAGTTTCGTTCAGATTAATCTTGTTATGTATTTTACAGCAAAATTGCAATGTCATCTATATTTGCATTTTTTATAGCATTTTTTTGCAGCATCATAATGTATTAGTTGTATTCCTCGCATCCCGATAATGTTCATCCTTCTTTCTTCTTCTTCTTTCGTCTTCTTCTTTCGTGTGGCGTGCACAGCCTAAAGTTCTATTTGATCTTCCGTTGTCTAGTTGATTGCATTAGTCGAAACAGGGCGACCACGTGAAGGTTGCAATCATCCACCCCCAACAAATCTGCAACCTAGAATATCTCCCTGCTTTGAGTACGCTGCATTTTAACATCAGCTTAGCATTAAAACTTAGCACTAAAACAGCAAGAAGTATGAAGGCTTAGACTTTGTGCTCAGTGATGAACAATGTTTATTTCATTTGGACTTAGCCACAATTCTGGGCATTTCATCTGTAAATTGCAGAGATTAGAAATTCAAATGGTGCCATAGCATCTGCAGGGCATCTGGATCTGTATGAACAGTGCAATATCCATTGCAATTAGCTACAAAAATACTAACAAAGACATGAAAGCCCAGAAATATATCTTTGAAATGCTCAATCAAAAGAAGTGTAACCCATGAAAGTCATTAATAATATTCAAAATCTTTAGAATATTATTGAATTTAAAGCAGGTATCTAACTGCAGCTTCCAAATCTAATTAACATTAGAGTTGAAGGTGATTTTGGCTAGATCTTTTAAGGACAAACACTCTTATTGATGTATTTATAACATTAATTTGGATTCAGACTATGGCTGCTGCATAACATGGAGCATTGCAATCAGTCCAAGTGAAAAGGATTTACTTCTGCCAGTCAGGTGCTTATGAAGAAATATCCCATTGCCAAAGAAAATATTAAAAGCTTACTGAATAAGAAATAAGGGCTGTCAAGCTTATCACTCTTTCTTAACATAAGATATAAATCCTGGCTTATGCTGTCACTTAAATCAAGTAATGCCTTACCGGATCACCACCAGATGCAAAGGAAATGGACTGCATATGATGATTTGCTATAATCTGTTGAATCAGGACCAAAAACACAAATCATTAATCTCAGTCAAGAGAGTTTATAAACCAGGGTAACATAAAGAGCGGCAAATAATTAAACGCTGTGAATCAGGAGCTGTTGAAGGTACTCACAAAGCGATTATCATCAAAAGATAACATCAATCACACTCTTTAATAATTATCTGAAAATATTTAGGATGCTGCTTTCAAAGAGTTGGGGAGAAGCAATTGTGTATGGTGTTGAGTCACATTTCTCAATTAGGAACACTTCAACAAAACTTTTTAGAGTTCCCGGAAGATGATTGGATTGTTGTTATTTCCATTCTCCCAGTCTTACAACAAAGCACCATTGCAGCTATCCTGTAACTAAACCAGTGGCAAGGTATTAATTTACAAAGAGAAAGTGACAAAAAATCCACTTTCACCAATTAATTTTCACACTTTGAAACTGGCATCTTTGTTGAAATCTATTTATTCTGCAATATAACATCCCAGTAACACATTTCCCGTTGAGCCCATGGGCAAGCTACCTTGGCAAGGGAAAATAATTTTGAACAGTAGAACTGTTTTCTGATTTCCTCACATGCTGTGCATTTTTAGCTCCACAGCATGAATCTTTATAAAAGGCAGGAACCTGCCTCCAAGTCACCACAGTTGACATGTGTTGCTATGCGTCATATGAGGAGCACTGCTTTGGATGAACTCTCAGCTGCCTGGGGCTAGAAATATTAACTGTGACTTCTCCTATCCTATCCCCCCAAAATCTAACCGATGTAGAAACATAGAACAATAGGTGCAGGAGTAGGCCATTCAGTCCTTCAAGCCAGCACCACCATTCAATATGATCATGGCTGATCATCTAAAATCAGTACCCCGTTCCTGCTTTTTCCCCATATTCCTTGATTCCTTTAGCCCTAAGAGCTAAATCTAACCCTCTCTTGAAAACATCCAGTGAATTAGCCTCCACTGCCTTCTGTGGCAGAGTATACCATAGATTCACAACTCTCTGGGTGAAAAAGTTTTTCCTCATCTAAATGGCATACCCCTTATTCTTAAACTGTGACCCGTGGTTCTGGACTCTCCCAAAATGTTTCCTGCATCTAGCCTGTCCAATCCTTTAAGAATTTTATATGTTTCTTTAACATCTCCTCTCATCCTTCTAAATTCCAGTGAATACAAGCCCAGTCGACCCATTCTTTCATCATATGTCAGTCCTGCCATCCCGGGAATGAACCTGGTGAACCTACGCTGCACTCCCTCAATAGAAATAATGTCCTTCCTAAAATTAGGAGACTAAAATTGCACACAATTCTCCAGGTGCAGTCTCACCAGGGCCCTGTACAAAGGTAAAATTGTAAAATGTGACATTAGAATTAGTGAAAGGAATTTGATAGTTGCTAGATAAAAGGAAATCCTAAATGACGAAAGTGTGTGGCAGACCGGATCAAGGTGGCTTATGTGAAGCAAATCCCAGCATTGATAATGAGGTACCATTTGGCAAATTGTCTCACATCGAGGTGTATTCGTTGTTTAGATGCAGATCAAAGAGTAAATGAGGTGGCGAAGAGTAAATGACTCTTGTCTCACTCACACTTCCGGCCTCTTCCTTCACCTATTATATCCTACATAACTGAGCACATTTTTACTGCAGCAACTGAATGAAAGCAAAGGCAAAAATAATCAGGTACTTCTCATGAGCACACAGGAAATAAAGTGTCAAGTTGTAGAAGTCCATAGAATATCTTTATAAGGATGTTGCCATAACTAGAGGGTGTGAGCTATAGGCAGAGGTCGAGTAGGCTGGGCCTCTATTCCTTGGAGCGCAGGAGGGTGAGGGGTGATCTTATACAGGTGTGGAATAGCTCAGGTAGATGCACATAATCTCTTGCCCAGGGTGGGGGAATTGAGGACCAGAGGACATAGGTTCAAGGTGCAGGGGAAAGGATTTAAGAAGAATTTGAGGTGTTCTAGGAGTCAATTGCTCTACATCGGTGAGACCAAGCGCAGGCTTGGCGATCACTTCGCCCAACATTTCCGCCTAGTTCACATTAACCAACCTGATCTCCCGGTGGCTCAGCACTTCAACTCCCCCTCCCACTCCGAATCCGACCTTTCTGTCCTGGGCCTCCTCCATGGCCACAGTGAGTCCCACCCCAAATTGGAGGAGCAGTATCTCATATTTCACTTGGGCAGTTTACACTATTGATTTCAGGTAGTCCTTGCTTTCTCCCTCCTTCCCCTCCCCAGCTCTCCCATAGCCTACTGTCCACCTCTTCCTTTCTCCTTCCCGCCCCCCCCAATCCCCACATCAGTCTGAAGAAGTGTCTCAACCCAAAACGTCACCTATTCCTTCGCTCCATAGATGCTGCCTCACCCGCTTAGTTTCTCCAGCATTTTTATCTACATAGGAATCTGAGGGGTAACTTTTTCACACAAAGGATGGTGGGTGTATGGAACAAGCCACCAGAGGAAGTAGTTGAGGCTGGGACTATCCCAGCATTTAAAAAACAGTTAGACAGGTACATGGATAGGACAAGTTTGGAGGGATATGGACCAAACGCAGGCAAATGGGACTAATGTAGCTGGGACATATTGGTCAGTGTGGGCACGTTGAGCCGAAAGGCCTATTTCCACACTGTATCACTCTATGACTCTATGACTCCATCTGCATTCTTAAAATCCTGATACCAAAAACATAGCTAAAAAAGTCAACCATTGAGAACCATTGCTTTGCGATCTCACCAAAATTTATAATAACTAGGAGCTAAATATGTATGCATATGTCATGGCTGTAATTCAGATCCTTTAAATTCAATGGAAACAAGTTTCAAAGGCAGAGTCTAATGTCAGCCACAAATATGGCTTTCAGACAAGTAACTGAGGGTAAATGTATACTTATGGTCTTCTTCTTTCGTGTGGCGTGCAAAGCCTAAAGTTGTAGGACAACTTCTTCTGTTTGTGCACGTCGAGTTGATTGCATTAGTCGAAACAGGGCGGACCACGTGAAGGTTGCAATCTTCTACCCCACACTTATGGTGAACAGCAATCATATCCCCTTTACAAACTGAAAAAGTATCACACTGTACTGTATATTGTTGTGGGCAACAACAACATAACAACATAAAAAAAATCAGCTTTCAAGATTCATGGCTGATACCAGAATTTTAATGCTTTATGATTTAACATGATCAGTCACATTTATGAAAATCAAAAAACTGCAAATGCTAGAGAAAATGAAACAAAAGCATCACATGTTGGAAATACTCAAGGAACATCTACGGAAAGAGGAACAAAGTTAACATTTCAGATTGAAGACCTTTTGTCATAACTGTGAAAGAGAGAAAACAAGTGAAAACAAAGAAAGCAAGGCTGTTGAGTAGATAAACTGTTAATGAAGTTACCTATTTGACAGCGTTAGGGATGTGGTTGATGAGATTATCGTAAAATAATCAACAACTTATTCACACAGCAAACTTGAGATATTCCAATTATCCTTCTCCACTCTTTCTGCAAGTTAAATATAAGTTGGTGTTTACAATGTTTAATACCTTAAAAGTGAGGACTGATTTTAAGACTCATTATATAAAGCATTTATATCCTCTTTGGCTCCCAAAACTTGTACGGCAAAATGTCACACTCAGAACGCTGGTATTATAACAAATTAATCTGAATGAAGTTGTTCTGAAGTAATTTGTCTTTTCTGATCACCAAAACCACCATCCTCAACCCAATATTCAGAAGAACTTGACGCTCCCAGGGGGCCACAGGTGGCAGTCTCTCCCAGGAGGCCATGGCCCTTGAGAAGCCGGACGGCGGGTCCCCGCGGCCAGACTCAGGGTCGGCGCCGTAGAACCATCGGGAGATGACCTGGCAGCAATCAAGGATGGGCGCAAGTGGTCGAGGTCGAGGATGGGCTGGCAGTCAAGGAGGACACTAGCGGTTGAAGAAGGGGCCAGTGGTCAAGGACAGGCCAGTGGAGGTCAGACGTGCCAGTAAGAAAAGAGAGGGACCCGGCGGGGGGGCGCGCTGAGAACAAAGGGGGGACCACCGGGAACAAAGAGGGACCATTGGGGACAAAATGGTAACTTTGTAACTTTGCCGGTGCCCTATACGTATGTGGCTACTCATTGCATATTTGTGGATGCAAAACAAAGAATCTCACATGTCACATGTAATAGTAATAAAGTATCATGCATTAATTTATTAAACTTGAAAATCAAGTCCATTAATCTAAAATATTAAAAAAGATCTTTAATGTTTGAACATTCATTAAAATCATTATGAACCAATAGATTAATTTAACAAGATAGGGAATATATTAAAAAAAAAATTTCATCTTTTAAGAAATTACATATCTATTCATGCAATTATAGGGCACATAGTATTTGGAATACTTTGCTACTGTTATTAGTATTGTAATATTTTGAACAATATATGTTGAATGACTGCAGGTTAAATAAAATGAAAAAGAATAGTTTATGTTTGATAACATCACATTTACTTAACGTAGACATGCATTAGCCGACAAGAATTTGTCACCTTTTTCTAGAGCGCTTTGATTTTGCTATCCCCCAAACAATTCCTTAGTTATAACACAAAAGGAGGCAATTCAACCAAACAAGAGCCAGCCAGCATTGTTGCACCTTTCACCTTTAATTTTGTAACCATGCAGTTTATGGTGGTCAAAGTACATATCCAAGTACTTTTAAAATATAGCAAGGTTTTCAGACTCTACCATACTTTTAAGCGGTAAGTTCAGGACTTTCTATAAGTGTGAAAGTATTTTCCTCCACTCTCCCACTCACTTCAAATCTAAGCATCCTGGTTATTGACCTGTGTTCAGGGAAAGAAATCCATCCATTGCATACTACCTAGGCCTTTCACAAATGTATACACCTCAATTACTGTAAACCTTCTGTCAACCTCCTCTTGCCAGGACACTCCCGGTAAGCGGCAGACCGGGACACTCCATGTATGAATCAATGTATGAATGAAGACAAAGGACTAGCCCACTGACAGAGGACTAGCCCACCGAGGAACACCCGCTGCGGACCGATGACAGAGGACTTGTATACTGCCTAAACTGTAAGCAAAACAAAGCATTTCACTGTACCTAGGTACCGAAGGTACATGTGACAATAAAGTATAATGTGTTCGTTCATACATTGATTGTTTGATTGATTCCTTCCTTCCTTTCATCCTTCCTTCCTTCCTTCATTCGTTAATGTATTTATTTGTTCATTAATTAATTAATTAATTCATTCATTCATTCATTTATCCATCCATCCATCCACCCATCCATCCATCCATCCATCCATCCATCCATTCATCCATCCATTCATACTATTTCGAAGATAATAGCTCAGGGCAGTCCAATCATTCTAAGATCTAAAATTCTCCATTCCACAAAGCATCCTCACAAATCTCAGTATTTTTCAAATGCAGTTACATTTTTGCTGTAATTAGATTGATAATGTTATGGCATTAATATGTTGTTGACCCTGAGACTCATTTATTAAAAGCATGAAATATTCATGATTCAGATTTTCCCAGAGAATAGAAAAGTGCATGAAACTTCACTGAAGTATTTTACTAGTGGTTTTCTTTCTCATTTCAAGCAGTACATTGTAACATCTGTGCGATTTACAGGGAGAATGGAAAGGTTTGGGTGAAAATACAAATTACCGGACCAGAGGCACAAACCTCTTTTAAAGGCAAGGCTTTATTTTGATGTTGTGGTTCTATCTCCTGGTAGGTGACCCTTGAAGCTGGCCCCTGACAATCAAGAGCAAAAAAAGATTAGTATTTATGAGAGTAAGGTGGACGACAAGGTTGGCCAGGTGGGCAGAGGAATGGTTGATGGAATTTGTTACAGAAAAGTGTGAGGTGGTGCATTTTGGGATGTCGAACAAGGGCATGACCTACACAGTAAATGGTAGGCCTCTGGGTAGTGTTGTAGAGCAGAGGGATCTAGGAGTACAGGTGCATGGTTCCTTGAAGGTTGAGTCGCAGGTAGATAAGGTGGTCAAAACGGCTTTTGGCACTTTGGCCTTCATCAGTCAGAGTATTGAGTATAGATGTTGGGAGGTCATGTTGCAGTTGTATAAGACGTTGGTGAGACCGCATTTGGAATATTGTGTTCAGTTCTGGGCACCATGTTATATGAAGGCTATTGTCAAGCTTGAAAGGGTTCAGAAAAGATTTATGAGGATGTTGCCAGGACTAGAGGGTGTGACCTATAGGGAGAGGTTGAGTAGGCTGTGTCTCTATTCCATGGACCGTAGGAGAATGAGGGGAGATCTTATAAAGGTGTACAAAATCATGAGAGGAGTAGATCAGGTAGATGCACCAAGTCTTTTGCCCAGAGTAGGGGAATCAAGGACCAGAGGACAGAGGTTATAGGTGAAGGGGAAAAGATTTAATAGGAATCCGTGGGATAACTTTTTCACACAAAGGGTGGTGGGTATATGGAACAAGCTGCCAGAGGAGGTAGTTGTGGCTGGGACTATCCCATCGTTTAAGAAACAATTAGACAGGTACATGGATAGGACAGGTTTGGAGGGATATGGACCAAGCGCAGTCAAGTGGGACTAGTGTAGATGGGACATTATTGGCACCGTGCGGGCGAGTTGGACCGAAGGGCCTGTTTCCACACTGGAGCACTCTATGACTATGAGAGAAAAGATGCAATTTAAGGGTTAGTATATGGGAGGGGAGAACGTCAGCAGCATGTTGAATTTGCCACAGTCTGCTGCACAACATCACCATTGTGAAGCCACAGATTACACCATCAACTAGGCCGTAAGCAACCTCAAGATGGAGGAGGACAGGAGAAGGAAGAAAGCATAAGAGGAGGTTATCAAGATGCATTTCTTGATATGAACATTTGAACAAATGAACATTTCTTCCAACTCCAAATTCCTTTTTAACTTTGAGAACCACATTTTATCTTAGAGGGAAGAGAAAATGTCTTTGTTTATCAAAGCCTCCACCCAGCAAGAAAGTAAAAGGAATATTCAACAGTAAATAAACATGTCAAATCACTTTAAAAATGTGTAATATTTGTAACTTTGTAATATTACATAGAAATGTCAACTAATTATCCTATGCCTCTTTGATGACAGGCATAGAAGTATGTAGCTGCCATTTCTGACAACATGGTGTTACGACAACAACCTTTCTTCAATGTCAACAGGAAGTGGGGTGGGGTACTGCTCCAGTCTACATCAATAGTGCTGAAGTGAAGATCATCCAGAGCACCAAGGTCCTAAGAATAAATATCACCAACAATTTGTCTGAGACTACATACATACTGAGACTACAGCCAAGAAAGCACACCATGCCCCCGTAATTCCCCAGAAAACTATGGAAATTAAGCATTATCAATTTCTATAGGCGCACCATAGAATTAATTCTATCGAAATGCATCAGTTTGTTATGGCAACTGATCTGTCCAAGACCTTAGGAAATTACGGAGAATTGTGAACATAGCTCAGTCCATGAACACAAGCTCCACCCCCCCCCCCCACCTCCCCCCTCCCACCTCCCCCTCCTCACCTACTCCATCTGCATTTCACATGGTCCCACAAAAGCAGCCATAATCAAGTACCACTCACACCCTGGTCAATTCTCTCTTCTCCCCTCTTCTACCAAGGCTTGAAAACATAAACCACCAAACCCAAGAACAGCTTCTTCCTTGCTGTTATCAGACTGTTGAACGGACCTCTCACATGAACGGACATCTTCTAATCTCCATTGTTGCAGCCCTTACATTTTTTTAAATTCATATTTTGTCTGTAGCAATAATATTATATTCTGAACTTTGTTTATTTTCTAAAGATAGGCACAAAATGCTGGAGTAACTCAGCGGGTCAGGCAGCTTCTCTGGAGTGAAGGAATGGACGACGTTTCAGTTTGATACCCTTCTTCAGACTGAGAGTCAGGAGGGAAGAAGACATGGAGATATGGCAGGATAAGGTGTGAAAACACTGATCAAAGCAGACGATGATGAGGAAATGTAGAATGGTTCATTGTTAGCTGAGGGGAAGGTGACAAGGAGGCATCCAATCAGTAAAATGTAATCAGGAGGACAGTGAAACTAGTCGGAGAACTTGGGTGACAGAGGGATGGAAGGAGAAATAAAGCAAGGGTTACATGATTCTTGAGAAATCCATATTCTTACCGCTGGATTGTAGCTGCCACAGTGAAATATGAGGTTCTGTTCCTCCACTTAGCTCTGAAGTTGGAGGAGGTCCAGGACAGAAAGGTTGGTATGGGAATGGGAGGTGGTTAAAGTGTTTAATTTCTCTTTTGCACTATCTGATGCACTTGTACATTTTACGATTTCCATGGATAACATGCAAAACAAGTTTTTTTTCTGTATCTTGGAACACATTGCAACAATAAACTAATACCATTTAGATCTGAGAGTTTAATAAGTTTAAAAGGAACCTGTATTATTACAAACATGACCATGAATGATTTAATGAAACTGTGGATCACTCATCTAAATCACTACTGAAACCCACGTACTACATCTGTTGCTCAGCCCCTGAAGACTGACCATTATACTGCAACATTTCATTTTATTTCTCAGCTGAGGGATCATTTACAGTGATTTCAGCTATCCAGCTGAAATGAACAGTTGACCTTTAAGTGGAAGCAAATCCAAAGCTTTACTGTATGCTCATCATAATGTAAGTGAGCACACGGTCCTATTTATCTGATGACTTTGAGTCACTGTATTACCTAGTCATCATGTCTTCACATCTAGAACATTACTGCATTGCTGGATACACACAAGGAGGCCTAACTGACAATCCAGGTCTAAAGGAAGATAATTAGAGATTAAAGAATAAACACCAAGAAGAAATTACAACCAGATCAGGATAAGTCAATGTTAGTACATAACGTCCATTATTTAGAAAAGTTTGCTTTATGAACGTTCACTATAAATGCACAACTCTCTGCATATAAGAATACATTTATCCAAAATTTCTATAATGCATTTTGTCCAAGTTATTTAATGAAAAACATCTTGTTTCACAGAATATTTTCCAAGATGAACATAGCTTTAAGGTGAAAAGGGTAAAGTTTAAAAGAGATGTGCAAGGTAATTTTTTTTTTATACAGAGATGGTAGGTGCCTGGAACGTGCTGCCAGAAGTGGTGGTAGAGTCAGATGATAGTGGTGTTTAAGAGGCTTTTAGATATGCACATGAATATGCTGGGAATGTATGGATATGGATCACATGCAGGCAGGACATTAGTTTATCTTGGCATCATGTTAGCATATCAGTGTGGGTCAAAGGGCCTGTTCCTGTGTTGTAGCTTTCTATGTTCTATGTTCTAAGGAATGGCTACAACTCAAAGTTCCCTACCACTGATCTCTTTACATAAATGTGCCAGAAAATGCATTGCCTACACTCTGTTCTAAACCCACCTCTTAGTTTCTGAGGTATGCCAAAGTCCTCCTTGAATTTGTGCACAATTAACAAAACCGTGACCTCCACACCATGTTTGCCTAACAAGCATAAAATGATCAGTTACACAGGTAAAGACCATTGCATTTTACATAGCTCACAAATTCCACAGCCTCCCAATCATTCTGTTGAGATGCTTCATTGAGGTGGTTAGACTGAAATGAATTGAAAAGAAAATCATGAATTAAAATCTCAGACAATTAACGTAAATTGGCCTCCGCTTCTCCTAGTGAAATCCTTCTAACTTTACCTTCCAGTCCTATTCTCCACAGCCCAAGTCTCAATCCACCTGAGCTCCAGAGACTGTAACCAGACCTCCTGAGGATTCTCCCATTTACCTGGCCATGCTACAGGATGAGATATCCTGCAATAGCTACCTACCCCTAGTCCAAGGGCATACAGTATTTTCAGTCCAGGCTAAGGGAAAGGTGCTGTATTTTTATGTAGATGTAGGCCATCAATCATTCTACAATTGAGGTTGCCATGGGTGAAGATGTAAAAATTATCTAAAGGGCCTCTTATCATGCTTCCTTTCTTAAGAGCAATGAGCGTTCTCTGTAAGTATATCGGCTCGTCTTGTGGTTACAGTGATACTGGTGAACAATTCTGGAACAGGAAAGTGCTCCTGCAACTGCAGCATTTTCGGCTACTGAGCTGTAAATGCACATCAAAGGGAGTATTGCCTGAGCATTAGTTGTAGAGGGATGGATGTGACTTCCTAAGAGGTAAGATCCACAAGATCCACAATGGCACTGCAATAAACCCAGGACATGGAGGTGACAGCAGGCTGCATGCCTTCCGTGAACCATTTCATAAAGCTGCCATCAATGCTTCCAAAGCAGTACTAACACCAATGATCAAGACTCTAGTTCAGCTGTCTCTTTCCTGATAGTAACCCTCTGCTCGAAGAACAGCAATCTATTGTAGGGTTTCCCTTCTCCAAGAGAACAATAGTGGGTTCCCAAGGGAAGGCAAGCTGAGGTCTGCTTGGAAGGTTAGAACTGCCTAATGCACAAACAACTTGAATGACCTCCAACTGTGGCTCAACGGATCAGAAGGCTGATGGATTGTCCGTGTTATTGACACTGAAATATGTCACCTGGAGCTCCTCTTGATCCTGAGAGAGATTGAAGAAGGACTAACCAGTGTCCTTTGATATTTCTGACATGATGCTTAAGATGGCGCCTGCCTGCGGCGACTTTTGCGGAACACCAGAACAGAAAAGATTTAACTACAACTTCTATCAACTTACCTGCATCAGGGAAACGGCAGTAATTGGTGCCGTTTCTGACAGGCTGCTTGTGCAGCTGAAAGCGCTGGAAATTTTGCGATCTCCCACAGCTGCGGGAGCACCGGACTTTAAACTTTCCCACACTGGCTGTGAAACTCCCGACCCAACTGAAGAACCCAGGTATGGCACCTGGAAACCCCGGGATGACCTCCAGAGCCGACGGGCTGGATATCCCAGAAGAAATGAAGCTGGAGCTGCTGATTCTGAGGGAACCCCCGTTCATTACGGAGCTGGAGCTGCCATCTGTGAGGGGATTCCCGTTCCAGCGTTGGTCCGCAGAAACAGCAGGTACAGGAAACACAGTACCTGGAAACAAAGGGGAAGCCTCCATTGTGTCCGGAAACGTGGCCGACGGGCAGGACCTCAGGTCAGAATGAAGCGCAGGGGACTTCGGCCCCCTCTCCCTACTATCCTACTGGCCAATGTACAGTCTCTTGAAAATAAAGTGGGGGACTTAAGGGCAAGGCTGCTTTATCAAAGGGAGCTGAGGGAATGCTCTGTGTTCTGTTTCACAGAGACATGGCTCACCCCCAGCTCCCCAGACTCAGCAGTCCAGCCTGAAGGGTTCTCCATCCACCGTATGGACCATACACTGGCATCGGGGAAAGGGAGAGGAGGGGGTGTCTGCCTCATGGTCAACTCTGCGTGGTGTTCAGACGTGGTAGTCCTGTCCAACTCCTGCTCTCCACACTTCGAACATCTGGCGGTGAAGTGCCGTCCCTTCTACCTACCGAGGGAATTCACCTCCATCATCCTAACCGCGGTCTACATCCCACCCCAGGCAGACGTTCGTCTGGCACTGGAGGAGCTGCACGCCATGGTCAACAAACACCAGACATCTTACCCCGAGGCATTTACCACCATTGCTGGGGACTTCAATAAGGCAAACCTAAAGAAATCACTCCCCAAGTTCCACCAACATGTCTCCTGCTGCACTAGAGGACCAAACACCCTCAACCACTGCTACACCACCATCAAGGATGCCTACCGCTCTATCCCTCGCCCTCACTTCGGTAAATCCGACCATACTGCGGTGCTGCTTCTTCCTGCCTACAGGCAGCAATTAAAGAGTGCACCCCCAGAGGTGAGGACAGTACAGAACTGGTCGGCGGGGGCAGAAGAACAACTACAAGACTGTTTGGAGTCTGTAGACTGGGCTATGTTTAAGGACTCGGCAACGGACTTGAATGAATACGCCACGGTCATTACAGACTTCATAAAGAAATGTGTGGAGGACTGCATCCCTACAAAAACCTTCCGAGTGTTTCCCAATCAGAAACCTTGGATGAACTGTGAGATCCGCACTCTTCTGAAGACCAGACACCGGGCATTCATGTCTGATGACACAGTGGCCTATAAGAAGTCCAGATACGACCTTGGTAAGGCCATCAAAAAGGCCAAAAGGGAGTTCTGCTCCAAGCTGGAGGATGAGACAGATGTTCGGCAGCTGTGGCGGGGACTGAATGCAATCACCTCTTACAAGGCGAAACCAGGAGGCAGCTCGGACGTCGGCGATACATCACTCCCTGATGAGCTCAATGCATTTTACGCACGCTTTGATAGGGAGAACACCGATGTGCCTTCCCGAGCCCCTATTTGCTGTGATGGTATTTCAGTCTCAGTCACAGAGGCCGACGTCAGGAAATCCTTCAGAGGGGTGAACCCTCGAAAAGCGTCTGGACCTGATGGCATACCTGGTCGTGTCTTAAAAACCTGTGCGGACCAACTGGCTGGAGTTTTTACGGACATTTTCAACCTGTCACTTCTGAGGTCTGAGGTTCCCACCTGCTTCAAAAGGGCATTAATAATACCGGTGCCCAAGAAGAGCAAGGTGACGTGCCTCAATGACTATCGACCTGTGGCACTAACGCCTGTGCTCTTGAAGTGCTTCGAGAGGTTGACCATGGCGCAAATCAACTCCTACCTCGACAAAAACCTGGACCCACAGCAATTCGCTTACCGCCACAACAGATCAACAGTGGACGCGATCTCGCTGGCCTTCCACTCCACTCTGGACCACTTGGACAACAAAAACTCATATGTCAGGCTGCTATTTATTGACTACAGCTCGGCATTTAACACAATCATCCCCTCCAAGCTGGTTACCAAACTTGCAGAACTGGGTCTTTGCACATCCCTCTGCAATTGGATCCTTGACTTCCTCATTCACAGACCACAGTCTGTTCGTATTGGTGGAAATGTGTCAGACTCGATAACAATCAGCACGGGAGCACCTCAGGGCTGCGTGCTCAGCCCCCTGCTGTACTCACTCTATACTCATGACTGCGTAGCCGGTCATAGCGCGAACTCCATCATCAAGTTCGCTGACGACACCACTGTTGTGGGACGTATCACTGAAGGGGATGAGTCTGAGTATAGAAGAGATATCGAGCGACTGTCCATATGGTGCCAGCACAACAACCTGGCCCTCAACACCAGCAAAACCAAGGAACTGATTGTGGACTTTGGAAGGAGTAGGATGGGGACCCACAGTCCTGTTTATATCAACGGGTCGAGGGTTGAAAGGGTCAAGAGCTTCAAATTCCTGGGCGTGCACATCTGTGAAGATCTTTCCTGGTCCGAGAACACAGATGCAATTAATAAGAAAGCTCATCAGCGCCTCTACTTCCTGAGAAGATTACGGAGAGTTGGTCTATCAAGGAGGACTCTCTCTAACTTCTACAGGTGTACAGTAGAGAACTTGCTGACTGTTTGCATCGTGGCTCGGTTCAGCAACTTGAACGCCCTGGAGAGGAAAAGACTCCAAAAAGTAGTAAACACTGCCCAGTCCATCATCTGCTCTGACCTTCCTTCCATCGAGGGGATTTATCACAGTCGCTGCCTCAAAAAGGCTGGCAGCATCATCAAGGACCCACACCACCCTAGCCACACACTCATCTCCCTGCTACCTTCGGGTAGAAGGTACAGGAGCCTGAAGACTGCAACAACCCGGTTTAGGAATAGCTACTTACCCACAGCCATCAGGCTATTAAACCTGGCTCGGAACTCTGAACATTAATATCCCTCCATCTGTTATTTGCACTTTATTAATTTATTAAGTCATGGGTGTATTTATGTATAGAATTGTAGTCAATGCCTTCTATGTTCTGTTGTGCTATGCAAAGAAAGATTTTCATTGTCCTGTCAGGGACACATGACAATAAACTCTTTTGATTTTGACCAAATCCTGTCACATGCGTCTACATCAGTCTTGTTATGTATGTTCACCTAACTTTGCCCTCATTCACTGTGCCAGGGGCGGCACAGTGGTGCAGAGGTAGAGTTGCAGACTTACAGCACCAGAGATCCGGGTTCATTCCTGATTACGGGTGCTTGTCTATACAGAGTTTGTATGTTCTCCCTGTGACACGTGGATTTTCTCTGGGTGCTCCAGTTTCATCTCACATTCCAAAGACATGCAGGTTTATAGGTTAATTGGCTTCTGTAAATTGGCTATAGTTTGTAGGATAGAACTAATTTATGGGGATCATTGGTCATTGCAGACTTGGTGGGCCAAAGGGTCTGTTTGTACTCTGTATCTTGAACCTAAACTAAACTAAAATCCAACTCCTCTGAGGAGTCTCTAGGGAGATGTCAGAATAGCTTTTCTATCCATTTGGCTTAACTGAAGTCTGTTAATGGCAACCAGAGTATGTTCATTAGAAACATGTGCCTCTAGCCGAGCATGTTCAACCAAACGCCTACACTCAATGATGTTGGTATCTGTTGGTAGGTGGCGGTGTCAGGCATAATAATGAGATATCCTCCTCATTATCTTTCTCCACTCCTTCCACTTTTTCATCCACCTCTATTGAATCTTGTACATGATGAAGAAATGTGGCACTAGCCACAGAATGGAAGGCTGGTAATGTTGAGTACGGCACAGTTAACAGAGTGCTCAGGAGACAAGCACATGCTGTACACAAAAACAGAACACACATTCCTATTAAGGAAGAAGTATATGAAGCATATGAAAGCTTCCCCAGATATATTGATATCTTTGTCACCAATGACCTGCTTCACAATAATTCTCAACACTGGTGTCCCAAAAGGATGTGTTCTCAGTCTGTACTATATTTCCCATATACTCACAACCATCTGGTCAAATCCGGCTCTAAATCCATCTGCACGTTTGCAGATTACACCAATGTGGTGAGTCCGATCATGAACAATAACAAGAGTATAGAAAGGAAATAGAGAACTTAGAAATATGGTACCAGGACAACAACCCTTCCTCAATGTCAACAAGCAAAGGAGCTAGTTATTGATTTGAGACAGCGTGTTGGAATACATTCCCCACATGAAATGGTTGAGAGCTTCAAATTTCTTAATATTACCAATGATCTGTTGTGGATCAACCACATTAAAGCAACAGCAAAGAAGTCACACCAACATCTCTACTTAGAAACATAGAAAATAGGTGCAGGAGTAGGCCATTCGGCCCTTCGAGCCTGCACCGCCATTCAATGTGATCATGGCTGATCATCCAACTCAGTATCCCATACCTGCCTTCTCTCCATACCCCCTGATCCCTTTAGCCACAAGTGCCACATCTAACGCCCTCTTAAATATAGCCAACTTCCTTGGTAGACTGGGGAAATTCAACATGTCTCCAATGACTCTTACAAATTTCTACAGATACACCATGGAAAACATTCTGTCACAACTTGGTAGGGAACATTTGCATCACAACTTGGTAGGGAACTGCTCTGTCCAAGGCCACAAGAAAGCTAAGGTACTGTCCGACTCAGCTCGGATAGTAAGCAAACCTTTTCACTGTTCCTCGATACACGTGACCATCATAAAGCCAAACCTCAACCTAAACCCTTAAGTCTAAAATGGCAGCATCTCTCCTTCAGCCTGATGTGTCTTGGAACTAAAAGGAGCCGTCTTATTTTTCGTTCAGATGACAGTTGCAATATACATTATCCTGCAAGACAAATGGGAAAGCTAAGATCAAAGCAACATAAATTTCATAGTTAAATTGTTGCGACTGTGTGGATATGTGGTTTAAATTGTGTGACTGGAAAAAACGGATTAAGGCAGTAATGGGAGAGCAATTTTAGAAATGGTAGCTGTGGAAATCTGCAAATGCATGTGTACAGTAAATACTTCCAAAGGTACGAGGGAGTGTGGAGTGCAGTCATATCTGTTTCAAAACTATATTTTTGTGGTATTGCTTTAGGTGTCAGAGCATTAACCTTGACATACTCAGTAAAGTTATGGAACTTTGTCTCACACTCTTCCCAGGTGTGGGAGAAATCACCCCAGTGTTATTTTAGCAACCACTTCCTTTTCATCTCTACTCTGAGGGCCTTCCAGGTACCCCTAGTGCAGGCAACTTGCCTCATCCTCTCAATCTCATCCATACAAGTGGGTGGTGAGTGTATGGGATGAGCTGCCAGAGGAGGTAGTTGAGGCAGGGACTATCGCAACATTTAAGAAACAATTAGACAGGTACAGAACAGGTTTAGCGGGGTATGGGCCAAACGTAGACTGGTGGGACTAGTGTAGATGGGACATGTTGGTCGGTGTGGGCAAGTTGGGCTGAAGGGCCTCTTTCCACACTGTATGAGTCTATGACTCGATAACACGTATGAAGCTCCATGATTGTAAATAGTACAGCATTTCTTGGAGACCGTTTTAAATTAGCCTGCAGCAAGTGCAGTTCTAACAGTGATGTCCCTTGGTAGAGAGATGTTTTTTAACGGACTGTTGACTGGGCACCAATTATATTTGCATCCAACCTGCACAGACATTAATAGCTACTGGATAAGCATATGACTCAAATTTAATGTTCCTGTGGTTGGAGATTTTATCCCAAGGCAGAGGTGTCCATAACCAAAGGTGTATAAATTTAGAGTAAAGGGCCTGTCCCACTTATGCCATTTTTCAGGCGACTGCCGGCGACTGTCAAGTTGCCGGCAGTCGCCTGAAAAACCGGCGACTAGAACGGCAAATGTCAGAGTGGAACACACACACACACATCGCTTCCTTCACCAGTCTGTTATGCAGATGGGAGACAGGGCAAGCGGGGGGAGAGCTGAGTGAAATTCACACGGGTCAAAGCCAAGGTGATACAGACACACACCGCGATGAACAGGAAGGTTGGCGTTGTAATTTGGGATGGCTAAAGCACAGTATACGATAAGTCTTTTAAAAGAGTGGGGGAGAAGAGGGGAGGAGGAGTGAGAAGGAATGGAGACAGCTTTTAAGAAGCCAGAGATACACAGCTGTGAAGCTCGGCAGACATTTAACATTACCGGTCGGTTATCCTTGGTTCTGAAAACTACTGCTTATGTTATTTTTCCCAATGAGCCAATGAAATTCACCAGTCAGCACCGACTACAACCTATGAGAACCCACGAGAACCTTCGACCTCCTGGCAACCCACTAGGACCTCCTAGCGACCAACCTATGGCACGAGAATTCTCGCTACTCTTCATGGCGGCTTTGTTCAGGTCGCCGATAATTTTTCAACATGTTGAAAAATTTGTGGCGACCATAATGAGGCCGCAACTAGTTCCCAGAATGCGGGAACTCCTCACGACCATGAAGGCAACTGCCCGGCAACCACCCGCGAACATGTGGCGACCATGTGGCTCCTGCAGTCCCCTAAAAAGTCGCCTAAGTGGAACATGCCCATAAGGATAAGAGATTCAGATGGGTTCTGAGAAATAATGTATTTCACCCAAAGAATGGTTAGAATTAGGATTGCACTGTCTGAGTGCATAACTATTAATTTTCAGAAAAAGTCGATTAACTGATGAAACTAGATTTTTAAGAACTTTGACAATTTAAACAAAGCCTTCACCATACATTCACATGTTACATACATTCTTAAAGATTTACTTGGGGAATGTATTCTTGCATACTCAATTGCTGAAGGAATATCAGTATTTAATGATGGACAATACAAGAGAGAAAATATAGGTAATCATTTTTGTATTATTGTTTCTTTCAGGTGTTGAGCATAATACGAGGCAGGTAATATCTTGCCAAAAGTCATAATCCAATGAAAATATTTTTTTCGTTTTTTTAGTAGAACCTGTGGTAATAACCATCATGATTAGGTTACTACAGTTCAAGTGACACATACTGAATGCAAACTGTTGTCTGGTCCACATATGAAACATAGAATGATTAGTTCTCTCCATGCTTACAACTTGAGCATCTAAGTGTTTCCAGCAGTTTCTGTTCTGTTTCACCTACCCTATAAACTGTTTTAGGAAGAAATACATCTTCCCCAGGCTTCTTTCCAAAGGTTTATTATACGCAAGACAGATATCCAGCACAAAAGTCTTCTCAATTGATTACAAGACCTAACAATCACACTCTTTTCCGAAGAATATTTACATTAAGACTGGTACATTACCAGACATTTCACACATTAAATAATTCTGTGAGATCAATTGCATATGTGTGCGTGTTACATTTTTAAAAATAGGGCCCAAATTCTCAAGTTCAGTTGAACCAGAAAGTGAATTGTTCATAATGTTCAAAGGCATATTTAAATATAATCTAACTTCACTGATCAGCACCCACCAAGCACTTCAATGTATTTAAAAATTGTAGCTGTAATGCAACTTAGATAATACATTTGAGATGGATGATTAAACCGGAAAATATATTTTGGCTATCAAGCAGCTAGATTGTTTTATTGTGCTGCTGGTACAAATCAGGATTAATCCTGCCTACCTGCTTTGTGTCAGGCGTCATTAGATTGAGGCTACTCGTTGAAATATTCAGAGTGATGTTCATTCCAGAAAACTGCAAATTACTCTTACCAAGTATACTCGACAATGCTTTACTCGGTGGCTGTTGAGGCAAATCATACAAAAGAAATAACCAAATCTTTACTGACAGGTAAACACTAAAATAGTAATTTTGAATTGTGTACATAATAAATTATTGTAAAATTGCAACAATTATTTATTTTCTTCTTTTAAAATATATCCATAAATTACATTTCCATTTTATTATTTTGATAATTAGTAAAACATAAAATGAACTATACATACTTAAATTTATTCTCAAGATTGCTGACAAGGTTAGCATTTAGTATTCATTCCTCGCTCAAATTTGAGTAGGTGATGATGAGATTTCCTCTTGAACTGTGAAATCTGTGACCAAGGGAGTTCCCACACTTCCGTAAGATTGGAAGTTCCAGAATTTGTATTCAATTATGTCACTGGGTGATAATTGCATTTGCAATCCTTGGCCTACCAGTTAAAGGCTCTGCTCTTGGAAGGTACTGCTAGAGATGCCTTGACAAGTGCATCTTGTAAAGAGTAGATGCCACAATCAGAGGAAGATGATAGGAGCAATCAAACTGCATAGATTGTTCCTCTCCCTTAGCTAATGAGGTTGCTCCTTACAGAGTCATGGACATTCTGGAGACCTACAGTATATTTAAGCTATATCCAGAGGCGCATCCTCCCCATTGGAAGCAAAAGATCAAAGAATTAACATTCAGGATTGATGAGGTGATGCTACCACAAGTTGAAAAGATTGCAAATATAAAAAGAAAGAATAGGTAGGATACCTTTCTTTTTCTAAAAGCTCCTTTAATACCCGGTACAGCTTCACACACTCTACTAATAGCTTCCCTGAAAAAGAAAGGCATTATAGTGAGGAAGGATTCATGGGACAAATGAAACCAGCAAAATAACTTTATGTTGCAGGGAGTGCAATATATTAACTAAATGATTTACAAAAATATTTTATTGTGCTGTAAGGGATGGTACTGAGTTTATGAATAAAATTAGAATAATGATAAAGATTATGTTATCTTGCCTCGTGGGTTTTTCTAAGAATCTCCACAGTTCTTAAAACATGGGCATTATTTGTGTACAGCATCACAGATTGCCCAGAGATCTTTCTCTCTCTCTCTCTCTTTGGGAGAAATAAAATGAGACACATTTTCTGATTACAAATTTCTCCTGTGATGGAGACAGACTATTGACTGACATCTACTACAAACCCACTGACTCCCATAGCTATCTAGACTACACTTCTTTCCATCCTGCTTCCTGTAAAGTCTTATATTCCCTACTCCCAATTCCTCCGTCTATGCCACATCTGTGCCCAGGATGAGGTTTTCCATACCAGGGCATCGGAGATGTCCTGATTCTTTAGGAAACGGGGGTTCCCCTCTTCCATTTTCGATGAGGCTCTCACCAGGGTCTCCACAGCATCGTTCGTGCTCCCCTCCCCCTCCCCCTCCCCCCATTCATAACAAGGACAGAGTCTCCTTTGTCCTCACCTTCCACCCCACCAGCCGTCGCATACAGCATGTAATCCTCCAACATTTTCGCCACCTCCAACGGGATCCCACCACTGGCCACATCTTCCAATCTCCACCCCTTTCTACTTTCTGCAGGGACCGTTCCCTCCGCAACTCCCTGGTCACCTCGTCCCTTACCACCCAAACCACCCCTCTCCCCAGATACTTTCCCCTGCAACTGCAGGAGATACAACACCTGTCCCTTTACCTCCCCTCTCAACTCCATCCAAGGACTCCGACACTCTTTTCAGGTGAGGTTCACTTGCACCTCCTTCAACCTCATCTACTGTATCCGCTGTTCCAGGTGTCAGCTACTGTACATCGGCGAGACCAAGCGCAGGCTCAGCGATCATTTGGGTGAACACCTCCGCTCAGTCCACCTTAACCTACCTGTTACCCTGGTTACTCAGCACTTTAATTCCCCCTCCTATTCCCAATCCGACCTTTCTGTCCTGGGGCTCCTCCGTTGTCAGAGTGAGGTCCAACGCAAATTGGAGGAACAGCACCTCATATTTCAATCTGGTAGCTCACACCATAGCATTATGAACATTGACTTTAACTTCAGATAGCCCTTTGCTTTCCCTCTCTCTGCATCCCCACCCCCCCCCCCCCCACCCTTCCCAGTTCTCCCACTAGTCTTACTGTCTCTGACTACATTCTATCTCTGTCCCACCCACTCCCCTGACATCAGTCTGAAGAAGGGTCTCGACCCGAAACATCACCCATTCCTTCTCTCCAGAGATGCTGCCTGTCCCGCTGAGTTACTCCAGCATTTTGTGTGTACTAATAAGTTCTTCAGCATAACATATTCTTGGTAAACAACACCAAATAGTGTGGCTATGGTGAATCATTTATTTTAATGTTTTTAAATGAATCTAGTAGCATAATGCTTCTTTTTTTAATCCTTTTATCCAGCCATCTCTTTTACCAAAGGAGTACTGAAGAAAGTCAAAACAAGGCAGAGTCCATTCTACTCGAGAAGTGTACTGTGACTAGAATTATCTGGAAAATCTAAGGCAAACAGGCAGACATTTCCTCATAATTGTTCTTGTTTTGTCTCTGTAAGATTGCCCAAAAAGGAGAAGCAGTGTTTATAACCTAGACATGTGTTTTCCCCAGACTTCATGGGTTGTTATGACAGTGCACAAGCTGCATCACCAAGGAACATGTAAGCACTAGAAATAATGGTTGCAGGGCTAAGCTGTTATGTTCATTTAAATCAATACTCAATACAGCAAGCTATAAATCTGAAATATAAGCAATGCTGGAAATAGTCAACATGTCAAGCAGCATCTACAAAGTGTGGATAAAAAACTAATTCATAACGATGACATCAATCAAATGTCTGTATATACTACTTATGCCTTGCTCACACGGTTACAATTTTTGCCTATTCCTAGATAAAAGATTTTTTTAAATTATGCACTCGATAACTCAAAATCAGAAAGTCTAGAAAAATTCAGAATGTTAGGCAGCTTCTATTGACTGAACAGCAAGTTAACATTTTTGCATGGTATCATCAATTTAACAAAGGTTAGCAAGAGTTGTGAGTCTGTGGAATTCTCTGCCTCAGAGGCCGGTTCTCTTTCAAGAGAAAGCTAGATAGGGCTCTTAAAGATAGCAGAGTCAGGGGATATGGGGAGAAGGCAGGAATGGCTTACTGATTGGGGATGGTCAGCCATGATCACATTGAATGGAGGTGCTGGCTCGAAGGGCCGAATGGCCTACTCCTGCACCTATTTTCTATTGTCAAAGAAAATATTTAGGAATGATATGGAATAGCAGATGACTACTGAGACAAAGAAGTATGATTGCACAAGTCAATCTTAGCCAGGACAAAAGCATCAATAACAAGAAATGAAAGATGAAAGTTCATTTATTTATAGTGTATATAAGTGTCATCCAAAATCATGTTGTTTGGACAGTTTATTGCACAGAACATTGATAGTTCATCACATCCCTTAACCTTTGGTGTTGCACTGTATTGTATAAAATGGATATTAGTTCAGAATATGATTACTTGAATGACGACGAAGATCTGTTTGGTTTACAGGGATGGGTCCGATTACATAATTTATGTATAAATGTCCTGGATTATTTTTTTTAAAGAATGTTTGGATATGTACATGGATAGTAAAGGTTTATGAAATGGATTGAGCCAACTATGGGCAACTGGGACTAGCTTAGATGGGGCATCTTGGTCTGCATGGAAGAGTTGGGCTGAAGAGCCTTGTTCCATGCTGTGTAACTCGATTACTCTATTTCATATATGTAGGTACTAGATTGAGAATTGCCGATTGTATTATATTTAGCGAAAAATTGTACGATGAAGGACACACAATCTATTGGAATTGCCAGATGTGTGTCAAAAATAGTTATTAGTAGAAAATATAATGCAGCAAGAACAGAGGAAGGAATATACCTTAAACAGTAAGATCTGAAATCAACCAGGGAGAAAAAGGGATCTTGATTGCAGACACACATTTCATTAAAGAAAATAGTACAAATATGGCCTAAAAGTAAGCAAAATGAATGTTTGATCTTATATTTAAATACATTAATTATAAACATAAATAGATAAGGTTTAATTTTTGCAATGTTTATGTTTGGATATTGTTGGTATGAGGCACAATCATTGGAAAATGTATGAACAGGACATAAAAGCTATCGAGAATGAATACAACTTGCAAAGCTCAGAAATGGCAAAAATTGATAAATGTACTTACGAGTGCAGATAATTTTCAAATTAGGGCATTTAACCAGAATTGCTCCAGTTAAAGCTTATCGAAGATTATGGTTGAGTAAATAATTACACTGATTATACCACAGCAGCTCATGATAGTAATACATTAATACTATACTACTATCGTGATAGGGATGAATATTAAAAATACTGTTGAGAACACCCACCAAAAAGATGACAGAGGGATCAGAGATGCAAGCAGCAGACTAGATATGGCCGTTGTTCCTGAATTACAGCGAAAGCAGACATTGATGGGCAGGTTTGCAATGGCATCCGTGAGTACTATTCATAGCCCTTTCATAGGCTCAATTTGTCTATTTAGGCTTATTTTGTACAGGCTATCAACCCTCTACTAAGGTGTGTCCTCCATCCTCTGCTCTGTCCCATACATCTCAGTGGCAGAAGTCAGATCTGCTTTCACAAGGATCTGCTTTTACAAGGATAAAAGGTTGGCCCGGATGGAGTCCCTGGACAGCTTCTGAAATTGTGCAGGTAACAAGATAAAAGGTAACAAGTCTTCTACTCCATCTGTTCAAGGAAATCTCTATCATTTAGTCCCAAAGAAAAACCAAGTGCCCTGTCTCAATGACCACCATCCAAGAGTTCTAACATCAACTATAATGAAGTGCTTTAAAAGAGTGATAATGGCCTGCATTTGCGCCAGTCTTCCATATACTCTATACCCACTGAAATTCATGTGCAGAAAAATAGGTTTACAGGAGGATGCATCTCCCTTGTACTACATTCAGCACTGGATCACCTTGACAATAAGAAGACTTACTTCAGGATGCAATTCGTTGATTACACCTCAGCCTTCAACACCATAATTTCAAATAGGATAATCTCTAAACCTCTGGATTTTGGACTCAGGCCTCCATATGCAACTGGCTCCTGGACTTTTTGATCAGCAGACAGTTTGGATTGGTCATAACATTTCCTCCACCCTGACACTCAACACTGATGCCCCTTAAGATTGTCATGATCTGTCTCTCGTTCTATTCCCTGTACATCCATGACTGTCTGAGCAAGTACAATGCCAACTCGACGTTTAGGTTCAGTTCGATCTACAATAATGAGATGAAGTACAGGAAAGATACGAAGAACCGAATGTCATGACAATGACCTAGCCCTTAATGTCAGCTAGACAAAAGAGTTGGTTGATAACCTCAGAAAGCAAGGGGGTGATCACAACCCTGTCCTCATCAGCGGAGCTGCTGTGGAGATGGTCGATAGCTTCAACTTCCTTGGCATCCATATCACCAGCATCCTAACCTGCATTCTTCACACTGATGTGAGGATTAAGAAAGTGCATCAGATTTATCATATCCACGAAGATTCTCTTGAACTTCTACAGGAAGTATTCTGACATGATCCATCTCAACCTAGTATGGCAACTGCTCTACTGTTGACCACCTGAAAGAAAGTGGTGAACACATCTAAGTCCATCAGTGGCTCGTCACTTCCATCCAGTCCACCTTCACGGTGTTGCATCAGGAAGATAAAAAGTATTGTTCAGGAAGCCTGTCACCCTGGCCATTCCCTTTTCTCTGCACTATCTTCTGGGAGAAGATTTTGGAGTTTGAAACCAGGACATCTAGGAATTAAGTACAATTTCCCTACTGCTGACTGACTCTTGAACCGGTCGTAATCTTTTATATCCCATTCCCACCGGTGCTGCCACGTACGCTTACACTTAATTCTACCTCATTTGGTTATTGCATTCTTGTACTCTCGTATTAACCATATAACCATATAACAATTACAGCACGGAAACAGGCCTTCTCGGCCCTTCCAGTCCGTGCCGACCATAAGGAACTATATTCCTTATAGTTCATGGATGTTCCATTACAATCTTGCACCATTCTGCTTTTCTGCACTAATTTATATGTTGGAAATATTGTTGCATATATCATCACGTATTTATTTTTGCATATGTCATCACTGTATGTATACTTGTTACTTTGTGATCTCCATGAGAACAAGGAATTTCATGGCACCCTAGGGTACATGCAAATAAATTATTGTACTTAAAGCACTTGATCATGTTTCACCCCTAGCAGCATATTGTAAATAAATCACAGACACTTTGCAATAATTTGCAAGATCACTGAGAACGCTGAAAGATTGACATACAGCTCTCACTGTATTTACTCAATCCTTACAGGCTGCAGCATCATGTTTCTCATATATAATATGATCACTTAAATGATAATTTGATGTTAATTTGATGTTAGAAAGTTATAATGACCAGGATTAAGATTTGAAAAATTACATTTGAAGCAATTGAGTCATATATTTTTTATAGTGCCTTACCTTGTAATCTGTGTCCTTACATTGAAATCAAGGGAACGCATTGACCGTAACACTTCTATACAGCCTAGATACTGTAAAAAAAAATAAAATGACATCAATATATATTTTCAATAATCATGTTTGGATGATTTTTCATAAGTAGCATATTAATTACTTTTTTCCATAGTCATTCGGATAATAATTTATTTCTTGTTAATTAATTTCTTACTACATGTGAAATCATGTAGTAGGAAATTAAATCAACTATTACTGACATTTATATAGCATTTACAATCAGTAAAATATCACGTCATTTGATAAGAGTATTAACAGCCATATTTGCCAACAAACTTGCTCCAAGAGGTAGGTTTAACGGTTGTATTTCATGTGTTGTTTGGAACCTCTGCACAATAACAAACTCTTTTACTTCCTTGGCATTAATGGATACACCTCCAGTGCTGCCATTACCACCCTTGGACACCTTTCCATATTAAGGATGCTGTAACAGTCTAGGGAACCTTAATTGCACTCGCTCCATAGCAAGTATATTTCTTCTTAGATAAGGTGATCCCAACTGCACGAAATATTGCAAGTATGGTTTCGACTAGACATTCGTGCTTGTGTATTCAAATTCCCCTATGACATCACTGGGTTGCCACCTTAATGTATAACTTTGTTATAACATAATAGTTATTTTATAACTATTTTAGGAGAAATATAAATCCTTTATTCAGGTATGTAACAAAACTTACCTTGAGCAGTGCTGCAGTTCTGCCGCTCCCCGTGTGCGTGACTTTAGCGCCTTTCAGAGGGGGGCGGGCTTAAAGTGCGGTTTTTCTACAGACAGGGAAAATCAATCCATGTCGGGCGATTTCGTTGCGGAAGAAAAATCGCTCCGACATTTCATTCATGAAGGTATTTTTAAATTACGCTAGATTATTTATTAACTAGAGTAATTTAAAAATCACCTTCAAAAGCCGTGAGCGCCGACAACGGGAAGGATTTTGCGTAGGGGAGAAAAAAAGGTATACAGTTTATTCTTATATTAAAAGTTGGTTTTTATGGAGGCTTTAATCATATTTTCATGTTGCGAAATGGGGTCCAAAAAAAAATGTATGAACCAACAGTATTTTTCCTCCCGACTTCACCGCAAACCGCAACGTTCCAATCCACCGCATTCCACTAAAACCCACTCGGTAGTTGATTTAAATGGCCATTAATTTACAGGCATTAAACACTAAATTCCTTCCATTTAGCCTAGAAATTCATGAAAATGAGATTTAAAAATTATGTTATATTGTGGATTATTGTGTGAATGTTATTTGGACACTTAGGCAATTAAAAAAAAAGTTTATCTTTTCTTAAGAAATGGATAGATGTTTAGATCTACTCATTGAATTTTGTAATTAGCTACAATTAGATAACTAACTAATTATATGCTTTAATTTCAGGTCATCCAAGTAAGATTGTTTCGTATTTGCTTCAGAATGCTTCAATCTATAATAACTGACAATTTCATTGAGTTCTCTTAATGTTTGAGTAAGTTATGGGCTTTTAACGGTTCTAGATCACAGCTTTTGAGTTGTCAATTGAAAGGCAATGGGGAACAAGATGCTAATTTCCGAGTATGAAAATGGTCATAACTTTCTTAATACTGAAGATATGAAAGTGAATTAGGTGTCAAATTAAACTTCTTTATGCTTTATCTGATGGGATAAATTGCAGACTTGATTTTTAAAATCTCAAAATTTTGTAACATTGCTACTTTAATAATAAATATAAGCCTATAAATGCAGATACATACTGTTTTTTTCCCAACACCATGACCATGCACCTGAAAATTCAATACAGAGCGAATTGCAGCTATTTTCAAATGGAATCCCACCAGTTGAGAAGTTCTATCAGATATTCTGGTTGAAATTCATTCTTTCTTTCTTAATGTCATGGGATTCTCATTGACAGCTTTGTTTATAGCATATCCCGTGATCATCCCAGATTTATCCAAGACATTCTCCTCCACATCCTTTTTGCAGCTTACAAGCTTCCTTTCTCTCCTTCCCACTTCTGACCTAAAATGTTAATTTTGTTTCTCTTCCCATAGATATGGCCTGACCTGCTGAGAATGTCCAGCATTTTCTATTCTTATCCTACAGAGGGAGATGTTCTTCAATGTGTATCCCTCCTCTAGACAGTGGCAAGGAAACTCGGGTCACATTTTCCCAAGGAGCACCTGTTGAATCCCCCCCTGCCAAAAAACATTCTCTCATAGAATGCCTCATTTGGAAAGTATGCAATGATCAAACAGACAGCAAAATTGTTCATGGACATGATGTGCAATGATCTGTAGTAAACTTTTAATGATGCAGATCTAGTAGAAATAAATGTCCATCTGGTGTTCCAGGCCTAAGAAAGGACCCCATGTCTTAGAAATGAGGGAGCAAAATAATTTATTGGTGGTTTGAAGCACTCTGCTTTTGTAAAAGAAATAGCATGCACCACAACTTGTTCATTAAAGGTATCATCTATACTATACTATTACTAAAACTCTTATCTTGACCACTTCCGGTCAAAGTCAAAATCAATGTCAAAAGAGTTTATTGTCATGTGTCCCTGACAGGACAATGAAAATCTTTCTTTGCATAGCACAACAGAACATAGAAGGCATTGACTACAATTATATACGTAAATACACCCATGAATTAATAAATTAATAAAGTGCAAATAACAGATGGAGGGTTGCCAGGTTGTTGTGCTGGCACCATATGGACAGTTGCTCGATCTCTCATCTATACTCTGACTCATCCCCATCAGTGATACGTCCCACAACAGTGGTGTCGCAGCGAATTTGATGATGGCGTTCGCGCTATGACCGGCTACGCAGTCATGAGTATAGAGTGAGTACAGCAGGAGGCTGAGCACGCAACCCTGAGGTGCTCCCATGCTGATTGTTATCGAGTCTGACACATTTCCACCAATACGAACAGACTGTGGTCTGTGGACGAGGAAGTCGAGGATCCAATTGCAGAGGGATGCGCAGAGACCCAGTTCTGCGAGTTTGGTAACCAGCTTGGAGGGGATGATTGTGTTAAATGCCAAGTTGTAGTCAATGAATAACAGCCTGACATTTGAGTGTTTGTTTTCCAAGTGGTCCAGAGCGGAGTGGAGGGCCAGCGAGATCGCATCCACCGTTGATCTGTTGTGGTGGTAAGCGAACTGCAGTGGGTCCAGGTTTTTGTCGAGGTAGGAGTTGATTTGCGCCATGATCAACCTCTCGAAGCACTTCATCACTACAGGCGTTAGTGCCACTGGTCGATAGTCATTGAGGCACGTCACCTTGCTCTTCTTGGGCACCGGTATTATTGATGCCCTTTTGAAGCAGGTGGGAACCTCAGACCTCAGAAGGGACTGGTTGAAAATGTCCATAAAAACTCCAGCCAGTTGGTCCGCACAGGTTTTTAGGACACGACCAGGTATGCCATCAGGTCCAGACGCTTTGTCTGCGTTGTATTTAAATTTGCACAAAAAACGATCCCCCATACTGCTACGATTTTTCACCACCTTACTCACCAATGTCCTCTGCTGCAAGTCAAATAAGTTTTATTCCGATCGGTGACATAGTACAAAAGTTATGAAGGTTTAAAAATCCACTGAAGGGGCGGAGTGTGTTGTGCAGCCCGTGGGGAGTGCGCAGCCACCGGAGAATGCGCAGGCCGTGGAGAGTGAGCAGTCTGCGGACTGCTTCTGCGACGACCAGCACGACCAGCCGAAAGCTGCTGAGTTGAACCGGAAGCCTCTGAGTGAAGCCGGAGTGGGACAGGGATCTGCTGCGTGAGGCTGAAAGCTGAAGGTGCGGGGTGAGCAGAGTGCTCCTTTCACCTTTCCCCTTTCCCCCACACCCCCCTTTCCCCACACCCCCTTTCCCCACACCCCCCCTTTCCCCAAACTCCCCATTTCCCCACACCCCCCCTTTCCCTACACCCCCTCTTTCCCCCACACCCCCCCTTTCCCCACAACCCCCTTCCCGCCCCCCCTTCCCCTTCACCTACTCTCCCTTCCCCACACCCCCCTTCACCACACCCCCCCTTCCCCACCCCACCCCCCCCACACACCCCCGCCTTCACACACCCCTTCCCCACCCTCCCCAACCAACCCCTCCCCCACACCTCGCCTCCGCCACCCCCCCCCCCCCCCCCCCCCACCACAACCGCCCCTTCCCCACAAATTTTAGCTTTTGGAGTTCTGGTCATCGACTAGAAACATTAAACACTCCACATGTGCTGCCAGAACTGGTTAGGATTTCCTCTTTGCATTTCAAATTTGCAATATCTGCAGCAATTTTTGTTTTGATTATTAATTACTGCATTAAATCACCAGGTATGATATTCATTGTTTCCAAATTTAAAGGAAAAAACAGCTATTTTTATTTGTTAAAAACAAATTTATCTTTCAGTATTTAAAATATCATATTAGCATAAGTTTTACAGTACAGTGATATTTTGAGGTAATCATATATGAGACATTTTGATGGGAAATACTTTGATAACATTTAAGTTGAAAGATAATTTGTCTAACTTGAAACATTAGCCTGCTTTCAACAAATAATTATATAATTTATCCACCATTGCAAATATTTTAATATTTTAAACATATGCCCAGGAATGTCCAGAGGTTGCTCTGATGGCAAAGCAGTAACAAAGCTGAGTCATTTGTCCAAACATGAACAAAACAAATAGGAGGAGGATTAGGTCTCATAGCCCACTGAACTCTCTCCACCATTGAACAAAGTAACTAAACTGCTTGCAGGTTCACAATATAAGGCATCCCTCTGTCTGCTGGTTTCTAAACTTTTTCCTATGAAGGAGTCAGAATAGACTATACTGAATATTCAGGATCTGATGGTGAACATTATAGCTTCCATTACTGCTTGAGCAGCTCCACTTTGCAACTGTCTCTATATCTCGTGATTACCTTTGAGTCCAAAAATATAAAAATGTCAGGCGTAATTATATTCAGCAAGTGGGCACCGTTGCACTCTCAGGCAGAGAATTCCAAAAATAAACCAAGGCATTTCTCTTCATCGCAGTCTTTAATACCTGATCTCTTATCTTGGAACTATGTCTCCTAAACCTTCCAGCTAGGGAAAACAGCCTCTTACGATTTACCCATTGAAACACCAATGATTATGGACCTATCCACAGAACGACAACTCTACTGCAGGAATCAACCTAGCAAACCATTTATTGTGGACATAAACCGTGCTACACACCTTGTTTTCGATGTTAGGTATCTCAAAGCCCTGCACAATTGAAGGACACTCTTAACCTAGTAACTCCTAGTAACTCTTGTTATAAAGGCCTAGTCGGCCTTTATAACAAGAGGAATTGAATATAGGAGCAAAGAGGTCCTTCTGCAGTTGTACAGAGCCCTAGTGAGACCACACCTGGAGTATTGTGTGCAGTTTTGGTCTCCATATTTGAGGAACGACATTCTTGCTATTGAGGGTGTGCAGCGTAGGTTTACAAGGTTAATTCCCAGGATGGCGGGAATGTCATATGCTGAGAGAATGGAGCAGCTGGGCTTGTACACTCCAGAGTTTAGAAGGATGAGAGGTTATCTCATTGAAACATATAAGATTGTTAAGGGCTTGGACACTCTAGAGGCAGGAAACATGTTCCCGATGTTGGGATAGTCCAGAAGCAGGGGCCACAGTTTAAGAATAAGGAGTAAGCCATTTAGAACAGAGACGAGGAAACACTTTTTCTCACAGAGAGTGGTGAGTCTGTGGAAGGCGGTGGAGCAGGTTCTCTGGATGCTTTCAAGAGAGTGTTAGATAGGGCTCTTAAAAACAGGGGATATGGGGAGAAGGCAGGAACGGGGTACTGATTGTGGATGATCAGCCATGATCACATTGAATGGCGGTGTTGGCTCGAAGAGCCAAATGGCCTGCTCCTGCACCTTTTGTCTATGTCTATTGTCTATTGTCTATAAAAAAGACGGATTTACCATTTACCTTCTGCATCACTTCCCATCCCTGCATTTTCACTGCTGTACTTTCTGTACAAATTACCAGACACCCAAAACTGCTTGCAGGATCACAATATATGATATCCCTGTGTCCACTGATTTCTGACCGTTATCCTGCAAATTAGTCTGAACAGACTATACTGAAGTGTCAAGATTTGCTGGTGAGCATTATAGCAGGGGAAACATCCACAAGCATCTACCGTGGGTGCTCAGACATGGTCTGTTTGCTGGAAATGGTATTAGTGAGGCTACATTACGCAAAGGCCTGAAATTATAATTCAGGCAATATTTTTTATCTCAGCACAACAGATGAGGAACTTAAATTTGGTCACTTAAATAAGAACCAAGCAAAGGACATGTAATTACCTGATTCTCAGAACACAAAACAGTCTGGTTAACAATGTAAGGGCATTTGGCATTAGTAGCACAAGATCTCCGTGTGGCTCCCATCATAATGAGCTTGTTTCTTTTCACTGTCCTTTGAAATGGCTAAAGATAACACTCAATTATAATAAACTATCAATAAAAGCAACAAAAAGAAAGCCAGATGGATAACAAACATGGATTTAGGCACAAGGTTGCAAAGGAATTGCCAGCCCATTGGCCCTGCAAAATGCACACAACCATGAAAAATAAAATTATCAAATTTGCAGCTTCATATATTTCCTCCAATTTTCCAACTGCTCCATCACCAATGTGCCATCTCCCCCTGGCAGCAGAAGGCAATGTAAACAAGGGGGAACAATTCTAAATGGGGTAAGAAAAAATACAGATCTGAGGAGATATCTGCTCAGTCATTGAAAGTGGAAGGGTAGGTGAACAAAGTGGTTTAAACAAGCATATGGTGCTGAATTGTTTAGAGTATAAGATCAAATAGGTCGTAATCAATCTTTGGAAAACACTGGGGTTTGTCCAAACTGTAGCATAGTATCCAGGTCTGGGTGCCATTGTTTCAGAAAGAAATAAAGGTTTTGAAAAAAATGTGCAATTTCCAAATGATTCTATGGATGAGGGACTTAATACCGATTGATGGACTGGACAAGGAGGGTATCTGATAGTACATAAAATCGCAGATAGATAGAGAAAAAACATTCCCAGTGTAGAAGGCTTAAGAATTAGGAGCAAAGATAGAAGGTGACAGGGAAAGAATCAAATGACGCAAGAAAGTTTTGTTTTGACCCAGTGGGTGGTTAAGGTCTAAGGTCACTGCCAGGGGTAATAGTGGAAGAAGAGTTAATTATGGTGTTCAGAAAAAATTGCTGGACAACAACCTAAAATAAAATAATTTGTAGGGTTATGGGTAGAGATCAGGGGATGGGACTATTCTTAAAAAGAGTCCAACAGATCTGATGGACTGAATAATCACCATCCTGGGTGTAATTGTGTAAAATATTAACAAAAATACTGAATTCCAGAGATGAAGTTAAAGCAAGTGCTCTATACATCAATCAACAAATAGTCAAGTATGAAAATCTTTTAATTAAAAAAAACATTATTACTTATGATTCCTCCACTGGCAGATAATCGACATGGACATGTTCTCCATAAACATGCATTTCACAGTCTTTTGCAGAAATTAATTAAATAACTTTACACTTCTGCATGTACAAAAATTTTTAAAAAGTGAAAAGAAATGATGAAAATCTGATTTAAAAAGATAACATTTTGGAGTGACTCGTCTGATAAATTTGAATTGAAAATTGCTGGATGTTTGTAGCCCCGAAATGCAAAAGTATCTTCATCTTTCAGATATTGAGGACCTGCTGGGCACACCCAACTTTTTTTATTGCTTAATATTTAATTTGCAAGTTCAGTCTACAGGCCTGGATGTAAAGCGAGATGTATTCTAACAGCAGAGGAGGATTACATAACTCATGAATAGGTATATTCTGAAAATACAGAAGTTATATAAGGATCTGTCGGCTGTGAAATTCACAATATGTTCATTTGAAATGCAGAAGCAAGGGATTACTAAATTGCAGAATAACTGAGCGAGTCACGAATGATTCACCAGAGAATCACAGCTATTTAACTTTAGACTTGTTTATAATGCTTTTCCGCCTTGCTAATCTGTATCAACAACATGAAGCATTTTAAGTACCTTTAAGGTAGAAAGCCATTGGAAAATGCTGCATAGAGATGGTATGAGAAAAAAAAAATTAACCTAAAGAAGAAAGCAACAAAAAGTTTTGTCAAGCTGTAAGTTACTTTGTGGATCTTGAAGCAGAAATAAGAAATAGAGGGGTCAGGAAGAGGATTCCGGTATATATAAGGCTTGGAATGCTACAGGAAATCTACAGGTGGGGCAAAGCCAAAGATAATAGAGGATTTAGTATCTTTGGGCAAAGCCAAGCCCGGGACTGCAAGATAAGACATTGTTGGAGAACCTTTAGGTATGATTACAACAAAGTGATGATATTTCCATTGAGGAGTTGCTTTATGGAATTATGTGGTGGTTAAACATTTTATAAAAATGTGAAGAGGACAGGTGCACCTATGTTATCTATCATAGAGTGTCTTCCTATTACCCTCTGCCTATGTTTATATAGGCAGTAGAAGTAACTAATTTAGTTGCAACAAAATCCTTGGAATCCTTCAGTAATCCTTCAGTAAGTCATGAAAGTTGTACATAATGCAGCCATGATGCTCCAGTGGTGATGGAAATGTTTAAGATGGAGGATAAGGTATTGAATAGGGGCTATCTTGTCCTGGAGGGTAACAACTCCTTTGTTTGATGCTGAAGCTGCATTCAATCAGGTAAATGGAGATTATTCAATCATACTTCTGACATGCCTTTTAGATGACGGAAAGGCTTTGAGGAATAAAGACCAAAGAACACCCATTGTAAGATGATTGATTTGGATTTATTATTTATGTGCCGATTGAAGCAAGGAATTCTCCCCATGATGGAAAGACCAGCATTTATTTTCCAAAGAAAATTAGTTTTTGCGTTGCGGTGATTAAAAAATGAGTAAATACTCAGACCAGCAGAAATAGGTATCCCAAGATGGCGCCTGCCTGTGGCGACTTTTGCGGAGCACCAGAACCTAAAAGGCTTAAATACAACTTCAATCAACTCACCTGGATCAGGGAAACGGCAGAAACGGCAGAAAACGGTGCCGTTTCAGACAAGCTGCTTGAGCACCTCAAGGCTCTCGCATTTTCGCGATTTCGCAGCTGTGGGAGCCCCGGACTTTAAATTTCCCCACGCTCACTGTAAAACTCCCGACCTGACTGAGGATCACAGGTACTATACCTCGGAATCCCGGGATGACCTCCAGAGCCGACGGGCTGGATCTCCTAGGAACAATGAAGCTGGAGCTGCAGCTGCCGCCTTTGAAGGAGCTGGAGCTGCCGTCTGTGAAGGAATCCGCATTCCAGCGTGGGTTTGCAGAAACAGCAGGTACAGTAAACTCAGTACCTGGAATCAAAGGGGAAGCCTCCACTGTGTCCGGAAACGTGGCCGGCGGGCAGGACTCAGGTCAGACTGAAGTGCAGGGGACTTCGGCCCCGTCTACTACTATCCTACTGGCCAATGTACAGTCCCTTGAAAATATAGTGGATGACTTAAGGGCAAGACTGCTTTATCAAAGTGAGCTGAGGGAATGCTCTATGTTCTGTTTCACAGAGACATGGCTCACCCCCAGCTCCCCAGACTCAGTGGTCCAGCCTGAAGGGTTCTCCATCCACCGTATGGACCATACACTGGCATCTAGGAAAGGGAGAGGAAGGGGGTGTCTGCCTCATGGTCAATTCTGCGTGGTGCTCAGATGTGGCAGTCCTGTCCAACTCCTGCTCTCCACACCTCGAACATCTGGCAGTGAAGTGCCGTCCCTTCTACCTTCTGAGGGAATTCACCTCCATCATCCTGACCGCGGTCTACATCGCACCTCAGGCAGACGTACGTCTGGCACTGGAGGAGCTGCACGCTGTGGTAAACAAACACCAGACATCTTACCCCGAGGCATTTACCACCATTGCTGGGAACTTCAATAAGGTAAACCTAAAGAAATCACCCCCCAAGTTCCACCAACATGTCTCCTGCAGCACCAGAGGACCAAACACCCTCAACCACTGCTACACCACCATCAAGAATGCCTATCGCTCTATCCCTCGCCCTCACTTCGGTAAATCCGACCATACCGCAGTGCAGCTTCTTCCTGACTACAGGCAGCAATTAAAGAGCACACCCCCAGAGGTGAGGACAGTACAGAACTGGTCGGCGGCGTGGGGGGGGGGGGGGGGGGCGCACTCTTCTGAAGACCAGACACCGGGCATTCATGTCTGATGATACAGTGGTCTACAAGAAGTCCAGATATGACCTTGGTAAGGCCATCAAAAAGGCCAACAGGGACTTCTGCTCCAAGCTGGAGGATGAGACAGATGCTCGGCAGCTGTGGTGGGGCCTGAATGCAATCACCTCCTACAAGGCGAAATCAGGAGGCAGCTCGAATGTCGGCGAAACATCACTCCCTGATGAGCTCAATGCGTTTTACGCATGCTTTGATAGGGAGAACACCGATGTGCCTTCCCGAGCCCCCATTCGCTGTGGTGGTATTTCAGTCTCAGTCACAGAGGCCACGGTCAAAAAATCCTTCAGAGGGGTGAACCCACGAAAAGTGCCTGGACCTGATGGTATACCAGTTTGTGTTCTAAAAACCTGTGCGGACGAACTGGCTGGAGTTTTTGCGGACATTTTCAACCTCTCACTTCTGAGGTCTGAGGTTCCCACCTGCTTCAAAAGGGCATCAATTATACCTGTGCCCAAGATGACTAAGGTGACGTTCCTCAATGACTATCGACCTGTGGCACTAACGTCTGTGGTGATGAAGTGCTTTGAGAGGTTGATCATGGCGCAAATCAACTCCTACCTTGACAAGAACCTGGACCCACTGCAGTTCACCTACCGCCACAACAGATCAACGGTGGATGCGATCTCGCTGGCCCTCCACTCCGCTCTGGACCACTTGGACAACAAAAACTCATATGTCAGGCTGTTATTGATTGATTACAGAGGGCATTTAATACTATCATCCCCTCCAAGCTGGTTATCTAACTCGCAGAACTGGGTCTCTGCGCATCCCTCTGCAATTGGATCCTCGACTTCCTCATTCACAGACCACAGTCAATGTGTCGTACTCGATAACAATCAGCACATGAACACTTCAAGGCTGCGTGCTCAGCCCTCGCTGTACTCACTCTATACTCATGACTGCATTGCCGGCCATAGTGCGAACTCCATCATCAAGTTCACTGACGACATCACTGTTGTGGGACGTATCACCGATGGGGATGAGTCAGAGTATAGAAGAGAGATCGAGCAACTGTCCATATGGTGCCAGCACAATAACCTGGCCCTCACCACCAGCTAATCCAAGGAACTGATTGTGGACTTTGGAAGGAGTAGGATGGGGACCCACAGTCCCGTTTATATCAACGGGTCGATGGTTGAAAGGGTCAAGAGCTTCAAATTCCTGGGCGTGCTCATCTCTGAAGATCTTTCATGGTCCGAGAACACTGATGCAATTATTAAGAAAGCACATCAGCGCCTCTACTTCCTGAGAAGATTACGGAGAGTCGGTTTGTCAAGGAGGACTCTCTCTAACCTCTACAGGTGCACAGTAGAGAGCTTGCTGTCCGGTTGCATCGTGGCTTGGTTCGGCAACTTAAGCGCCCTGGAGAGGAAAAGACTACAAAAAGTAGTAAGCACTGCCCAGTCCATCATCGGTTCTGACCTTCTTTCCATCGAGGGGATTTATCACAGTCGCTGCCTCAAAAAGGCTGGCAGTATCATCAAAGACCCACACCATCCTGGCCACACACTCATCTCCCTGCTACCTTCAGGTAGAAGGTACAGGAGCCTGAAGATTGCAACGACCAGGTTCAGGAATAGCTACTTCCCCACAGCCATCAGGCTATTAAACCTGGCTCGGCCAAAACTTTGAACATTAATATCCCATTATCTGTTATTTGCACTTTATCAGTTTATTTATTCATGTGTATATATTTATATAATGGTATATGGACACACTGATCTGTTGTAATCAATGCCTACTATGTTCTGTTGTGCTGAAGCAAAGAAAGAATTTCATTGCCCTATCAGGGACACATGACAATAAACTCTTTTGTCTTTTGACTTTGTTTACATTTCCTGTATGCACAACTTGATTCAATATTTCTGTGATTTAATGCCCTTTTAGAGCAGGTGGGGACCTCAGACCTCAATAAGCTCACTTGAACTTGAACTTGAAATAAGTACTACCAAAGTAGTAATGCTTCATGCCTAAATTAATCAATTTTGACAACTTATCCAACATTTTTTAAATATTACTGCCTCCCAACATCTATCCCAGTCAATCTGTTAAACACTCTATAAAGTTGAAGCAAAGCATTACTCTCCACTTTTGAAATTCATTGCAGTTAGTGCTACAAATCAGAAATTCTCAAGCCTATTTCAGCTTTATCCCACATTTCATTCATCCTCAATTGTCTTTTTGTTTCCCAGTCTTTTTATTTCAACTGTTATTTTAGTTAGAACTCCTCTGATTTTTCAAATGATTTTTTACTTTATATTGCAGACTAATTTTTCATTATTAAACTGAGTGTACGATAAACATTTTTTTTGGTTGGAAGAAATTTCGAAAGGCCAGGCACTAATGACCAGGTTACTCTCTAAACTTTAAACATTAAGCTTATCCCTGTTATTGAAATGAGAGGCTAATCTATCAATGTTGTTTTTAGGTCAACAAATTCATTCACTAACATCAGAGCTGGTGATGCCGGTCGTACCCTGAAGGCTCATCCAACACTGCACGTTTAATGACATTTTAGACCATATAACAGAGTTTATAAAAATGAATTAGTATTTATACGTATAAATTATCACCATGTTCTAAAGGAGTCCTAGATTTCTTTTGCAAGTGAAATTGTTGTTTTTTACATAAAATATAATAGGAAGAATTACAATGCTGGCGAGAATAACTGTCTGTTATGATGAATAAGAGTGGTTATTTTGTCCATCTCACCTTAACATTTCACTATTTCTGTTGTCATATGCTGCTTCCCTCTCTTCCCTCTGTAATTTTATTTGTCTTCTTTCTTTTACTTATAACATAATGGATAGAATAGTGCTGGGCAAAATAATACGCCATCAGCTTCTTGTTCCATTGCGATCTTCAATGAATTTTCTCATTTATTTCACTAAATGCACATTGCTTCCATCGCACATTGCTTCTATTTTGTTCCCTATATGTTCCTCCTATCATCAAATAATCATACCATTATAATGATCTCACAGCAATCCTCTATCCTATCTGCCCAATATCTTATTTCACTTTCTACTTTCCATCCAAGACCAAGAGAATATTAGAGGCCTTTTGTCTTTCATACATTTCCTTATTCTACTCCCTCCTCCATTCATTTCTCTGTCTCTCTGAAGAGATCTTTTGTTTACAGAATTAAAATATTTTTCAATAATTCTCTCTAATTATGCCTTCTCACTAAACTTTTCACTGCATGCTTGACTTTTTAAATCTCATATTCATAAAATTAAACAATTAAAACATAAATTATCAAACTGTCAATACAACAAAATGATTTTCAAAATTCAGAAGAGTGGCTTTTTTGAAAATTTAAATACCATAAAATTAAAAAAATCATAGTGTGTACCTCTCTCACTCTACAAATTCCTCACCTTTAATTTCAACCCAGTCTCTCCCATATCATTCAAGTTCAATCAGCCAAAGCCCAGCAATGAATACATTGTTGAGGACCTTGGATCAGGCTTACAGTCTAGAACATCATACAGTTTATAATTGCAGGATCAGTACTAGGATCGTGGATTAAACAGGGTTATTAATAGCACCTTCAATTTTTTAATACATGTTGAGGCCTTCAAGTCTGATAGTAATTGTAAAATACAAAACAATACTGATTAACTATGAAATATAGTAAAATGGGTGTTTATTTACTTTGAAATATTCTTTCAGATTTATTTAAATATTAGAATTTTTTATATTAAGAAAATCAAAAGATATTTGCACTGCATTTTGAGGTAATAGACAAAGAATGACGAAGTGAAGGAGACTATTTTCTTTTAATATTAGCTCAATATTCCCTGAAATCAGATACTGAGCCACACAATAAATTTGTAATTATGCTGTAAAATGTTCAACACTAATACTGCACATGTCCATACTGTCTAAAGTGGGCTCAGGGTGAGATAAAAAAATACCACATCCCTGATCTGCCGTTTGAAAGAGACAGCGCATCAATTGAAAGATAGCAAAGACAATCAGTTAGATAAGTGTGATCAGGTAATGCATTGTGTATTGTTTTGGTTGATATCGTTTATTTAAACCCTTATTTTGGACATTACAGATTTCAATCAACGAAAATATTTTATCAATTAAAATATACCTTAAGTCATAGTCATGTATATAAGAAAATGTAAATGGGAAAGTTTGATACAAAACTGAATAAAATCACAGAAATATTGAATCAAGTTGTGCAGACAGTAAACAAAGTCAAAAGACAAAAGAGTTTATTGTTACGTGTCCCTGACAGGACAATGAAATTATTCCTTTGCTTAGCACAACAGAACATAGTAGGCATTGACTACAAAACATAGAAACATAGAGAAATAGGTGCAGGAGTAGGCCATTCGGCCCTTCGAGCCTGCACCGCCATTCAATATGATCATGGCTGATCATCCAACTCAGTGTCCCGTGCCTGCCTTCTCTCCATACCCCCTGATCCCTTTAGCCACAAGTGCCACATCTAACGCCCTCTTAAATATAGCCAATGAACTGGCCTCAACTACCTTCTGTGGCAGAGAATTCCAGAGACTCACCACTCTCTGTGTAAAGAATGTTTTCCTCATCTCGGTCCTAAAGGAATTCCCCCTTATCCTTAGACTGTGACCCCTTGTTCTGGACTCCCCCAACATCGGGAACAATCTTCCAGCATCTAGCTTGTCCAACCCCTTAAGAATTTTGTAAGTTTCTATAAGATCCCCCCTCAATCTTCTAAATTCCAGCGAGTACAAGCCGAGTCTATCCAATCTTTCCTCATATGAAAGTCCTGACATCCCAGGAATCAGTCTGGTGAATCTTCTCTGTACCCCCTCTATGGCAAGGATGTCTTTCCTCAGATTTGGAGACCAAAACTGTACGCAATACTCCAGGTGTGGCCTCACCAAAACCCTATACAACTGCAGTAGAACCTCCCTGCTCCTATACTCAAATCCTTTCGCTATGAATGCTAACATACCATTTGCTTTCTTCACTGCCTGCTGCACCTGCATGCCTACTTTCAATGACTGGTGTACCATGACACCCAGGTCTCGTTGCATCTCCCCTTTTCCTAATCTGCCACCATTCAGATAATAGTCTACCCTCGTGTTTTTGCCACCAAAGTGGATAACCTCACATTTATCCACATTATACTGCATCTGCCATGCATCTGCCCATTCACTCAGCCTATCCAAATCACCCTGCAGCCTCCAAGCATCCTGCTCACACCTAACTATACCCCCTAGCTTGGTGTCATCTGCAAACTTGGAGATGTTGCATTGAATTCCCTTGTCCAAATCATTAATATATATTGTAAATAGCTGGGGTCCCAGCACTGAGCCTTGCGATACCCCACTAGTCACTGCCTGCCATTCTGAAAAGGACCCGTTTACTCCTACCCTTTGCCTCCTGTCTGCTAGCCAGTTCTCTATCCACATCAATACTGAACCCCCAATACCATGTGCTTTAAGTTTGTATGCTAATCTCTTATGCGGGACCTTGTCGAAAGCCTTCTGAAAGTCTAGATATAACACATCCACTGGTTCTCCCTTATCCACTCTACTAGTTACATCCTCCAAAAATTCTATCAGATTTGTCAGACATGATTTACCTTTCGTAAATCCATGCTGACTTTGTCCAATGATTTCATCACTTTCCAAATGCGCTGCTATCCCATCTTTAATAACTGACTCTAGCAGTTTCCCCACTACCGATGTTAGACTAACTGGTCTGTAATTCCCCGCTTTCTCTCTCCCTCCTTTTTTAAAAAGTGGGGTTACATTAGCTATCCTCCAATCCTCAGGAACTACTCCAGAATCTAAGGAATTTTGAAAAATTATCACTAAGGCATCCACTATTTCTGTGGCTACCTCCTTGAGTACTCTGGGATGCAGACTATCTGGCCCTGGGGATTTATCGGCCTTCAATCCGTTCAATTTACCCAACATCATCTCCCGGCTAACCTGGATTTCACTCAGTTCCTCCATCTTATTTGACCCCCGTTCCACTGCTATTTCCGGCAGATTATTTATGTCTTCCTTAGTGAAGACAGAACCAAAGTAGTTATTCAATTGGTCTGCCATGTCCTTGTTCCCCATGATCAATTCACCTGTTTCTGACTGCAAGGGATCAACATTTGTTTTAACTAGTCTCTTTCTCTTCACATATCTATAAAAACTTTTGCAGTCAGTTTTTATGTTCCCTGCCAGTTTCCTTTCATAATCTATTTTCCCTTTCCTAATTAAGCCCTTTGTCCTCCTCTGCTGGATTCTGAATTTCTCCCAGTCCTCTGGTAGGCTGCTTTTTCTGGTAAATTTGTATACCTCATCTTTTGTTTTTATACTATCCCTGATTTCCCTTGTTATCCATGGATGCACCACCTTCCCCGATTTATTCTTTTGCCAAACTGGTATGAACAATTTTTGTACTTCATCCATGCAGTCTTTAAATACCTTCCATTGCACATCCACTGTCAACCCTTTAAGAATCACCTGCCAGTCTATCTTGGCCAATTCACATCTCATACCTTCAAAGTTACCTTTGTTCAAGTTCAGAACCCTTGTTTCTGACTTAATTTTGTCACTCTCCATCCTAATGAAGAACTCAACCATATTATGGTCACTCTTGCCCAAGGGGCCACGCACAACAAGATTGCTAACCCTTCCTCATTACTCAATACCCAGTCTTGAATAGCCTGCTCTCTCGTTGGTTCCTCCACATGTTGGTTGAGAAAACTATCCCGCATACATTCCAAGAAATCCTCTTCCTCAGCACCCCTGCCAATTTGATTCACCCAATCTACATGCAGATTGAAATCACCCATTATAACCGTGTTACCCTTGTTGCACGCATTTCTAATTTCCTGTTTGATGCCACCCCCAACTCCAATACTACTGTTAGGTGGCCTGTACACAGCTCCCACTAGTGTTTTCTGCCCCTTAGAGTTTCGCAGCTCTACCCATATCGATTCCACATCCTCCACGCTAATGTCCTTCCTTTCTATTGCATTAATCTCCTCTCTCACCAGCAACACTACCCCACCTCCTTTTCCTTTTCGTCTATCCCTCCTGAATATTGAATACCACTGGATGTTCAGCTCCCAGCCTTGGTCACCCTGGAGCAATGTCTCCGTGATCCCAACTATAGCATAGTCATTAATCGCTATCTGCACCTTCAACTCATCCACCTTATTACGAATGCTCCTCGCATTGAGGCACAAAGCCTTCAGGCTTGTTTTTACAACACTCTTACTCCTTATACAATTATGTTGACAAGTGGTCCCTTTCACATCGATCCCTATTACACTTGGCCATACTCTCCTATCCCTTTGTGAGCTTTCTTTCCCGTTAATTCTGGGGTCATTAACCATCCCTTTACTCTCTTTCCCTTTAACTCCGTCCTCGACTATCCCATTTGACACCCCACTCCCAGAGTGGGGTGTCCATAGATAAGTGTGTCCATATACCATTATATACGTAAATACACACATGAATGAATAAATCGATAAAGTGCAAATAGCAAATAAAGGGGTATTAATGTTCAGAGTTTTGTCCGAACCAAGTTTAATAGCCTGATGGCTGTGGGGAAGTAGCTATTCCTGAACCTGGTCGTTGCAGTCCTCAGGCTCCTGTACCTTCTACCTGAAGGTAGCAGGGAGATGAGTGTGTGGCCAGGATGGTGTGGGTCCTTGATGATGCTGCCAGCCTTTTTGAGGCAGCGATTGTGATAGATCCCCTCGATGAAAGGAAGGCCAGAGCCGATGATGGAGTGGGCAGTGTTTACTACTTTTTGTAGTCTTTTCCTCTCCAGGGCGTTCAAGTTGCCGAACCAAGCCACGATGCAACCGGTCAGCATGCTCTCTACTGTGCACCTGTGGAAGTTAGAGAGAGTCCTCCTTGACAGACCAACTCTCCGTAATCTTCTCAGGTAGTAGAGGCACCGATGAGCTTTCTTATTAATGCATCTGTGTTCTCGGTCCAGGAAAAATCTTCAGAGATGTGCACACCCAGGAATTTGAAGCTCTTGACTCTTTCAACCATCGACCCGTTGATGTAAACAGGACTGTGGGTCCCCATCCTACTCCTTCCAAAGTCCACAATCAGTTCCTTGGTTTTGCTGGTGTTGACGGCCAGGTTATTGTGCTGGCACCATATGGACAGTCGCTCGATCTCTCTTCTATACTCTGACTCATCCCCATCAGTGATACGTCCCACAACAGTGGTGTCACCAGCAAACTTGATGATGGAGTTCGCACTATGACCGGCTACACAGTCATGAGTATAGAGTGAGTACAGCATGGGGCTGAGCACGCAGCCTTGAGGTGCTCCCGTGCTGATTGTTATCGAGTCTGACACATTACCACCAATATGAACAGACTGTGGTCTGTGAATGAGGAAGTCGTGGATCCAATTGCAGAGGGATGCGCAGAGTCCAGCTTGGAGGGGATGATTGTGTTAAATGCCGAACTGTAATCGATGAATAACAGCCGGACATATGAGTTTTTGTTGTCCAAGTGGTCAAGAGCGGAGTGGAGGGCCAGCGAGATCGCATCTACCGTTGATCTGTTGTGGCGGTAAGTGAACTGCAGTGGGTCCAGGTTTTTTGTCGAGGTAAGAATTGATTTGCGCATGATCAACCTCTCATAGCACTCCATCACCACAAGCGTTAGTGACACTGGTCGACCTCAGAAGTGAGAGGTTGAAAATGTCCGCAAAAACTCCAGCCAGTTCGTCCGCACAGGTTTTTAGGACACGACCAGGTATACCATCCGGTCCAGACGTTTTTCAAGGGTTCACCCCTCTGAAGGATTTCCTGACGTTGGCCTCTGTGACTGAGACTGAAATACCATCACAGCAAATGGGGGCTCGGGAAGGCACATCGGTGTGCTCCCTATCAAAGCGTGCGTAAAACGCATTGAGCTCGTTGCCAACATTCAAGCTGCATCCTGGTTTCGCCTTGTAGGAGGTGATTGCATTCAGGCCCCGCCACAGCTGCCGAACATCTGTCTCATCCTCCAGCTTGGAGCAGAAGTCTCTTTTGGCCTTTTTGATGGCCTTACCAAGGTCATATCTGGACTTCTTGTAGACCACTGTATCATCAGACATGAATGCCCGGTGTCTGGTCTTCAGAAGAGTGCGGATCTCACAGTTCATCCAAAATTTCTGATTGGGAAACACTCAGAAGGTTTTGGTGGGGATGCAGTCCTCCATACATTTCTTAATGAAGTCTGTAACGACTGCAACGTATTTGTTGTTGCAACATTGAACAGTCCTTGAACATTGCCCAGTCTACAGACTCCAAACAGTCCTGTAGTTGTTCCTATGCTCCCCCCCCCCCCCCCCCCCCCCTCGACCAGCTCTGTACTGTCCTCACCTCTGGGGGTGCGTTCTTTAATTGCTGCCTGTGGGCAGGGAGAGGCAGCACTGCGGTATGGTCGGATTTACTGAAGTGAGGGCGAGGGATAGAGCGGTAGGCATTCTTGATGGTGGTGTAGCAGTGGTCGAGGGTGTTTGGTCCTCTGGTGCAGCAGGAAACATGTTGGTGGAAGTTGGGGAGTGATTTCTTTAAGTTTGCCTTATTGAAGTCATAGAAACATAGAAATTAGGTGCAGGAGTAGGCCATTCGGCCCTTCGAGCCTGCACCGCCATTCAATATGATCATGGCTGATCATCCAACTCAGTATCCCGTACCTGCCTTCTCTCCATACCCTCTGATCCCCTTAGCCACAAGGGCCACATCTAACTCCCTCTTAAATATAGCCAATGAACTGGCCTCAACTACCCTCTGTGGCAGAGAGTTCCAGAGACCCACCACTCTCTGTGTGAAAAAATTCCTTCTCATCTCGGTCCTAAAGGATTTCCCCCTTATCCTTAAGCTGTGACCCCTTGTCCTGGACCTCCCCAACATCGGGAACAATCCTCCTGCATCTAGCCTGTCCAACCCCTTAAGAATCTTGTAAGTTTCTATAAGATCCCCTCTCAATCTCCTAAATTCTAGAGAGTAGTCCCCAGCAATGGTAGTAAATGCCTCAGGGTAAGACGTCTGGTGTTTGATGACCATGGCGTGCAGCTCCTCCATTGCCAGACGGACGTCTGCCTGGGGTGGGATGTAGACCGTGGTCAGGATGATGAAGGTGAATTCGCTCGGAAGGTAGAAAGGACGGCACTTCACCGCCAGATGTTCAAGGTGTGGAGAGCAGGAGTTGGACAGGACTGCCACGTCTGAGCACCACGCAGAGTTGACCATGAGGCAGACGCCCCCTTCCTCTCCCTTTCCCAGATGCCAGTGTACGGTTCATGCGGTGGATGGAGAACCCTTCAGGCTGGACCGCTGAGTCTGGGGAGCTGGGGGTGAGCCATGTCTCTGTGAAACAGAACACAGAGCATTCCCTCAGCTCCATTTGATAAAGCAGCCTTGCCCTTAAGTCCTCCACTTTGTTTTCAAGGAACTGTACATTTGCCAGTAGGATAGTAGAGAGGGGGGGGCCAAAGTCCCCTGCACTTCAGTCTGACCTGAAGTCCTGCCCGCCGGCCACGTTTCCGGACACAATGGAGGCTTCCCCTTTGTTTCCAGGTACTGAGTTTACTGTACCTGCTGTTTCTGCGGACCTGCGCTGGAATGGGAATTCCCTTACAGACGGCAGCTCCAGCTCCGTAACGAACGGGGGTTCCCTCAGAGTCAGCAGCTCCAGCTTCATTGTTTCTGGAAGATCCAGCTTGTCAGCTCTGGAGGTCATCCTGGAGTTTCCAGGTGCCGTACCTGGGTTCCACAGTCGGGTTGGGAGTTTCACAGCCAGCGCGGGTAAGTTTAAAGTTCGGGGCTCCCGCAGCTGCGGGAGATCACAAAATTGCCAGCGCTTTCAGCTGCCCAAGCAGCTTGTCTGAAACGGCACCGATTACTGCTGTTTTCCTGATCCAGGTAAGTTGTTGGAAGTTGTTGTCGAGCCTTTTATGTTCCGGAGTTCCGCAAAAGTCGCCACAGGCAGGCGCCATCTTGAGACCCACACACAATATTATTTTTTTAGAAACAATAAATGAATAATTAGACCATAAACTACATGGCCCATTTCATTCCAAAGATGTGATTTAATGACTGCCCTCAAGTTGCTTGCATTCCACAAAGAAAATGCATTTATGATGAGAATGAAAGTTATTTTATAACAGTAATAGGAATATCCAGTAGGATAATAGAGAATCTACCCCGTTCCCTCCAGGACTTGAGTAAAAAGCTATACAAGAAAAGCAAGGATAGAAAATAAGAGGAAAAAAATTCCTGAATGAAAACTTTTGACATTCCATATGATGATATATTGCCTATATTTTTTTGATAACATTCTTTGAGGCATTGTGGGATGATTTACTATTTTAAAGGTATTATATCAGTGGAAGTTGTTATATATGGTAGTATAAATGAAATGATTTCTTCATATGGTCTTATTGATACTTTTCCCAAAGGAGAAAATAAGATCATATATGGCGTACAAACCATCAGAGTGATGTTCAATCAGGAACTGAAGGATGAATAAAAAGTTCCACCAAGGAACAGATCTACTTTATGATGGCAGCTATAGAGCAAAAGACTATGACATTTTGTTATTGACCTAGCTAACTTAGGAAAGACCCTTACCCAGATATTTGATCAATTTGTATAGAACATTCCAGCAGTGCACAATTGCAAATGCATTTTCCCAACAATGAAATGCAATATTGACCTTGACTTCATGTCATCTGGAAATTTGACCAGACATTTCCTGGCGCAACTACCATCTTAAAGACACCCGAGGTAATGTTATTTTCAATTTATTGTTTCTTTTAAATATTTTTGGAGAAACTAGATTATGTTAGTTTGAAAAAACCCACCTTTGCTCTTCACCAAATTATTTTTTTTAATAAGGTTACTCCCATATTTATCTTCCATCTTATAGACAAACCTCCTCCCAATAATGCCACTTATTGTCCATCCACTAACTTCATCATTCCAACCTCTATTAGAGTTAAACCCCGCCACCACCAATGGTTCCAGCAACTTAATCACTATGGTCCTAACGGGCTGATCTTCCAATGCCTGCCAAACCCTGATTCCATAAAACTATACCATTTATTCATCTTGACTTCTCCTCTGAGACCACAATAGCCTCAAACTCCATCCCAACCAATTAGCCAGAAATGTACTTATCCTCTGTCCCTCTTGCTGCTTGCAATTTACACACCCACCCCTTCCTTAAAGGAGCCTTAACAGAAATTCTATGGCAGCCAGATTAATTCACAGACTGAACTGCAATCTCGGGAAAGAGTTCCATTCGATAGACCAATCATTGTTTTGGATCATTTAAGCTATATCTTTAAATAATGCTAATTTGTAGGATAATCCTGTGCTGCACTCAGTGAAATTACAGGTTTATTCCATTTGCGACCTAACCAGTTAACAGTTTGAGATGACTTTCCCTTAATAATGTGAATAAACCCAGACTACTAAAGTAATATGTGAAACATATTTAACTATTTTCCCCAATCATTGAAGGACAATTCTGAGAGGCTACTTTTTCCCCCTATGAGATATGAGTTCACATTTTGAAGGTGTTTTGAATTGCAGAAATTATATAAACAGTTTACACTTTTACTCCCTGGTTTATCAGGGAGAAGCATCTATTAAAATAAGATGCAGCATTAGTAAAAGTTTAAATTATTCAATTTTAACATTCTCTGAAAGATTCTGTGTTACCTATAGCACACAGACATTACAAAACATTATAATCTTGCATTCAAAGGCAATAAAATAGCAATGTGGCAGCATTTGCCTTACAGGACCACAAAATGGTCTAATTGATTTCATTTCAACTATGGGACAAATCATGCTGGACTGTGCTTCCACACACTACTGCCAGCTATCTGCCACTCAAGCTGAAGTCCTAGTCCTTTTGGCAGACCGCACTGTGAAGGGACTACAAGGTCCTACAGTGTTCTCATCTGTTGGCATTTCCTCCTGCTGGACTTTGTGAGCAATTGCAAGATCCAAGACTCAATGTTTAATATTAGGTTAGTATTTAAATGTTCAAGTGCATATTTAATTAAGATTATTTTTAAATTATATGGATCATTTTTCTACTTACAGAAGTTTTAGTAGTTCAACATCAATCAAAGTTGTAAAATTAATATGTTACAATTTGGAACAACAAATTAGATTGAGAAGGTTACCACTTGTGGCGACATAATGCTGTATCTTCCACAGCAGATAATTGAGTATAGTCTGTGGGTTTATGAATTCAAACTTTTACTTATTTAAGCAATTAAAAAAAACTCTGAAGCAGAGGCTGTAGTTTTAAGTCCCAGTCTAGAAACAAACAAAAACATCTGGGTGAATACTCCATTGCAGTAGTAAGAAAATGTTGCACAGTGTGGTCTTGTCTTTCAGAAAAGATGTTCGGCTGAAACCCTATCTGTGATTCCTAGTTGATGGAAAAGATCCCACCTGGAGATAGTCCCAGCACCCTGGCAAATATTAATCCCTCAACCATCAATTTATTCCTCGCTGAACCAAATGATTTGGCCATTGTCTCGCCACTATTTATTGGTGTTTGCCGGACACAAAATTCTGCCTTACATTACAATGTAACAACGATATTTAAAAAAACCCATTTAATTGATTAAAAACTACTTTGAGACATTTTGAGGATATCAAAGGTGCGCATATAAATTGAATTTTTGCATTTTTTTCTTATAATCTTTTTTGGTCCCGAAAATGCTCTGTTATATGTATTTCAGACAAAGCATCAGCTATGATGTAATGTCTGGCAATACCAGTCTCCTAAGCAGAAGCAATCACATTGTTGAGTAACGTGTGAAATTACTGTAAGCGACTGCACCAGGTGCAATCTATTCGAATGGCAGCTGCAGAACTCAGGTTCGTGAGCAGAACCTCAAAATTAGCACAATTTTCCAGAATTGTCTGGGTTTTCTTTGTAATGGAAAATAAACAGATTAATAAACATTTATTTGACTTGGCTCTAATGAGCCTTACTTTAAGTGGACAATTTCACCAATATCAAATCACATCACCCACTCACAATGTTATATAATTAATGACCTACAGGGATAAATTTCACAGGAGGTGTAACCATACACATAAGATAGGTCGATTGGATAACAGAGAGTCATGAATTGAGCAAATATGCATTTTCATTGGAAGAAGAGCGTTTGTCGGATGAACTGCTTTTTCTAAATATAGATTCTTCATGCTTTTTTAACATCTAAAAATAACCTTCAGAATACTGTGCTGATAAAACATCAATTGGGAAATCTTAGTGGAAAAGCAAAGCTGACACGTGTATGAGGAGTTGAATGGCTTTCTGGGTTATATCTTTCTCTACCTTTAATGACATCAATGGTCCATATTTTTACTGTCCCATACAGAATTGTGTAGGTAAAAATACTCCAGCATAACATTAAACAAGATAATAATAACACTATAATTTTAATTGTTCAAGATTCTGATGAAGTGCATTGAGAAAATGGTTGTAACACAAATAAACATGGAGAGGTGGGAGTCAGAGGGTCGGTAAGCAGACCGGATGCAAGAGGCAGTGCACTGCCTCGACGGTGGAGTGAGCCGCTGGAGCCCCTGCAACAGCCTGGGGCTCGGCCTGACTGGGCACCACTCCAAGAGGCAGAGGACATGGACCGGATGTAACCTGCGGCTACATAGAGCGGTGGAGCAGCGGTGGAGGAAACCAACGGCTACGGTTGACCAGGCCGACCGTGCAAAGTTACGGAAAATGTTGAAACTAGCTTAATCATATATTGGGCCAGGTTAATCAAAAATATATTGGGCCAGGTTAATTGATTTAATTATAAATCAGATAGTATATGCAGGCTGCATTCTATGTGCCAATTAAATGTTATATTACTTAGACATTAACAAATCCTTTGAAAACAAATAAAGCATGTGAAACTGTAATCATAATTCATACCACTATTTCTTAATTCATAGAGAGTGCAATTGATCTGACTTTAAAAGTTTTTTTGATAATCATTAGGGAGATTTGTCATAGATTCAACAACAAACTTCAAACTCTGTGAATGACAGAATTATTCATTAACTGTGCCCACCACTGCATCTGGAATGTTTACCCCCAAAGAATAAACCCAAATTTTTACCCAAAATTATGTAAATTTATTTTAAGAATATGACCTGAGTCAATTTGCATTCTGTGTCCATACAAGGTTTAATGCTTCATCTGTCCAATTCTATTGACATATATACTATATATATTTTGGGAGATGCCCGAGCAACCGATCGCCCAGAATTAGCATGAAAAGTTCCAATGAATTTAAGGAGCTGTTTGGACAGAGATGGCTGTTGCTGTAATTATTACTGGATCTGGAATGCTACATCTATTCCATGAGACCTGTCCATTTGAACATGTTGCCACTTTCAGTGATCTGCAAGTCAGTCTCTGCAAGATGGGGGAGCAAGAGGGTCACGTCTCTCAGTCTGAGCTGTGAATAACACTGAACACGTCTACTAAACTGTGAGTGGTTTTACTGACCTGTCAGTGCCCTTAATGTGGTTTGAAAATATAGTTTGGAAATGCTAAAGCTGTGTTGCCGTTGGTTTGGAAATGCTAAAGCTGTGTTGCCATTGGTTTGGAAATGCTAAAGCTGTGTTGCCTTTGGTTTGGAAATGCTAAAGCTGTGTTGTTGTTGGTTTTGAAATGCTAAAGCTGTGTTGCCGTTGGTTTGGAAATGCTAAAGCTGTGTTGCCTTTGGTTTGGAAATGCTAAAGCTGTGTTGCCTTGGCAAATTAAAGTTGCCTTGGCAAATTAAAGTTGCCTTGGCAAATTAAAGTTGCCTTGCCAAATTAAAGTTGCCTTGCCAAATTAAAGTTGCCTTGCCTTTTATATAATTAAACGTCTAATCTTGACCACTTCCTGTTTGCGCTTTATATTGATTTTAGAAAGAACGCTACCACGTATGGCTGTGATTTTTGGCCATCTTACTCAGAGTCCCCCTCCGCTCATCAGGTGCCGAGGATTCTTCCCATCGATGAAAAATAAAAGAGTTATTAATGTTTAAAAAATGTTGAGATTCTCTCTCCTGTCCATCATGCCATGAAGGCCACGTCCCTTCTGGTAGGAGGGGTGGAGGGACTATAAAACCCAGAAATGTGGGTGTGGCTCAGTCTCTGCAAGATGGAGGAGGGAGAGGTCACGACTCGCTGTCTTTAGTGGCCTTGCACCCTGCTTGAAATGGAATTTCAAGGAATAGCTGTGAGTCAACTGCCAGCCCACCAGCCGTGAGTGAGTGAGCTGCCAGCACAATTATTGTATGGCGGCAGCTCAATGTTCTTTCGGTCGGTGCTTTGTGCTTTTTGTGTACGTGCTGTTTTTTGTCCCGTGTACTTTCTGTCAGGCGAACAACGTCTACGGCCGGCATGATCTCCTTAGGATTGGAGCTGGTCATGAGCGGAGTGTTACAGCTGAGTTTGTTCGTTCACACAAGATCCCGATGGACATAGCGAGGAGCCCCGGCTCTCCATGGATTACCATCCCCGCGGGGGGAAGGCGAAGGTGGCACAGAGAGAGAAGGCAAAAGCGAGGCTGCAGGGCCAGCGCGCTAGCCAGGCTACGGAGGCAGCCACTCAAACCACCGCTTCCCAGCCTGTTTCTTACGAATGCCAGATTCCTCGCTAACAAGATGGATGAATTGAGGCTACAGACTGCAGCTAACAACGCCGTGAAGGACAGCTGCATTCTGTTGACCACGGAAACCTGGCTTCATTCATTAATTCTGGACTCTGCTATGGAGCTAGCAGGCTACACCGCATAGCGTCATGACGGGACAAGAGACTCCGGTAAGAGCAGAGGAGGAGGGCTCTGTGTGTATGTGAACAACAACTGGTGTATTAACACTGTGATTATAGACAGTCACTGCTCCCCAGACCTGGAGTATGTTACTGTTAAATGCAGGCCTATTTATCTCCCTAGAGAGTTTGCTATCGTCATGATAACTGCTGTACATACCACTGGATGCTAATGCTAACTCGGCTATCGGACATTTGTATGGTAGCACTAGCAGCCAGCAGAGCACATATCCTGACGCTGTTCACATCATTGCAGGGGACTTTAATCACGTGGACTTGAAGGCAATGCTCCCCAAATTCTACCAGCATGTTAAATGTGCTACAAGAGGAGCTCACATACTGGACAAGGTCTACTCCAACATCAAGCTGGGCTACAGGGCTAGACCACTACCACACCTGGGCCAGTCTGACCATATGTCCCTACTTTTAATTCCTGCATATGCCCCCCTCAGGAAAATTGCTCCTACCATCACAAAGACCATCACAACTTGGCCTGATGGTGCATCTCAGCAGCTGCAGGACTGCCTCGACAGGACCAACTGGGATGTGTTTGAACACCGGGACCTGGAGGTGTTCACGGACAGTGTACTATGTTACATTAAAAATTGCATGGACACTGTCACAGTGGACAAACACATCCGTGTCTACCCCAACCAGAAGCCCTGGATGACCCGGGAGGTCCAGCGGCTGTTAAAGGAGAGGAACACCGTTTTTAGGTCTGGCGATAGGGCTTTATACAGCACGGCCCAAGCTAACCTGAAGATAGGCATCAGAGAGGCCAAATCAAACTACAGGAGGAGGATAGAGGACCACCTGGACAGTAACAACAGCAGGCAGGTGTGGCAGGGGATCCAGTATCTCACCAACTACAAGACCAATCTTGGAGCTGCTGAAGGTGACGCCTCGCTGGCAGAGGAGCTGAACCTCTTCTTTGCTCGCTTTGAAGTGGAGCCACCAGAGACAGCCATATCACACCACATGGTCCACAGCAGCTTAACCCACAAAATAGAGGAGCATGAGGTGAGGCGCACACTGCAGGCCATCAATCCGAGGAAGGCTGTTGGACCCGGCGGCGTCTCTGGACGCTGGCTGAAGGACTGCGCAGACCAGCTGGCTGGAGTCTTCACGAGGATTTTTAACCAGTCTCTGGCCCAGTCCACTGTCCCACCCTGTCTGAAGTCCTCCACCATAGTCCCGTGCCAAAAAAACCCCACATTTCCAGCCTCAACGACTACCAGCCAGTCGCCCTCACACCAGTGGTGATGAAGTGCTTTGAAAAACTGGTCCGGGGTCACATCACATCACTCCTGCCCCGAAGCTTTGACCCCCACCAGTTTGCGTACAGAGTGAACAGATCTACAGAGGACGCTGTAGCCACAGCCCTCCATGCTGCACTGTCCCACCTGGAGCAGCAGGGGAGCTACGTGCAGATGCTCTTTGTGGACTATAGCTCTGCTTTTAACACCATCCTTCCCCACAAACTGGTGAACAAACTGGGGCACCTGGGACTTCCACACTCCACCTGCATGTGGATAAATAGCTTCCTATCGGGTCGCAGCCAGAGAGTCAGAATGGGCCATCACACATCCACGGCCCTCAGCTGCAGTACTGGCTCTCCACCGGGCTGCGTGCTGAGCCCCCTGCTCTACACCATCTACACACATGACTGCACCCCCACCCACCACAGCAACACCATTGTTAAATTTGCGGATGACACTACGGTGGTGGGGCTCATCTCTGGGGGGGATGAGTACGCCTATCGGGATGAGGTGGAGCAGCTGACAGTGTGGTGTGGAGAGAATAACCCGCTCCTCAATATCTCAAAGACAAAGCAGCTCATAATAGACTACAGGAAGAAGAAAATGGACATTACACCTCTAATCATCAGAGGGGACTGTGTGGAGAGGGTGGTAGTTTTCCGCTTCCTGGGAATCCACATTGAGGAGGACCTGACATGGAGCGTGAACACCTCTGCGCTGCTGAAAAAGGTCCAGCAGAGACTGCACTTCCTGAGGGTGCTCAGGAAGAACAACATCACCAAGAGACTCCTGCTGTCCTTTTATCGGTGCTCCATAGAGAGCATCCTAACATACTGTGTATGCGTGTGGTACACCAGCTGCACATCGGCCCAGAGGAAAGCGCTCCAGAGGGCTATTGACAATGCCCAGAAGACTGTTGGCTGCCCTCTCCTCACTTTGGAGGACCTACACAGTTCCCACTGTCTCAAGAAATCCCAGAACATTATAAAGGACGTTTCCCACCCCGGCCACTCTCTGTTTGAACTGTTGCCGTCAGGCAGACGGTACAGATCAATGAGGACAAGGACAAACAGACTAAAAAACAGTTTTTATCCCACAGCAATAACTACACTTAATGTAGCCACCAAATGAGCGCAGGTGCGCTACATACCAAATGGATTGTGAAATCGACAGAAGAATGTATGGTTGTGTGTTTATGCTTATTTTATGGTGGTGTGTGTATTTACGTATCGTTAGCTTTTAGAAATGTGTGAATGGTGCACTGACTGGTTGGCATTTTAATTTTGTTGTACATGTTCACATGTTATAATGACAATAAAGATTATCTATCTATCTATCTATCTATCTATCTATCTATCTATCTATCTATCTATCTATCTATCTATCTATCTATCTATCTATCTATCTATCTATCTATCTATCTATCTATCTATCTATCTATCTATCTATCTATCTATCTATCTATCTATCTATCTGGCTTGAGTGATTGAGCCGCCAGCCCAAGAATCCATTTGGCACACAATGTCCATACTAGCCCTCTGGAAACCAGTCCCATCAGCCCACGACACCCATACTAGCACTCCAGAAAGTCCCCCCACTGGCCACCAATATTGGAATTGGTGGAGAGGTGGAATATTGCGTTGGGGGACCAGCCCTCCATGTGTTGCTGGGACCCGTTGGGTCCCACTTAGTCTAGTACAATATAAAAGTTGAAACAATATGCTTAGCGAACATTCTCCATCCCCTGACCCTAATTACTATTGGTATTTACAGTGGTTACCTTGCTCACACTGCAATTTCCTGGACTCCAAGATTGCCCCGCATGAACAGTTCTGTAAATATAATCCTGACAACTCTCAGTTATAACTAATGATGCTTCTCGGATATGCCAGCTATTTAGACCTCCTTCTCTTGATGGTTTATATCGAGTCTACACAACACACTTTCATCTGACATCCCTGGCTAACACTAATCCACCCAGTCAAGCATTAAGAGAATAATAGAACCAAGCACACTAATACTGCAGCTTACTTTAGTATTAAATAAGGTGATAAACCAGCCCAGTAGAAATGTCTGTTTCATATGTAGAAGGAACACATTGCCCTTCATGTAACTATTATCTATGAAAGCGAAGCACATCAACATTTAATGTACAATTTAAAAGTAATAACATACCTCTCCCTAAACACTTTGTAATGATTTACACTGCCTGTAATTTCTTCATTTTTTTGCAATACTCTCATCTGTGCAACTGAAAACAGATACTAAAATGGATGCTCTACAAATTAGGTCTTTGGAACCTAAAAATATGCACCCTCAGAAACTTCCTTGTATACTGTAAACATTACTGTAAACCTATTTATTGAGTAATTTCACATGCATTTCACAGTACTGCTTTAGAGAAATGCTATTTTCAATCGGCCTTGATGTGAACAATTCAAATGAATGAATTAAGAAAGGACAAGCAAATGGGATATGAAGAAGAAAGCAAGGAGGAAGTAGCCCATGGTGAGGAGGGGAATGACATGGAGGAAGTGGAAAAGGGGGAGCGCATGAGGAAAAGATGGGATGGAGGGCTGGGCAGGAAGAAAGGGGGAGGAAGGAGGAAGAGGGAGGAGGATATGGGGGAAGAGGAATTGGGGGAGTAGGAGAAATGGGAGAAGGCCAGAAGGCGGGGAATGATGAGATGAAATAAATAGAATAGAGAGGTGAAGGAGAAAAGTAGAAGAGGAATGGGTGGAGGAAAAAGAAGGTGAGGAGGAGAGGTGGTTAAGGGAAGGTCAAGCGTAGGAAGGAAGGTCAAATGGGATGGAAAAGGAGAAAAAGCAAAAAAGGAATGGAGATGGGAATGGTTTGAGCTCTTGGTATGTGGAGAAGGTAAATGATGAAAGATAGGGAAGGAACAGGTAGTAAGATAATGTGGCAGTGGGTTGAAGGAATTATCAAGAGGGGATAGAAGGGGGCATGAAGGGGAGTGTGAGAAGGAGTAGAGGAGATGGAGAGTGAGGAAAATGGAGGGAGAGGAAGAATGACAAGCACACGGGGAAGTGGTGGAAAGGGAGAGGAGATGTGAAAAGCATGTTATGCATGAGGCAGGGGAGAAATAAATGAGAGGTAAGAAAAAAGGATGAAGATGGAAGATGGGGGAAAAAAAGAGAAATACATCTCTCATAGAGTCATAGAATCAGAGTCATACAGCGTGGAAACAGGCCCTTCGGTTCAACTTGCCCACACTAGCCAACATGTCCCAGCTGCACTAGTCCCACCTGCCTGCATTTGACCCATATCCATGTGCCTGTCTAACTGTTTCTTAAATGTTGGGATGGTCCCTGCCTCAACGACCTTCTCTGGCAGCTTGTTCAATACACCCACCACTCTTTGTGTGAAAAGGTTAGCCACCCAGATTCCTATTAAATCTTTTCCCCTGCACCATAAGCCTATGTCCTCTGGTCCTCAATTCCCCTACTCTGGGCAAGCGACGCTGTGCATCTACCCAATTTAATCCTCCCATGATTTTATACACTATAAGATCACACCTCATCCTCCTGCGCTCCAAGTCCCAGCCAACTCAACCTCTTCCTAAGGCTTAGACCCTCGAGTCCGGGCAAAATCCTCATAAATCGTCTCTGTACCGCTTCCAGCTTGACAACATCTTTCCTATAACATGGTGCCCAAAATTAAACACAATACTCTAAATGCAGCCTCACCAATGTCTTGTATAACTGCAACATGACCTCCCAACTTCTATGTGTAAGAAAGGACTGCAGATGCTGGTTTAAATCGAAGGTAGACACAAAATGCTGGAGTAACTCAGCGGGTGCGGCAGCATCTCTGGAGAGAAGGAATGGCCGATGTTTCTGGTCGAGATCCTTCTTCAGACCGAAGAAGGAGGGTCTCGACCCGAAATGTCGCCCATTCCTTCTCTCCAGAGATGCTGTTTTACCCGCTGAGTTACTCCCAACTTCTATACTCAATACTCTGACTGATGAAGGCCAATGTGCCAAAAGCCTTTCTGACCACCCTATCTACCTGTGACTCCACCTTCAAGGAACTATGTATCTGCATTCCTAGATCCCTCTGCGCTATTACACTCCCAGAGCCCTACCATTCACTGTGTAGGTGCTGCCATTTAGAGTTGCCAAAATGTAACACCTCACATTTCTCCCCTTTTAAATCTTCTTTTAAAATGATGCAGACCATCTTCTAGACACATTATTGGGGCCCTCAGTGAGATATTCAGTAGCACTATTAAATGGTTTAGTGTACAGCATAAGTAGCAGATAGAATAAAGATAGGAGTGTGTAGGTTGCATTGGAAGCAGTGCTCATAGGGTACCCCTGCTTCTTGAGTCCCGGACCAATTTTCAGGCTCCCTAATAGTTAGCCTCCCTAATTTTCGCTAAGCTTCAGATTCAAATTCCTCTTTGATACTGAAGAGCAAAATATTTAAAAAAAGCTTGGCCACAGTTATTGTAAATCTTACAAGTTAATGATAATCTCTGCCATCATTAGCATTCCCATCCATCCAAAGTTCATCCCAGACAAAGGGATGGGAACCCAGGCATAAACCTCTTAGCCCATTTCTTCAGGAAAATAATTCTGATTATGGTGTTTATCTATTCAAAAGATTTAATAACAGCACCTAAAAGATAATTCATGTTTTATGTAAGAGATAAACAGATCATTCGTTGTATAAATGTGGAAGACTGAAGTTCTGACACGATAAGATCTGGTAAGAGTAGGATCAGAGGAGCCTTTAAATGCTGGCTCTTGGACTGTGACCATCACAAACCAATTTTGTGGGAATAACTCTGAAAAAGACAACAAATGTAAACCACTGTAGGTACCACAGCAGTCTTCAAGAAAGTGAAAGTTGGGGAATAATTGTTTCTTTAGAATTTGTGATTCAGTGGAAAGAATATTTTGGGTTGAAGGCACAGCTTGTGAAGTGAAGGGTGAAGGATGTCTCTAGCCAAGGAGGAATAGCATCATTTTCAGTGGCTCATGGAATTGGACCTGGATCAGGATCAAAGAGCTCGGAATAGATGGAGTCACCATTATTTGCACTTTGGATCTAAAATGGATATAACAATGCATTTTGTGAATGGTGAAAAGCCTAAATATATTGGATGCTCAAAAAGACTTAGAGGATAAAAATGTCACAGGTTATAGAACATCATTAAAAAGGCAAATGTTTAGCTGGCTTTTATATCAAAAGGACTTGAAAACATAAAGGTAGAGGTTATGCTACTGTTGTGTGCAAATGCTTGGCTTTGTGCTTATCTGCTACATTGTGAAGAGTGTAGGAAGGAAATGCAGATGCTGGTTTAAACCGAAAATGGACACAAAAAGCGGGTCAGGCAACATCTCTGAAGAAAAGGTGGCATTTCAGGTTGAGTCTCTCAGTCTGAACTCTCATTCTGAAGGGTCTCGACCCAAAACATTGCCTATTTCTTTTCTCCAGAGATGCTGCCTGACCCGCTGAGTTACTCCAGTTTTTTGTGTCTATACACTGTGAAGAGTACTGCGCATCCTAACTTACAAAAAACATACTGAACTTCACGATACTCTATTAGATTTACCAGAATCATACCTGGAATGCACAGGTTAAATTATGAGGAAACCCTGTATAAATTGGAGTCAATCTAATAGAACAAAACCATTACGTACTGCTGCATTTAATGCCATTTTTGCAGTTCATTATCGTTTTCACCAGACAGATTGAGAAGAAAGACCAATGGTACAAAGACAAACAGGAAAATGTGGAAGACACAGAGGGAGAGATTTAAGGTTGTTATGATATTAATGAGAGATGCAGGAAGAGATGATGGAACAGAGGTTGTGGAGTGCTGAGCGCATTTTTAATGCCTTCATACATGGAAAGATGTTATTGCATTGGAAGCAGTTCAGAAAAGATTTACCAAACAGCTAGATCAGGGAAATTGACGTATGAGGAAAGCTTCATGGGGGCGGGGGGTATGGGGGCGGGGAGGCATTTTGTCTATTCTGTAGTTTGGAAGAGTGAGAAATGCCTTGATATCAGACCACGAGGGATCCTGGCAGGGGTAGATGTGGAGAGGATCTTTCCTTTCGTGGGAGGATGTAGAATGAGGCGTCACCTATTATTATTATATCACCAATTTAAGGCAAACTTGAAGAGGTTTTTTTTCCCAGTCTTAGACTTCCCCAGTGTTAAGTCTTCTTCATAAGTCAGTGAAAGTAGAGTCTATGAATATTTGGAAGGCAGAGGCAGAAAAATGCAAGGGGAGGAAGGGTTATCAGGGGTAGACAAGAAGGCAGAGTTGGGGTTACATTGAGATCAGCCAAGATCTTATTAAACAACTGAGCAGATGTGAGGGACTTACTCCTACTCCAAAATAATATTTTTGTTGGGTTTTTCCGTCTTCATATCCACCTTCTAGCCTCTTCCATTCTCTATTTGTATTTTTAGGCAACCGCTGGGGTGACATCGCCTTTCTCTCTTTTTCCACTATGCTTAATCACTTTATCTTACCTACGATACGATACAACTTTATTCATCCCAGGAGGGAAATTGGTCTGCCAACAATCATAAAACACAACAAGATACATAAAATTAAAGTGATGAGTAGAAAGTCCAGAATTGGGGATGTGCAAATATTTGGGGGGGGGGGTCAAAATGCCCTACAACAGAATGGTGAGGAGTTGTACAATTTGTTAACCACAGGGAAAATGTATCTCCTGTGGCGTTATGTGCTGCATCTTAATGGAACCAGTCGATGTGTTGAAGGTGCTCCACAAGTTGACCAATGTGTCATGGAGGGGGTAAGCTGTATTGTCCAAATGGAGGGGGTGAGCAGCCTCTGAACTCACACCACCCCACTCATCAAGGACCAAATCTAACATCAGCACCAAACCAACTATCAAGGATGGTGCTGCAGCTGTTTGGCAAACTGGGGCTACCTCATAAAGTGGAATGTCAACTTTCTGCTACTCCTCATGTCTCCCTCTGGACCGTGATCACACTCCTGAACATCAGGCATTTTCTCCCAGACAATCATTGACCTTATTTACTCTTGAAGCATTTACCTCCACAGCCTTCAGGTTTGCAGCTCTCCAACTATCCACAGTTGGTTCTTACCTAAGATCTACAAACAGGGGCAGCCCAGTAAAGTGCAGCAGTAGAGCTGTTGCCTCACAACAACAGAGACCAGAGACGATTCTGACCTTGGGTGCTGGCTGTGTGGAGTTTGTCTGTTCTCCCTGTAACCACGTAGGTTTTTACCGGGTGCTCTGGTTTCCGCCCTCATTCCAAAGACATGCAGGGTTGTAAGTTAATTGGTTTCTGTAAAATGATCCCAGTGTGTAGGATGCGAAAGCAGGATAACATAGAACTAGTGTACGTGGAAGGCATCAGATAGGATTAGGTGATATGATCACAGGAAAGATTTGCAGGCGTGTTGTACGGGCCAGAAAACATTGTGACCTTCTTCGTGTGGTGTGCTGGTAAAGCATCTATCTATTCCATGAGATTCCCCCACCTCCCTTTAGCTGTCTTAATAAAGAGCGCAGTCGTGATCTACCATCCACTTCATTAAAGGCACTCGGTCTATCATTAATCATACTGTACTGGACTTTATCTTACACTAAAAGTTATTTCCTTTATCTTGTATCTATACACTGTGGTCGACTTGATTGTAATCATGTATACTCTTTCCGCTGACTAGATAGCACACAACTTAAAGCTTTTCACTGTACATGACAATAAACTAAACTAATTATCTAATTAACAAACAATTAAAATCCAAGACATTTTCCTTTAGATCTTAACTGCTATGGTTGTAATGTAACTGGACTGGGTTCATCTTTTGCTTCATTTTTTTGCTTTTGTTTCCTACTATCTTGGTTCGAGATGTATTTAGGGATTAAATGTTCCCCTATCACCGCCCCTCCAATCTTCTTTTGTGGAAATTAACAGGAATGTGCAATGTCATCATTGTTACTTAATTGTAGATTTCCAATTCAAATAGTAACAATATATTTTGTTTGCCACTGTAGTTGGGAATACATTGAATTAGCTCCAATCATATGAATACTGATCCATAAAGATCACAGTTTTATTTCTGATTCTAGGTGTAGCTGAATAAAGTGGATATAAGGTGCAGTTGTTTGATTACAATTAAATAGTAAAAAAAGGAAAAACATGTGAATCAGATAAAGTAGGAGTGAAATGTAACAAAGGGTATAAATAAAAAAGTAAAAATAGACATGATTGAGTGACTACTTTGTAGACTCCATCTACTCACAAGCATGACCTTGAACAGTTGCCTGTCATTTTAATTCTCCATCCCACTCTGATTCTGATCTCTTGTATTTTGCTTCCTGCACTGTTCTGACAAAGCTCAACATAACCTGAAGGAATAGCACCTCTTCCCATTTAGTGTATGGCAGCGACCCAATAATGAAATAACAAATTTCAGGTGATAGTTATTCCAGTTTTGTATCTCACTTTCAGTTATTTTCTGGTGTCTCAGATTTCATACTTTCAGTCGACACCATCAGCTCTAGACTTTCATTTGTTTGGCAGAATTTACCTTTGCCCACACGTCAAGTCCAGTTTATTGTCAAACTTCTCTTTCCACTCCTCATACTTTCTGCAGATCAGAGGTGTAGCTATGGCCACTCACATTTCTCCTTAGCTGCTTGTGTCCCTTTGTAAGCTGTGTGAAACTGTCCTTCCAAGCTTATTCCCACACATGCCCCCAAATTGTTCTCTGCTCCATTGATGACTGCATTGGTACTAGTTCATGCTCTCATCCAGACTTTTGTTAATTCCAACACCTTGCTGTCAAATAGTAAAAACAGAGCTACAGATGCTGATTAATGCACAAAGAACACAGTGCGGAAATAACTCAGCAAGTCAGGCACCATCTCTGGAGAACATGGATAGGTGCGTTTCGGGTCTAGACCTGAAGTGTTCTGAAGAAGGGTTTTAACTCAAAATGTCACCTAACCATGTTCTCCAGAGATGCTGCCTGACCTGCTGAGTTACTCCAGCACTTAATGTCCTTTCGTACCTTTGCTACCAAGTTGCATCCTGTCTTCAAATCCATCTGGACTATCTCTGCCATCTGTCTTTACCTGGATCTCTTGGTCTGGATTTCAGGAAACACATTTGCCACTGAAATCTACCATAAACCCACTGACTCCCACAACTGCCTGATAATACCTCCCCCCACTTGCTCTATGTAAGGATGGCAGCCCTTTTGTAAATTTGTCTCTCTCTCTCCATTACATCCTCTCTCAAGATAAGGCCTTCTGCTCCAAAGTTTCTAAAATGTCCTCCTCCTTTTGGAAACCTGGCTTTCCCTCTGCCAAAGTTCATGAAGCCTACACACGTTTCCTCCAGTTCCCACTCATCTGTCCTTATCCAACGCTGCCCCAGGGAAAACACCTATAGAGTCACCTTGATCCTCTCCTATCATCCCACCCACATCAGCATCCAACAAATCCTCCTCTTCCATTTGTTCACATTATGGGAGTACCTTCATCAGAAGAAATGCAGCACTTCAAGAAAGAGCTTCACCATTGTTTTCTCAAGGACTGCTGGAATGTAAAATATCAATCTTTTACCAATTGCACATCCACCCCAGAAAATTATATTTCTATTAATTGCATTTAAAACAGTTAATATATGCACTTCAAAATAAACCATCATATAGCTCATTTTCCTCTTCCACTGAGCAACATGAGACTCAGATTTTCCATGATTGATAAATCTTAATGCATTGTTCAGACATTTTACATTTTATGAATGTCCATCTTTGCTTCTATATTTGAGTGGAGTTGTGTAGGTGCACATACTTCAGAGTATTCCTATGCAATCATATCTGCCTGTTTGTGAAGTTCCACTCATTATAACATCCGATCCAATGTGCCTTTTCCTCGGCCTGCCTTTGAAAGATTTCTCCAATTTCCTGACACATCAGGTTTTTCGTCATAAGCCCACAAATAAGCCCTCGTAAACTACATAAAAATTAAAAACCAGGAAATCTGAAATAAAAACAGACCTCAGCAGGTCTGGCAGAATGTGTACACAAATTATCTTTCATTAGAACTAAGGAAAGTTAGAAAAGTTTGAAGAAACCAAATAGAGATAGGGTGAATGCTTTGCAGAATATCTCCATCAATCCCTGAACTTCCAGCTACCTGCCATTATATTTCTCCATCTATCTTCCACTTTGACTTTTCACTCATGGGCCTCCTACGTGTGTCTCTATTGTAGAGCAAATATAAGAGAGAGATGCATTTCTTAGTACATCTGCATTTGAGGAGAGATTTCAACAGGCCCTCCCAATTGATGGAGTCAAAGCCATGTTACTAGTCAAGAGATCCATGATGGAACTAATCTCGGTGAAGACAATTGTCAAGTCTAAGTCATTGTCCCAACACTTCTCTCAACCTTACTTGACACAAGGCTGCATCTCATCTCCAACAGACATCACTTGAGAGTGGAGCTAATCGTCAAAGCTAACAAGCAACTGCTAAGCGTACAGCAACTACACTCCACCCATGACACTTGGGAACGATGGTCACCTGACACTTGGTAGTGGGGTTGGAATATGCAATTAATGCCTGTGTTTGCACAAGTTCAGAGACGAGCTCCAAGACAGCATAGACTCGTTCCTTCAAGCATATGAGAGGATCAATCTTACCGTCAACATTTAAGTTCTCTACCAAATTGTCTCCTCTGGTTTATGTCTTGGGAGCCACCACTCAGTGAAGATAGACAATGATATAGGGGCATTGCATTAATACTAAATAATACAGGGAAGTAAATACAATCACATCAGTAAACAATTGGTGTTAGGCAAACTGATGGGGCTAAATGCTGATAAGCCCACTGACCTGGATGGGTTGTATCCCAATGTTCCAAAAAGGTGGGCAACAGAGCAGTGTTTTAGTGTAGTCTTCCAAGAATTCTAAGATTCTGGAACAATGCCAGATAATTGGAACACTGTCAATATGGCACACCTATTCAAAAAAGGTGATAGGAGTAACAATAGACTAATAATCCTAACATTGAAAAAATGTTAGAATCAATTGTTAGAATCAATTATTAAAGACGTTTTCAATAAAAAAAAGAATTATTAAAAAATAAGTTGCAGATTTTATACAAGACGTTGATGAGGCCACGTTTGGAGTATTGTGTTCAGTTTTGGTCACCCCGCCATAGGTATGATGATATTAAGCTGCTGCATAGTGAAGAGAAGAATGTTGCCAGGAGCTGACGGCTTGAGCTATTGGGTGAGGTTGGGCAGCCTAGGACTTTTTTCCAGGAGGCGCAGGAGGATGAGGGGTGATCTTACAGAGGTTTACATGATCTTAAGGGAATAGATACGGTAAATGCACAGTCTTTTAGCCAGAGTAGGGGAATCATTAATCAGAGGACAGAGGGGGGGAGAGTTTATAGGGGGGAGGGGGAGGGGGGAGGGGGGGAGAATTTAATAACTACCTCAGGATCAACTTTTGCACACAGAGGGTGGTGGATATATAGAAGCTGCCCGAGGAGGTAGTTGAGGCAGGTACTGTAACAACATTTAAAAGGCATTTGAACAGATACATGGATAGGAAAGGTACTGAGGGATGGGCCAAACGTGGGCAGATGGGACTAGTGTAGATGGGGCATTTTGGTTAGCATGAACAAGTTGAGCCAATGAGGCTGTTTCCATTCTGCATTACTCTATGACTCTAAGTAATTGCAAAATGTTTGGAAAATTGTAATGTAATTACAGCGTCTATTTCTCTGGCTACTTGTAGTCAACAGCACTTCATGGAGGCGCAGTTTTGAGCTGGCAGACCTGTCCTGATACCATGTTATTTTAGGAGGTCTGAAGTGGCATACACCATGATAAAAAATGGGTCTCCACAAGGACTTTGTAGTGGCAGTTTCTACCAGTGGTATCATAGACTGATACATTTGCCACAGGTAGATTGGTGAGAACCAGGTCAACCGGTGAACGTCTCTCGTGAATAATACTCACATTCTACCGCTGTGCCTGTCTAGCAATTATGCCTTTTGTGGACACAAGAATATGAAACGATTCTACATTCGATAAAGGTTGGGAAAAAATGGTGGAACGCATCCGTTATTTTCATAGTTCCTTGGTTTTATACTCAAGGTTTGGATTATGAGGCCTTTAGAATTTATCAGCTTTCAGGGTTTTAATCTGTGCAGCACTCTTTTTTTACTGATACTATTTTTCCTTATATCCTCCTTTTCATTTCATTCCTGGGTCCCTAGTACTTCTGGGAAATGACATGTTCTCCTCCATGAAGAAAACTTTTTGTGCCCCATTATACATTTTCCCATATTAACATTACAGGCGCAGAATCCTGCATCCAGAACTGGGAAGGCTGACCTTAATTTACAAAAGCACTAGATAACTCAAAGACACTATGGAGTAGAATCTTATATTAAAACACGGCAATTGCTTTCAGCAGTTACTATTAAAATAATCTTATATGCTTTATCAGCTATTAAACAATTAGGCAAATTGAAAAAAAATGCTAGCGTGTCTGAGCAGCACAGTCAAAGAAAAGCAACCATAATATATCTTATTCATATATCAAAGCAACAGCGGACACATTGGTCTTGGACATTTAAATTGGGGAAGGAAACATTCAAAACTTTTAAACTGAGAGGATAGATATATATTTTCAAGTTCAATCAATTTGAGGAAATAATTGTAAAATAAAAATAATAGATTACTTTTTACTATGTTGTTTCAAAATTATATTAATTTATGTTTACATATGTAATATGTAATTTATGTTTACATATTTTAAGTTGTTTAATTAAATAACGAGCTAACTATTCTATCTGGAGCTGCCCTTCAGTATAGATTGATTAAGATAGTATAAACTTGCAAAAATCCTAGTTATTTAAACAGGGGTTGGTAACACAGGATAAATGGAAATGTTAAAATGTGGGGCAGGGTCACTTGATCAAGAGTCAAGTGTGTTTATCATAAGTACCGGCACACGAACAATTAAATTCCTACTTGCTGCAGTTTGAGAGGCCCATTCACACATTAATGCTTTCACATATGAAATAAATATACAATGATCAGTAATACAATAAAGAGGAAATTATCAATAATATGAAGTAACCAAAGTGCAAACCCAAAGTATGTAGTGCAACAAAATCAAAGTCCATAATAGATCCATAATCCATAATAATAGTCCATAATTTAATGCATTTCGTTGTCTCTGTACTGTACACTGACAATTAAAATTGAATCTGAATCTGAATCTGAGATCGTAGTTGCTGATGTTGTGTTGAAGTTAGTATTATGAAGGGTTCAATAACTTGCTGGTTGGCTGAGAATAAGCTGTTCTTGAACTTGGAACTGTTAGTGAGATGAGAACATGGTCGGGGTGGTGTGGATCTTTGATGATAATAGCTGCCTTTTTGAGGAAGTACTTCTGGTAGATCCTTTCAAAGTGGGGAGGTCAATACCTGTGATGGACTGGACAATGTCTATCACTTTCTGCAGCCTCCATTCCTCGATGTCCCAGTTACGAAACCAGTCAGTATATTTGGCGTTTGGCGACATAACACATTTTAGCGACATAATCATTTTGAGTTTTTGGCGACATAACAAATCTCTTCAATCTTCTCAGGAAGTAGAGGCATTGATGAGCTTTCTTTGTAACTGCATCAACATGCAGAGCCCAAGACTGATCTTCAGAGATATGCACACCCAGGAACATGAAGTTGTTGACTCGTTCCACGGCCATCCTGTTGATGAAGACAGGTTCACAGATCCTCGGTTTCCAGATGTCTACATTCAGCCCCTTTTTCTTACTAATATTAAGAGCAAGATTCTCGAACTACCACCATTTAATCAGATTATCAGTCTCCCATCTGTACTCTGACTAATCATTACCCATGAACAGCATTATCATCAGTGAATTTAAACATGTCGTTGGAACAATGCCTGGCCACACAGTTAAAGAGAGAAAGGTTCAGGACACTGAATACACAGCCATGGTGCTCCTGTGTTGATGGTGATTGAGGAGAAAGAGTTATTGTTAATTCAAAATGATTGCGCTCTGCTGATGAGGAAGTCGAGGATTCAATTGCAGAAAGAGGAGCAGGTAGGTATCCAGTTCCCCGAGGTTGATGATAAGTTTGGAGGGAATGATAGGTGTTGATTGCCATGCTGTGGTCAATGAACAAAAGCCTGACGTAGGTGTTCTTATTGTCCAAGTGTTCCAGGGCAGAGCGAAGAGCCAGCAAAATTGCATTCCATTGATCTGTTGTTGTAGTAGGTGAATTGTAGTGGGTCCAGGTCCTCACCAAGGCAAGCGTTGATATGCATTGGAATCATTCTCTCAAAGCATGTCATCATCATGGATGTAAGAACAATTATTCAATATTTATACTTAAAGCAGACAATGAAGGGGAACACAAAAATAAGCCACAAATCCCTTAAATGAGATATATCAAAATAATGTTTGGGAACCTCTGAACAATATTTCCTTTACCAAAAACAGAAAATGCTAGAACACAGCCAGTGAAGCAGCATCTGTGGAAAGAGAAACCAATTATTTTTCAGCCAATCTTCAAGACTTCCAGTCAATGTATAAGACATTGGTGAGGCTGCAGTTAGAGCATTATGTTCAGTTTTGGTCACCTTCTATAGGAAGGATGTTGTTACGCTGGAAAGATTGCAGAGAGGATTTACGAGGACCTTGCCAAGACTTGAAGGCCTGAGTTGTATGGAGAGCTTGGGCAGACTAGGGCTTTATTCCTTGGAGAGCACAAGGCTAACAGGTGATCTTATAGAGGTGTATAAGGTCATGAGAGGAATAGATAGGATGAATGCAGTCTTTTACCCAGAGCAGGGGAATCAAGAAACAGAGGACATAGGTTTAGGGTGAGAGGGGAAAGATTTAATAGGAACCCGAGGGGGAATTTTTTTCACACAGAGTGGTGGGTATATGGAATTAGCTGTCAAAGGAGGAAGTTGATGCAGGTATTACAATAACATTTAAAAGTCATTCAGAAAAGAATATGAGTAGAAACGTTTAGAGGGTTATAGGCCAAACGCAGGCAGGTGGGACAAGTGTAGATGTGACATCTTGGTCAGCATGGGCAAGTTGGGCCGAAGGACCTATTTCTGTGCTATTGACCTCATGACTAGGGAAGAGTGAACGGTTAACAGTTTTCAAAGCAGAGCTGGGAGGAGAAAGATGTAAGACAAAAAAACTATGTGGAAATAGGTTAAGGCAGATCAGGTGATGACGAACATGAGTATTGAACGCTAGTGAAACATTTTAAAGAAACAATGTAAGAAAGGAACATAAGCATGATAATGGGAAACAATGAGTGGGCTGTTTACTTTAGGTTGGAAAATGCAATGTTCATTCCAAAGCGTGCCCGGGCAGAAGATAAAATGTTGTTCTAATTTGCTTTGGGCCTCATAGCGGCATTGGAAGAGGCCACAGACATGCAGATCAGAACAATAGTAAGATGAGAATTAATGTGGCATGCATCAGGGAGCTCATCCCAGCAGACTAAGCATAGGTGCCATCACCCAATCTGTATTTGATTTTTCCAGTGTAGAAGAGACCACATTGAGAACACCGAATGCAGCACAGTAGATTGGGAGAAGTGCAAATAAATTGCCTGGAATGGTTGCTTTGAATGGTTGAAAGGGAAGAAATGAATAGGTCTTGCATTTCCTCTGGTTGCATGACAAGGTGCCGCGGGGGAGGGGTGGTGAATGGGGACAGAAGAGTTGATCAGGGCATCATGAAGTGAGCAGTACCTGCAAAATGCAGAAAAGGGGGAAGAGGGAATTATGTTGGAGCTTGCAGAAATTGTGCAGGCTAATTGAATGTGGAGGCTGGAGAGTGAAAAATGAGGACCAAGAAAATTCTATTTCAGTTCTATCTGGAAAAAAAGTGGTTCATAGCAGACGTGTGGACCACAGAGGGAATGCAGTCGAGAGTTCCATTCACTATGATAGAGGGAAAGCCATTTTTCTGGAAGGACGAGGACATTTCAGAAACAACAGATCAGAAGGCCTCATCATTGCGACAGTTTTGTTTATGTAATGTTTTTAAAAATTACTGCTCCAAAGAACAGCAGTGAAGTCCTTGATGCAGAACCTAATGCAGGTTTTAAACCTGAAATATCGAGCATTGCTTTCCGCCCACAGATGCTGCTGGATCCACAAATTCTTGCAGCAGAATGTTTATTGCTCCAGATTCCAGCATCTGCAGTCTCTTGTGTCTCAACCAGCCTGCCTGATAGCTTGTCCTCGTCTTGTCCTCTCACCATCTCACCATTTATTCTCTCCACCATCAGTGAACCATGGTTGCTGTATGTACTACCTACAAACAGAGCTGTGCAGCATAGGAACCGGTCTTATGGCACAAGATTTTATGCTGAACATAATGCCGTTAAACTAATCTCCTCTGCCTGCATGTGATCACTAGCTTTCCATTCCCTGCATATCTATGCGCCTATCGAAAAGCCGCTTAAATGCCACTATCATATCATATCCACTGGCAGTGGATAATAGGCACCTATCACTCTGTGTAAAAAGCATGCCCCGCACATCTCCTTTAAATTTTTCCTCTTAAAGCTACGCTCTCTAGTCTTTGACATTTCCACCATGGGATAAATGTTCTGATTCTCTACTATATCTACCAGTCAGAATTTTATATCCTCAATATCGTCAACCTCCAATGTTCTACTACAAATTTCTCCGACCTCGCCTTATAGCTAATTCTAATCCAGGCATCATTCTGGTAAACCTTTACTGCACCCACTCCAAAGCTTCCACATCCTTCCTGTAATGGGGCGACCACAACTAAAGACAATACTCCAAAAGCAGCCTAACCTAAGTTCTATACAGCTGCAACATGATTTTGTGACACTTATACTCAATGCCTCAACCGATGAAAGCAAGCAGACCATACGTCTTATTTATCATTATACCTTTGTGTTGCCACTTTAGTGAGCCATGAACTCAGAAATTCAAGAGCCCTCTGTACATCAATGATGTTAAGGGTCTTGCCATCAACTGTTTACTTTCCCCTTATATTCAAATTCTCACAGCTCAACCCCTCATACTTGTTTGGATTAAACTCCATCTGCCAATTCTGTGCCTAACTCCACCATTGCTGGTATCGTCTGTAAAATTACTCACCAACCCATCTACTTTTACATCCAAGTTGTGTGTGTTAAGGGCCTGTGCCACTATCAAGACCTAATTCACAACCTTTTTTACTTGTGGACATTTTTCATCATGTTAGAAAAACGCCCCGACCTACTTGATGCCACGAGTACCTACGACTAGCATCACGGCCTGGTACGACCTACCTACGACCTCCTATGACCTCGTGACGACCATGCTGCGAGTATGAGTCAAGGGCAAACACGGCAGAGGTCGTGAATTAGGTCATGAAAGTGGGACAGGCCCTTAACACTTCTTAAACCTGCAACATCTACCATCTAAAAAGATAAGGTCAGTAGAAATATGGAAAGGTAAACACCTGCAAGTTTCATTTCCAAACACAATATCCACACTAAGGAACAGCTTGCTGTTTTATCACTCCAGGAATTCCCTAATCACTTTCACTATCACCTTAAATCATGACTTTGCCTGCAAGGTGCATATCCGTGCAAAGGATAAACAAAATGGCACTGGTTTCTGCAGCAACCTAGGAGCTTTTTAAATTTTAATTCAGTCAGACAGGCACTGCACAGTAGAATTGGACATTAGTTCTGCTTTCTTTGTTATATGTCTGCAATTTTTTTTCCCTGTGCCTTTGAGGTGATTTTTGATAACATTCAAGTGCCTGAGATTGGCAGACAATTAATATGAATGTAATATAAACTGTCTGAAGAAGGGTCTCGACCCAAAACGTCACCCATTCTTTCTATCCAGAGATGCTGCCTGTTCCGCTGAGTTACTCTGGCATTTGTGTCTATCTTTGGTTTAAACCAACATCTGCAGTTCCATTCTACAATATAAATGTGAAATCAGGCTTCATTGGCATTTTTGTCATTCAGAGAATATGGATGCTGCTGGGATAACCAACATTTATTACCTTTGAAAAGCAATTAATAACCTAATTTTAGGTTTCTGCATCCTAAGCGTAATGGTACTTTCAACACTGTTATTGGTGAAGTAGTTCTATAATTTTAATCCAGTGACAATTAAAGTATAGTGTGTCTTACAGTGAAACTAGAGGTGAGCTTTTGGTCTTTGCTATTCTAATGTTAAATGTTACAGCTTTGACCCACGAAAAATTGGCAATATATTTTGCTATATATTTTGTGGATGGTACACACTACAGACCTTGCGTGCTTTAGTTTAGTTTAGAGATACAGCAACGAAATAGGCCTTTGGCCCACTGAGTCCATGCCAACCAATGATCACCCGTTATCCCAGTTTCACATTCTACACACTGGGGGCAATTTATGAAGCCAATTAATCTACAAACCTGCAGGTCTTTGGGATATAGGAGGAAACCGGAGCACCCAGAGAATACCCACACTGCCACAGAGAAAGTACCCATAGTCAGGGTTCAACCCAGGTTTCTGGCGTAGTAAGGCAGCAATTCTATGGCTGTGCAACTGTGCCGCCCTGAAGTGCTGCTTAAGGTGTGCAGAGAGAATTTTGAGAAAAGTGTGTATGATACTAGTCAATGGACTGCTTTGTCCTGAATAGTTTCAAGCTTTTGAGTGTTGTGATAGCTGCCCTCAGATAAATGGAAAGTGCTCCAACATGACTAGTCTTTCATAAGTGACAGAAATAAGTTAGGGAATGAAGAAATGAGAAGATCATCGCTAATTACATAGCCTTTGACCTTCTCTTGTAGCCACAGTATTTATAACATGCCCGGTTAAGTTTCTGGTCAGTAACAAATTTCCAGCGTGCTGATAGTGGGTGATTGACACGGGCCAGTGCCACTGAGCATTGAAGGGAGCACATTAGGTTTTTTTTTTGGAAACGGTCATTGCCTGGTAATTGTGCAGCATGAATGTTACTTGCTCCTTATCAGCTGCAGCTTGAATATTGTTCAGGTTTTTATCCTTGTTGGCACGGATGGTTTCATCTTCTTAGGAGTTATAAATGGAAGTGAGCACCATATGATAATTTCCAATCAATCGCACTTATGCCCTGACTTGAACTAATCCATGGTGTCAAGCTAGTGGATAAAACCAAATTTTGAAACAAAATATTAATAATTCTAACAAAACCCAAATCTTTAAGTATTTTCTTTTCATTACTTCTTTTTCAATAAAAAAATACCTTGGACTGTTTTTTCAAGAACTTGTATCAATAAAGGTTGTTTACTTCATTGGTGCATGAAGTGATGACTGAACATGAGGCACTAATTAAAAAATGCTGCAAGCAAGGTACAGATTTGTTCAATACACAGCCATTAAGAATAGCAATAATGTTTCATCACAGTGCATGCATTGTATGTACATTTTATTCACTGCTTCCTTCACACGAACAGTAAATTGAAAGATGATTTTTAATGATAAAAGGAATGACACTTCTGTCACTAACTACTTCACTTTTCATGGTTCAAATTGAACTAAATGAATTTAAGAGAAAGTTGTCCTAACAAGAGCACTCCAACATGGAAAGGGTTTATCACAGTCTGCTGGATAGGTATTTAGTTTGCAATAACATAATTCTTAGATTATTGCACACTGTTGTTCTTACATCCTTTGCATTGGCTTCATGAAATGTAGTTAAAGCCACAGCGTGATTCTCAGTATAATATTTCTTCAGATAGTTTAGACATTAAAATTCAGAATATATGGTTCTAAGTGCAGATGTAGCTCTGAAATAAATCAAGCTGTTGTTAGTTTTATTTCTTTTAAATTAACTGGACATTCTACTCTGAGGAATTTAATTGCGTAAAAATACGTCTTTCAGCGTTATTTGATTTTAAAACCACCATTTTGAACAGCAGCAGAACAATAATCCAGATCACCAACAGTTAATGGAGGGAGAATTTCCTTAATATATTATTGAGGGGGATAGGGTAATTTCAAACATTAATCATCATTAAAGAAAAGAATCTCTTGGCACACTGAGTTTGCACGGCTCTTGACCATTGGGGATGAAAACCTTTTATCAAAATGATTTATTTTTCTTAAAAAACAGCATAAGAATGAGTCAGGACCTTCATATAAAGCTCCACGAAAACTAATATCCCCATCTGCCCAATTCAGCTGATATAATAATTATTATTATGAGTATCTAAAATCTGTAATTATTTTGTATGGTCAATGGTCAGTCCTAAAGTACACAGTTTTTAGCTGCACACTTATTTTCTGGATCAGGTACAAATAACAACAAATAACAAGGTATTCATCCCTGTAGTTTCCTTTAAATGTAATTTATATCACTCTAAATAATATTTAGAAATTTCATTATATAGTAATTTTCATGCACCTCCATAATATGACTATTCACAAAAATGGGTTACCTTGTATGAAAGGTTACTTCAAGTGTATAATATAAACCCATTTACCTCAAGTTCAAGTGCATTCTGACAGCAAGTACTTGTACAACCATTTCTGTTATATTCTCTCTTGTTATAAATATATTTTATTGTTGTGCCCTTCACCGTACCAGGATTCCGATGTGAGATAAATATTTAGCATTATTTAGCAATAATCCCTCGAACACACAATTATACTGGCAGTAACCCTTTCACAAGAATTTATAGTGTACCACTGAACAAGAATCTTTGTTTCACATTTTGGTGTTTTGTTACTAATATTTATTTCTTTATGATGGATAAATAATTAATGCAGTTATGCCCAAGATAAAGTTTACATTTATGCTATAGCATTATCAAACAGACTTTTATTGCAGGCTTCAGCTTTTGGTATCTAAATTTAAAATCAGAAGCAGCTACATGAATAGCATCTGAGCTATACTAAAGTAAATTAATACTCAAGGTTGGCAAGATAAATCTTAGAAAGACTACACATTCAAAAGATAATTTACAACAGCCACAGTTAGATATTATTTCAAGAATATGACATGGGAAAGCAAAGTACATAATCTTCATTTTCAATGTAATCTTTGCAATATATATATATATACAAGTAGGAAGTACATAAAGCAATTTTTTAAACATTCAAGGTTTTGAAGTTGCACAAACACGTTGTATAATTTAATTTTCCTGTCGGTTGAGATTAAAGCCTATGTGGTGAAGAGATGAGTTAATTACCTGCTTTGTAAATGTTATTGTTTCAAGTTTGAGACAAAACTATAAGATAAAAAATAACCAACCTTTACAACATATGTCACACCAGGTCCCAGGATTTTCTCATTCGAGTGCAGCCACCCTCGTGAGGGTTTATTAACAAAGCCTCCACTATGATTCCAATCCTCTCCACTCAAGTGAATATCTTCTACCTTGGTCCTCTTGTCCGTGCCCATCTTGTTCACGTCCTGCTGAGAATACGGAGTGGAGGAGACAGGGTTACATGTGTCTACTGCTGCTGAAACCGAGCTAGGAGTGCTTGAACAGCCTTGCTGCTTCGAAGAGGCAAGGTCCTTCATTGCAGAAGACAGATTTTTGATGCCCAACAGGCTGCCCGTGCTGGCAAATTTCAATTGGGACATCTTTTGCATGAAGTTGCAGAGGGTCGTAGGCCCATTTTCCTGGTCCTTGTGGAGAACCTCTGGTGGGTCTTGGTATGAAGATGCAGCAGATGTTGTTGCTGTCGTCGTAACAGTCGAGCCCTTGGCGTTCATTGATAAGTTGTGTATAAGATCATCGAATGATGTCACTGAATCATTCCTGAAACGATTATACTTTGTACGGTGAAGCATGCCCTTCTATATGGTTTTCTGTACACGTATATCCAGATCTGACGCAAACTTAGTATGCATTTGTTCCACTATGCCAGATCTCTCATAGAGCCAACAGCAACCTGCTATACCCAGGCAAATAAATACCCACGGAAATGCATCTCCAAAGTGCACAGGTAAGGGCCTGGTACAGTAGTACTTTGCTAAGACAGAGATCACCGTCCTGCTTGGAGCTGCCAAGCTGCTCGCAGCAAAAGCATGACTCACACAAATGAGAAGACCCTTTTCAACAAAAGGCTCACTGAACACTGCAAATCACTTCCTGTTGCAAAACCATCCACCCACTTACAGCACACTAGAACCAATCAATTTTCAAATTTCCCATTCCCATTTTGAAAGAAAGGCATTTTCATCCAAAGCCGTGGAATCTTTCTTTATCCAAAAGTAAACTGCTCTAATCATCAGGAATTTCACCTTCAGCAAAATTATTCCTTCTTATATATGTTATTGTCCTCGCACATTCGGTCATTTAAACTCAGCAAGCAATACACCCTTCCCTTTCTAAATACAGCTGTTATATAGCTTTACAAAAATCCCTGCATACGTCTATGTGGATTAAACAATACATCAAACGACAGAAAACCATCTAATCTTATTCATACAGTCACAATCCTGGATTTGAATAGTAAAGGAACTGAGAAATACAGCTTTAACTTTCTGCAATAATATAGACGAGTGTAATAAAAACCATGAAATCAAATACATCTGCTCTAATTTATATAATTACATTACATTCATTTCAATTTTAAAATCAAGTATTGAAAGGCAAAATAAAATATACCACTGAGCATTTTCACACTTTCCTCATTTAGCAACGTTTTTATAAAATAAAATTCTCAGAATACTGTACAACTAAGACAGTGAAAGCAAGCCAGCATTTTTTCAATAGTGGTTTATTCTATTAAAATGAATTGAACTGTTTTCCAAATCCATAAGGCAGTATTAAATAGTGCTTTTCATTTTTACCCACCATTTTAGTGATAAGTTCCTCCTTCACTGCAGAGAAACACCATTATTAAGAGGCATAATGTAAATCTCATTCATAATCTCTGCTGCATTAATTTCTCAATATTTTAACACAGCTCCCATGCATTCTGGTTAGAAAAAAATTAGGTTTTAATACAATACCATCTCATTCCAGCATGTACAAAAAATAAGATTTTTTTAATCCAGTGGGAAAGTGATGTTTCAAATCATTTATATTTATTTGAATGAAATGGTAAGGGCGCATACCAATAATTCTGTGAATGAAATAAGGTCTTGCTGCATCTGCCAAACAATCCCTTGGGTGCTAATGGCTTTATCCAATGAAAAAGAACTTGGATGACTCATTCAGGATAGGATTTCTGAATAGTGGATTCTTCCATTTTCCTAAAAGGTGTGTTTCTTTCATATATACAAAATAAACTAATTACTTCAATTCAGTAGCATCTGCTTGAAATTTAACCACACAAAATGCACATTTAAAAATGATTGAGGCAGAATTGAGATGCAAATTTAATTATAGCTGTCTCCTTCACATATATTTTTATCTGACCCCCAAGAAGATGCATCCAACTGGTCCATTCACATCGGCAAAGTGGATACATACCATTCTGTTCAATTTTTCTGTGCTTTGAATGTTAATTATTTTATTGAAAATATCAGACTGTTGCAGATATCAGACTAAGGAAATAAATATTTTTTATTATATGTCTGCGCTGTAAAGTCGTGCCCAGACAATAGATTTTTACCTCCATATGGCATCTATAGTAATTAAATCAAGAATAACATGAATTTGTTTCTTATGTAAAAGAAAGCTTGAAGTAGGATTTTTTGACACCACATAAAAATGGCAAACAAAATATATTGTGTATTTATCATATCAGATTAATATTCAAGTGCATGGGGTATACTGAATATCGTGGTAAATATGCAAAATTATTTAGTCAGCAAGCTGAACCATTTAAAGAGCCACTGTTTTAAATTATTTGAAAATAATATTACTTGCTGCGTGCTATTCATGATCAAAGAAAATGTAAAGAATTTAAGCACTTTAAGATTTTTTTAATTTATATTTATAACGTCCAATTTAAAGCTTGTCTGAATTTTCAGGTTAATGAGATACAATGACACATTTGTTACCAAATCAATCCATTATTGCCAGTAGTAAAATAAATGCACTGTGGCTAGAAACATTGTAATTCTAAATTCCATTTTGTTCAGATCAAGGAGAAAATATTTGATGTGTTCTATTATTGCATTATCTCTGTTGATACCTTCATAAATTCTATGGTAGACAAAAATGCTGGAGAAACTCAGTGGGTGATGCAGCATCTATGGAACGAAGGAAATAGGTAACATTTCGGGTCGAGACCCTTCTTCAGACTGATGTGAGGGTGGGGGGGGCGGGAAGAAGAAAGGAAGAGGTGGAGACAGTGGGCTGAGGGAGAGCTGAGAAGGGGAGGAGAAAGTAGGGACTACCAGAAATTAGAGAAGTCAATGTACATACCGCTGGGGTGCAAACTGCCCAAGCGAAATATGTGGTGCTGCTCCTCCAATTTACAGTGGTCCTCACTCTGGCCATGGAGGAGGCCCAGGACAGGAAGGTCAGATTCGGAATGGGAGGGGGAGTTGAAGTGCTGAGCCACTGGGAGATCAGGTTGGTTATTGTGAACCGAGCGGAGGTGTTGGACAAAGCGATCGCCAAGCCTACGCTTGGTCTCACTGATGTAGAGCAGCTGACATCTAGAGCAGCGGATGCCATAGATGAGTTTGGAGGAGGTGCAGGTGAACCTCTGCCGCACCTGGAAAGACTGCTTGGGTCCTTGAATGGAGTCAAGGGGGGAGGTAAAGCAACAAGTGTAGCATTTCCTGTGGTTGCAAAGGAAAGTGCCAGGGGAGGGGGTGGTTTGGGTAGGAAGGGACGAATTGACCAGGGAGTTACGGAGGGAGCGGTCTTTGCGGAAAGCAGAGAGGGGAGGAGATGGGAAGATGTGGCAAGTGGTGGGATCACGTTGGTGGTGGCGAAAATGTCGGAGGATTATTTGGTGTATGTCACGGCTGGTAGGGTGGAAGGTGAAGACAAGGGGGACTCTGCCCTTGTTACGAGTGGGGGGGATAGGGAGTGAGAGCAGTCACAGGGTATAGAGGAGATCCTGGTGAGAGCCTCATCTATAGTAGAAGAGGGGAACCCCCGTTCCCTGAAGAATGAGGACATCTCCGATGCCCTGGTGTGGAACACCTCATGCTGGGTGCAGATGTGGCATAGATGGAGGAATTGGGAGTAGGGGATGGAGTCCTTACAGGAAGCAAGGTGGGAAGAAGTGTAGTCCAGATAGCCATGGGAGTCAGTGGGTTTATAGTGGATGTCGGTCAGTAGTCTATCACCTGCGATGGAGATAATGAGGTCAAAAAATGGTAGGGAAAAGGTCCAGGTGTATTTGAGTGCCGGATGGAAGTCAGTGGTGAAATGGATGAAGTCAGTGAGTTGTGTGTGGGTGCAGGAGGTTGCACCAATGCAGTCGTCGATGTAGCAGAGGTAGTGTTCGGGGATAGTGCCACGGTACGTCTCGAACAAGGATTGTTTGACGTACCCTACAAAGAGGCAGGCATAGCTAGGGCACATGCGCATGCCCATAGCTACGCCTTGTATTTGGAGGAAATGGGAGGAGTCAATCGAAAAGTTATTAAGCGTAAGGGCTAGCTCCGCTAAGCGGAGGAGAGTATCAGCCGACGGGGATTGGTTGGTTCTGCGGTCGAGTAATAAACGGAGGGCTTTAATACCCTCCTGGTGGAGGATGGAGGTGTAGAGTGACTGGACATCCATGGTGAAGATAATGGAATGGGGCCTGGAAGACGGAAGTCATGGAGTGAATGAAGAGCTAGTGAGGTGTCTTGAACATAGGTAAGGTGGGATTTAACCAGCGAGGATAGGATGGAGTCGAGGTATGTGAAAATAAGTTCGGTAGGACATGAACAGGCAGAAACATTGGGTCTGCCAGAGCAGTCAGGTTTGTGGATATTGGGGAGAAGGTAAAATCGGGCCGTGCGGGGCTGGGGAACGATGAGGTTGGAGGCTTGGGAGGGCTGGAGCAGGAGTTGTTGAAGTCAGTGATGGTGCTAGAGATAGTGGCCTGGTGCCCCTGTGGGGTCATGGTCCAAGGATAAGTAGGAGGAGGTGTCTGAGAGTTAGCGCGTGGCCTCAGCCTTGTAGATATCAGGTGGGGGAGTCCAAGAGGAGGGGGTCTGTTGGAGACAGGAGAAGGGGTCATCACTGGGGGGGTGAGGACTCCTTCCAATGGAAGAACGCTTTGAGGCGGAGGCGACGGAAGAAGAGCTCCACATCGTGGCGGGCGTGGAGCTCATTGAGGTGGGGATGGAGGGGAACAAAGGTGAGGCCTCTGCTGAGTCTATCACCTGCTGAGGCCAGACCGTTCAGTATCAGAGAGTGGGAGGTCATAGGGGATGGTGAACACACGGCAAGGATGGGGATTAGGGCCGGAGGAAGGCAGGTGAGTGGACTGAGGTCGAGGCGATGTCTGGTGGGGGTGGTCAGGGAGGAAGGGGGTATGAGAACTTTAGTGTGGGTGGGGAAGTGCTGGGATCACATGGTTTGAGGGAGAAGACCCAGTGGAACAAACACTGAGGTTCCCTGGGTTAGGGGGACTAGCACTAGGACATAGCACAGTCAGAGCACGTGATGTCAGAATCCGCAGCGTGGAGACTTCAGGCCCGGTGCTCAGCCTAGGACTCAGGTAAGGCAACGACTGCGGCCTGCTGGAGAGCGGTGGAGTGGCGTGGATCGGTGGAGTCGACGGTGGAGGCCCGCAGGGAATGGAGTCTGGGTCAGCGGGCGAAGCGTAGGAGGTCCAGTAAGGCGGTGAGGTTCAGCGATCCCGGTGAGGCAGAGAGGTTCTGAGGGCTCGGTGAGGCGGCGAGGTTGGACGGTCTCGATGAGTGGCTATGCTCGACGGTCCCGGTGAGGTGGCGAGGTTCGGCGGTCACATTATGGTGGCGATACTAGGAATAATCGGGGAGGTAGCGATAGTCAGAGTTACCGGTGAGGCAGCGAGGATCGGCATCATCGGTGGGCAGGTGAAGGTCGGCGGCAGCATCAACGTGGAGGTTGACGATGGTGGCGTCCTCGGTGGTCCGGGCCTGAGGTCAGTCCAGGAGGCGGAGAGTGCTGGTACTGCTCCTCGTGGCCAAGATGGCATCGCGGGACTCGGGCTGGTGGTGATTGGGCAGGCGGCGCAGGCCAGTATTGGGGCCCGGGACCTGCAGGCGGTCGAGTCGCGAACTGTCGTTGGCAGGAGCGGCCTGGAGGCGGGGGCGTTTAAGGTCCTTGGTGGAGTCCAGGTGAGCTAGGAATCGTTTGTTGAAGGTGTCGCTCTGCCGTAGGATGAAGTAGAGTTGGGGTCCGTTGCAGGTCTGGGTGAGTGAGGCCTGAAGTTTCGGGAGAGTCAAAGCGAGGTCCTGCTGGTGCCGGCGCATCACAGCCAGAGTAGATCGCAGGGCATGGAAGGAGAATGACGGTGTATGGCGGTCAATAGCCAGTCGGTATCTATAGTCCGGGTTGGGTCTGAACTGGGAGCTTAGGGAACTGGAGCTGGAAACCATGAGGTACAAGATGGAGCCGCAGGCAAGTCCCGAGAAAGCAAACGTGGCTGTGGTACCGGGCTGGGTTAGGATGTGGTCGTAGAGTTGGAGGGAAGGGGGAATCACAGAGGGGGCGGCAGTGAGAGAGGAGGCTCTATATAGAATTCATAAATTCTATGTACTGTTATTCATAATCAATTGGCCTGCATGAAGCATTGGTAATTTTTTAGCAAAATGGGTTAATCAGGACCATCAGAAATTCCTGTTGCAGTATAAATTACTTCTTAAGGTAAATAATTAAAGCTGCAGCGAGAGCAAGTGCACAGGAAGCAGCACAGATTGGTTGCATGTAGGTGTTAAGGGCATTCATTTTTATCCAACCACTGAACAAAGAGAATCCTGCAATCTCACTCATTCACTGCTGCGTGACTCGCACCACAATGTGGACTGCAGCAAACAGGTCGAGTACAGCACAGACAATTGCTCTCATTACCATTAAAGCAAGATTTTTCCAATATGAGCTCATTCGTGTAACTTAAGAAATAAGTTAATACTTAAAAAATACTTTAAAAACTTTAATTCAGTTAATCAATGTAACTTTGTTACAATTTCGGTAGACCATTGCTGTAACAGTCAAATCTTAATACTGTATAACTAGTTTCCAAATTTTTAATCCAATCCATGGATAAAGTAGTGCATGTAATAAATATTCCGGCAACAAGAATGGAAAAGCAAAGAATTACAGACATCAAAAGTGAAGTAGAGGATGCCGGTGAAAATGCTTGGAATGGGGATATTTGTGAACACAAAAAGTGTTCCTGTTAAAGATAGCTATGTGATATTTGTAAACTTTTGTCAATCAACGTCCCACATAGGAAAGTATTAGGAAAGCTATAAAATCATTTCAACACGATGCTGGAGACTATGCAGCATTAAAGTTTGGAGCCTGCAACCAGAGCTCAAGAAATATAATTGACGGTTATTTAATCTTTCCAACAAAATCTGATGTGGCATTAAAACATCAGCGTGTGTGGTCCAACAGATAAGCATTCACATTTCTGCTTATTAAATCTGTTATATCTGATATCTGAACAAGCATGCAAGATAGCAATGTCTAAAAAAATGACCTCTACAAACATGGAGAAATTTCTGCCAGCACAGAATCCCAGTATAGAGTCTGATGGCAGGAGCTATGGTGAGAGGATTGACATTGAGTCGTGGTCACCTGACAATGAGGGACTACAAAAGAGATTTGGTGGTAAACTCTGTGTTGTTGCAGTGAGAACCATTAAGCTCAAGTGTATCAGTTCAGAACAGCAAGATAATTTAAGGAAGGACACATGACTTCCAAACTCTGAATAGAGTATAAAAGCAAAACTAGTGGCGGTCAAACAGTGTCCAAATGGAAACAGTTCAGAACTACAGAAGAGAAATTTAGCATTGACAAGCCTAGTTACTATAAAGTGGACGACAATAGTAAATTGCACTCAGTGCAGATTGGAAATCACAGTAGTTATTACAATTCACCAAATGCTATATAAAATGTGCTTCTTGCAATGATACAAGTAACACTGAAGAGAATGATTAATGTAAGAAGCATATTTTATATAGCACATGATGCTAAAAAAACATAATTTCAAAATTAAAGACATTAGTTTTAATATAAAAGCAGAAACTGCAAGGGACACCCGGCAAGTCAGGCAACATCCCCCAGAGATAGAAACTGAATTAACATTTCAGGTCAATTAACCTTCTTCGCCCCGAAACGCTAACGCTGTTTTTCTCTCCACAGATGTTGTTTGACCTGTTGGTTATCACCAGTATTTGTTTTCATTTCAGACTTCCAGCTTGTGGAGGTTTTTTTTTGTTTTTAGGGTATGAACTAGATAAGTGGGATCACACGGGAGGGCTGGTCCCCCAACGCAATATTCCACCTCTCCACCAATTCCAATATTGGTAGCCAGTGGGGGGGGGGGGGGGGGGGGGGGGGGGATTTCTGGAGCACTAGTATGGGTGTTGTGGGCTGAAGGGACTGGTTTCCAGAGGGACATTGTGGGCCGAATGGATTCTTGGGCTGGCGGCTCAGTCACTTAAGCCTGTTGTGCTGGCAGCTCACTCACTCATGGCTACATTGGTAAGACCAAGCGTAGGCTTGGCGATCGTTTCGCCGAACACCTCCGCTCGGTCCAAATTATCCAACCTGACCTCCCGGAGGCTCAGCACTTCAACTCCCATTCCGAATTCGACCTCTCTGTCCTGGGCCTCCTCCATGGCCAGAGTGAGCACCACTGGAAATTGGAGGAACATCACCTCATATTCCGCTTAGACAGGCTGCACACTAGTGGCATGAAAGCCCTTGCAGTATCCTTCCCTTCCTAGCTCTCCCTCAGCCCTCGAGCTCCTCCTTCTAATTTTTCCTTTCTTCTCCCCCCCCCCGTCAGTCTGAAGAAGGGTTTCGGCCCAAAACGTTGCTTATTTCCTTCGCTCCATAGATGCTGCTGCACCCACTGAGTTTCTCCAGCACTTTTGTCTACCTTCGATTTTCCAGCATCTGCAGTTCCTTCTTAAACACACACTCTTGGCTGGTGGGTTGGCAGTTGACCCACGGCTATTCCTTGAAATTCCATTTGAAGCAGTGTGCAAGGCCACCAAATTCAAGTGCAGTTTCATAACATTTCAAGCAGGGTGCAAGGCCACTAAAGACAGTGAGTCATGACCTCTCCTCCATCTTGCAGAGACTGAGTCACGCCCACACTTTTATAGTCCCCCCCCTCTCCCACCAGAAGGGGCGTGGTCAATCACGCCTTCATGGCGTGATTGACATGAGAGAGAATCTCAACATTTTTTAAACACTAATAACTCTTTTATTTTTAATCGATGGGAAAATTCCTTGGCACCTGATGAGGGAAGGGGGCCTCTGAGTAAGATGGCCAAAAATCACAGCCATACATGGTAGCGTTTTTTCTAAAATCAGTATAAGGCGCAAACAGGAAGTGGTCAAGATTAGACTTTTAATTATATAGAAGGCAAGGCAACTTTAATTATGCAATGCAACTTTAATAGGCAAGGCAACTTTAATTAGGCAAGGCAATTTTAATTAGGCAACACAGCTTTAGCATTTCCAAACCAAAGGCAACACAGCTTTAGCATTTCCAAACCAAAGGCAACACAGCTTTAGCATTTCCAAACCAAAGGCAACACAGCTTTAGCATTTCCAAACCAAAGGCAACACAACTTTAGCATTTCCAAACCAAATGCAACACAGCTTTAGCATTTCCAAACCAAAGGCAACACAGCTTTAGCATTTCCAAACTATATTTTCAAATCACATTAAGGGCACTAACTGGTCAGTAAAACCACTCACAGTTTAGTAGGCATATGTTCAGTGTTATTCACAGCTCAGACTGAGAGACGTGACCTTCTCGCTCCCCCATCTTGCAGAGACTGACTGAGGCACTCAACACTTCCGCGTTTTATGGTCCCTCCGGAAGGGGCATGGCATACAGGAGAGAGAATCTCAACATATTTTAAACCTTAATAACTCTTTTATTTTTCATCGATGGGGAAAATCCTCTTATCCTGTGCAGTGGAGGGGGATTCTGAGTAAGATGTCCAAAAATCACAGCCATAAGTGGCAGCGTTTTTTCTAAAATCAATATATAGAACAACCGGAAGTGGTCAAGATCAGACTTTTAGTAATATAGATATTGACACGGTTACTAGCTGCTCCATCATGGGGAAAAAAGAAGTTCTATTAAACTTTAGCAGGATCTTGATCAGTTGGGAAAGTGGCCTGGGGAATGGTTAATGGAGTTTAATGCAGATAAGCACAAGGTGTTGCATTTTTGGAAGTCACACTTGGGCAGGATGTTCACTGTGAATGGCAGGGCCCTGGGGAGTGTTGTAGAGCAGAGGGATCTATGAGTGCAAGTAAATAGTTCCTTGAAAATTACATTACAGGTGAGGCTGCATTTGGGGCATTGTGTTCAGTTTTGGTCACCCTGCTGTAGGAAGGGTGGTGTTAAGTTGGAAAGAATGTGAAGAAGATTTACAAGGATGTTGCCAAGACTTGAGGGCCAGAGCTACAGCGAGAGGTTAGGCAGGCCAGGACTTTATTTATTGAAGCGGAGGAGGATGAGGGGGAATCTTAGCTTATGAGGGTAATAGATAGGCTAAATGCACCTAGTCTTTTACCCAGAGTAGAGGAATCACGAACCAGGGAACATAGGTTTAAGGTGAGAGGGGAAAGATTTAATAGAAACCCAAGCAGCAACTTTTTCACATAGAGGGTGGTGGGCATTTTGAACAAGCTTCCACAGGGTGGATCAGGCAGGTACTATAATAGCATTTAAAATATATTTGGACAGGTACCTGGATAGGAAAGGTTTACAAGGATATAGGCCAAAAGTAGGCAGGTGAATTAGTGCAGATGTGGCATCTTGGTTGGCATGGGCGATGGGCCTGTTTTCATGCTGTATGACACTAAGATTCTAAGTACAATTAACAAACAAGCATATTGACATTGATAATATATTTTATTAAGATCCTGGATTATATTCGAGAAATAGAATGCATCGTCCTGCATAATGGCAAAATGCTTGGCATTATAGTAGCCAATATGGGAATAAACTAATTCGGCTGGGGAGATTGGCTGAAAGAATATAGGATGGATAGGGAAAATATATTTTGCCTGAATTCATAATGGTCAGATCAAAAGAAACTTCTGAAATAACATGTTCAAGAATTCATACATGAGCTTTAAATTGCATAAATATCAAGTCAAATGTTAAATTAATCTCCTGTAAACCTAGAGATGCAAGCCCAGGTGGAAAAAACAGTTAAACAAACTGAATCGACACAGGAGTTGGTGAAAAATCATAGAATAATCATGCAATGTGATGGTATCTTTGCAGGCAAATTTCAGAACTCCAATGAGATGATTACAGTGATCCTATTAATGGCATGCATGGCCTGTACCTCAATATTCGTAAATCGACTAGGGTGAGGGTCTTCAGTTCATCTATTTCATAACTGCGTGCAGTTTAATCCAGATCAGAAAGTCTATCTAGAAAAATATAGCATTTCCTGAAAATCAATTTACAAATTTGCAGGCGACTTTCCCTTGTGTGCAACTTTTCCAGGTTCTGAAGTAAGGTCATCAACTTGAAATTTTAACATGGTATTCCTCCCTGTAGGTGTTGCCTGACCTGGTATTTCCAGCAGTTTTTCTATTTCAGATTTTCAGCATTTGCACGTTTGCTTGTTCCAAAAAGGAAATATGTCTTTCTACAGAAGGCAAAAATTATTTTGGTTTATGGAAATTCTGCATCCAATTAAAGAGGTAGCAGAGGACATTATTGGCACTAAAAATACTGCTGAGCTCTAGTCATTTCTGACGATGATCCAATAGTAGGCTTTATTTCAATCCAACATTGCCACAGCCTGGACTCCTCTTCAGCAACTATTAAAGGACAAACTATTGTGAAAGAAGAAAGATCAGTAAAAATAATACAATGTAGCGACACCTAGTGGTAGGGTGGAGAGGGACCCTCTTCATTGGTCGGTGTGATCATGTGACCGCGGGGTGTTGGTTTTCGCGGGCTTTTGGGGTGTGCCAGTTAGTCAGTCAGCGCTCCCAGCAACAGGAGCTATTATTGTTAGATCAGTCAGACACGCGTACTTCACGGGTTTTGTTCGTTTTTACTAAAAATAAATATAATTTTGCTCGACCTGTCTGGCCGCACTCCATTTGCTGACCCTAACATTTCTTCTCGCCATGTACCCCGACGAGAACTTTGATGACTCGCCCGCCCAGCAGGATGCGGTCGCATCCTCGTGGTCTCTGGGGCTGAGATCAGCATCATTTCTTTGACCGGCCTCGATACCCATGCTGGTAAGCCCCATTCGCTCCTACGGGACTCGTATGGCAGCCCCATTCGCTCCTACGGGACTCGGACAGTTTCCTTTGTCCTCAATTCTCATCGTTATTCGTGGCCCTTCACAATCGCGGACGTCTCCCAGCCGTTGCACAGGGCCGATTTTTTGTCGGCTTTTTCCCACTTGGTGGACGTCCGGGGCCAGCGCCTCGTTCCTCTGCCCCCCCCCCCCCCCCCCCAGCCTGTGGCCTCACAGCCTGTGGTTTCTCATGCTCCGCAGCTCGGGTCTGTATCGGATATCTGGGCGGAGCCTATGCCCCAATCCTGGCGGAGTTCCCGGAGATCCTGACCCCACGATTCCATTTGGCTGCTTTTAAGCATGGGGTGGGGCATCACATCCTCACCGCTGGCCCTCCACTGCATGCTAGGGGGCGACGCCTCCCGCCCATCAAGTTACATTTAGCACGAGAGGCATTCCAACAGATGGAGGACATGGGAATCGTGTGGCGTTCCGACAGCCCTTGGGCTTCCCCACTTCACATGGTTCCCAAGTCGTCCGGGGGGGTGGCGGCCATGTGAGGATTATCACCACCTGAATACTGTCACGACCGCCGATCGCTACCCAGTCCCACAATCCAGGATTTCACGGCTCATTTGGATGGTGCTGCCATATTTTCGAAGGTCGATCTGGTGCGTGGTTACCATCAGATTCCTGTCCACCGCGATGATGTGCCCAAGACTGCCGTCATTACTCCATCTGGCCTGTTTGAGTGGCTGCAGATGCCCTTTGGACTTAAAAACGCAGCGCAGGCTTTTCAACGCCTGATGGGCATGGTTGCTCACGGTTTGAACTTTGTTTTAGTTTTTCTCGATGACATTCTGGTCGTCAGCTGTCCTCATCGCGAACACTGTGAGCACCTCCACGTGCTGTTTTGGTGGATCTGGGATCACGGGTTGGTTATTAATGCCGCCAAGTGCCAGTTCGGTCTCACCTCCGTCTCCTTCCTTGGGCATCACGTTACCCCACAGGGCGCTACACCCCTTCCCTGTAAGGTGGAGCCGATATGGCTATTTCCTCGGCCGCCTACCGTCAAGGGTCTGCAGGAGTTTGTGGGCATGGTGAACTTTTACCATTGTTTTGTGCTGGTGGCGGCTTGGATCATGCGACCTTTGTTCCTGTGCCTGGCTGGTAAACTGCAGGATCTTGTATGGACCATAAAGTCTGAAGCCTCTTTCGAGGGTGCCAATGAGGCGCTCGCTGCGGCCACTGCCCCCACCGCCCTTACCATAGATGCTTCTGATGCTGCTGTCGGAGGGGTCCTGGAACCGTTTATCGGAGATCGCAGGCAACCGCTTGCTTTCTTCAGCCGGCACCTACACCCTCCTGAGCGGAATTAGAGTGAGTTCGACCGCAAGCTTTATTTCGCTCTTTATTTGGCGGTCTGACATTTCCGGTATTTCCTGGAGGGAAGGACATTTACCGCCTTTACGAACCATAAACCTCTCACTTTTGCCTCTGCTGTCGTCTCGTGGTGGTACTCACTTGCTCATGGTTGTGGATTATTTCACACGGAGGCCTGAAGCTGTTCCGCTGTCCTACACCTCCGTTGCAAATTGTGCCCGGGCTCTCGTGGCCCACTGGGTGCCGCATTTTGGTGTGCCTGCTGACATTTCTACTGATCGTGGTGCCCAGTTCATCTCTGCCTTGTGGTCGGCCATGACTCATCTGTATGGTGCGCAGCTGCATCATACCACCGCGTATCACCCTCAGGCCAATGGGTTGGTCGAACGGTTCCACAGGCATTTGAAGACGGCATTGAAGGCGAGGCTCACTGGCCTGGATTGGGTGGACAAATTGCCTTGGGTGTTGCTGGGGATCCACATGGCTCCTAAGGGGGATTGGGACATGTCTTCTGCGGAGCTGGTGTATGATGCGCAGTTGCGGATGCCTGTGGATTTCCTTCCTGCGGCTCGGGGGTCATCGGAGCCCGCCTCGCCTGAGCTGGCGCATCTGCGTGAGAATGTGGGGGTCCTGGCTCCCGTTCCCACTTCCTGCCATGGGGTCATCCCTGTGTATGTTCCGCCGGTGCTTAAGGACTACTCTTTGTTCGCAGGGGCTCACATCGCACTCCGCTCTGGCCTTTCCAGGTGTTGCGGCCTGGGGTCGCGACTTTTGTATTGGATGTCTGGGGTCGTGAGGAGATCTTGTCAGTGGCCCGCCTCAAGCCTGCTCATTTAGATATCGACAGCCCCGGCGTAGGGGTCGTCCGCTGGCCACGCCCCGTTCCCCGGTTGCACCTGTGCCTGTTTCCTCTTTTCCGCCTGTTTCCCCTGTTCCGCCTGTAGCACCGGTTGTGCCATTCTCTCCTGTCTCCACTCGGTCTGGTTGGGTCGTTCAGATGCCCGCTCGTTTCCTTTCCTCGGGTTCTGGGGGGGGTTCCTGTATCGGCACCTAGTGGTGGGGTGGAGAGGGCAGAACCCTCTTCATTGGTCGGTGCGGTCATGTGACCGTGGGGTGTTGGTTTTCGCGGGCTTTTGGGGTGCGTCAGTTAGTTAGTCAGAGCTCCTCCCAGCATCAGGAGCTATTATTGTTAGTTCAGTCAGACACGTTTACTTCACGGGTGTTGTTCGTTTTTATTCAAAATAAAAATCATTTTGCTCGACCTGTCTGGCCTCACTACAACAATGTGTATAAGAAAAGTTTCATCTGGGTGTACATGTTCATGCTTTACAATACTATCCATGCATGAAAATTTGCTCCTGATGTTTGTAATAGTGGGTTGGGGGTAGCAAATTGCCACAACAGGTTAATAGGCAATGAACAGCCCATTAGAAACATAGAAACATAGAAAATAGGTGCAGGAGTAGGCCATTCGGCCCTTCGAGCCTGCACCGCCATTCAATGTGATCATGGCTGATCATCCAACTCAGTATCCCGTACCTGCCTTCTCTCCATACCCCCTGATCCCTTTAGCCACAAGTGCCACATCTAACGCCCTCTTAAATATAGCCAATGAACTGGCCTCAACTACCTTCTGTGGCAGAGAATTCCAGAGACTCACCACTCTCTGTGTAAAGAATGTTTTCCTCATTTCGGTCCTAAAGGAATTCCCCCTTATCCTTAGACTGTGACCCCTTGTTCTGGACTCCCCCAACATCGGGAACAATCTTCCAGCATCTAGCTTGTCCAACCCCTTAAGAATTTTGTAGGTTTCTATAAGATCCCCCCTCAATCTTCTAAATTCCATCGAGTACAAACCGAGTCTATCCAATCTTTCCTCATATGAAAGTCCTGACATCCCAGGAATCAGTCTGGTGAATCTTCTCTGTACCCCCTCTATGGCAAGGATGTCTTTCCTCAGATTTGGAGACCAAAACTGTACGCAGTACTCCAGGTGTGGCCTCACCAAAACCCTGTACAACTGCAGTAGAACCTCCCTGCTCCTATACTCAAATCCTTTCGCTATGAATGCTAACATACCATTTGCTTTCTTCACTGCCTGCTGCACCTGCATGCCTACTTTCAATGACTGGTGTACCATGACACCCAGGTCTCGTTGCATCTCCCCCTTACCTAATCTGCCACCATTCAGATAATAGTCTACCCTCATGTTTTTGCCACCAAAGTGGATAACCTCACATTTATCCACATTGTACTGCATCTGCCATGCATCTGCCCATTCACTCAGCCTATCCAAATCACCCTGCAGCCTCCAAGCATCCTCCTCACACCTAACTATACCCCCCAGCTTGGTATCATCTGCAAATTTGGAGATGTTGCATTGAATTCCCTCGTCCAAATCATTAATATATATTGTAAATAGCTGGGGTCCCAGCACTGAGCCTTGCGGCACCCCACTAGTCACTGCCTGCCATTCTGAAAAGGACCCGTTTACTCCTACCCTTTGCCTCCTGTCTGCTAGCCAGTTCTCTATCCACATCAATACTGAACCCCCAATACCGTGTGCTTTAAGTTTGTATGCTAATCTCTTATGCGGGACCTTGTCGAAAGCCTTCTGAAAGTCTAGATATAACACATCCACTGGTTCTCCCTTATCCACTCTACTAGTTACATCCTCGAAAAATTCTATCAGATTTGTCAGACATGATTTACCTTTCGTAAATCCATGCTGACTTTGTCCAATGATTTCACCACTTTCCAAATGCGCTGCTATCCCATCTTTAATAACTGACTCTAGCAGTTTCCCCACTACCGATGTTAGACTAACTGGTCTGTAATTCCCCGCTTTCTCTCTCCCTCCTTTTTTAAAAAGTGGGGTTACATTAGCTACCCTCCAATCCTCAGGAACTACTCCAGAATCTAAGGAATTTTGAAAAATTATCACTAATGCATCCACTATTTCTGTGGCTACCTCCTTGAGTACTCTGGGATGCAGACTATCTGGCCCTGGGGATTTATCGGCCTTCAATCCGTTCAATTTACCCAACACCACCTCCCGGCTAACCTGGATTTCACTCAGTTTCTCCATCTTATTTGACCCCCGTTCCACTGCTATTTCCGGCAGATTATTTATGTCTTCCTTAGTGAAGACAGAACCAAAGTAGTTATTCAATTGGTCTGCCATGTCCTTGTTCCCCATGATCAATTCACCTGTTTCTGACTGCAAGGGACCAACATTTGTTTTAACTAGTCTCTTTCTCTTTACATATCTATAAAAACTTTTGCAGTCAGTTTTTATGTTCCCTGCCAGTTTCCTTTCATAATCTATTTTCCCTTTCCTAATTAAGCCCTTTGTCCTCCTCTGCTGGATTCTGAATTTCTCCCAGTCCTCCGGTAGGCTGCTTTTTCTGGCAAATTTGTATGCCTCATCTTTTGTTTTTATACTATCCCTGATTTCCCTTGTTATCCATGGATGCACCACCTTCCCCGATTTATTCTTTTGCCAAACTGGTATGAACAACTTTTGTACTTCATCCATGCAGTCTTTAAATACCTTCCATTGCACATCCACTGTCAACCCTTTAAGAATCACCTGCCAGTCTATCTTGGCCAATTCACATCTCATACCTTCAAAGTTACCTTTGTTCAAGTTCAGAACCCTTGTTTCTGACTTAATTTTGTCACTCTCCATCCTAATGAAGAACTCAACCATATTATGGTCACTCTTGCCCAAGGGGCCACGCACAACAAGACTGCTAACTAACCCTTCCTCATTACTCAATACCCAGTCTAGAATAGCCTGCTCTCTCGTTGGTTCCTCCACATGTTGGTTGAGAAAACTATCCCGCATACATTCCAGGAAATCCTCTTCCTCAGCACCCCTGCCAATTTGATTCACCCAATCTACATGCAGATTGAAGTCACCCATTATAACCGTGTTACCCTTGTTGCACGCATTTCTAATTTCCTTTTTGATGCCATCCCCAACTCCAATACTACTGTTAGGTGGCCTGTACACAGTTCCCACTAGTGTTTTCTGCCCCTTAGAGTTTCGCAGCTCTACCCATATCGATTCCACATCCTCCACGCTAATGTCCTTCCTTTCTATTGCATTAATCTCCTCTCTCACCAGCAACGCTACCCCACCTCCTTTTCCTTTTCGTCTATCCCTCCTGAATATTGAATATCCCTGGATGTTCAGCTCCCAGCCTTGGTCATCCTGGAGCCAAGTCTCCGTGATTCCAACTATAGCATAGTCATTAATCGCTATCTGCACCTTCAACTCATCCACCTTATTACGAATGCTCCTCGCATTGAGACACAAAGCCTTCAGGCTTGTTTTTACAACACTCTTACTCCTTATACAATTATGTTGACAAGTGGCCCCTTTCACATCGATCCCTATTACACTTGGCCATACTCTTCTAACCCTTTGTGAGCTTTCTTCCCCGTTAATTCTGGGGTCATTAACCATCGCTTTACTCTCTTTCCCTCTAACTCCGTCCTCGACTATCCCATTTGATACCCCACCCCCCTTATTCAGTTTAAAACCATCCGTGTAGAACCATTGTTTATATACTCTGAGCAAAAGTGAGAAAAATACAGGTCCAATAGAGATGTTGATGTTGGCGCAAATATTTGATATTACTAATGTTGTAAGAAGGAACTGCAGATGCTGGTTTAAGCCAAAATGCTGCAGCGGGACAGGCATTATCTCTGGAGAGAAGGAATGGATGACGTTTTCAAAAGGAGATAGAATATAGACTGACGTCTATTACAAATCCACCGACATCCACAACTATCTTGACTGCACTTCGTCCCACCCTGCTTCCTGCAAAGACTCTATTCCCTACTCCCAATTCCTCAGACTACACCACATCTACGCCCAAGATGGTGTTCCGTACCAGGACATCCGAAATGTCCTCATTCTTTAGGGAATAGGGGTTCCCCTCTTCCATCATGTCTACAATACCTACAGGCCCTCACACGGGTCTCCTCTGTACCCCACAGCTCCGCCCTTGCTCCCCGTCCCTCTAGTCGCAACAGGGACAGAGTCCCCCTCTAGTCCTTACCTTTCACCCCAACAGCCGTTGCATACAATACATAGTCCTCCGATATGTTCGTCACCCTCAACGGGATCCCACGAGTCACATATTCCCATCTCCACTCCTTTCCACCTTCGGCAGAGACCGTTCCCTCTGCAACTCCTTGGCTAACTCATCCCTTACCAGCCAAACCACCCACTCACCAGGTACCTTCCCCTGCAACCGCAGGAGATGCAACACCTGTCCCTATACCTCCTCCCTCGACTCTGTCGAGGGACCACGACAGTCCTTTCAGGTTTGGCAGAGGTTCACTTGCACCTCCTCAAACCTCATCTACTGTATCCGTTGTTGAGATGTGGATTCTTATACATCGGCGAGACCAAACATAAACTGGGCGATCGTTTCGCTGAACACCTTCGGTCAGTCCATGTGGACCTACCTGATCTCCCGATTGCCAAACATTTTAATTCTGCTTCCCATTCCCACATTGACCTTACTGTCCTAGGCCTCCTCCATTGTCAGATCGCAAATTAGAATAGCATCCAAATGGTATTAATATTTATTTCTCTAACATCAAATAACCCCTGCACTCCCTCTTTCTCCATCCCTCCTTCACCCAAGTCACACCATGTTCCTGTTCTTATCTAGCAAAGAGCTAACTATGGCCGGTTTCCTTTATCATCGTTACTTCTCTGCATATCTTTCATTCATTTGTTCTATATCCCTCTACATCACTTTCTATATCTATCGATTCCCTTTCCCCTGACTGGTCTGAAGAAGGGTCTCAACACGAAATGTCACTCATTCCTTCTCTCCAGAGATGCTGCCTGTCCCGCTGAGTTACTCCAGCATTTTGTGTCTATTTGCTGTCACTAAGTTTTGCTTGTTTTTTTCCTTGCAAGTTAGGTTATGCTAGTTAATGTTAATGAATGAATGAATACTTTATTATCACGTGATATGTCGCAGTGAAATTCTTTGCATTGCATACCATACACAAAGTATCTAAAGAGTCACCACGTATAGGGCGCCGACAAAGTTACAAAGTGTTCAATGTAGTCCCAAGCGATCCCCCCACAGCGACCTTATTGACCTTTCTGGGACTGATGACTATTATTCTCATAATAGTGGCATTAGGATATGGAATTGGGACATTGCCTTATCATAATATGAATATGGCACAGAGGACTGGGCATGCAAACAACATGTAACATAATTTAACATTATCAAGACTACTTTATGAAAAAGCTACACAGAACAGCGTAAGTAAGAGTCTTTGAATAATGGCAGAGCAGGTTTAAAGTACCAAGGAAGCATTCCTTCTCCGAATTTGTATGCGTGTATGCACTGGAGATTGTTGGCAATGAATGAATAAATGCTATAATGATGGGAACTAGGTGGCAGGGTCCTCATGGGAGAGTAGTAAAACATAAACAGGCTCCTGAAGAATAATGAGCACAGTAGTAATTTACCTCATGCAGAGTTCCAGGCAAGAATCTATAAGTGCATGAACACCCTCTAGGAAAGTCTGCAATCGTGAAGGCCTTTCAATGCAGCCTCATTTCAGGTGCGTATGCACTATCGCAATGGATGGTTCTCCACTCTGCTGGCAGAGCGACACTTATTTTCTGCATTGTAGTAATGAGCAACAGTGTCATGTGTCACATATCTCAGCTGATCTTAAGAAGCAACTAAACGCAAGCACCTGCATTGGTCTCACAGTGCAAAGTCAGAAGCACAGTCACACTCAGAAACCTTGCCTTGCACACAATTTCTACTGAGATACAAGGAAATGCAAATTCTGGGTGTGGTGTAGGTGTGGGTCTGCACAAAGTGCAGGTGTAGATCAGCAGGTGAGGCAGCATCTGTAGAAGGAAAGCATAGGCAACGTTTTGTGTCAGGACCCTCCTTCAGACTACTTAGATATGCCTGCTGGTAGGGCCTTGGGGAGAATTGTAGAAAAGAAAGACGTAGGGTTGTAGGTACATAGTTCCATGAAGGTGATGACAGAGATGGACAGGGTAGTAAAGATGGCATTTGGCATGCTTGCCTTTGCCGGTCTGGGTATTGAGTGCAGGAGTCAAGGCATTATGTTACAACTGTTCAAGATGCTGTTGAGGTCATATTTGGAGTACTATACACATTTCTGGTTGTCCTGCCTTCACAAGAATGTCATCATATTGGAAAGGGTGCAAAAACCATTTACAAGGATGTTACCAGGCCTGGCTGGATTAAGTTTCAAACAGAATCTGGATAATTCATAAGTTTGTAAGCTATAGAAGCAGAATTAGGCCATTCGGCCCATTAAGTCTACTCAGCCATTCAATCATGGCTCATCTATCTTCCCTCTCAATGCCATTCTCCTGCCTTCTCCCACTAACCCCTGGCTCCCGTACTAATCAAGAATCTATCCATCTCCGCCTTAAAAATATCTATTGACATGGCCTCCACAGTCTTCTGTGGCAATGATTTCCACAGATTCATCATCATCTGACTAAAGAAATTCCTCCTCATCTCCTAAATGTACGTCCTTTTATTCTGAGGCTATGGCCACTGGTCCTAGACTTCCACCAGTGGAAGCATCCTCTCCACATTCACTCTATCCAGGCCTTTCACAGTAAATTTCAATGAGAGCTCCCTCTCATCCTTCTAATCTCCAGCGAGTACAGGCCCAGGCCATCAAAAACACCATATGTTAAACCAATCATTCCTGGGACCATTTTCGTAAACGTCCTCTGGACCCTCTCCAATGCCAGCACATCCTTCCTACCTGAGATATGGGGCCCGAAACAGCTTACAATACTCTAAATGGCTAGTGCCTTACAAGGCCTCAGCCTTACATCCATGTTTTTATATTCTAGTCCTCTCTAAATAAATGCTACCATAGCATTTGCATTCCTTGCTACCAATTCAACTTGCAAATTAACCTTTTGGGAATCTCGCACTAGCACTCCTAAGTCCCTTTGCACCTCCGATTTCTGAATTCTCTTCCCATTTAGAAAATATTCCCATCTGCCACTTCTTTGCCCATGCTCCCAATCTGTCCAAGTCCTTCAGAGTCCCTGCTTTCACTACACTACCTGCCTTTCTACCTATCATCATATCATTTGCAAACTGCCCAGGAATAGGCCCTTCGGCCTGCAATGTCTGTATTGAACATGATGCCATGACCAATACTTACTTGCCTGCACAATCCATATTCCTCCATTTTCTGCATGTCAGTATGCCTGGTATTTAGAAATTTGGAAAAATAGGTGCAGGAGTAGGCCATTCGTCCCTTCGAGCCAGCACAGCCATTCAATATGATCTTGGCCGATCATCCAAAATCAGTACCCCGTTCCTGCCTTTTCCCCATATCCCTTGATTCCGTTAGCTCTAAGAGTTATATCTAACTCTCTCTTGAAAACATCCAGTGAATTGGCCTCCACTGCTTTCTGTAGCAAAGAATTCCACAGGTTCACAACTCTCTGGGTGAAAAGGTTTTTCCTCATCTCAGTCCTAAATGGCCTGCCCCTTATTCTTAAACTGTGACCCCTGGTTCTGGACTCCTCCAACATTTTTCCTGCATCTCGCCTGTCCAATCCCTTAAGAATTTTATATGTTTCTATAAGATCCCCTCTCATTCTAAATTTCAGTGAATGCAACCCCAGTCGAACACTGGAAATAGGTTCTGGCTGTCTACCCTATCTATGCCTCTCATAATTGTATATACTTCTATCAGGCCTCCCCTCAATCTCCAGCAATCCAGTGAAAACAAAATAAGTCTGTCCAACCTCTCCTTGTAGCCAATACCCCTAATCCAGACATTGAGTTGGGTTGAAGAGCCTGCTTTTCATGAGCTGGGTGAAAAACATTCAATGTGTGATTTTTGCATTTTGACCCAGAAGGAGCAATTTGTTTCATGAACATCTGGAAACGGCAGATTCTAGAACTCTGAATAAAGACAGAAAATGCTGGTCAGGAATTCAGGCAGAATCTATGGAAATAGGAGCAGTTAATGTTTTAGCTCCAGTGCTCTTTATTTAGAGTTAATGAAGTTCTTTCTAGGTTCTGATGAAGAATTATCTAAAACATTAACGATTTCTTCATCTGAAAAAATTCTGACAGCATTTATGGAACCAGAAATAGTTAATGTTCCAAGTCTCGATTTGTTTATCTTTCCGCAGATGCTGCCTGAACAGCTAAGTCTTTCCAGCATTTTCTATTTTTAGCGTTGTTAACAGCTAATGGTAACTTACTCAGAAACTGGTCAATGTCATGTTAATGTGATTTTTGACGGCACAATGCCTGTTTAATTGAGCATTTCAAAGATACATTTCTGGGCTTTCATGTCTTTGTTAGTATTTTTGTATCTAATTTCAATGGATATTGCACTGTTCATACAGATCCAGATGCCCTGCAGACGCTATGGCACCATTTGAATTTCTAATCTCTGCAATTTACAGTTGAAATGCCCAGAATTGTGGCCAAGTCCAAATGAAATAAACATTGTTCATCACTGAGCACAAAGTCTAAGCCTTCATACTTCGTGCTGTTTTAGTGCTAAGTTTTAATGCTAAGCTGGTTTTAAAGTAAACTGATGTTAAAATGCAGCGTACTCAAAGCAGGGATATATTCTAGGTTGCAGATTTGTTGGAAGCCAATAGTAATATCAAGACATAATGTCTGTGGGAGAGATGTGCAATGGTCTGGAAGTAGTGGAAGGTAAAATGTTATAGAGGAAAAGGAGTGTTGGAAAAACTGAACCTCATTGATTGAAAGAGATTGTGAGCATGGATGCAAACACACGATAAAGGGACAGGGAACGTACATTCATGATGAATGTTGCCTTTCGGACAAGAGAAAGCAATGTGGAGGTGTTTCTTAATGATCATTACAAGAACAAAAAGGTAGATAAAAATGCTGGTGAAACTCAGCGGGTGAGGCAGCATCTATGGAGCGAAGGAAAGGTGACGTTTCAGGTTGAGACCCTTCTTCAGACTCAAGAACTACTGTGTTTCTTGAGTCAAAAGACTCGAGTAAAGAGTGCTTTATTGTCATATGTCCTGACACAGAACAACGAGAGTTCACTTGGAGGATGTTGCGTTTAATAGCCTGATAGTTAGAAACATAGAAAATAGGTGCAGGAGGAGGCCATTCGGCCCTTTGAGGCAACACTGCAATTTATTGTGATCATGGTTGATCGTCCCCAATCAATAACCCATGCCTGCCTTCTCCCCACTCTTAGCCCTTAGAGCTCTATCTAACTCTCTTAAATCCATCCAATGACTTGGCCTCCACTGCCCTCTGTGGCAGGGAATTCCACAAATTCGCAACTCTCTGGGTGAAAAAGTTTTTTCTCACCTCTTAAATGGCCTCCCCTTTATTCAAAGACTGTGGCCCCTGGTTCTGGACTCACCCAACATTGGGAACATTTTTCCTGCATCTAGCTTGTCCTGTCCTTTTATAATTTTATATGTTTCTATAAGATTCCCCCTCATCCTTCTAAACTCCAGTGAATACAAGCCTAGTCTTTTCAATCTTTCCTCATATGACAGTCCCGCCATCCCAGGGATTAATCTTGTGAACCTACGCTGCGCTGCCTCAATCACAAGGATGTCCTTTCTCAAATTAGGAGACCAAAACTGTACCTCCCCCCTTACCTAACATAACCCCATTGAGATAATAATCTGCCCCCTTGTTTTTGCCACCAAAGTGGATAACCTCACATTTATCTATATTATATTGCATCTGCCACGCATCTGCCCACTCACTCAACCTGTACAGGTCACCTTGCAACCTCCTAACATACTCTTCACAGTTCACACTGCCACCCAGCTTTGTGTCATTCGCAAACTTGCTAGTGTTGCTCCTAATTCCCTCTTCTAAATCATTAATATATATGGTAAACAGTTGCGGCCCCAACACCGAACCTTGCGGCACTCCACTCGCCACTGCCTGCCATTCTGAAAAGAACCCGTTCACTCCTACTCTTTGCTTCCTGTCTGTCAGCCAATTTTCTATCCATGTCAACACCCTACCCCCAATACCATCTGCACTAATTTTAGTCACCAGTCTCCAAAGCAGTACCTTAGACCTTGCTAGAATTTAGAAGATTGAGGGGGGATCTTATAGAAACTTACAAAATTCTTAAGGGGTTGGACTGGCTAGATGCAGGAAGATTGTTCCCGATGTTGGGGAGGTCCAGAACAAGGGGTCACAGTTTAAGGATAAGGGGGAAATTCCTTTAGGCCCGAGATGAGGAAAACATTTTTCACACAGAGAGTGGTGAGTCTCTGGAATTCACTGCCACAGAAGGCAGTTGAGGCCAAATCATTGGCTATATTTAAGAGGGAGTTGGATGTGGCCCTTGTGGCTAAAGGGATCAGGGGGTATGGAGAGAAGCCAGGTACAGGATACTGAGTTGAATGATCAGCCATGATCATATTGAATGGCGGTGCATGCTCGAAGGGCCAAATGCCCTACTCCTGCAGCTATTTTCTAAGTTTCTATGTTATCAAAGGCTTTCTGAAAGATAGTTGTTGGGAAGAAGCTGCTCCTGAACTTCGAAGTCTTGGATTTGGACACATTCCTACCCTTCTTCTCTTTCTACAGACGATCATCCCTATGAAAGCAATGCATTCAATACCATAATCCAGTTGGAATATACAGTAATTTAAAGCAATACAGATTCACAACTAGACATGGAGATAACACCAAATATCTAGAGGCTTTTGCAGCAAATGTTTTAGAGTGTAGTCACATCCCTGAAACAAAGAAAGCTGTAGTGAAGAACACTCACAGCAAATTATCCCCTGAAGACTTCAAGAGAATTTAACTGCCATCTGCACCAGGACCAGAACAATTAGATTCTTATTTACTGCAGCTTTATGGGCATATTAAATTCAAAAACACTACAAAGAAATATACAATAATTCATCAGATATTCTAGATATACCAGACCACGATAGAACAAGTCAAAGTATGTAATGCAACCTTAGTCAAGCAAAGTTCATCGTAGTTTGGTGACGTAGGGCTGTGTAAGGTGTCTCAAGAACCTGATGATTGATGGGAAGAAACTGTTTCTGAACACGAGGTAAATCAGTTATTTCAATCACGTATATATTTTTTTATTTTTCTGTTTCTCTGAGTAAAGAAGGTGTAAATCCTTTTCATTGATTGATGGTAGAGCCCAGCAGTTCATTGAGTCTTCTTCCTCTTCTGTTTGTTGTTTAATTCTCCTTCATTCATAGCTTAGTCCTCATTTTTGTCAAAGGCACCAAGTATGTCAACAAATTAATTTGCATTATCATGGTCAGGCTTACTTAGAATATCTGATCATTTAATATAATCTCCTCTAACCGTTGTTGATATATTGGATGCCTCTGACAAGAATGAAAGCACCGTGCAGGACCGTGTTATGAATAAAGGACAAGTAAACAACTAACAGAAGCAGAAAAAGCAGCATACAGATCCCTTTTCTGAACTGCCAGGCTCCACCATCGATCAATACAAAAAGCTTTACAACCTTCTTCATTCAGAGAAACTGAAAAATAGAAAAATATATGTGGCCAAAAAAGCTGATAAAAAGACATACAACATGAGTAATTGCCCCTCAGAACATTGTAGTACTTGGCTGAATGTAACATCAAGGAGACTTGTAAAACTAAAGTCAATGAGAATCAAGGTGAAATTTTCTACTGGTTGGAGAAATATCTAGTACAAAGATTGCTGTCGTTGTTAGCGGTCAATCATCCTTGCCATAGGACCAAGTTGCAAAGTGCCTCACCCTAATCAGCTTCAACTGCTTCATCAATTGCTTTCCCTTTATCATAATGTTATGTGGGGTTGTTTGTTGATAATAGCTAGGACTATTTTATCTCTAGGCTTGGTCATCTAGCGACAAAAATCATTAATGTTTCATAAAGCCACACAACAAAGATCTCTATTAAAGAGATTATTGAAACCCAAGCAAATACCACAAACAAAATAGTGTAAATAATATTATAAACAATGAAATTACCAAAGATCTAAACTCAGATTGCACTCACTGGCAAGTAGGAGACGGAGGCGAGACATGCATCTTTTTCCTAGGATCGAAGTATCAACAATTGGAGGGCATAGCTTTAAGAGGGGAAAGGAGATGTGCAGGGCAATTTTCTATTTTTACTCAGAGTGGTGGGTGTCTGGAACACATTGCCAGGGATGATAGTGGGAGAAAACACAAGAGGCTTTTCGATAGACACATGAATATGTAGGAAATGGAGGGATGTGGAAGAAGACTCCATGAACAAGACTCCGTGAACTGCCGGTCGTCGCCTGAAAAACCGACAACTGGAACGACAACTGTCAGAGTGGAACACACACACACAAACACATTGCTTCCTTTCTCCAGCCCGTGTGAATTTTTTAGACAGTGCTCCCCCCGCTTGCCCTATCTAATGAATTCACACGGTGCAAAGCCAAGGTAATACAGACACATGAACAGGAAGGTTGGCGCTGTAATTAAGACAGCTAAAGCACAGTGTACAGTAAGTAATTTAAAAGAGGGGGGGGGGGGAGAGACAACTTTTAAGGAGCCAGAGATACACGGTTGTGAGGCTCGGCAGACATTTAACGTTACCGGTCCGTTATCCTTGGTTCTGAAAACTACTGCTTACCTTTTTTTGGGGTGGGGGGGGGAGGGGATGGTGTGGGAGGTGTTGTGGCGGGTGGGGTGGTGTGGGGGGGAAGGGGGGAGGAATGGGGAGGGGTAAAGGGAGGTTGTGGGTGTGTGGGGGGGAGTGTGTGTGGGGAGGAGGGGAAGAGGGAGGGGGATGTGGGGAGGTAGGGGTGGTGTGTGGGGGGAGGGACTCCACTCTGCAGCCACCGGCCGCAGCACCACACAGCTCCTCCCGACACATCACTGCACCACACAGCGGCTTTCCCGACTTCACACACCGACTTTCCCAACTCCACTCTTGCTGACTCAATCAGCACGGCTTGTTTATTCAGCCCCGTTTACCTTCATGGTGACAGACAAGCGAGAAGACCAATCTGCTGATCTCACGATTTTTTAAACCTTCATAACTTTTCTCATATTTCACCGATCGGAACAAAACCTGGTGGCTTGGAGCAGAGGAGAACGGTGAGTAAGGTGGCGAAAAATCCTAGCGATATAGGGTATCGTTTTTGAGCATATTTAATTACAACGCAGACCGGAAGTGGTCAAGATGAGAGTTTTAGTAATAGTATAGATTATATAAAATGTAATCTATTCCATTCTAATAGGGCATCGTACATTACACATTTTAACCCATTTCAGCTACTAGCCACTTTCTCGCTTTAGGTGGTCAAACATGCTTGCAGTTGCATTGCGAGCTACGCTAATCATTATTTTCTAAAATAATTAGAAAATTATTGTAATAATTAAAATTAAGGGGGGGGGGGGGGGGAGGAAACCATACTAGACTTTGTACTGGAAAACAAGCCTGGCCCCTGTGTTTCAAGGGAAGAACATTTTGGGAAAAGTGATCACCATTTCAGAAGGTTTAAGACAGTTATGAACGAGGATAAGTCTTGATGGAAGATATTAAATTGGAGTAAGGCAGATTACAGCATTGTTAGGCAGGAGTTAGGGAGTTAGGGAGAATATATTGGGAACCGTTGTTATTGGGCAAGACCACATCTGAGATGTGGGAGTCGTTTCAAGGCCAGCTGATTAGATTTCAGGACTGGCATGTTCCCGTAGGAGGAAGAATATGGATGACAAGGTAAGGTACCATTGGATGACCAAAGAAGTTGTAAATTTGGTCAAAAAGAAAAAGGTATATGTAAGGTTTAGAAGGATGAAATTAGAAAGGACCTTTCAGGAATATAAAAGCAAGCAGGATAAAACTCAAGTGGGTAAAATGGGCCATGTCGTTGACAAATAGGATTGAAGAAAATACCATGGGTTTTTACACAATCATTAAAAGCAAGAGGGTAACCAGGCAGAAGGCAGAACTGCTCAAGAATAAAGGCAGGAATTTGTGCTTGGAGTCAGATGGTGTGGTACTTTGCATCTGTATTCAACAAGGAAAAGGGACAGGAAGATCAGTGTGGGAAAGACTGATATGTTAGGGAAGTTTGAAATCATGAAAGTGGAGGTGTTGGGAGAGTAATAAGGTGGATAAATCCCCTAGGCCTGATGGAATCTATCTCAGGTTCTTGAGTGGCAAGAAAGGAGATTGCAGAGGCATTGACAAAAATCTTTGTTTCTTCTCTGGCCACAGGCGGAGAGTAGGGTCTCAACCCAAATCATCACCCATTCCTTCTCTCCAGAGATGCTGCCTGTCCTGCTGAGTTACTCCAGCATTTTGGATGGAGTCGAGGGGGGGAGGTAGAGTGACAGGTGTTGTATTTCCTGCGGTTGTAGGGGAAAGTCGCTGGGGTGGTTTGGATGGGAAGGGACGAGCTGACCAGGGAGTTTCGGAGGGAACGGTCTCTGCGGAAAGCAGAAAGGGGTGCTTTCCGCAGAGACCGTTCTCTCCGAAACTCCCTGGTCGACTTTACCTCCTCCCTCGACTCCATCCAAGGACCCAAACAATCTTTCCAGGTAATACAGAGGTTCACTTGCACCTCCTCCAACCTCATCTACTGTATCCGCTGTTCCAGGTCTCAACATCTCTACATCGGCGAGACCAAGCTCAGGCTCGGCGATCGTTTCGCTGAACACCTCCGCTCAGTCCATCTTAACCTACCTGATCTCCCGGTGGCTCAGCACTTCAACTCCCCCTCCCATTCCCATCTGACCTGGGCCTCCACCATTGTCAGAGTGAAGCCCAACTCAAATTAGAGGAACAGCACCTCATATTTTGCTTGGGTAATTTACACCCCAGCGGTATGAACATGGACTTCTCTAACTTCAGATAGTCCTTGCTTTCTCCCTCCATCTCCTTCCCAGTTCTCCCACTAGTCTTACATTCTCCGCCTACATTCTATCTTTGTCCCGCCCCCTCCCCTGACATCAGTCTGAAGAAAGGTCTTGACCCGAAACGGCGCCCGTTCCTTTTCTCCAGAGATGCTGCTTCAACCGCTGAGTTACTTTAGCATTTTGTGTCTACCAAGGACTGTTCTACATATCCCAAAAACATACAGGCATCGCTCAGTCCCATACAGTCAGTCTCTCATATCTATTTTTTGTAGGAAGTCAGTGGACTTAAAAGAAAAGCTGTTCAATGTGGCAAAAAGTTTAGCCAGGTGAAGAGGTTAGTGTTGGAGGGGAACTGATTTGGCTTCTACACACGTGAAGGGCCCTCGGGCTATCTTGGTTTGGATGAATAGAGGTGATGGATGAATAGAGGTTTTGGACTGTTAAGGCCATCGTCTTTCAGACAGTTAATGATCTCATTGCTTTAGGGGATTTTTCTTTTGCACCCTTCAGCTTTCTAGTCCCCAATCACAGGCACCCTGTTTCTACCTGTTTGTCAACATCCACGAGCAGGACACTCCTGGCTTGTAGCCAGTTTGACTTCCAATTTCCTGGTCTCACCTTGCTCAGTTTCAATTGACGAGAATGTAAAGACATGTATGTGGTTATGGGACTACAAGGCTGGAGTGTGCAGAGAAGAAATCTCTTAGTTTTTGAGGGAATATAATGAAAAAATTGTTCTAGGTTGTTAAGTTTTAATTCTATGTAGTGAAAAAGAGCTGAATATGCCTGGTTCTGACAGACTGTTGGCAGATTCATCCACTGGAGGTTCACTGGGGAAAAAAAATGTGATAAATAGAAAAGAAAGTGCATGAAAGGAAATAGCAATAAATGTCTATCACTTGAGTTTAATTAAAGTTTCAACATTGCTACACCAGCACATGCAAAGTCACAACACCACCTACAAGATGCTGTGTTCCAACTTAAAATAAACTATAATAATAATATACTTGTCCTTGCATGCTATTAATAATTTGGTTTATCCTTCACACAAATAAAGAAAATGACTATCCACTTCTTAAAAGATTTATAATGTTTGACTTCTAATTGTATGTTTCATGTTCTTTTTGTATTGCAAGCCTTAGCATTATATGCTATGTCCTTGACCTTTTATTCTAGTGTAAGTGCAGTAAGGAGAAAAATGTATACTCTGTAATTTAGAAGAATGAGAGATGTTATTGAAACCTATAAGATTATTAAGGGTTTGGACGAGCTTGAGGCAGGAAACATGTTCCTGATGTTGGGGGAGTCCAGAACCAGGGGCCACTGTTTAAGAATAAGGGGTAAGCCATTTAGAATGGAGATGAGGAAAAACATTTTCATACATAGAGTTGTGAGTCTGTGGAATTCTCTGCCTCAGAGGGCAGTGGAGGTTGGTTCTCTAGATGTTTTCAAAAGAGAGCTAGGCAGGGCTCTTAAAGATAGCGCAGTCAAGGGATATGGGGAGAAGGAGTACTGATTGTGGATGATCAGCCATGATCACATTGGATGGCAGTGCTGGCTCGAGGGGCCGAATGGCCTACTCCTGTACCTATTCTCTATTGTCTAATTTAGTGCCACCAAAAATGAAGGAACTACTAGCTGACATTTTAGTATTAATTTTTGTTAGGATGCTATTTTATGTTTTTTTCTAAATATCAGGCTTTAACTAGTTTTCTTCTACCTAAACTCCAGTTTTAGCCCCTTCTTCAGACTGATCTTTATTAGTCACTAGACCAAGTGGGGCCCATTGGGTCCCTGTCACACGGGAGGCCTGGTCCTCCAATGTAACCCGTTCCCCCAATGCCATATTCCACCACTCACCCATACCCCCCACAGGAGGACTGGTCCCCCAACGCAACCCGTTTCCCAACGCAATATTCCACCATTCACACGTTCCCCAACACAATATTCCAACTCTCACCCATAGCCCCCAACTGCCCAGGGGCAGCTCATTTCACCTTATCCCCCAGCACTCCCTCCCTCTCCTCTTCAGCCTCCCTCTTTTTAAACTTTAAAAATTTGACTTTTCACCTTCAAAAAATCCAATTGCACTTGCTGCCAGAACTCAGTGTCCTGTGATTTGCAACATTGTAACGGGCAGGGCCAGCAAGTGCAATTGAATTTTTTACAGTGAAAAGTTAAGTCAGTAGTTTAGGTAAATGAGATCTGCTAACTGCCACTGCAACTTCAAGTGATTTTTCTCAAACTGGATTTTGTAAAGTTAAAAATGTGAATAACTTGTAAAATATACCATCAATCTGAACGAAACGTGATACATCACACCACAGGACAATGGTGAATAAGGTGGTCCATTTTGTAGTGCAATCGTGTACAATTTTGGCATAATTCACGACATGACTGACACAGACAGGCACACAGACAGACTCACAAACAAGATGAGTTTTAGTAATATACTAGATCAAGTGGGACCCATTGGGTCCCTGTCACATAGGAGGCCTGGTCCCCGGTACAACCCGTTCCCCCAAACTAATATTCTTTTTTTTAATGTTTATTTTATTAGAAACAATTGTACAAGAATAATGCAATCGGAATGAGTTATACAACTTTCGTACAGCTTCATTTTTAACATTTTATAAATTGATACATAAATCGAGAAAAAGAGAGAAATGGAAAGAATGAAGAAAAAGAAGAAAGATGCAAAAGAGGGAGAGGAAAAGACCCCTGAACTACCAAAGAAGTGCGAGAAGAAAAAAGAGAAAGAAGAGAAAAAAAAAGAAATGGAGTGTTTTAGAGAAGATATCGAATATTCCCATCCAAAGCAATATTCGACCACTCACTCATAGCCCCCACAGGAGGCCAGGTCCACCAACGCAATCCATTCCCCAAAGCAAGATTCCACCACTCACCCGTTCCCCCAACGCAATATTCCACCACTCACCCATAGCCCCCAACTGTGCAGGTCGGCTCATTTTTTCACCCTCCCTCATTTTAAATGTAACAAAATATGCAATTGCACTAACATTTTTTTATTCTTTAAGGCCATCTTTTGTTATTCAAATCTAGTCATTAAACTTTCATTTCACATATGTGCTTGGTTAGGCTGGCAGATTCTTTCCCTAAAGGACATTTGCTGCCAAGGACTCAGTGTCCTGAGATAGCAACATTGTAGTGGGTAGGGATACAATCCCATTGTGACATCATAGCTGGTAACTGCCAGTGCAGATTGGAAGAAATCGTTGGGATTTTGTAAAGTTAAAAATGTGAATAACGGAAAATATAACATCAATCTGAACGGAAACTCCAAGCCGCGAGTATGTTCCGATCCGTTCCGACATCAGTTTGGATCATCCTGGTGAGAGGGTTTGTACATTGGGCCGTCCGTAGCGGCAAACATGGAGGGTTCAAGGCCCCAACCACGGATAAACAAAGAGGAAGATGACTGAACTTTATTGCCTTCCATCACAGTGGGAAACGTTGATTCTGCTGTGGTGGATGTTTATGTTAACCTCTATCATGTATTGTGTTATTTTTATTTGCATGGCTGTATGGTAACTCAAATTTAACTGTACCAATTGGTGCATGTGACAATAAATGTGAACTTGAACTTTTAAAACACACCACAAGACAATTGTGAGTAAGGTGGTGCAAAAATTGTAGCGCTATTGTGTAACGTTTTGGTGTAATTCGGTGCATGAGTTACAGACAAATTCACAGGCAGACAGGTAGACTCACTAACAAACAAGATGGGAGTTTTAGTAATATATATATATAGGTTATTATTATTATTATTATCATCTTTATTAGTCATCAGATATCATTAGTAATAATACTAACTGGGGCAAAGTACAAAATCATTAAAATACAGAATACTAAACATTAAAATGCAGAATACTAAACATTAGGACAAATGTAATGTTCAGCATGGCCACAGCACCATAGTTAAGTCAGTTTTAAGCAAGATCTCTTGGCATAAAGTAGTCTGAGTGTGCAATTTTGTTAGTTGCCAATTCCCTGTGGAATTGCCAGCTGTAGAGAACCACGATGTGGGACAAAAGTTCCTTGGTGAAACAAGTATCTGTTATTATCTTCCCTTTCATTCTTATAAACCGGGTGCTTTCATGCTTCATGCATCCTAAAATCATTCAGTTTAGGTTTGCCATTTAAAAAATATATATTAATGATTTAATTGAAGTATCCAAAAATTTACTAAATAATAATTAAATTATTAAGAAATTAAGAAATTTAGAAATTAACAAACTTTTAAAAATATTTGGTTATGTGTTGCAGCTAAGATGTCATTATACAAATCATCTTATAATTTGGAGGTTACACAAAATACAAATTAACCTATTGTGAATGTGGGACACAAACTGACCTTCCACTATAAAAAGGATGCATAGGCACTGCATCAAAAAGACAGCCAATATTATCAAAGACTAACATCACTCTGGTCGGGCTCTCATTTCCCAGGAAAGAGGTGTAGGAGTCTGAAAACCTAGTTTAAGCATAGCTTCTTCCCAAGAACATCCCATGAACGCTACATAACACTAACCTCAACTAAAAACTGTCTTTAGTTGCATTAAGGACGTTGGTTTTTTTTTTGTGCTAATATCATGGTTATCATTTATTTATTTCCCCCCTATGTGTATTGTTACAGGCTTGTTTTGCTGCTGCAAGTAAGAATTTCATTGATCTGGCGTGGGCACATATCACAATTAAATATGCTTGCCTCTCTCTTAATGTGAAATGTCAATATCCTTAATTTCCTCCATTCAGATGAAAACAATAAGGAATTGAAGCAAGAAGTCCCATGTAGGGGAGATCTTCACAAGTGCAGCAAAATGATCAGCAAAAAAATCATTTTGGGCAAACAATTAGCAGAATCTGCCAAGTATGCTCTCTAATAGTTTGATTTACTTGTGGCTACCACATTCCCCTGTTTGCTTAGGAGACACACTCTTGCCATCTCCTGCCTCATAACATTGGCAAGGCTTCTTTTTTCCCCCTCCGTGAATCTGAGAGCTCTCTTCAATCACTTTCTTGTCATGCAAATTTTTGCATAACCATAATATAGGTATGTTACAAAACTTACCTTCAGCAGCGCTGCAGTTCTGTCACTGGCCGTGTGCGCAACTTTGGCGCCTTTGAGGGGGGGGGGCGGGGTTAAAATGCGGTTTTCCCCTGCCTTCCGCAGTTTTATTTTCTCGGGGTGCAAGCTTTTGCTGAAGATTCGATCCGACTGCCGTTCTATGAAAAAAAATGTTTTAATCGCCCGACAATTTCAGTGCTGGAGTAAAATAAAAATTAGCTTCTAATGCCGTGAACGCCGACAACGGGGACGGATTTCACGTAGGGGACAGGTAAAGGAAAGCCGTTTATTTTACATATAAACGTGCTTGTTAAGATTACCTTAATCCAAATTTCATGTTGCGAAACGGTGATTTATTCCCCATACGAACCGGCAGTATTTTTCCTGCCGATATGGGGTTTAAATTCAGTGCAACTGCAACGTTCCAATCGATCACGTTCCATAAAATCCCACTCGCAAGATGATTTAAATGGCCATTAATTTACGGGAATTAAACACTAAATTCCTTCAATTTGGCCTATAAATTCATGACAATTAGATTTAAAAATGATGTTATATTGTGAATTCTTGTGTGAATGTTATTTGGACACTTAGGCTATTTAAAAATGATAATATTTTCTTCAGAAATGGATAGATGTTTAGATTGAATTTTGTAATTAGCTACAATTGGGTAACTAGCTAATAATATGCTTTAATTTCGGGTCATCCAAGTAAGATTGTTTCATATTTGTTTTCAGAATGCTTCAATCTATAATAACTGAAAATTTATTTCAGTTCTCTTAATTTTTAAGAAAGTTATGGGCTTTTGACTGTCCTCGATCACAGTTTTTGAGTCAATGGAAAAGCAATAGGGAACAAGATGCTAATTTCTGAGTATGAAAATGGCCATAACTTTTTTAATACTGAAGATATGATAGTGAATTAGGTGTCAAATTAAACTTCTTTTTATGCGGTATCTGATGCGATAAATTGCAGACTTGCTTTTTAAAATCTGAAAAATTTGTAACATTGCTACATAACAGTATTTTCAGTGCAGCCAGCAGTAGACATTCCCCATCAAACATTGTTTTTAAGGAAGTCTTCACATAAACTAAGGTGTGGTCCAAAATCCAAACCTACCACATTACAGACCTCTAACGACTCCTACTAACTTCTACAATGGAGGAAGGAAAGTATAAGTTATTTGCCTTCCATCACAGTGGGGAATGTGAGGTTGCCTAAAAAACAAGATGAAAGTGCTGCCTGCACTGGCGAGGACTCGGAGGGCGTGCCGTGAATGCAGTGATCACAGTGTTTGTGGGGACATCACTCCATGAGGACATCCCGGAGTCTAATGCGAGTGTGGACGGCTTTCTGACTGTTCAGGCGGACAGGGACTGCAGTTGTACTGACAGCGGTCAGTGCAACTCAGGTCACATCACGGTGAAGAAGCCCGAGTGTGGCCCGGATTGAACTGATGGTGTGGGTCTCCACTAATGCTGTGTGCCCTGGGAATTCTCACACGCCTCTATGGTGCCTGCTTAAGTTTATTTTTAATCTTTATGTTGTTATGTTTCTTGTTGCTTTTTTGTATGACTGTATGGCAAATCAAATTTCACTGTACTTCGTTACACACGACAATGAAGGACCATTGAACCATTGAATGTTCAAAGCCATGGTGAGGGCGGGCTAGATAGGTAAAGAGATAAATGTCATAGAAAAAACAGAGCACTAAAAGGCACCAGACTGGCACAGGAAATAGTAATTCTGAAACAGGGACCCGAGATTTGGGGCGCATGGGTTAACCACATATCCATTATGGTCTGGAAGGCTCAGACTAGAAAAATAATCAAATGTTTTCATTAACAAGCTGATGTGGATGCATCATGATATTGTACAACATAACAAGGAGCTCAGAAGAAATCATCCCCATGCTCTAGCAGCAGGTTGCACGAAGGGTTAAGTTGTACACTGTTCTTTGCAAGGGCTCATTGACAGTACCATCACTCTCTAAACAGTATCATCTGCCTGCTGGTGTAAGTGACAGTTACCTTGGAAGCTGCCTTTCTTTGCAAGGTCACCAAAGTTTTGTAATCTACCAAATGTAGATCATGTCATGGTGCTATATTTGAAGACTTGCACTTAAAATTGTTAAGCCCCTTTACAAGCTGTTCCAGATGATTTAATACTGGCATCTATCCAACAATGTAGAATATTGTCCTGGTCACCCAGTTCACAAAAAGCAAGTCAAATCTAAACTGACTAATTGCCTCCCGTTTCACTCTGCAAATCCAGCAACTGGCAACAAATTCCAAATTTCTTTATTAGACCAAGTTGATGAATTTACTCCTCTGGGAATAAAGTGACAGGATGGAATGTCTGATAGTTTAGAGATATCATCATCCACCCCAAACTGATTTACACAATGGGTGGTGAGTGTATGGAACAAGCTGCCAGATGAGGTAGTTGAGGCTGGGACTATCCCAACATTTAAGAAACAGTTAGACAGGTACATGGATAGGACAAGTTTGGCGGGATATGGATCAAGCGCAGGCAGGTAGGACTAGTGCAGCTGAGGCCGAAGGGCCTGTTTTCACACTGTATCACTCTATGACTATGATTGTCAAGCTCAAGCTCACGGAACTGGTAGCTTACAACCCATCAGAGTGAAGGGTCTCGACCCGAAACACAGTGCTTCCACACCTCAAAATTTTTTTTCCTGAAATATAATTCCAAATTACCTGGAATTTGATGGTATTTCCAGGCCTGATAAGCCTTCCCCAACTGTGCATGTGTGACTGCTGCCCCGACTGCGCACATGCGAATACCGGGCCCACTGCGCATGTGCGGGGAGACGCTGTCCCTACCGCGTCACCGGCACCATTTTCAATTGTGACGCGGCTGACTGGCCTCCCCCCAACTGCGCAGGCACAGGTGGTTGTAAATATACAGGTACATACTTTTTATCCAGCAAATCATCCCGCAGTGGGCCCGAATTCCATGCATGCACAGTTGGGGCGGCAGACGCACATGCGCAGTTGGGAAGGCTTACTGGGCCAGGAAATTTCCTGAAATTATTTGATTTCCCTAAAATTACCCGAAGACAACCAGAATTTCAGGTAACACTGCCGAAACATCACCCATTCCTTCTCTCCAGAAATATTGCCTGTCCCATTGAGTTACTCCAGTATTTTGTGTCTGTGTTCGGTTTAAACCAGTATCTGCAGTTCCTTCCTACATGAGCAGTGTGAACGTTGATTTCTCTAATTTCAAGAAACTCCTGCATTCCTTGACCCCTCTCTCCCCCCCTCCCCCACCCTAGTCATCCTACTAGTTTCACTGTTCGCATCCCCGTATCCTTGTCATTGGCGCATCTTCCCCAGCCAACAATAGGCCATTATGCACTCCACTCTTCCTGAGATCATCTGTTGCCGGCCCTGTTTTGTTCTGGCCTTTTCTCGTCTCCCGTTTCCCTCCTCCCAACTCTATCAGTCTGACCCAAAACCTCACCTATTCCTTTTCTCCAGAGATGCTGCCTGGCCCACTGAGTTACTCCAGCATTTTGTGCCAATTCACGGAAATGTGCATTGCTCTGTAATTGGATTCTCGACGTCCTCATCAACAGACTACAATCTGTACGAATTGGCAGCAACACTTCCTCCTCAATAACCATCAACACAGGAGCACCTCAAAGCTGCGTGCTCAGGCCCCTGCTATACTCACTCTATACTCATAAATGTGTAGCCGGACATAGTTCCAACTCCATCTTCAAATTTGCCGGGAACACCACCATCATTGGATGAATTACAGATGATGATAAGTCAGAGCATCGGAGGGAGATCGATCGATCGACCAAATAGTGTCAGAACAAAACCTTGCTCTCAACGTCAGTAAGACCAAGGAACTGATTGTTGACTTTGGAAAAGGAAGGTTGAGGATCCACAAACCTGCCTTCATCGACAGAACGGTGGTGGAGAGTCAAAAACTTCAAATTCCTGGGCATCTCTGAAAATCGGTCCTCGACCCAGCACATTGATTAAAACATAAAGAAAGCCAATCAACACCTCTATCTCCTTGAAAGATTGAGGAGATTTCTGACCCTGACGGCATCCCCGGGCGCGTCCTCAAGACCTGTGCTGCACAGCTGCTGTCTGGACTGACATCTTCAACCTGTCACTTGCCCAAGCAGTTGTCCCCACGTGCCTTAAAACCACCTCCATCGTGCCGGTGCAAAAACACTCCACTGCAGCAAGCCCAGTTGCACTTACTCCCATCATCACCAAGTGCTTCAAGAGGCTGCTCCTGGCACACCTCAAAGACTGCCTACCTCCCACACTGGACCCCTATCAGTTTGCCTACCACAAGAACAGGAATACGGAGGATGCCATCTCAACGGCACTCCACTCCGCCCTCTTCCACATCGACAACAGAGATACCTACGTGAGAATGCTGTTCATCGACTATAGCTCAGCATTTAACACCATTATCCCCTCAAAACTGATCACCAAACTCAGCGACCTGGGCATCAACCCCTCCCTCTGCAACTGGTTATTGGACCTTCTAACTAACAGACCCCAGTCTGTTAGGTTGGACAACCACACCTCTTCAACCCTCACCCTGAACACTGGCGTTCCACAGGGCTGTGTACCGAGCCCCCTCCTCTACTCCCTCTTCACCTACGACTGCACACCTGTACATGGTTCTAACACCATCTTCAAGTATGCAGATGATACAACGGTGATTGGCCTCATCAGCGACAGCGATGAGTCGGCCTATAGGGAGAAGGTTCAGCTCCTAGCAGCATGGTGCGCTGACAACAACCTGACCCTTAACACCAAGAAGACCAAGGAGCTCATTGTGGACTACAGAAGGTCTAGGGGCTGCACGCACACCCCCATCCATATTAACGTGACGGAGGTGGAACGCGTTTCCAGCTTCAGGTTTCTGGGGCTCAACATCTCTGATGACCTCTCTTGGACCCACAATACCTCAACACTGGTCAAGAAGGCTCACCAGCGTCTCTTCTTCCTGAGGAGACTAAAGAAGGTCCATCTGTCTCCTCAGATTCTGGTGAACTTCTACCGCTGCACCATCGATGGCATCCTTACCAACTGTATCACAGTATGGTATGGCAACTGCTCAGTCTCCGACCGGAAAGCACTGCAGAGGGTGGTGAAAACCGCCCAACGCATCACTGGTTCCTCACTCCCCTCCATTGAGTCTGTCCAAAGCAAGCGATGTCTGCGAAGGGCGCGCAGCATCGTCAAGGGTTTCTCTCATCCCAGCCACAGACTGTTTAAGTCCTCCCATCCGGGAGGCGCTACAGGTCTCTACGTTGCCAGACCAGCAGGTTCAGGAACAGCTTCTTCCCTGCGGCTGTTACACTACTTAACTCTGCACCTCGGTGATTGCCAGTCACCCCCCCTGGCCACTCCTTCCCCCAGTAACATTGCACTACTGATACTGCTTGTACATATATATATTTTACTGTTCATTATTCTATGTTCGCTCTTCTGGGGAGATGCTAATTGCATTTTGTTGTCTCTGTACTGTACACTGCACAGCGACAATTAAAGATTGAATTGAATTGAATTGATTTGGTGTGTCAATGAATACTTTCTTAAACAGGTATACAGTACAGAAAACCATTAAGGCAAATCAAATAAATAACAGGTGCTACTACTTTTGGTTCTTCAGCAAACTGTGACCCTGGCTCCAGTGATGTATATTTCATTTCCTGTTGAGAAGTGAAATATGTAATAATCTCATCATACACATCAAAAAAAACATAAATGCTAAAATACATATTGATTTTATAGTTGATGTTATATTGAAAAATAATAAATATATATATTTTTACCTGCTTTGAACTATCCATGCCACCATTTTCAGAATTAAGAATTATAGTAGCTTTAGACGATTTCATTCAGCAAACCATAGTCTCATTCCATTGTCTGCAACCACTTGTGTAATCAGTTTGTTAAAGAAAGCTTTCCCTTCCAGAGTTTCAATCCTGATGAATAGTGCCCTTTTTATGGTGATTAGGTTACATAAAATGAACAGGAGAATGAAGGACAGCTTCGCACTGTCAGAACTGCCAATCATTCGTGCACCTTTTATTCCTGTAACAAAGGCAGCTCGAGAGAATTAACCAGGCAATAACACCTACATGTTGGTGTAATTGAAAACTTCAAAGTTATACTGGAAAGTGCACTTTGGGTTCACTCATCATTCTTTGTGATATTCCATAAAAATAATTAACTGGTCCATTAACTATACCTGCATCTCTGGCACATTACGGCAGGTAATGCCTCCTGATTAGAAATGGAACACATTTTTTCCTTCATTTTTGTTTGAATTATCATCTGAAAACTGTTCAAGATAATTGCTAAACTAGCACTATGTTAACTTTATGACACTGGCTATGATGTATGGACTTCAACCCAAAATGATAGTTGTTTCTCATTATACAAATGCTGCCTCCCCAGTTGACAGTTACTGTCATTTCTGTTTTTTATTTGTGAAATGATTGCTCATCAGCCAAGTAACAAAAATTGTTATACATGCAGATGAAGTCACTTCAGCATTTGGAGGCAATGTCTGTGATCATGAGGGTATGAGCTTTTAAGTATAACCTTTCAACGTTCATGGTGTAGGTAGCTGGTTCCTAAACCCCAGTTAGGATTTTAGTTTACCTCTTATGGCTGCTAGACATTTGCACAAAGTTACTTGAAACGGAATAAATCAAACTAGAATAATTTATACTTTGTTTACAGCAGCTAGCTGCTGGATCAAAGCTACTAATTGCTTGTGGAAACCCCCAAATTACATCCGCAAGTTCTGCCATGAATTTGAAACATGATCTCTAATTGATGTATCATAGCTGGACAACATCAGCCAGTTCAGTTTAGTTAAGTTAAATTTAAAATAGAGACATTCACAGGGTACAATTAACATAAATGTTCACAAGCATAATTTGGCACAACAGAACCAATACCTTATAATGCTGTGTGTCCAATTTCAGTAATTCTCACAGTAATGGCAAGTTTTTGTTGGGTTTTTTTTTTGAATAATTTTTTTATTAGCAATAAACAATTCTCAATGTTTAAAACTGAGTTATAAACATCAACTTAAATCAATATTTGTACTCTAATGATTATTATCTTATTTTTTTTTGAAAATAAAAGTGGGTAAAGAGAAATACCATTATTAATCAATAAAATTATAATTCCTTAATAATTATTTGGTATAAAAGAAAAAGAAAAAATGAAGAAAAAGAAAAAAGACATATTATGTATATATATCAATTAAAAGCCACACAATATATTATAAATGAAACAACTACAAATAATAATATCAGTAAAGACATGCATATATCCTGGTATACCAATACATTATTTTCATCAAATCCCGCAGGGTGTCAGTCGAGCCGTGATGCCAAGAACAGCTACTTCTCTAAATACTGTATATATGGAGACCATATCTGTTGAAAAGAATTATACTCGTCCAAAAGGACAAATCTGATTCTTTCCAACTGCAACGTCTCCAACATCTCTGATGCCCACATTTTAATTGTTGGGGATAATGTTCCCTTCCAAAATTTCAATATTATTTTTTTCCCTAATATCAAACAATAATCAAGGAAATTTCTTTGATCTAGTGTAAATATCAAATTAGCCTCTGGAATTCCCAGTATTATTAGCTTTGGGTCAGGTTCTAATTTAACCTTAAGAACTTCAGAAATAACTTTAAAAATTTCTGTCCAATAATAATTCAATTTAGGACATGTAACAAAACTGTGTGTTAAATTTGCTTCTAAATTCTTACATTTATCACAAATAGAGGAGAGATTAGGAAATATACTATTTAATTTGGTTTTCGAATAATGTAATCTGTATAATACTTTAAATTGTATTAATATATGTCTAGCATTTAACGAGCACCGGTGTATTCGTTGTAGACTTTCTTCCCAATTTTCTTTGGTTATAGGTGATCCAATTTCATTTTCCCATGCTTGACGATATGTTTCAGTTATTGGATTCTCCTTATCCATAATGATGTTATATATATAAGCTATTAATTTTTCTGTGGTTGGATGCCAGTTAAACGATTCATCTAATAATCCTGGTTCCTTATTTTTAAAATCCTGTGTATTAGATTTAATATAATCTCTAATTTGGAAATACCTAAACAAATGCTGTGAAGACAATCCGTAGATATCTTGTAATTCCTGAAATGAAAGAAATTTTCCATTTCTATAGAGGTGCTCTACCCTTGTAATTCCTAAATTATCCCAATGTCTGAACCCTCCATCCAATGTGGAGGGCTTAAATAATGGGTTATTCATAATTGGTAATCTAAATGAAAGGTTGTCTAATTGTAAAGTCTTGACTATTTGTTTCCAAATACGTCTATTATTATAAATGATTGGATTGTCCCTATAAATTTTTTTTTGAACTTCCTTTGGGGCAAAAATAATTGAATCTACGTTGAAAGGCAAACAATCTTCCTTTTCTATCTTTAGCCACGTTGGTTCCAGGTCCGTATTTACCCACCAAAAATTCATATTCTTAATCTGTACTGCCCAGAAGTAGTATAGAAAATTTGGAAGTGCTAATCCTCCGTTTATCTTTGACTTACATAAATGTTTTTTACTTATTCTATGATTTTTATAATCCCAGATAAAACTATTAACAATATTATCAATTTTTTTAAAAAAGGTTTTCGGAAGGAAAAAAGGGATAGCTTGAAACAGATATAATAATTGTGGTAGAAAAACCATCTTTATAGCATTTATTCTACCAATCAAAGATATAGGCAGTGTTTTCCAATATAAAATATTTTTTTTAAGTTTATCTAATAATTGAGGATAATTCGATCTAATTAATGAGTTATGAGATTTAGATACATTAATTCCTAAATATTTAATTTTGTCAGTAACTATTGATAATGGATATTGTTGTAATATGTTTAAATTTATATTAGTTATTGGCATAATATCACTTTTATTCCAATTAATCCTATATCCAGAAAATGTACTAAATTTATTTATAACATCAAACAACATTGGAATACTAATTTCAGGTTTTGTGATGTAAATCAAAACATCATCTGCATATAAGGATATTTTATTAGTTGTTGTGTCAGTATTATAACCGTATATTTCAGGTTCTGATCTAATTCTTTCCGCCAAAGGCTCTATCGCCAAGGCAAATAATAAAGGCGATAACGGACATCCTTGTCTACATCCCCTAAAGAGTTTAAATTTAACTGATAGTATTTGATTAGTTAGAATTCTTGCAGTAGGATCTGAGTATAGGATTCTTACCCATTTACAAAATTGATCCCCCAATTGAAACTTTTCCATTATATTAAATAGATATAACCATTCCACCTGGTCAAATGCTTTTTCTGCGTCTAACGATATGACTGCTAATTCCGTATCTCGTATTCTTTTAGAATATATAATATTAAACAGGCGTCTTAAATTATGAGATGAATAGCGTTTTGGAATAAAACCTGTTTGATCATAATGTATTAATTTAGAAATCACCAAACTTAGTCTCCTAGATAAAACTTTAGCTAATATTTTTTGGTCTGTATTTAGAAGGGCAATCGCTCTATATGAACCAGGATCTTCCAGATCTTTATCTACCTTAGGTATGAGTGTAATTGTGGATTCATTTAAAGAGTCTGGTAATTTTCCTTGTTCATATGCATGTCTATACACTGTATGTAGTCTTGGAGAGATCAGATCTTGAAATTTTTTATAAAATTCTGCACTCAGGCCGTCAGGCCCCGCAGCTTTTCCATTCTTTAATGAACCAATTGATTCTGCGATATCTTTCACTGATATTTCAGCATTTAACAAATGTCTCCCTTCCTGATCTAAACTCTTAATTTGACATTCTTGTAGAAATGTTTCCATTCCATCTGTTTGTCCTGTTAATTTTGATGAGTAAAGATTTTGGTAATATTGTAAAAATCTATCATTAATATCTTTTGGTATGGTCAGTATATTTCCTTGCATTGATCTGATTCCATGTATCGTTTTTTCATCGTCTAATTTTCTTAATTGTCGTGCTAGCAATTTATGCGGTTTATCTCCAAATTCAAAATGCACTTGTTTGGTTTGTTGAAAAAGTTTGATGACTTGATTAGAGTATATTTTATTTAATCTATACTTTGCTATTGCAATTTTATTACTTAACTCCTTAGAAGGGTGTTTTATATTCTCATTGTCTAGTTGTTTTATCTCCATTTCTAACTTCTGTTCCCTCTTTCGGTTTTCTTTATTAAAATATGCTTGTGCCGATATTATTGCACCACGCATGAATGCCTTAAATGTATCCCAAAGTAACAATGGTGAAATTTCAGGTGTGTCGTTTGTCTCAAAGAATAATTTAATCTGTTCTGTCACATGATTACAACAATCCTTGTCCTTCAGTATCTGAGGATTAAATCTCCAAGTCATAGTTTTATTAGATATATCTTTTAGTTTTATCTTAAATGTTAATGGTGCATGATCTGAAATAATAATATTGTGATATTTTGCATTGTACGTAAAGGGAAGCAGTTTTGAGTCTATTAAAAAGTAATCTATCCTCGAGTAGGTTCCGAATACGGGCGAGAAAAAAGAATATTCTCGTCCGGATGGGTTCTCTAATCTCCAAATATCCTTAACGTTAGTTGAGTTAATGAAAGAATTTATAAGTTTACTTGAATTAGAAATAGCTTTCCTTTTTGTTGAGGATCTGTCTAAGTAGTTATCCAAAGTGCAATTTAAATCGCCCCCAATTATTAAATTATGTTGAGTGGATATAGGAATATTATTGAATATTTTCTTGAAAAATAATGGGTTATCGAAATTAGGAGCATATATATTCATAAGAATTACTTTTTTTGAGTATAATTCCCCTGTAATTATTACATATCTGCCCTCTTTATCTTCTATTATAGAACTTTGTTTAAAAGGTATACCTTTACGAATAATTATTGCAACTCCCCTAGATTTATGTATAAATGAAGAATGATATACCTTTGAAATCCATTTAGCTGTTAATCTATATTGATCATCTCTTTTGAGATGCGTCTCTTGGAGGAAAATAACGTCTGATTTCAATCTATTCAGCTGCGCTAACACCTTACCCCTTTTAATTGGTTCATTAATTCCCTTAACATTCCAACTACAGAAAGTGATTCCATCATCCCCAGTCTTCAAATTCATATCTTGCATTTTAGTATTAGGGTGGTTTTTTTTGGAGTAGCCCTCTCGGCCCCTCCAGCTCAACAAGGCACCCAAACGCCAATCCGACGAAAATTACCAATCTCAATAATCCATATCCATGTCTATCTAAAATAGTTATACGGTATTGTTCATAATTACATTCATATAATATATAACATAAATTCAAATACTTAATATATTAAAAAAAATAGAAAATATAAGTGAAAAAAGAAAAAAGAGTGTTAAAAGGGTGCCCAAAGAAAAAAAAGACTACACTGATAGATTGTGTAGTGTGTGTTAGTGAACGCCACACTAACGTGGCGATTAATCTAATGACTTCCGTGTTTAAAAAAGATGTTAAATATTCCAGCTCCCAACTAGAATACTGTGTATATTGGGGTGGGGTACTAACTTTAAGGATTTAGTAATTATTTCTATTATTCATGAAACTATTTATTAATTACTATTCTATTGTAATTAGTATTATAATAAATAATACTATGTTAGGGGAATTATTGAAATTCTACAAATTGATACCAAACCACTACTACATTCCGATTATTTTCCCTCTTTCTCAATGAATAATTCATAACCGCAGGTTAATGATAAAAGTCCAAAATGTTCAGTCGTCGTCTTCTTCCTCCCGTGATTCATCGTCTGCTTCCTCCTCTTCTGCCTTCTTCTGTATGCCTTGAGCGAACTTCAATGCATCAGTATGCTTAACGAAGCGGTGTTCCTCGTTGTCATAGGTCACTCTCAGTGTTGCTGGGTACATCAAGCCATATCTGAGATCCACTGTATTCTTTAAATTCCGTAGAATGCCTCTTGTTTCAGTGAATAAGGATCTTCTCTTAGCAACTTCTGCTGGGTAATCTCTGAAGATACTAATGTTATTTCCTTCGTATTTCAAATTTCTCTTTCTCATTATTATCTTCATCATATCTTCAAAGACGTGATCATACACCACCTTTACAATCATTTGTCTGGGTGGTGCACCTCTCCCAGGGACCCGTCTTAAGCCCTGTGGGCACGGCCCAACAGTGGTTCTTCATCCAATTCCAAAATGTCTTTTAGGAGTTTTGCAACAAAGTTTTTGTTGTTTTTTCCCCTCTCGTTTATCATATTGTTTATTGTGTACTATGTTCGCATATTTTCAGTTGTGCTGCAGCAAATAAGAATTTCATTGGTCTATCTGGGACATATGAAAATAAAACACTCTTGACTCTCTGCTTTATTATATTCCAACAATGAGGAAAATATTGCTGCCATTAGACCTTTGACAGCTTTGTGAAGGAGTGTTAAGGAAAACCTGGAAGAAAAAGCATTACATGCATCAAAAAAAATGTACTGTTCACAATCAGATTTCTCTATCAAATAATATGATAATTTTGTAAGCTATCATTGACATTCTGTATTTTGGAGCAGTGGTGAAAATCACCTCCCTCTGGAAAGATGTTTACTGCACTTTTTTGGTACCTAAACTAAAATACATAGGGACAAGGCACAGCCCCTTTCTCAGAATGTGCATGCATGAAGGATTTGGATTTGTCAAAAGTGCCAAGTATTGGGAGAAATATATGGTACTGCTAACTGCTGCTCTCATGGAATCAGTCTCAACTTAAAGTTGTGAAAGATCCCTGAAACAACTGGAACAACATCTGATAATACTGTGGTTTGGTGTTCTTCATTGCAAGGCTCAGGAGTTATTGCAGTACTGATCCTCTGAGCCATAGGTCAGAGGTTGCATAGGACCAGCAGCAGAGCTGGAAACTGAAGGATAGTTGAGCTCAGGAACATGGGTAGATGGACGGGGAGGCTGAAGGGAACAGATCAGTGACTAGTGAAGGTTTCAGAAACCGCAAAGTGAAAGGGTGGAGAGAGAGAAGGATGTCTGTGGGTGTAAAGTATTCAGGGGGGTAGTGTCTGAGGATCTGGGAGCTGGGAAGGAAGGCGATGAGAAAGGGTAGTTGTTCCCAAACCACATATACAAGGTGAGAGAGAAAAAGAGAGAGAGGGAGGCACACAGAGAAAGAGAGATAGAGGCAATCGGGGAACGAGTTAGAAGCAGACGGGGAAAGAGAGAGGCAGACAGGGCAAGTGCACACAATTGTAGAACAATACGTGCCAATTGTAAGCGGGTTCGGTATTCCAACTGCGCATGCCCAAGTCATAGGTCACTAGCAGGCACGTGCCGTCAGGGTAGGCAAGGTAGGCACTGCCTACCCTGACTAAAATTATAAAATGATAATTATTAAATATCCATATTACTAAAAGTCTGATCTTGACCACTTCCTATTGTTCTGTATATTGATTTTAGAAAAAACGCTGCCACTTACAGCTGTGATATTTGGCCATCTTACTCAGAGTCCCCCTCCGTTGCGCAGGACAAGAGGATTTTTCCCATCAATGAAAAATAAGAGTTATTAATGTATAAAAAATGTTGAGGTTCTCTCTCCTGAAGGCCACGCCCCTTCCGGGGGACTATAAAACCCGGAAGTGTTGAGTGCCTCAGTCAGTCTCTACAGATGGGGGAGCGAGAGGGTTACGTCTCTCAGTCTGAGCTGTAAATAACACTGAACACATGTCCACTAAACTGTGAGTGGTTTTACTGACCTGTCAATGGCCTTAATATGGTTTGAAAATATAGTTTGGAAATGCTAAAGCTGTGTTGCCTTTGGTTTGGAAATGCTAAAGCTGTGTTGCCTTTGGTTTAGAAATGCTAAAGCTGTGCTGCCTTTGGTTTGGAAATGCTAAAGCTGTGTTGCCTATGGTTTGGAAAATGCTAAAGCTGTGTTGCCTAATTTAAGTTGCCTTGCCTAATTAAAGTTGCCTTGCCTTCTATATAATTAAAAGCCTAATCTTGATCACTTCCTGTTTGCGCTTTATATTGATTTTAGAAAATACGCTACCACGTATGGCTGTGATGAGCCCCCCTCCGCTCATCAGGTGCCGAGGATTTTTCCCATTGATGAAAAATAAAAGAGTTATTAGTGTTTTAAAAATGTTGAGATTCTCACTCCTGTCAATCATGCCCCTTCTGGTGGGAGGGACTATAAAACCCAGAAGTGTGGGCGTGGCTCAGTCTCTGCAAGATGGAGGAGGGAGAGGTCATGACTCGCTGTCTTTAGTGGCTTTGCACCCTGCTTGAAGTGGTAAGAAACTGCACTTGAATTTGCTGGCCTTGCACCCTGCTTGAAATGGAATTTCAAGAAATAGCCGAGAGTCAGCTGCCAGCCCACCAGCCGTGAGTGAGTGAGTTGCCAGCACAACAGGTTTGAGTGACTGAGCCGCCAGCCCAAGAATCCATTCGGCCCACAATGTCCATACTAGCCCTCTGGAAACCAGTCCATTCAGCCTACAATACCCATACTAGCGCTCCATAAAGACCCGCCCCCCCCTCACTGGCCCCAATATTGGAATTGGTGGAGAGGTGGAATATTGCATTGGGGGACCAGCCCTCCTGTGTGATGCTGGGACCCAACGGGTCCCACTAGTCTAGTAAATAGTAAAGGCACGGGAGAATTATGCCTACCTAAGTGATCGATCTCTTAGTTAGGCATAATTTTCTGTACCTTTCATGTGCAGGACATGTAATACGGGAAAGTGTGTGCAGCCCACTTCAAGCCGTCAATTTCAAGCAGACCTGAAGGCAGCTGAAATTCTGCCTTTGCAGCGAGGCCTGTGTACTGCAGCAGCCTACTGCAAGTGGTTGTAAAGTGGGAAGCGGCTGTAAAAGGAGAGCGCCGCGGGGGGGAGTTCCTTTCACAGCGCGTTGGGAGTCTGGCCAGCGGTGAAGTTGCGGGAGGGCAGGAGCGTTGAGAAGGAGGGGGTCGGGGTACATGCCAGAGGAACCAGCTCAAGAGTGGGTCAGCGGGCACTGGACAACAGGACAGCGGGCAGTGGAGCTTACTCCATGTGTCAGTGCGAGTAACCTCAATTGGTCCCTTGCTCGTGCTGATACAGGAGTGTCCACTGCCCGCTGTCCTGTTATCCATCGCCCGCTGACCCGCTCCGCTCTATGATCATTGCTCTTGAGCTGGTCCCCTCACTGTTTAGACGGAGAGCACTGCCAGAGGTGAGCGGGCCGGCAGAAGGCGCTGAGGTCCGGCGGCCGCTCACAGCCACCCGAGCTGCTTCCCTCCCTGGTCACAATGTTGTGGCTCCGCGACCGGAGCGCCGCAGCAGCGGTAACTGAGTTGTTAGCATGATCCCCGACCCCCTCTTTCTCAACGTTCCTGCCCTCCCCGCAATTTTACCCCTGGCCAGACTCACCACACGCTGTGAAAGGAACTCTCCCCCCAATTGGTCCCTCGAACAAGCATTGTCATTCAATAAGATCACAACTGATTCAACGTTCCGATGTGCTCCCGTTTTTCCCACCATCTCTCCACTTGCCGTCACCCTCCACCCCCCACCTATTCAGTAATTCAGAATGCAGGAGATTTGGAAGTCTTGGGCAAATTGAATTGTTACTTTCTTTATTTTTATTCTTTGTTTTTACGGAGAGGAGAACAATCTGCGCATGCGCGGTTTAAGATTTTTTTTTAAAGCTGACTGACTGCCTACCCTGAGTAATTACTCACGGCACGTGCCTGGTCACTAGCTATAAACGGTGGTGCTGCATTGTGTGCAGGCTTGCGTTCCGTCCGTGGTCAGCTCTCCGTTGCTGCGGCCGCTGTTGAGTTGCTGCTGGGCTGTCCCCGTCCCCTCCCCAGTGTCCCGTCCAAGTCTGGAGGTGTCCAGGGTGGCCCTGGATTGGCGGGGCAGCCCTGGACTTGCAGCCGGTGCTGCAGCCACTGGATCCAGCTCGGCTCTGCCTGTCCATCCGGGTTGGCCGGCAGACATCCACCTCCACCCCCCTCAGTCCGACACTGAGATCCTGCTGAAGATGGGCAGCCACCGGCCGTGCTCAGAGATGGGCGACTCGGAGCCGCTGCTGCTGGAGTTGTCGTGGTCGGAGAGTCTGTGGACGGGCTCCTGCCGGCCATGGGCAGGCCGGGCGCCCGCTGGAGCTGCTGCTGGTGGAGCTGGCGACAGTAACAACCTCCCCCACCCCCCTCCCTTGGCCAGCCACAAGCCCAGAGTCCGGGCCAGCTCCAACTCCAGGTCGGGGCTGAAGGTATAGGAGTGTACTATCTTTGTATTTTTATATTCTTGGTGTTTGTAATACTGAGATATTTAACTTTCATTCTTTATATTTTAAAACTTTGGAAACTCTGCTTGTTTGGATTTAAATTTTGCTCTGCATGTTTGGATTGGCTTGTCCATGTTGAGATAAGCCATCTGTGCTCTATGTGAAGGCCTTTGTGCCCTGTATTTTATGGGGTATTTGTTATTGTAAGCTTTGGGTCCTTCTCTCACGATAATTAGAGTAAATCAGTTGTGACAGTTATATGACCTTTGTAACAAGCCCTAGCTAAGAGAAATAAGGGGCCCAAGAAAGGGGAAGTCAAGTGATTTAAATAGGAATTACAGAATGGAAAATAACTAGGAAGGGGGGGAAAAACTAGATGCAGGTAATTGGTTATCGATAAGGGAATGTCTGCAAGTGATTGGGTATGGAAATGCACCGGGGGTGGGACATACAGAGTTAAACATGCCATAAGAAGGGGCAACTCTTTGTCTGGAGGGACCTCCAGCCTTGATTTGCAAATAAAGGTTAGAACTTCTTGAAAAATTCACCGTGTCGCCTGACTTAATTTTGAGTATCAGTAACCACAATAAAAAGTCGAGCGCTGTGCCGGAGGAGGCTGAGCCCAGGCTGGCACTCTGACGCAGGCGAGGCCCTCACTCCTCCTCGGGGTTGTGGACAGAAGCCGGTAGTATGCAAGGTACGTCTTGTACTTGGGGTGGCGACCGAGGGAGCGCAGCTCGGCCAGACCATGGGCGAACTGCCACTTGTTGCCGTAGCGGCCCATCGGGGAGAGGGTTCTTCTGGAGTTGGAGCGGGGTTGGGCAGGAGTTGTCGCTGGCGATGGGCCTGTGGGTTCTCGGTGCTGGCTGTGGGTCTGTGGGTTCTCCGCGCTGGCTGTGGGTTCTCGGTGCTGGCTGTGGGCCTGGGGCCGCTGGTGTCATCGGACGGGGCTTCCGGATGGCCTGGCAGGAGAGGCGGAGGTGAGCTGGGGTTGGCGCTTCTCCGCACTGGCAGTGGGCCTGGGGGCCAGTGTCCCGTCAGTCCGGACGTCTCCGGCCGCTCCCTGGGTGGGGATGGGACACTCGAGTAGGGTGTGGCGACCGGGGACAGTCCACTGGCGGTTTGGCTGCGCTTGTGGCGCCGGGTTCGATCCTGGCTGCGGATCAGTGGGTGAGAGATGGTCCAGTCTTCCACCGCTGGTCTACCACTGAAAAAAGACAAAAAATCTGACCAAAACTATACTCACTGAATCTACGGCGCTTCGTTCAATTTTTATTTATAGCGTTCGACCTTTGACAAGTCCCATGATTCCTTGCGTTTTTTTTTTGGAATACCGAACTCGCTTATTACATCCACGTTTCTCCATTATTTAGTAGTGGCCCTCCTATTGAAGGTTTTGTTTCCAAAATGGCCCCTGTCAAGGAAAATGAAGCTCACTGATGTTGTTGCTAGAGCTCGACATTTGCCAGAATTTCAAAGTTGGATGTTATAAATGGCCTGGTCTTGGCTTTATAAATTAACCTTGTCACATTACAGAGGCAACAGCAATCTAAACACAGCCAGTCAATAAAAAGCTTAAAAAAGATTCAGAAGAGATTGTCATGGATATTAACTGCAATACTTTGTACGTTGTTATAGCTGATTATTAGGTTATTAACTCCACAGATCCATTCTGACGAGTGCCTTTATTTGACATGATTGATAGGTGCCTGAACAATTAAAATTCACCTCACTGGGTTATGCACAAGTGTTGAATGCAAATCATTGTAATCATAATATGTACAAATATAGACACACTATACGGATAGCTGAAATTCCAAATTCAGAGGGAAAGAGGTGTATAAATCCCACACTGTGAAATTTAACTGACAGATGACTACTTGAAAGTTCAATTTTTAATTTCAAAATTTGCTCAAAAGCTAGAGAAACTATACAGATATTATTTCTCTCACTCTCTTTACCTCTGAAAATGTTTCGTCACTGAATATGAAAACCATTTTCATCATGTTGATGACAGCCATCAAAACAGAGACGATTCACTTAAAGAAACAACTGTCTAAAAAGCCACATTTTGTTTTACTTTGGCAGGTTTAACTATCAGTTGGCACAAAGGGAAAATTTGGGGATTTTGATTAAGTTCCACATTAGGAGATAAAAGTGCAAAATGAAAGGACATCGTTTTGGAGGTTATATATTGCTATGGATTGACAATCGGCTCAACAGCGCGGGATTTGCTAAGTTTGATGTCAACTCTGTTCCGCAGATTGTGATGAGGACACAAAGAGAATCAAAGGCGATTTGGACACTTTATGTGAGTGGAAAAATATATGGCAGGACTAGTATGCCCTTGATAAAGGTTAAACTATTTACTTTGGTCGGAAATTCAGAAAGACAGAGTAATATTTAAAAAAGGTGAGAAACAAGGAAACACTGATGTGGAAAAGGATCTGGGTTCACATGTTACAGAAACATTTACACGTTACACGTTACATTTGGTTTTGGGCACAGGAGCAAGGTTGCCTTAGTATGGAGCCTTGATTTAATTATACAGGGCCTTTGAGAGACGTGCATTTAGAACTCCCTATTCAGGAAATGTTATACTTCCTACGATGGATATGAAAGGGAGGATCACCAGAATGATTCCTGGGGTGGCAGCACTATGGTATTAGGGAAGATTAGCCAATATTCACTACTGATTAGAATAATTCCTCGATGTGTTGACAGACCAAATGCAGGGAGAATGTGTCCCCTAAGCCAGGGGACCTGAACAAGGGCTCAGAGTCTCAGCTACAGGTATGATATTTAGGAAAGATACAAGGAGTAATGACTTCACATTCAAACCTGTGCCATTCTCTACTACAGAGAATAGTGGAGGTCAGGTTAATGAATTATATTTAAGGAGAAAGTAGATAGGTTTTTAGATATAAAAGGCACCAAGAAGTATGGCAAGAAATCAGAAATATGGTGTTGAGATGGAAAATCACCCATGAATGTAGTGGCGCAGACTTGAAGAGCCAAATACTCACATCTCCTATCTTAGATGTCTGTTTTTAAACTGCATGGTAATTAAATTCACAAAAGTGCCCATGTCACATAGCATGCTGTTCAACATCACTTGGAAAGATGTGATATTTCCTGCCTCAAGCACAAGAAAAATGTTCCCAATGTTGGGCGAGTCCAGAGCCAGGGGCCAGTCTTAGAATAAAGGGGAGGTCATTTAGGACTGAGGTGAGAAAAAACCTTTTCACCCAGAGAGTTGTGAATTTATGGAATTCTCTGCCACAGAGGGCAGTGGAAGCAAAATCACTGGATGGATTTAAGAGAGAGTTAGATAGAGCTCTAGGGGCTAGTGGAATCAAGGGATATGGGGAGAAGGCAAGCATGGGTTATTGATAGGGGACGATCAGCCATGATCACAATGAATGGCGGTGCTGGCTCGAAGGGCCGAATGGCCTCCTCCTGCACCTATTTTCTATGTTTCTGTTTAAGATGAAAATATGCTTCTGAACATGGAACCTCCTGGCTGCACTCCAGCACGAGAGTGTGAGTTTACTATTTACATGTGTTTTCTCAAACGTTTTCTTAAAGAAAATGTGTCTTTAAATGTGCTGGGTAATAGGTTATTCATGTTTAAAAGTTTGATTTTTTTTAATTCAGTGGGACAGGCAACATCTCTGGAGAGTAGGAATGGGTGACGTTTCGGTTTGAGACCCCCCTTGAAGGATAGACATTCCTCCTACACCGAGGAAAATTCACCTGATCTACGCCCCTCGTGATTTTGTCTATGTAAGGTCACCCCTCAGCCTCCGATGCTGCAGGGGGGAAAAGTCACGGATTCTCCCTATAACTCAATTCCGCAAGTACTGGTAACCAACATGTGAATCTTTTTTGAGAGTCTGGATACCAATCGAACACCCATTGGTTCTCTCCAAAGATGCTGCCCGTCCCGCTGAGTTAATCCAGCATTTGGTGTCTATCTTCGGTTTAAACCAGCATCTCCAGTTATTTCCGACACATCAAGTTTGTTCCGTTTGCCCCCTTTTGGGGGAAGGTCAGTGAAGGTGTGGGGACTGTGCGGCCGCTTGTTCTTCCACCACTACCAACCAAAGATACTAGAGGAGCGCCTCCAGTATCTTTGCTACCAACGCAATGTCACCCCGGGCCGGGGAGAGGGGGCGCGCGCTCGCCGCGTCCTCCCCCAACAACCTACCGTTGGTCCCGCGAGTACGCGCCCGCGCCCAGCGGAGGTCACGTGGTCCATCGAACGGTCCAATGGGCGCGCGCCGCTCCGATTCAAATCGCCTCGTGGCGTTGGAAGAGGCGACGGTTGCTCGGAGCCGCGCCGCTTCACTTGTGCAGCTCAGCTCACTCCCTGCCGGCAAACATGTCCAGCAAACAGATCTATTACTCCGACAAGTATTACGACGACCAGTACGAGTACAGGTAAACAGTTGTGTCACTTGAAATGGCGAGCAATAGTTTCGAAATGCTGCTCTTGCAGTGAACGGACCGCCCTGGAACGCACGGCGATGCTTGTTTTGACTGAACGCTGACGTTCATGGATTTGCTTCTTTTCAATGATCGTGCGACGTGACTCGTGGGCAGAGTTCGCGAGCAGCATTATGTTGCCGCCTCACGGTGGTTGACGCTGGGCTCCGTGGTGCGGAACGAGTTGTTTACAGCCTCCACGGCCGCTTGCTCGCCGCCCGCGCGTGACGTCAGGCTGGGGGGAGGGGCGGCTTGAACCGGCTGGAAGCGGAGCCGCCGCCATCTCGCTGACCGGCAGTCGGCGCCTTCCCATCGCACCCCGGCGCTGCTACCCTCCCCGCTGCGCTCGCAGTCGACGCCATCCCGTCCCTGTTACTCCCTCTCCCCCCAGTTGGGCCCGCCATCCCATCCAGGAACATAAGACACGAAATGTTGGAGTAACTCAGCGAGACGGGCAGCATCTCTGGATAGAAGGAATGGGTGACGTTTCGGGTCGAGACCTTTATCCAGAGATGTTGGCTGTCTGAAGAAGGGTCCAGACCCGAAACGTCGCCTATCTCCTTCGCTCCTTAGATGCTGCTGCACCCACTGAGTTTCTCCAGCCTTTTGAGTACCCTCGATTCTGCAGTTTCTTCTTGAACAACATGTTGGCTGTCCCGCTGAGTTACTCCAACATTTCGTGCCGTCAGTGTAAACCAGCATCTGCAGTTTGTTCCTACACATCGTTCCCGTCCCGGCGCTATTCTGTTAACGGACCACACTCTGCCGTGATTTCCTGCCTTAAAGGCTGGCTTATAATAACCGAGCTGTCCGGTGAAGCAGGAGAAAGGAATCCTGTGGGGCTAAACAAAAGGCCTAGCCGGAGGAAATATCATCACATGGCGACTGGGTGTCGGTTATCCCTCGTCTCAGGCTGTCACTTCGGTGGTTTTTAAATTTTGTGCGAATCTTTCTTGTTGCGATGAGTTTTGAATTGTTATGTGGTAACTGAACAGGATGAATATTTTTCAAGGTAGTGCCTCAGATTCTTAAGACTTTCTGAATTCAACCCCAAAGTAAATTCTGAGAAAATGCTGTTTCTACACTAGGAATCCATCTGAAACCTGAAATAATTAGCCTTTTCCCCACGTGCTGCACGTGTATTTCTATTGGTTCCTGCAACTAATACTTTTTCATGTATATGCAAATAGTCCCTTTGGCCCAAGATGTCCGTGCTGACCAGCATATTTTTGAGGGTTGTATTTCGCTCACAATTCCTCTAAACCATTTGTATCCATCTATGTGTCAAAATGTCCGTTAAAAGTTATAATTGTACCGGCCACCTCCGTTCTCTCTTTCAGATTGATCCATATACGCACCACACTGGACAATTATGCATCTTGGGTCCTTTTTAAATAAATGTCCTCTGGTTTTAAGGGATGGGTAGGCATTCCCCCTACACGGAGAAAAATCCACTGATCTACACACCTCGTGATTTTATGTCTGAGGTCACCCCTCAGCTTCCTGGAAAAAAGTTGACTCTAACTCAATTCCTCCAGTCTTGGTAATACGTGAATATATTTTTGTATCATTTTTGGCTGAATAACATCCTATAAGCTGGGAAACCAGAACTATTCATAATATTCCCAGGTGTGGTCTCAGCAAAGACTTATACAGTTATGTTATAGCCCAACTCTAATGCCATGACTGATGAATGCAACAAGCGTGCCAACTATCTTTCACCATCCTGTCTACCCGTGTTGTCACTTTCAGGAACTATGCATCTGCATCAATGGAGACACGAGATGCTGGAATCTTGAGCTAAAAAACAAACTGTTGGAAGAGCTGGACAGGTCAGGCAGTATCTGTGGAAGGAAGTGGACTATCTGATCTGCCAATACCCTCTATGGATGCAGTCTGATTTGTTGAGTTCCTCCAGTAGTTTTTTTTTACTGTACCAGTAGGTCTCTGTCCTACAGCACTCTCCAAGGACCAACAATTTACTATGCAAGTCCTGCCTTGGTTTAACTTGCCAAAATTCAACACCTTGCACTTGCCTGAATTAAACTCCCACCTGGTGTCCCTTGGCCCAGTTCACCTAAATCCTGTTGTAATCTTAGATAACCATCTTCACTATTAACCACAAAGGCCACAGACGGCAATAGAATCAACAAGCTCATCAGGAAGGCCGGCTCTGTCCTGGGGTGGAGTTGGATTAATTGGAGAGGATGCTCCTCAAACTGCAAAGCATCTTGGACAATACAGCTCACCACCTCCACGACACATTGCTCAACCTGAGGAGCACCTTCAGCACCAGAATTGTTCCACCAAGATGCAGCACAGAACGCCACAGGAGATCCTTTTCCCCTGGCTATCAAACTGTACAATCCCTCCCCCTTCTGTCGTGGGGTAGACTGGCTTCCCCCCCCCCCCTTCAATCCTGGACTTTCCACTCGTCACTTTAATTTCATGTTTCGTGTATCCTGTTGTGTTTTATGGTTGTTGGCAGACCAATTTCCCTCTGGGATAAATAAAGTTCTATCGTATCGTAACCACATCACTAAATATGGTTAGCAAACTTGCTAACCATAACAACACTGCCATCCAAATTTTTAATATAGATGACATAACAGTTGTTCCAGCATTGATCGCTGCAGCATACTGCTGATCACAAGCCTTCAATCGGAATAACAACCCGCCATACCCCAATCTGACTCCTTTCATCAAGCCGTTTCAATCTAATTGGGAATCTCACCTTGGATCTCATCTAATGCTTTGTTCTCATTGTCTGTCACCTCTTTAAAAAGAACATTATCAAATTTTTAACACGTGATTTCCCAAGCATAAATCCATACTGTCTATCCTTAATATGTCCATGGCATTCCAAACACTGGTTGATTCAATCCCTCAAAATACCCTCCAGTAACTTTCCCAGTACTGATGATAATCTTGTTGGTTTGTAGTTCCCTGGTTTGTACATTTTGGTTTTGTATTTCATTATTGTGGGTATCCCTAAGTTGCAAAAATGATATTCAAATTGCATGCAATCAGTGAATAGCCCATTTGACAAAGGGTCTTTAGTGTTTTATTTTTATTTTTATTTTTATTTTCCTATGAGTTAATATTAAATTGTAGTTTTTGCTGCATATCAGAAACTTGTCTCTGGTGGGTAGTACTAACATATTATGTTAACACTCCAGTGTATTCTGTGCCTCTGAATCTCAGAGGAGCCACGGAATTGGCACCCTTGGATTTGCTAATGGTGCTCTTGGATTGGATTAGCTAATGGATATTTTTTGTATTTGGTGGGACAGAAGGGACAAGCCTAGAGGCACTGATTGGGTGGAACGTGTTTCTTGACGCTTGAAATGCTACAGCATAGAAATCAGTACGCCAAATGCTGGAAATTAGAATGATATAGATAGGCCATTTATGGCTAGCATGGGCAGTGTGTCAAAGACCTGTTTCTGTGCTACTGCAAATCCATAGATGTACTTAAAACCAAAAATTCTTCAAAACATCTCTGTGTCCATCCACCTTTTTTGTTAGTGCAAATTAAAAATAATAAAAACTGAATGTTACTTTGTTTAATAAATATCATTGCACAAGTATAATGGACAAGATTGCTTGATAATTTGGATGGCTTCCAGCGGTGAAATTAGCAGCTATGTTTTCATTGAGACAGTGGTGTCTGATTACTATGCAACATGGGGTAAAGGAACCTCCTCCCTCACCTCCATCCAGGGACCTCAGTAGACCTTCCAGGTGAGACAGAGGTTCACATATATCTCTTGTCCCTTTATCCCCTCCCACGCCTACATCCATGAACATCAGCAGTCCTTCCAGGTAAAGCAGAAGTTCACTTGCACCTTTTAACCTCATTTCCTGCATTCAGTGTTCCCAATGTAACCTACTATACATCAGCGAGATCAAACATAAGACAACCGTTTTGCCAAACACTTGTGCTCGGTCTATCAAGGCCTACTGGATCAACCATTACTACCAGTTATAACTCTTCTTCCCACTCCCACACTGGCCTTTCAATCAAGCACAGCCTTCATTGTCAAAGTGAGATCGCCTGCAAACTGGAGGAACAGCACCTCATATTCTGCTTGAGTAGCTTGCACCCCAATGGTATGAAAATTTTCAATTTTAGGTAACAACACCCTGCCTCCTCTCCCCTATACCCCACCAGGACTCTTACCTTTTTTCTCCTTTCCTTCCACCCACATGTCTTCCTCTAGTGTCACATTTTTGTGTATAAAGATACAGCATGGAAACGGCCTCCTCGGCGACCAACAATCACCTGTACACTAGCTCTATCCTACACAGAGGACAATTCACCGAAGTCAATTGATCTACAAACCCGCACAGCTTTGGAGTTTGGGAGGAAACGAGCATCTAGAGTTTTCCACGTGGTCACGGGGAGAATACAAACTTCCTACAGACAACACCCGTAGTCAGGATCGAACTTTGATCTCTGGCGCTGTAAGTTAGCAATTCCAGCTCTGTGCCACTTTTCAACTCTTCGATTCTTTTGTCTCACACCTTCTGTCTTTTTATCTCTTGCCTTTGTCCAACCATCTGCTTATCAAATCCCGTCACCTGTACCAACCTATTATCTGCGAGGCTTTCTCCTACCCACTCTCTTTTAGCTTTCCCCCACCCCACAATCAGTCTGAAGAAGGGTTCTGACCCAAAATAACTATCTATGCTCCAGAGATGCTACCTGACCCACTGAGTTACTTCAGCACTTTGTCTTTTTTTAAAATAAAGCAGCATGTGTGATTCCTTGTTTCTGAATATGGATCAATATGGATTATGTGCAGGCAGAAGAGATTAGTTTAATTTGGCATCGTATTTGGCACAGGCATTGTGGACGGAAGGGCCTGTTCAGGTGCAGTCCTGGTTAAAGATTTAAGAGGGGCTGGGGTTGGGGGTTAATAATAGCTTGATTCCTGGATATTAATTCAGGATATGGGTACAGCAAGTAACTGGGTCAGCTAATAGAATGTTGAGGGTCGTTTTGGTTGGGGAATTGAATACAAATGTAGAGGTATTAAGCTTCACTCGCACAGGATATTAGTGAAACATTGCATGGAGTTTTTGCTTTCATATTAAAAACTGGTTGTTAGTGCATCTGATATGGTTTCATACAGGTTTACAAGACAAATACTTGGAATAGATAGGTTGTCAGGAAAAAAATGATATTACCCAATTAGAAGAATGCGAGGGGATTTGATTGATACAACGGATCCTGGCAGAGTGGATATACTTCTGTTGCAGAATTTTGAATTGGAGGTCACTTATTTAAAAACAATGGGGTTCCCAATTATGATGGATGAGGTGCAAATGTTTTCCTCTGGGAGTTAAGTCTCTGAAGTTCTCAGAATTTGAATATTTTTAAACAATTGATAGATATAATAATGAGCAAAGGGGGTAAAGGGCTGTGGTGGATGGGCCAGAGGTTGCAATCAAATTAACCATGAACTCGATGTGGAGCCGTCTCAAGCAGGAACCAAAAAAACAAACTTCTGGAAGAATTCAGCAGGTCAGCCTACAAGGGGTGGTTATTGTTTCAGATTGAGACCTTGCATTGGGAACCAAGTTGTTTACTCTTCCACCTAATTTATGGTGTCCATCTATCATTGGTATGCAAGGCACTGCAGATGCTGATATACACTGAAGATAGACACAAAATGCCAGAGTAACTCAGCGGGGAACTGCTGAAAGAGAATTTATTGCATCTTAGTGGTTGTGCATTGGTAACTTGCAACCAACTGATACGAGCAATATTTTGACGGCATGAATGCCCCTTGTCTGCAAATCTATGTGTTGGCATTATTACAGAACATTTTGATATAAATATAATACACATTTAAAGATCTAAATCTGATGTGAGTTTTAATATCAAAATATAAAACTTTTAGTTATGTAAAGTGCAATTCTCATTTTTGTGATAGAAGCTGGACTATTCCAGTGGAATATCGGTCAGAGATACGATGTTAGGCCACTCTTTGGGATAGTTTTTCTGTCTCAAGCCTGAATCCTTTTGAGGAAGTTATTGCTGAAATTGTTATTAGGGCTATTTATTGTAAGCAACATGTTATTTGCTATCAAATGATTTGCATTATAATATATAATCTATCATGCATATTTTGTCTATTTTCATTTACTTGAATGTTTAACTATAACTGTAATACTTGCTTTTTTATTCATCCACAGGCATGTTATGTTGCCCAAAGAACTTGCAAAGCAAGTACCAAAGACTCATCTTATGTCTGAGGATGAATGGCGGAAGCTAGGTGTCCAGCAATCTCTAGGCTGGGTCCATTACATGATGCATGAACCAGGTATTATTGCCCATTAAGCAATAAAACATGTGGACTTATTAAAGAAAAAAACATATATGCAAATAAACATCAGCTATTGAAGTAATTTGGTTATTTCCTAGTCTACCACCTTTTAATTACTGTTCTCTATAGTGGTGTACCAGCTGGTCTCACTGACTCGGGCACCCAAAAATGTCCTATTCTCATCTGGCAGAAGATGCCTGCAACGACTGGCAAATCCATCCCCATCCAGTCTGCCAGTCTCCCAAATACTCATTTGTGTGCACGGTGTGTCCATAAATTGGGTATTCAATATCCAGGTTGGACCTGTCATGGCCTATGTGATTTATGTTTATGTTCCCGAGTTTCCTGATGTCCTTCAATAGTTATATTATTTTTTCATATAACAAAAAGACAGACTTTGTTAAGTCTTGAGGGTACTGCAAAAGTTACAGATGCCTTATAGACAATAGGTGCAGGAGTAGGCCATTCGGCCCTTCAAACCAGCACCGCCATTCACTGTGATCATGGCTGATCATTCACATTCAGTACCTCGTTCCTGCTGTCTCACCATATCCCCTGACTCCGCTATCTTTAAGAGCTCTAAGCATCCAGAGAATTGGCCTCCACTGCCTTCTGAGGCAGCAAATTCCACAGATTCACAACTCTGGGTGAAACGGATTTTCCTCATCTCCGATCTAAATGGCCTACCCCTTATTCTTAAACTGGCTCCTGGTTCAGGACTCCCCCAACATCGGGAACACGTTTCCTGCCTCTAGTGTGTCCAATCCCTTAATAATCTTATACGTTTCAATAAGATTCCCTCTCATCCTTCCAAATTCCAGAGTATACAAGCCCAGCCGCTCCATTCTATTCACATATGACAGTCCCGCCATCCCGGGAATTAACCTCGTGAACCTATGCTGCACTTCCTCAATAGCAATAATGTCCATCCTCAAATTTAGAGACAAAAACTGCACACAATACACCATGTGTGGTCTTGCTAGGGCCCTGTACAACTGCAGGACCTCTTTGCTACACTCAACTCTTGTTATGAAGGCCAACGTGCCATTAGCTTTCTTCACTGCCTGCTGTACTTGGATGCTTACTTTCAGTGAGTGATTAACAAGGACCCCCAGATCTCTTTGTACTTCTTCTTTCCCCAACTTGACACCATTCGGATAATAATCTGCCTTCCTGTTTGTGCCACCAAAGTGGATAACCTCACATTTATCCACATTAAACTGCATATCGCAAGCATCGGCCCACTCACCCAACCTGTCCAAGTCGCCCTGCATCCTCATAGCATCCTCCTCACAGTTCACACTACCACCCAGCTGTGTCATCTGCAGATTTGCTAATGTTACTTTGAATCCCTTCGTCTAAATCATTGATTTATATTGTAAATAGCTGTGGTCCCAGCACTGAGCCTTGTGGTACCCCACTAGTCACTGCCTGCCATTCTGAAAGGGACCCGTTAATCCCTACTCTTTGTCTCCTGTCTGCCAACCAATTTTCTATCCATGTCAATACCATGTGCTCTAATATTGCCCACTAATCACATGTGTGGGACCTTATCAAATGCTTTTTGAAAGTCCAGGTACATTACATCCACTGGCTCCCCCTTGTCCATTTTCCTAGTTACATCCTCAAAAACCTCCAGGAAAAGTCAAGCATGATTTCCCATTCGTAAGTCCATGCTGACTCTGACCGATCCTGTTACTGCTGCTACTTCATCTTTTATAATTGACTCCAGCATCTTCCCCACCACCGATGTCAGGCTAACTATAATTCCCTGTTTTTGATCTCCCGCCTTTCTTAAAAAGTGGGATAACATTAGCTACCCTCTAATCCACAGGAACTGATCCTGAATTTATAGATTAATTGAAAGCCATATGGGAAACTATTAGAGGCAAATATTCATGTTTACTTAATATACAGTTTGTTTGCTGCATTTAAGAATTACACCATTCCTGCCATTACACCATTTCTGATCACCTACTGACTTATCAGCAGGTGATCAGAAATGTGGATAGGTTTACATATAGCTGAAAAATGCATGGCAGTTATATCTGTAGATGGATTGACCACTATGTTATTGTAGCCTGGGTGTCATTGACAAAGGTGAATAGGGGTGTAATGGGGGAATATCGTGTGGAGGAAGACTTTTAAATAATTTGAAAAAAACTTGATTGACATTTTTGACTGGTCAACAAATGTTTCCAAATGTCAAACTAAATGCGCTGGTCAATAATGCTACTCTAAGATGCATCAAGTATTTTTCTACTGCAATTTAATAACATTATTCCTGAGTGAATAAGAAGCTATAAATGTTGGATTTGAATGAAACAAATTCATCATAGGGATATATAACACGTAATTTATATTAAGTACAGAATGTTCTGTACAGAAAGTAACAATTTCCCTTAAATCCCTATTCTCTTATAGAGCCGATCCTTTAATGTTATGTTCTACACTAAACAACTATGGAAATAGGTACAAATTATCACATTTTTTTATTTCTAGAACCTCACATTCTACTGTTCAGAAGACCTCTCTCAAAGGACCAGGAGAAATAAATCTTCATTTCTGGAAATTTCTGGGACTTTTTGTAAATATTGTAGTATTCAGTGAATACATTAAAATTGTACAAATTCATTCAAATCTGTGTAAGGGCTGTATTCTAAACAGCAATAGAGCTCGTTGTGGTACAGTGGGTTTAGACCGCTGTGAGATGTATTTAAAAAAAGTACTGTGAGTCAAAATGATGTTGGTTCCACTCTAAGAAATTATAGTGCCTTCTGTTTACTTTTTTTTCTGTAAACTTCTCTTTAAGTTTTCTTTGAATGGATACGGTTGTGAATAAAAAGAGAAATCCAGTATGCATTTGGTTTAAGTTGCATTTATTTGAGGGAAAATTGAGTATCTGGGACATATGCAGAGCAAGATTTTGAATTTGATTGTAAAAATAAGAGGCTGATTTGCAAGGATCTTTTGAAGTACCCGTTTCTGTGTTGGATATGTTGCTGTAGTCTCCGTGGACCTAGATGTTATTTCTTATTAAGTAATGCCATCTGTAATTTGTTGATTACAGGGTTTGAGCAGTGCTTCAAATGCTCATGTTCCCAGATCAAGGGTGATTTATTATCCCTTGTCACAGATATAGGGTCAAACATTAAAGTATGCCTTCCATTTTGTCCAACCTATAAGAACCTATGTGGTTAGCTACTTGTTATTGAGACATTTGCAGAAAATATCACTATCAAATCAGCTTTAAGCCAACATCATAAAATGACTTAATTTTAATTAATTACAAAATGACAAATCTCAGGTCTGAAGAAGGGTCTCGATCCGAAACGTCGCCTATCTCCTTCGCTCCTTAGATGCTGCTGCACCCGCTGAGTTTCTCCAGCCTTTTGCGTACCCTCGATTCTCTAGCATCTGCAGTTCCTTCTTTAACAAATCTCAGTAGCAGAATGGGTGGGTAGGATTACATTTACATGGATGCTTTCCATTACATTTCTATATTTTAAAGTAGTTCTGAGTATTACAGCTTTATTCCGATTTTACAATTCTATTACAGTGCTGGAGATTTAGTGAATTCTCCTGGAAATTGAAGTTGAAAAGTCATCTTTGGCTTAGTGCATACAGAAATAAGAATAGAGCTGAAATACTCAATATCATGTCCTAATAAGCAGCATTTGCATTTCTGTCCATTTGTCCCAGGATTAGTTCACTTACGTTTACTGCAGAAAAGATTTGAAGTTTGAGTTGGAAGAGTGTGACATTCAATAGTAATACCATGGGAGACACGCCATTAATATATCCAGAGATGACTAAAGTCAAATAGACACTTCATGACTTGCATGGTATGCGACTCGTGTAAACCTGCACTTGTGTCTCGGTAGCAGTGCATTGCTGCCGTCATATGCGGCCATTTCCTCTAGCTAGTCGGGTGATTCTTCAGTAAGTGTCTATTTAAGTTTCTGGAAAACTGATTATAAAACTTAAATTCTTGCAACTTTGAATGTTGTTTCATAGATGAACATCTCTACTATGGGAAAAATGTTTGGCACAATCTTTTGGAGAATTTATTTTATTTTTTCTGCTTCTTTTTCCAGGTTGCCCATTGCATTCAGTCATATCTCTCGCATTTTTATGATGAACAACACTAAAATATAACTGATTTAAGAATATAAAATCAAATTTTTGTCGCACTTTCAAATTTCTAGAGCATCTTGCTCAAAATAGCCACCAAAAAAAACTTTTTCAGTCTAACGAATTGAATACCTTCGTAACAGTTTACTGCTGAAAAAAGTGGTGATTTTCAGCAAGAATGGTGACTATCACCAACTTCCTCTAAAACAATATTAACTTCAGATGAAGGCAGACGCATACTGTTCCTCTAAAACAATATTAACTTCAGATGAAGGCAGACGCATACTGTTCATTTATCAATTAGAATTGATAATTATGGTCATTATTTACACTTTATGAACATAAAATACTCGCTTGACAGATATGACTCTGCATGATGGTCAGGGGCATTGAACATCGGGGGGGGTAACATTTAAAAATAACATTTTATTAATCTCAGGTTTAATCTTTATTTATCAGGATTATGTTTATTAACAATATAGAAAGAGAAGAAATGGGATAGAATTACGGATTTTTCGTATATACGGCATCGCAAAATAGTGGGACACCAAAGTAGACAGTTATTGAAGAATCACCCAGTCAACAGTTTTTCTGAATGTTCCCATGCGGTCTGCGTCGAATTGTAAGTTTACGTGTGCACAGTAGCACTTGCGTCTCCAACGTGCGTCTGACTTGTGCAACGGTCTGTGGGCCATAGTTCTTGCATAGGTCGGTGCGTCTAAATGTTACGAGAACAGATACATGGTATTGTGGAAGCAATTACTGATTCCACAGCTCCATATAAGACACCGGACGTACTGGGGCTTTCGCTTGCCTTTTATGATCTAGGATAAGATGTTCCCATGTGTCTGGTCTTCATCTACAATCTACTTTATAGGCTATTCTAATACACATTCTTACAACATTGGGTTAAAATCCTGGATCCTCCAAAGAATAACAATGGAAATATCTTCATCCAAACAAAGCAGTAAGAAAATTAGAGCAGGAGCTTGCAATTTGACCCTTTGAGCCTGCTCTTCAATGTGATCAAAGTAGAACCACGAGAAAAATAGATCTATAAGTATGTATTGTCTTTAAATGTACTTATCAACTTGGCCACCTTCAAGATACTTAACATCTTGTCTGAAATGTCTTGCCCCGTAACATAATACTGTGACTCATTCTAGACTCCATTTTCTCAAAACATTCTGTATTCAGTTTGTCCAATTCTCAGAATTGTGTTTGTTTCAGAGATCCACTCTGATTCTCCTAAATGTTAGTGAATCAGACTTTGTCAACTTATTCTTGGTGCATGAAAGCTCTACCATCCCAGATAACAGCTGAACACAGACTCGCTTCCTCCATAAAAACTACATTGTACCTTGGGTAGGGAGCTCTAAACTACACCAAGTACAACGTGTGGTTTTACAAATTTGCATCTATCTTCAAAACATCTTGGAATGTAGATCATCGTATGGTGTTTTAACTACATGCTCCAACCGCATGTTTGCTTCCAGTGGGCTGATGTACACATAAATCGCTCTGTACATTAATGTTTCCCAATTTACCGTTTAAATAATACTACATCTTCACACTGAAATGGATACCTAATTTTTTTCACATTCTGCATCTGCCAATATTTTCCACTTGCTCAACTTGCCTAAATTGGTTTGAAGCAGTTTAGTATCCTCCAATTTCACAATCCTACCTAGTTCTGAATCATTAGTAAACCTAACATTACATATTTGTTCCCTTACCATTCATTAAAATGTAGGTAAATAAATGGGGGTTAAACATTTATTCCAAGAAATTTCCAGTATTTCAACATTCTTGTTACCTATCTGTCAACCAGTTATCAATCCATGCTGGTGTATTTCTCCCAACCCCATGAAGTTTAATTTGCATATTACCTACAGTATGGGACTTTACCAAAGGTACTTTGAAAATTAAATGGCCAAATCCACTGTTTCTTCCCTGTCCCTTTCACTGGCTACAAACTCAAAAGAAAATCTGCTCAGTTTCCCCCTCGTCCCCATATTGCCTTTCTTATGAAGGCAATAAGCCCCAGGGGATTCATTGTCTTTAACTAGTGCAGTGACTAGTGGGGTTCCACAAGGCTCAGTGCTGGGACCCCGGTTATTTATAATATACTAGACTGAGTGGGACTTGTTGGGTCCCATGTTCACATGGGAGGGCTGGTCCCCCAACGTAATAGTTCATCTCTCCACCAATTCCAATATTGGTGGGGAGGGGGGGTGCTTTCTGGAGCGCTAATATGGGTGTTGTGCGCGGAAGGGACTGGTTTCCAGAGGGCTAGTATGGACATTGAATGGCCATACTAGCCAATAGAAAGGATCGAGTCATACAGACACCTTGGGACAATAATTGATCACAAACTCACCATCCAACTAAACAGTGAAACTATATTTTCTAAGTGTCAGCAGCGCATGTTTTTCCTGAGGAAACTGCAGACTTCAGTCCTGACAGATTTTTACAAATGTTTCATTGAATCAGTAATAACCTTCAATATGTCAGCCTGGTTTGGGTCACTATCCAACATCCATCGCAACCCACTAAACAAAATTATATCAATGAGCAGTAAAATAATCGGACTGGAGCAAGACTAAACTAAAAGGCCTGGTGGGCTGGCAGCTCAGTCACTCAGGTCAGGTGGGCTGCCAGCTCAGTCATTCCGGGCTGGTGGGCTGGCAGCTCAGAGCCTGCCATAAATTCTGCCCAAAATAGGTGAGAGAGGAGGAGGAGAGGGTGGAGAATCAATTTTAGACATTTTTCATCTATTTCTGCAGATCACAGCAAGAAAGGATGAAAGTCTATCCTGGCCTGGATCTCACAGGGAACCAATGAAGGGAGGGAGAAATACTGGGGTGAGGTTTAATACTTGCAGGGGGAATACTTACTGGTGGGCCAAAGGGACTCCTCCTGGGCTAGTACAGGCCTGATGGGACTCTTTTAAAAAAAAAAATAAATAAATAAAAATCTGAGTGAAACCTCAGTGAAAGGCAATTTTTCTGGACTTTTCCTGACCTTGCACGGGCCTTTTGGGCCAAAATGCTCTTCCTGGGCTAATACGGGCAAAAGGGACTGGTTTCTCGGCTAATAGGCCTTATGGGCCGAAATGAGTGGTTTCAGGCAGGCCAAACAAACTCATTTCATTACCATTTCAATTTCAAGCACAGGGCAGGCCAAACATCTCATCTCATTTACATTTCATTTCCATTGCCATTTCAGTTTCAAGCACAGGGCAGGCCAAACAACTAATCTAATTTTCATTTCATTTCCATTGCCATTTCAGTTTCAAGCACAGGGCAGGCAAAACAACATCTCATTTTCATTTCATTTCCATTGCCATTTCAGTTTCAAGCACAGGGCAGGCCAAACAACTAATCTCATTTTTATTTCATTTCATTTCCATTGCCATTTCAGTTTCAAGCACAGGGCAGGCCAAACAACATCTAATTTTCTTTTCATTTCCATTGCCATTTCAGTTACAAGCACAAGGCAGGCCAAACAACGAATCTCATTTTCATTAAGGGCTAACAAATCATTTATTGCAAATACATTGCAGACTCATAGTTCAGTAGACTCACATTTCAGTTGACTCACAGCAGAATCACGGTTGTGGCCTCTCCCTCGCGATCTTCCAGAGTGACTGACTCATGTCCAGGCATCCGGGGTTTTTTAGTCCTGCCCCCACCCCCGGAAGGGGCGTTACCTTCATCATGGTGATGGACAGGCGAAAGGACCAATCAGCTGATCACAAGATTTTTTAAACATTCATAACTTTTTTTTTCATCGATCGGAAAAATCCTCTGGGCTGCCTCGGCGGAGGAGGACCAGTAAGATGGCTAAAAATCATAGCGATATAGGGTAGCGTTTTTTCTAAAATCAATATACAGCGCAGACAGGAAGTGGTCAAGATAAGACTTTTAGTTACATAGATAGATATTAACAATTTAGACGAAATGTAACATCTACAAGTTTGTGGATGACACAAAGCTGGGTGGCAGAGTGAGCTGTGAGGAGGATGCTATGAGTCTGCAGGGTGATTTGGATAGGTTGGGTGAGTGGGCAGTTGCATGGCAGATGCAATATAATGTGGATAAATGTGAGGTTATCCAATTTGGTGGCAAGAACAGGAAGATAGATTATCTGAATGGTGTTAGATCAGGAAAAGGGGAGGTTCAAGAGACCTGGGTGTCCTTGTACATCAGTCACTGAGGCCAATTCACTGGATTTTTTCAAGAGAGTTAGATTTTGCTCTTAGGGCTAACGGAATCAAGGGATATGGGGGGAAAGCAGGAACGGGGTACTGATTTTGATCAACCATGATCATATTAAATGGCTCGAATGTCCGAATAGCCTACTCCTGCACCTATTTGCTATGTTTAACTGCCATTAATTGCTCCAACACATTTTGCTGTTATCTTTTATTTCTTTCTTTTCAGTAGCCTCTTGGTTTTCTACCATTTTTGAAAGTTATTTGTATCTTCTACCGTGAATATAGTACCAAAGTACTTGCTTATTAGCTCTGCTATTTCGTCGATTCCCATTCTAAATTTTCCAATTCCTAACTAAGAACTGTAAGAGACAGCAGGGGCAGGACCATGCCCAACAAGTAATAGGTGGTCACAGGTGAGGGGGGTGGGGGAGACAAGTTTGATGGGCTGATAGTTGAACAAAGACTGAAGATGAAAAGACAGGTGTGAAACAAAAGGATTGCAGCAAGTTATGATTTGTGAAACTAGAGGAAGGAATAGTTGGGAGGTAGGGTAGTTGGTTAGTTACTCAAAATTTAAGAATTCAATATTCCTCGCATTGGGTTGTAAGTGACCCAAGTGAAATATGAGGAACACTTCCTGCAGTTTCTGTGTGGCCTCGCTGTGGCAATGGAGGAGTCCCAGTAGACCGTGGCAGACCAAGCACTAGTCTTCGGCGAATCTGTCACCAAATTTACATATGGTCTTGCCCATGTACAGGAGGCCATATCACGAAAACCAGATACAGTTGATAAGGTTAGAGGAAGTGCCTGTGAACCTCTGTCCCACCTGGAAGGACTGTTGGGGCGTCCCAGGATGGAGATGAGGGAGGGAGTACAGGGACAGGTGTTACAATCCCTGCAGTTGCAGGGGAAAGTATGTTAGCAGTTGTGTCTGTCCACTACTTTTTAGTGAAGCTCTCCTATCTATCAGCCCACTACAGCTCTTCAGTAGTTTTCCTTTATTTTCATTTAAGATTGTAACTTTAGATTGAACGTCTTCACTTTTATTCTTAATGAAAAATTCTATCATGTTACATTCACTCCCCTGAATGACCCTGCACAACAAAATAGTTAACTGACCTTTTCTCATAACACTCTACCCAATCTAGAATAGCTTGTTCCCTTATTTCCATAAAAATCTTAAAATGTTGTATATAATGAGTTCATTCTCCCTATATTATTGATTGAATGATTGATTGAAGGTTATAGCATGGCATTTCAGCCCACCAAGTCGATGGTGACCATCGATCACTCAAGTTCTATACTATCCAACTTTCGCGTCTACTCATACACCAAGGGCAATTTACAGAGTGCACGTCTTTGGGATGTGGAAGGAAACCAAAGCATCCAGAGAAAAACCCCACGGTCACAGAGAATGTACAAACTCCACACAGATAGCACCTGATCCAGACTGGCCGCGAAGCTACTGGATTTAGGGCTCAACACCCCCCTGTGTGCCTGGGTCCTGGACTTTCTCACCGCCAGGCCCCAGGTAGTCAAGATGGGAGGGAATACATCGAAGTCCCTCACCCTGAGCACAGGATCCCCCCAGGGTTGCGTCCTCAGCCCCCTATTGTACTCCCTGTACCCACATGACTGTGTGGCTAGGTTCAGCTCCAACTCGATAATCAAGTTTGCTGATGACACCGTGGTGGTGGGCCTGATCTCAGACAACGATGAGAAGGCCTACCGGGAGGAGGTAGCTGATCTGGCACTCTGGTGTCAGGTCAGCAGCCTCCTCCTGAACATCAAAAAAACGAAGGAGCTGATCGTGGACTTTAGGAGGGCACGTCATCCGAGGACGTACACACCATTGAGGATAAATGGGGATACTGTGGATAGGGTGAGCTGTTTTAAATACCTGGGAGTCCACATCTCTGAGGATATGACATGGACATCGCAAGCTGCAGCACTTGTGAGTAAGGCAAGGCAGCGCCTTTACCACCTCAGGCAATTGAGGAAATTCAGAGTGTCTCCGAGGATCCTCCAGTGCTTCTACTCTGTGACTGTGGAAAGCATCTTGTCCGGAAACATTACAATCTGGTTTGGGAATTGCTCTGCCCAGGATAAGAAGGCTCTGCAGAGAGTAGTGCGTTCAGCCGAATGCACTATGGGAACTTCTCTCGCCCCTCTGTAGGAACTATACATCAGGAGGTGCAACTCCAGAGCCAATAAGATAATGGGAGACCCCTTCCACCCCTGCAATGGACTGTTCCAGCTCTTACGGTCAGGCAAACGCCTCCGTTGCCATGCTGTGAGAACAGAGAGGATGAGAAGGAGTTTCTTCCCAGAGGCCATTCGGGCTGTAAACTCCTATCTCACCAGGGACTAACTCTACTAACTTACTGTACCACAATACCCCCCACAATATTTAATATGAAAAAGAACATGCGATTCTGTTTGTAGTTTGTTGGTTGTTTGTTTGTTTGTTTTTTGCACAAAGTCCGCAGGCACTGACACTTTTCATTTCACTGCACGGATGTGTATGTGACGAATAAACTTGACTTGATCGAACCAGGGTCTCTGGCACTGTGAGGCAGTAACTCAAATCAGCTGGCTATTACACTGTTTGACTAGTCCACCCTGGTGGAGATGTCCCTTATGCTGGCCTCAGGTGGGCAACATACCTTTTGAGTTTCCTGCCCCTGGTTACAGAAAACCATGTCCTGCTACCTGTACTGTTCCCTAGTCCAATTATCTTCCATGTAGCTACCCCACCACCCCAATGCTTAGTGTACATTGGTGCTACAGTCAGTTTTCTTTTCCACAAATAATCCCCAAGCTTGAAGAAAGCATGAAAATAATCTCAAATCCACTGAACCAGTTCAGGACTTGGGGTCCTACAATACTGTCCTGGTTCTCCATACCTGCCTCACACAAAGTCACACCCTCTTAACCTGACTATGTGTCAATTCTAAGTATTTAAGAGGTGTGGCTACCTCTTGGAACAAATGATCCAGCTAACTGTTCTGATGAAGTTTCGCAGATATGACGTTGATTTTTTTCTCTTTTCATGCTGCCTAAACTGTTGCATTTTTCAAATATTTTCAGTTTTTATTTCAGATTTCCAGCATTGCATCTTTTTAATATTCAGGTGCATTTCTCCCTCCCTGACGTCTTACAATACAAAAAAATGTTAGGATATTAATAGAAATAACATTCAAGAGTCTTAAGTCTGCCAGTCCAACACCACCACAGTCCTAAGAGTGGAAGAGGTTCCCCTCTTCCATTTATAATGGAAGAAGGGAACCCCCGTTTTCTAAAGGATGAGGACATCTCCGATACTGTGGTATGGAAAACCACATCCTGGGCGCGGATGTGGCGTAGACGGAGGAATTGGGAGTAGGGGATAGAGTCTTTACAGGAAGGAGGGTGGAAAGAAGTGTAGCTATGGGAGTCAGTAGGTTTTGTAGTAGATAGTTTGTGATAGTCTGTTTCCTGTGATGGAGACGGTGAGATCTAGAAACGGTAGGGAGATGTCGGAGAAGGTCCAAATGAATAGAGTAGATAGTTGAGGCAAGTACTATAACAACATTTAAAAGACATTTGGACAGTTACATGAAAGAAAAGATTTAGAAGGATATGGGCCAAACGCAGTCAAGTGGTACTAGCATAGGTTGGGCATCTTGGTGGGCAGGGGCATGATGGGCTGAAGGGCCTGTTTCCGTGCTGTATGACTGACTATTAAATGCTCTGAGAATAGCAGAGCTGCATGTTACTTCTTCATACTGATCAAACATGATCCTGGGGTGGAAGATTGCAACCTTCACGTGGTCTGCCCTGTTTCGACTAATGCAATCAACTCGACGTGCACAAAAGGAAGATCAAATAGAACAAGTTGTCCTACAACTTTAGGCTGTGCACGCCACATGAAAGAAGAAGAAACATGATCCTTTTCACAAAGCGATGCTTCCGTTATCCAATTTCTTTGAATTTCCTTGAATGTCTTCACACGCGCGTTATACGGTGTCAATTATAAACAGCCTAAAAGTTAAACATGTAAATTATACAACATAATAAACTCTTCGCCCCACCATAACCATCAAGTACCCGACCAATGCTAATCACATTTACTAACAATTACTCCATCATCTACTATGCCTTGTCAATTCAAGTGTTCATCTAGATAATTTTTAAATGCAGTGAATTTACCTGCTCCACTACCTTCTCAGACAGTGCAATCCAAATTGCAACTTTCCCTAAAGGTGAAAACATTTTCGCTCAGATCTCCTCTAACCCTCTTACTCCTCAGGCTAAGCATTCTGGTTATCGACGTCTCTATTATGGAGAAAAGTTACTCATTCTCCACCTTGGCTTCGTAGTTTTGTATATCTCCATCAGGTGCTCCAGACAGTTTATCCGCTACAAAAAAAACCCTGCCTGTCCAGTCTTTCATTATAACGCAGACATTCCAACACAGGAAACATCCAAGTGAATCTTATGTAAATAAAATAATACATCCTTAAAACATTCCTAATGGCAGATATAAAGTTAACTGGCCCGCTTTCTGCATACTGTTACTGTTTCCCTTTTGGTTCCTAACACCAGGCTTCATGCTTAAACGTATGTAAAACGGAGAGAGGTATTTTTTCCGCGTATTGTGTGCCCGCTCGGCCTGCGGGCCGCCGTAGTGAGGTGGGTGTCGATGCTGTTGTGACAGTGGTGCCTGGGAACGGCACAGCCGTTTGAAGACGGCGCCTCTCACCATGGCCGAGCCGAGCGCTGCCCACACCAAGGTGGGTGGAGCGGCGAGGTGGGGAGAAGCGGGGCCGGGCCGGGCCGGGCCGGGCCGAGGGAGGCGGATGGTCAGAGACCGGGGAGAAGCGGTGTGCGGTGGCGGGCAGGCCGGGCCGGGCCGGGCCAAGGGGGACGTTGTGAGGCCGGCGGGCAGTACAGAGGCCGGCCGGGAGGTTAGAGGCCGGCGGGGAAGCGCTGTGCAGTGGCCGGGAGTGCAGAGATGGGGGAGAAGCGCAGTATGGCAGGCGGGGAGTGCAGTGGCCAGGCCGAGGGGAGGGGGTCGGATGTGCAGTGGCCACCGTACGGCGGGCAGGGCCCAGCGCTGTGGCGCTTGAAGTACAGGAGCGCAGCGCGTTTGATTGCCGGGCCCGCGCCGTTGATTCGCCTTTTATGCCCTAGACGCCTTTATATATACTGGCGGAGCTACAGACTAGGCAGTCCATTGTAAATTTTATTGAGCATGACGAGGAAGAAATTAACAGTATTTTTACAACTCCAGGACGTCCCAAGACCTTTAAAACCAAGAGAATGTTGTCGTAAACACACGTTCTCGTTTGCTTTGCACACTGTTTGAAATGTTGTAATCCTTTAAAAAATACATTTTTCTAACTTCTTGTTACTGCTTCCAAAATCTTCAGTGGTTTGTAGATGTTAAGGTACCGATTATAATTGTATTTAGTAATTGGTGCTGATAAGTGTGATCACATGGCTTGCATGAGAAGTGAATTGGTTTATGGATATTTTCTGATCATTGAACCCAAGTTGGTTTTGTGTAGCACGAGTTCCATGTAAAACTGATGATGCAGATTTACATGGAACTAGACAATGGTAACATGGGATTGTTTAGATTAAAAGGCACATCTACATTGGTTTTGATTATCCTCTTATCCTCACCATTGTTTCACTTTTATAGTGCTCCTTTAGTGGTTTCAAATAGTAAATTTAGTAATCAGTGATGGATAGATCTGTATGAACTATAAAGGCAAACAGGAAATACTGGTTTGATGAGAATGAGCTACAGATCTAAGAGGTCATTAACCACGAATGCAAAACATTCTGGAATTGGAAGTTCCATCATGGCTCAAGGATAAAACAAAAGCTTAATACGCACCTAAGCATCTGTGGGCTGAGGTCCACCTAAAACACCTGTGACTTATATAGTAATGGTGAACGCAGCCCAGTTCATCTCGCAAACTAGCCCCACCCTCGGCCCCAAATCAATGTTGTTGTCTCGGAAAAACAGCCAACAAGGGCCACTCATAAACAAGGGCCACTCATACCCAAGTCATTCTCCCTACTGGCCTGTCAACCCTTCACCAGAGAAAGTGGGCAGGTGGATTACCGAGATGGAGAGAGTCGTCAGGGGTGAACTGATCATTCATTGTGAGTCATGTAGCATGAGATCATTGGCAGATCCCAAGAGACATGACTTTCAGTCAATGACTGGATATATGTGGATATTCACAGATTTACCATACAGCAAGGAGGATAGACAGAAGGAAAGTGTATCCCTTTAAGTCTCCCTCGGACTTAATAAAATCACAGATATCTCAGGAACCATCTCCAGACGGAAACATTTGATGAAATTATGAAATACATGACAGCCTACAAAGGACCAACACTGCTTGAAAAGCAAGAGTGCAAACCAGCACAAAGCTCAAGATCTACCAGCAGTGAACCTTTCCCTTGTATATCTCAAAGCACAGAAGGAGCACTAGCTTCAAAACATCCTGCAGGATGTTTGGCAGATTTGCAGGATGATCAAATCAATGTCACCATTCACCGAGCTAAATTTGTTAGCATTGGGACCCTAATTGCCTTCAAATGGACAATAGATACATCCTTAAAAAGAAGTATTTTGGACAATGTGGACAATCTTTGAGAGCACATGGAAACAGCGAAAATGGCAGAAGGTGCACACTACCTCCCTTGCAACTCATCCTGTCAATAACCAATTTTCCTGTAACAATGTCTGAATTCTGCATTGGCATCGTGAGCTGCCTTAAAACACATATAATTAGCATGCAAATATGTTATACTCTTTCCCCAAGGGACTGTTTGGAGAAAAAACTAATTCACACACCTACCGTAGAAGTGTTATGGGGTAATTGATAAATGTAAAAAGATACATTGACACCAAACTGGATTACGGTACTGGGCTGAGCTTCTACTATCCAAACCCAGTGGCAGGATAGGTAAATTAGTGACAAATCATTGGTCAACATCCCCACTGGGGCTGAATGTAATGTATAACTGAAATATGCTCTCTATATTGAGCTCCAGCATTACCTGATTTTTCCATGCTAGAGCAAATTCTTCAAGGACTTTTATGGGTGTCCTTTGAAATAATGTAACATTTTGCTGACATGTGAAACCCTGACCCATGCTCGCTCAAAATGAAGGAAGACTATCTGGGAAGGTACTTTGCGTCACAGTCCCACCGTGGTCATTCCTTCTACCTGCTCCCATCCAACAGATGGTACAGAAGGTACACCACCAGACTCAGTAACAGCTTAATCACCTCTGCTATCTCATCTGTTTGGATAACATGCAAGACAAACCTTTTCACTGTACCTTGGTACATATGACATTAATAAACCTAAACCAAAATCTACATCTCTATAGTGGGAGTACAGAGACAATGAGCAAATAGCAGGAAAGCAGAACATCATAAACAATCATAACATTATCAACCCCCCTACCTTTCCTCCCCGTTCCCTCCATTGTTCCATTTGGCGTCCCAACTATTTCTCCACCCACTGATCCCACTACTTTGCTCCCTCTGGCTTCACAATCCGCAACTCTTCAAACCTGTCTCACCATCTGCTCTTATCTGTAGCCTTTGTTCCAACCATCTGCCGATGTCCACCTATTACCTTCCACGCTTTTCCTGCCTCTCCCCTTTACTCCAGCACTTTGTGTCCATTTGTGTATTAACCAGCATGTGCAGTTCTGCAGACACAAAACAAAAGTTAGCATTTTGTCAAAACTGAAAATCTGCTGAAGATGGAAATCTGAAACCAGAAAGATATACTCAATGTCAAGCAGTATTTGGAGGGAAAAAGTTGCTGATTTGTTTTTAGAACAGGATGTCAAGTGTAACCTGCAGAAAAAGTTTCATCAGATAAACTGTAAGCTTTTAATAAATGATTGAGTTGAAAATGGCCAACAAATATTTCTTCCATCTGTTATCCAACTTCTGAACGGTTCTTCCATAAGATAGGGTATTGTCCGATTCACATCTACCCCATTGTGGACATTGGACTTTGCCTCTTGAGCTAATGTGCTACAATGCAGAGAACTGTATTCTGCACTCTGTATCTTCCCCTTTGGCTCTACCTATTATACGTGAGTTTGACTTGATTCCATTTATGTATAGAATTATCTGATTAGATAGCATGATTAGATAGCATGTAAAACAAAGCTATTCACTGCCCCTCGGTACACATGACAATAATAAACTTAAATCTAAACTTGGGAATATGACATTGGTACCCTTCTTAGGTAAACTGAGAGTGGCTGGGGCCCGAACACCAATGTCTGCAATACCCCTCTCGTTATTGCCTGCAAAGCAATAGAAAAAGATCAATTTATTCACATTCTTTCCTTTTTGCCAATAAGCAATTTTCAGGTCGGTATAATATACCCAACTTGTTAATTTTGACTTTAGGGCTTTATTGGAATCCTTTTGAAAATCCAAATGCACCACATCTACTGGTTCCTTACAATCTATTCTTGTGAGGTACACCCTCAAAGAAATGAAAGGATTATCAAGCATGATATTCCTTTCACTCTGCATGGTCCTATTATTCTTTTGGAGGTATCCTTTTATCCTTTTATCACAGCATTATAAATCCTAGTACTTTCCCTGTTAACAGGGGCTACCACACCAGTAGCTCCCCGTGTTCACTTTCCTTCCTTTATTAAACAGTAAAGTCACATTTGCTACCCACCAGCCACAGAACAATTCTATAATGTAAAGAGTTCTCTATAGAGTGACCCATGTAAAAACTCTGGGATATAGATAATTGGGTTCTCCAGATTTATTTATAAAAAATCACATGTTATTAAAGTGCACATTGTCAGATTTTAATAAAGGCCATTTTTATACATTTTGGTTTCACCATGTAGAAATTACGTAGTGTTTATACATTGTCCCCCCCATTTCAGGGCACCATAATGTTTGGGACACATTACTCAATTGCATTTAAATACCTCCTTAATGCAGGTATAAGAGAATTCTCAGCACCTAGTCTTTCCTCCAGTTTTTCCATCACCTTTGGAAACTTTTATTGCTGTTTATCAACATGAGGACCAAAGTTGGGCCAATGAAAGTCAAAGAAGCCATTATGGAGGGCACTCAGGGCTCTTTTTTTCCCCTGTTGCCAGCCGGGCAACGTCGGCAGCTTTTTAGGTTGCCAAATGACAGTTTAGGTGGTCATTTAAGACGGCTTGCATGACGCGTGCAATAATGTGCTTGAACGAAGTGCAGTCGGTATTATGGTCAATGAAGCATTCACATATTATTTCTGCTTCAAATAAAGTTGTAAACTAAACATATTCACCAATCAAGACATGATATATACCACAATGACGTGCAGCAAAATTACAATACAGTATCTCATCTCTTTTTACACGTTGCAATGAATGCAATTTCTATTATCTCTTTCCACTTCCAAACAGAAATCTGGTTGGATTATTCAGCATATGATCAACCTCGGTGAGACCAAACGCAGGCTTGGCGATCGCTTCGCACAACACCTCCACTCAGTTCACAATAACCAACCTGATCTCCAGGTGGCTCAGCACTTCAACTCCCCCTCCCATTCTGAATCTGACCTTTCTGTCCTGGGCCTCCTCCATGCCCAGAGTGAGGCCCACCGCAAATTGGAGGAACAGCATCTCATATTTTGCTTGGGTAGTTTACACCCCAGCAGTATGAACATTGGCCTCTCCAATTTCAGGTAGTCCTTGCTTTCTCCCTTCTTCCCCTCCCATTCCCAGCTCTCCCACAGCCTGCTGTCTCCGCCTCTTCCTTTCTTTTTCCCGCCCCCCCACCACTCCCGACATCAGTCTGAAGAAGGGTCACGACCCGAAACGTCGCCTATTCCTTCGTTCCATAGATGCTGACCCCACCCGCTGATTTTCTCCAGCTTTGTCTACCAACGGGATCCCACCACTGGCCACATCTTCCCATCTCCTCTCCTGTCGGCTTTCTGCAGAGACCGCTCCCTCCGTAACTCCCTGGTCAATTTGTCCCTTCCCACCCAAACCACCCCCTCTCCTGACACTTTCCCTTGCAACTGCAGGAAATGCTACACTTGTCGCTTTACCTCCCCCCTTGACTCTATTCAAGGACCGAAGCACTCTTTCCAGATGCGGCAGAGGTTCATCTGCACCTCCTCCAACCTCATCTATTGCATTGCTGCTCTAGGTGTCAGCTGCCCTACATCGGTGAGACCTAGCGTAGGCTTGGCGATCGCTTCGCCCAACACCTACACTCGGTTCGCAATAACCAACCTGATCTCCCGGTGGCTCAGCATTTCCACTCCCCCTCCCATTCCGAATCCAACCTTTCTGTCCTGGGCCTCCTCCATGGCCAGGGTGAGGCCCACCGTAAATTGGAGGAGCAGCACCTCATATTTCGCTTGGGCAGTTTACACCCCAGTGGTATGAACATTGACCTCCAATTTCAGGTAGTCCCTGCTTTCTCCTCTGCTTCCCTGGTCTCCCTCAGCCCACTGTCTCCGCCTCTTCCTTTCTTCTTCCCCCCCCCCCCTCCTCCGCACCCTCACATCAGTCTGAAGAAGGGTCTCGATCCGAAACGTCGCCTATTTCCTTCGCTCCATAGATGCTGCCTCACCTGCTGAGTTTCTCCAGCATTTTTGTCTACCCATTCACACAAGTTCTGTTATCCCACTTTCCTCACCCACTCCCTAGACATTAGGTGAAATTTTACAGAGACAAGTTAACCTACAAAGCCAATGCATCTTTGGGATGTGGGAAGAACCCACATGCTTGCAGGGAGAATGTTCAAATTCAACAAAGACAGTGCCCGAGAACAGGATCGAACACAGATCTCTGGCGTGTGAGGCAGCAAGTCCACTTACACTGCCACTATATTTTATTTTGGCAACACACAAAAAATGATACGTTGATAACTTTGGTTACTAAAAAAAAAGAAACTGTCCATTTTCAGGGTCTTAAATCTCTAAGTGCCGCCCTTTACAGCTACTGTATGTTTTAATTCAGTTCAAGACTATGGGGCAATACAATGCCCGCAAAGTTGCTGCCTAAAATTGCCAGAGACCCGGAATTGATCCTGATTATGGATGCTGTCTGTATGGAGTTTTGTTTTCTCGTTTATAACATTGCTTACAGAGTACTATGTTTACATATTCTGTTGTGCCGCTGCAAGTAAGGATTTCATTGTTCTTTTTTAAAAATTTATTTTTTTTATTGCAAGTTTTTTGTTTTTTTTAAATATTTTTATTAGAAGCAATACATATTGCCAATGATATAACAATTTTTCAAATACACATTTAACTTGTTTAAAAAGTTATACAAATATTACGGAATGATTTATATAAGTTTCTTTTTTTTTAGAAAGTAAAGAGGTGAAAGAATAGGTGTTTAATCAATGAAGAGTGTGATTAAATAATATTGATTATGATTATATAATTTTTTTTTTAAACAATGAAAATAATACAAGCAAACAATTATACAAAAAAAATTAAAGTATACATCTTAACAATGAATGGAACAATTTCACATAACAATATCTATAGAGACGTGTATACAAATCTCAGAATAGATCTTTTCATCTAATCCTACCACCGGGTATTTATTGAGTTACAATGCTGAGACAGCTACCCCTTCATATAGTCAGTGAATCGAGACCATATTTGTTCAAAAAGTTCATATTTGTCCATTAGGACAAACCTGATTCTCTCCAAATGCAGCGTCTCCAACATTTCCACTGTCCACATTTTAATTGTGGGGGATAATGTTCCCTTCCAGAATTTTAATATTAATTTTTTTCCAATTATTAAAAAGTAATCAAGAAAATTTATTTGATTTACTGTAAATATTAGATTTGAATCTGAAACTCCTAACATTATTAGCTTTGGGTCAGGATCCAATTTAATCTTAAGAACTATAGAAATGATTTAAAAAATTTCAGTCCAATAACTATTAAGTTTTGTACGTTACAAAACTATGCGTTAAATTAGCTTCTGAGTACTGACATTTATCACAAATAGGGGAGATGTTAGGAAAAATTCTATTTAATTTCATCTTTGAATAATGTAATCTATGTAATACTTTGAATTGTATCAAGGTATGTCTGGCATTTAACGAACAACGTTGTATACGTTGTAGACTTTCTTCCCAAGTGTCTTTTAATATAGATAAGCCTGTTTCATTTTCCCATGTTTGTCGGTATGATTCTGTTGTTGGAATTTCCCTATCCAAAAGAGTATTATATATATATATGCTATTAGTTTTTCAGTATTTGGGTGCTTGTTGAGCACTTCATCCAATAATCCTAGTTCTCTATTTTTATAATCTTGCATGCTTGATTTGATATAATCTCTAATTTGTAAATACATAAACAACTTATTTGGGTGCAATCCGTAGATATCTTTTAACTCTTGAAATGAGAGAAATTTCCCTTTCCTGTAAAGGTGTTCTATCCTTATAATTCCTAAATTTTTCCATTGTCTAAACCCCTTATCCAATTTTGAGGGTTTAAATAAAGGATTATTCATAATTGGTAAGCAAAGCGACATATTATCCAAATGTAGAGTCTTAATTATTTCCAAATACGTCTATTGCTATAAATTATAGGATTTTCCCTATAACTTTTTTTTGTATCTCCCTTGGAGCAAGGAGAATCGAACTTATATCGAAAGGTAAACAGTCTTCCTTTTCCATTTTTAACCAAGCTGGTTCCTGATCCATATTTACCAACCAAAAATTAATATTCTTAATCTGAACCGCCCAGAAATAATTAGGCAGTGCATTTATCGTAGATTTACATAAATGTTTTTTACTTATTCTGTGACTTTTATAATCCCAAATAAAGCTATTAACAATAGAATCAATTAAAAAAAAAAAGTTTTAGGGAGGTATAGAGGGATAGCTTGAAATAAATATAATAGTTGTGGTAAAAAAAATCATTTTTATGGCATTTATTCTGCCGATCATTGATATTGGTAGTGTTTTCCAGTATAGAATATTATTTTTTAGTTTATTCAATAATTGGGGATAATTTGATTTGAATAGAGAATTGTAAGATTTAGATACATTAATTCCTAGATATTTAATTTTGTCCGTAACTATTTTAAATGGAAATTTTTGTAGTATATTTGATTTTATTCCAGTTATAGGCATAATTTCACTTTTATTCCAATTAATTCTATATCCTGAGAATGTACTAAATTCAGTTATGACATTGAGTAAATTAGGAATACTAATCTCTGGTTTTGTAATATATATTAAGACGTCATCTGCATATAAAGATATTTTATTCATTGTGGTATTGGTATTATTAGGAATGAGTGTAATTGTGGACTCATTTAAAGTTTCTGGTAACTTTCCTTGTTCGTAGGCATATTTATATATTGTTTGTAAACGTGGGGAAATCAAATCGTGAAACTTCTTATAAAATTCAACACCTAAACCGTCGGGGCCAGCAGCTTTTCCATTTTTCAATGATCTGATTGATTCCTCAATATCTTTTACTGATATTTCAGCGTCTAGCAAGTCTCTTCCTTCCTAATCCAAACCTTTAATATGACATTCATGTAGGAATATTTCCATTCCATCAGATTGACCCGTCAATTTGGTTGAATAAAGTTTTTGATAGTAATGCAGGAATCTGTCATTAATATCTTTTGGTAAAGTTAGTATTTCTCCTTGTTCAGATCTGATTTTATGTATCATTTTTTCTTCATCTAATTTTCTAAGTTGGCGTGACAAATGTTTTTGTGGTTTATCTCCGAATTCAAAGTATACTTGTTTAGTCTGTTGGAAAAGTTTAATAACATAATTTGAGTATATCTCATTTAGCTTATATTTTAATGTTGCAATTTTATTATATATCACCCTAGACGGGGATATTGCATTTTCATTATCTAATTGCTTTATTTCATTTTCCAACTTTTGTTGAAACTTTCGGTTTTCCTTATTAAGGTGTGCTTGCGTGGATATTATAGCACCACGGGTAAAGGCTTTAAATGTGTCCCAAAGAAGTGATGAAGAAATTCCAGGTTTATCATTAGTCTCAAAGAACAGTTTAATCTGTTTAAATAGATAATCATAACAAGCCTTATCATTTAATATTTGAGGGTTGAGTCTCCATTGAGAATATTTATTAGTTATACCCTTTAAGTTAATCTTAAATGTTAATGGGGCATGATCCGAAATAATAATATTATGATATTTTGAGTCTAATGTGAATGGAATTAACTTTGAATCTATTAAATAATAATCTATCCTTGAATAGGTTCCGAATACCGGAGAGTAAAATGAGTATTCCCGACCAGAGGGATTATCAGTTCTCCAAACATCCATGACATTTGCGGTACTAATAAAATAATTTATGAGTTCGCTTGATTTAGATATAGCTTTCCTTTTAGTTGATGATCTATCTAGATAATTATCTAAAGTACAGTTTAAATCACCCCCGATTATTAGATTATGTTGTGTAACTATAGGAATAGTATTAAATATTTTCTTAAAAAACACCGGATTATCAAAGTTGGGTCCATATATGTTCATAAGAACGACTTTCTTTGAATATAATTCACCCGTAACTATTATGTATCTACCCTCAGTGTCTTCTATTGTTGAGCTATGTTTAAATGGAATGCCTTTACGAATAAGTATTGCAACCCCTCTAGACTTATGTGTAAATGAAGAATGAAACACTTTAGAAATCCATTTTGCTGTTAGTCTATATTGCGCATCCTTTTTAAGGTGCGTCTCTTGAAGAAAAATTATATATTAACCTTACCTCTTTTAATTGGTTCGTTAATTCCCTTTACGTTCCAACTGCAGAAGGTGATTCCATCACCCCCAGTTTTCGTATTAATGTCTTGCATTTTATTATTAAGGTGGATTATAATGGAGTAGATGTCTCAGCATATCCATCCCAATCTCATACCCATGTTTCTGATCGATGAATTTTAATGCTAATAACTTTTTCTTACATACATATCTCTTCGAACCAACTGTATAATACAAATTATAACTAAAATAATATAGTACATTATATAAAATATAAAAAACAAAATAAAATAAAAATATATTAGTGGAGTTAGTGATGTGCAGAAAAAAAAGGGTGACTACAACTAAATTTAGTGTAGTTAGTGTAAGCCACACTAGCATGGCTATTAATCTACTGACTTCTGTTATTAAAAAAAAAGATGTTTATGATTCCAGCTCCATATATGCCTTAAGGGCTATATATAGGGGTGGGGCGTAAAATTTAAATGCTTATTAATGCTTTATAATTTTGACTACTACTCTCGATTTTAACTATTTTAAGGGGAGTGACATGCAATTTTAAGTGATAATTAATACTAAGCTATTTCTATTATATGTTAGTTTTTTATTAATAATCCATAAACCATCCTTAACCAGTGATTTTAAAAGTCCGTTATTCTTCCTCCTTCTCTCTGGATAATCAGTACCATCAGGTAAGTGTTAAGTATAGTTCGAGTTCACTATTCTTCATCCTCATCTTCTTCTTCCACTGCTTCTTCCTCTTCCAGCATCTTCTCGATATTACGAGCAAACTCAAGTGCTTCTGTATGCTTGATGAAGTGATGCTCTTTGTTATCGTAGCTTATTCTTAGTGTAGCAGGATACATCAGGCCATATCTCAGACCCTTTATATTCTTGAGGATGCTTCTTGTTTCAGTAAATAAAGCTCTTCTCTTGGCCACTTCCGCAGGGTAATCTCTGAATATGCTGATCTTATCTCCATCGTAGTTAAGATTTTTCTTACGAATTATTATCTTCATCATATCTTCCAAGACGTGATCATAAACCACTTTCACAATCAGTTGTCTTGGGGGTGAGCCCGTCTTTGGGCGTCGTCTCAGTGCCCTGTGCGCTCGGTCAAGCAGGGGTTCTTGATCCAAATTCAAAACATTTTTTAGAAGTTTTGCAGCAAATTCTCGAGGATCTTGATCTCCCTCTTTGCCTTCATGCATTCCAACAATATGCAAGTTCTTGCGCCTTTGACGTCCCTCCAAGTCAATACATTTCTCAGTTATTTTGTTTAATAATTCTGATAAACGTTTGTTCTCGGAGAGAAGTTTCTCATTCGCCTTAGCACTTGAATCGGCAATACTAGTCAGTTCCTTTATTGCCTCGTGTTGTTGATCAAGTGACCTTAAAATAGGTTCAAGCTTGAAATCAACCACCGATTCCATCCCACCGACTTTAAGATTTATGTCATCCATCTGTTTTTGCAGAGCAGCATCCGCCCTTGTTTTCCAGTCATCAATCATAGTCTTTACTGTGATTATAACTTCTTTTTTCAATTCATCTTTTACTTGTTCTTTAAACAGTTGGATATCTGCTCTAAGTATCTTTAAATCTTCTTTATCAGATTTGATCAATGTGATCAGTTGTCGGCGTGGACTCGGTGGGCCGAAGGGCCTGTTTCCAAGCTGCACCTTTAAATTAAAACACAAAAACCAGAGGAAATCTAAAGAAGGGTCTCTACCTGAAACATCACCCAATTTCTTCTATCCAGAAATGCTGGCTGCTCCATGGAGTTCCCCCGCACAATTAAAGCATGGAATAGTCTTCACCCTACTTCATCATATTGAAACATATCAGATTGTTAAGGGCTTGGACATGCTAGAGACAGGAAACATGTTCCCGATATTGGGGGAGTCCAGAACCAGGTGCCACAGTTTAAGAATAAGGAGTAAGCCATTTAGAACGGAGACGAGGAAACACTTTTTCTCACAGAGAGTGGTGAGTCTGTGGAATTCTCTGCCTCACAGGGTGGTGGAGGCAGGTTCTCTGGATGCTTTCAAGAGAGAGCTAGATAGGGCTCTTAAAAATAGCAGAGTCAGGGGATATGGGGAGAAGGCAGGAACGGGGTACTGATTGGGGATGATCAGCCATGATCGCATTGAATGGTGGTGCTGGCTCGAAAGGCCGAATGGCCTACTCCTACACCTGTCTTCAGGGAATGGGGATTCCCCTCCCCCACTATAGATGAGGCTTGCACCAGGGTCACCTCCATACCCTGCAACACTGCCCTCTCTCCCCATCCCCTACTCGCAACAAGGGCAGAGTCCCCCTGCTCCTCACTTTTCACCCCACCAGCCGGCACATACAACACATAGTCCTCCGCCAGTTTTGCCACCTCCAACGTGACCCCACCACTTGCCACATCTTCCCACCTGTCTGCCTTCCGCAAAGAGCGCTCCCTCCGCAACTACCTTGTCAATTCTTCCCTTCCCTCCCGCTCCACCCTTTCCCCGGGCACTTTCCCTTGCAACCGCGAGAGATGCTACCCTTGTCGCTTTACCTTCCCCCCTCCACTGCATTCATGGACCCAAGTAGCCATTCCAGGTCTGACAGAGGTTCACCTGCACATCCTCCAACCTCATCTATTGCATCCGCTGCTCTAGATGTCAGCTGATCTATATCGGTGAGACCAAGCGGAGGCTTGGCGATCGTTTCGCCGAACACCTCCACTCGGTCCGCATTAACCAAACCGACCTCCCGGTGGCTCAGCACTTCAACTCCCCCTCCCATTCCGTATCCGACCTCTCTGACCTGGGCCTCCATGGCCAGAGTAAGCAACACCGCAAATTGGAGGAACAACACCTCATATTCCGCTTGGGGAGTCTGCATCCTATTGGCATGAACATCGAATTCTCACAATTCTGTTAACCTTTGCTGTCTCCTCCCCTTCCTACTTCTCCCTCAGCCCTCGGGTTCCTCCACCTTTTTTCTTTCTTCCCCCCACCCCCATCAGTCTGAAGAAGGGTTTCGGCCTGAAACGTAGCCTATCTCCTTCGCACCGTAGATGCTGCTGCACCCGCTGAGTTTCTCCAGCATTTTGTGTACTCCTGCACCTATTGTCTTTTATTGTTTATCATAGGTACCCAACCAGGTGCAACTAAATTTAAGGTAGCTCTTTTTCCCCAAGATCCCTTTTTTGCTTAAGTCCAAGTCAAGAGTCAAGAGAGTTTTATTGTCGTGTGTCCCAGATAGGACAATGAAATTCTTGCTTGCTGCAGCACAACAGAATATGTAAACATAATACAGAACAGGAGATAAAAGTTCAGTGTGTCTATATACCATAGACCATATGTATACACAAATAACAGATAAAATGCAATAGGCTGGTATTTTTCAGAGTTTGGAATTTGGTGGTGGTCCAGTTTAAATTCCATTTCGAATATTTTTGGAGGACCAGGAAACCAAGAAGCAAGAGTTACTCCAGGGAGTTACTGCAGCTCCAGGGAGTGATTCTGCGTTGGTTTTCAGCGGTCGTGGTGAGGCGGCGACCAGACAGCAATGGCGGCCAGACCTCCCACAATGCAAAGGGAGGTAGAAAGTGGCTGACGCCGACCTGTTGCCGTGGCAGTGCGCATGTGCAAGGCGGCACATGCGCACAACCACGGCCGATGATGTGCTGGCCGTGGTTGTGCGCATGTGCAAGGGGAGGATGTGCAGGCTGTGGCTGTGCGCATGTGCAAGGGGAGGATGTGCAGGCTGTGGCAGTGCGCATGTAAAAGGTGGCCGGCCATGCCGGCGGATGAGGAGTGAGCCGAGACCCGGACACAGATGGCGGGTGGAGACGGAGAGTGACAGAGAGATAGACAGGGGGCCCGCTCAGAATTAAACGATAGGTGTCCTGGGTGCTTGCCAAGCCAGGCAAAATGGCATGGCTTTTAGGTTGTCCGGCGGGACAACCACTAATTTCGAAATCCTGGGACTGTAGTTCCTCATTCTTGGTAGACATTTAATTACCCGGTATTTCTGGTAGGTTTTCTTAGTGAAGGAAGACAGCCTATATTAATTAATCCTTCTTCCATTTTCTTATTTCCTATTATAATTTCTCCTGTTTCTGGTTGTAAGAATCCTCATTTACCCCTGTTAGTGTCTGGTTTTAGAAGCTCTTATCCATAATTTCATTCTGCTTGCTTTTTCTCATCACATTCTTGATCCTCCTTTGTTGGGTTCTAAAATTTTCAATTTCTCAAGCTTGCTGCTATTGTCCTTGAATTTAATATTCTCTTCAGCTTCTCCTGTCGGCTACAGATGGAGCATTTTTCTTGGAGGGTGTTTAGTGCCCCAAATGAGTACATTTTGTTGCAAATTATGTCTGGTGTTTGTAGAATATTCTTCAATTGAATCTGTGAACAATATTAGATATTTAGATTCAAAGTAGGCTTGGTTGAATTTTAGGTTGCTTTTTAGTTTTCCACTTATTTGCCCAACTGCTCTTCACAGCTTCGTACAGCGCCGAAGGAGCCATATAGCCTGTCAAATTCATACACTCCCCGTGTTAGACTAATGCAGAGAGTTCCTTAAAGTCCTGTCCCAAGGTACGAGTTCATTCCAAGAACTCTCCCGAGTTTGCCCTGTTTCTAACTCGGAGATTTACGGTAATGGCCACATGTTGAAAAATCTTCACGAGTCTTCCCTTGCTTGCCTGCCGTTAGTGACGCTTCCCGAGTACCTGCCGTTAGCGTTACGAGCCGCTAAAAGACATCCCCGAGCTCCGACGTACCCGCTACGTTCATTCTCTGTGCCTATCACGAGTTTGATTTATTTTTAACTCGGTAGAGCTCTTGGAATGAACTCATACCGTGGGACAGGGCTATTATACCCACTAACTCTTTTGTTTCAGTTAAAATATAGAACATAGAGCAGTCAGCACATGGCAGGGCTTTCAGCCCATAATGTCTGTACTCAATATGATGCCAAAACCAATTCTGATTGCCTGCACATAATCAATATCCCTACATATCTATATGTCTCTCCAAAACTCACATAACTGTTTTAATGTTCTCTCCCATGCTGACAGCAGAACCAACATGTCTTTGAACCAAAACTAACATTTTGAATGCTTTAGCCTCGTATTTGCAGCACTTTGTCTTGGTATAATGTTCGTGCAGCTCACATTGCATATCAGTTGTGCATGTAAACTGACTTCTAAATGTTTTTAGTCATTCGTAAGTATATTTTACTTCGGAGTCACGTGGGGGGGGGGGGGGGGGGAGTGCAGCTCCTCTGCCGACAGCTTAAAAGGACCTTCAGGTAAGTTTTTTACTAACCTTGAGTTGGTTGATTTCTGTAATACCGCACAGAAGTCGAGTAGCCCCGCTGGAGCGGCAGGCACCGACTTTCCGCCGCATCAGTCCAGAAGACCTCGGACTGGCGGCAGGCCCGCGCGGATGTCGTGTAGCCCAGCTGGAGCGGCAGGCACCGACTCCACACCGCCTCAGTCCGGAAGACCGCGGACTGGCAGTAGATCTACCAGGAAGTCGTGTAGCCCCGCAGAAGCGGCAGGCACCGACTCTCCACCGCTTCAGTCCGGAAGATTGCGGACAGGCTGCAGATCCGCGCGGGAGTCGTGTAGCCCCGCTGGAGCGGCTGGCACCGACTTTCTACCGCATCAGTCCCATAGACATCACCCCGACGGGGTGCAGACTGGTGGTAATAGCCCCATTGATTCAGCAGAATCTGGGGAAGACGACCTGCCGTTCGCAGATAGCGACGGCGATCGCATTGCCTGCAAGGAGCAGCTGCTCCAGAGGGACCTAATCCAGCAGGAGCATGCGTCCCGTGGATCACGCAGGTCCACGACAGCCCCATTTCCAAGACTGTCGAACATCTCTCCCTCCTTGGTAGGGAGCGCCAGAAGTCCTGGATTAGCTGACTTCGAAGAGGGGCTGACCGAAGACCCAAAGTTGCATGGGATGCAGGAAGAGGAACTTCTGGGGATGGTGTCTAAATTCGCTCAGTCATCCCAGAAAGGGCTACCTTTTCAGCCACGGCTAGCGGCAAGCATCAACTACCTGACCACACACCAACTACAGGAACAGGTAATTTCGGAAACCACAGGCAAGTACCTGGCCCCGGAGAATTTTGTGTTGCTGAACGTCCCAACCGCCAACACACCCATATGGGGGAATATAAGCCCTGGGATAAGGGCACAAGAACTGAAGATTCAAAAAATTCTAAAACTACTGACCTCAGGGATTACTGCATTTGCCAGGTCAGTCGATGGTGTGGACATTACGGAAGAGCAGCAGGATGCATTAGCCCTGTTCTGTAATGCGCAATACGAAATCAATTGCTTCGGGAAAAACTCTATCCGTCCTACGCTCAACCCCAAATTTGCGGGGTTGTGTAAGGCCAGTGCTACGCCACCACCAAGACTGTTGTTTGGTGATGACCTGCCCAAACAGGTTAAAGACCTAGATGAGGAAACTAAAGTGGTCGGCATGATAAAACCACCTTTCTCTGGCAGACCACCAGCGTATCGTCGGCAGCATCCGTATGCAACACCCAACAGGCCCCGTTTTCAACCCGATAGGGTGAAGGGTGCAAACCCAAAGGTCGCTCCTTATCTGCAGAGGCCTTTTTTAGACCAAGGCCCACAGCGACCCACTTGGAAAATGCGTCAACCCCACACCACAACACCACAACAACCCAAGAACCAAGGACGGAAGACCAAGCCCCACCGGTAACCATGGAGTTAAGGCAGTCTGGTTCCCTTGGGAATTCTGCACGCATAACCTCACAAGTGGGAAGTAGATTGTGTTTATTTGGGGTTGCTTGGAGTTCCATAACTTCTGACCCCTTTATATTGCACAGTATTCAAGGTCATGAAATTGAATTTATAAACAAACAACTCCCCCCAGCTCAACATGTACCTAGACGGAAATTTTTGCTTTCTCAAAAAGAGAAAGTGGAAGGACATGCAGAACTATTCAGGTTATATACCAAGGGGGTAATAGAGAAAACTGTACATTAACCTCTTGAGTTTGTATCTAACATATTTACCAAAACTAAAAAAGATGGTGGATGTCGTGTTATAATTAATTAAACTCACCTTTGTGCAATATACCCATTTCAAGACAGAAACATTTGAAACTGCCAAGCAACTGATTACCAGGGGGTACTTTGTGGCCTGCATCGATCTAAAAGATGCATACTATTCAGTACCTATACGTAAAGATCACCGCAGATATTTAAAATTTGTCTGGATGGGGCAGCTGTGGCAGTATAGAGCAGTGCCTAATTGACTAACAACAGCCCCCAGGTTATTTACCAAAATATTAAAACCAGCATTGGCGTCTCTACGAAGACAAAACCACATAGTCATGGCCTATCTTGATGACATACTGATTGTGGGGAAAACTTTCGAGTTGGCTAAATTAGATGTGACAACCACCAGGTTACTATTCCAAAAGCTGGGGTTCGTCATCCATCCAGACAAATCTAAGTTAACATCTTCTGTCATTATGGACTATCTGGGATTTACGATTAACACAAATTATATGATCAACACTTTCACCGATAATAAAGCAACAGATATAATAGAGGCATGTAATAGCCTTGCTTGCGCCAATAAAACGACTATTCGACATGCTGCCAAGGTAATTGGGAAACGTAGCTACATTTCCAGCTGCACGATTTGGACCATTACATTATCAAAATTTGCAAAGAGCAAAAATCTCAGCACTAAAATCTAATGCTAGGCATTTTGATAGACCTATGCAGCTACCAACCAAAGCAAAAAATTAGCTACGATGGTGGATTAGCGGCATTCAAGATTGTTTTAACCCCATCATAGTTACAAACCCTTCAGTGGTGTTGCAAACTGACGCAAGCGCCCACGGCTGGGGAGCTACAGACACCATTTCTTGTTGTGGCGGCAGATGGGATTTGCACAAATCTACACTACTCCAATCACGAGGTATAAACTATTTGGAAATGCTGGGAGCATTTCACGGACTGCGGGCTTACTGCACGAATATACATCATACGCATGTCCGTCTACAAATAGACAATACCGCAGTGGTGGCATATCTAAACCATATGGGTGGTATCAAGTCGATATCTTGCGATGAATTGGCAAACATAATTTGGCACTGGTGCATTGAAAGAAACATTTGGATTTCAGCTACGTACCTTCTGGGTAAGCTTAATACAGTGGCGGACACCTGGTCACGAGTATTCAATGACAACACCGAGTGGATGTTGAACACCCAAATATTTTCTAACATTATAGCTCAGTATGGAACACCAGATATCGACCTCTTTGCGTCCAGATTGAACCATCAGATACCAACATATGTCTCATGGGAACTAGACCCTGGGGCAGTAGCGATGGATGCTTTCTCGCTACATTGGGGGAAATTGTTCTTCTATGCATTTCCCCCTTTCTGCCACATCAGTCGGGTATTGCGGAAAATTCAGTTAGATTCTGCATCAGGAATACTGATAATACCCGACTGGCCCACACACCCATGGTTCCCGGTGGTCCTCGATATGGTGAAGGAACCATGGGTGCAGGTTCCTAAATGCCTGAACCTCCTGACACACCCCATATCAGGGGAGAGTCATCCGTGCCATGGTCATCCGAACCTGTTGGCTTGCAGGTTCTGAAGAGACCTTTGCTGGATTTCGGGCTGTTGAACAGGACCATGGACATCATCACGGCGTCGTGCAGAGAGTCCACAAGGAAACAATACCTTACCCATGTAAGGAAATGGGAGGTCTTCTGTTCCAGGACTAATATCACCTACGACTCTGCCACCATTACAGATGTGCTGGAATTCCTCGTGGGCCTTCACTATGATGAGGGCCTCAGCTACAGTACCATCAATAGTTCTTCTTCTTCGAGTCTGTTGCAATCTCAGATGTCGTTCTGCCAGTGTCTGGCGCAAGTCACAGCTGGTCAATAGTGCTAGGAGTGCATATCCACCTACCTCAGACTTGGAGTGGGATCCCATCCGTTGGTGTCAAAACTTATGAGGGGTATTTTTAATTCCAACCCTTCAAGACCATGATACACTATGACGTGGGATATAGAGGGTAGTGTTGTCCCTACTCAGGAGTTGGTCACCAGTTTCTGAACTCCCACTGGCAAAACTCACCTATAAAGTGGTGATGCTGATGGCACAGTGTCCAGAGCCTCCACAAACTGAAATTGGACAGGATGGTCTCGACCCCCACCAAGGTAACCCTTTCCATTGACGAGTTACTAAAACACCATAGACCTTGAACAACCGGTCTTAAATTGGAATTCCACGCTTATCCCTTTGATGTACGCCTCTGTATAGCCACCCATCTCCGACATTATATTAATGTTACCCAAAATATAAGGGGAATGGAAGCAGGTTTATTTATCAGTTTTAAACGTCCACACTACAGGGTAACTGTGCGGACTATTTCCAGGTGGCTCAGGGTGGTGTCGGGTGCAGCAGGGGTAGACACTGATATTTTAAAATCTCATTCTACCGGGGCTGCGTCTACATCAGCGGCGAGGACCATGGAGGTACCCATGGACCATGTCCTCGCAACAGCGGGCTGGGCCAATGAAGGCACATTTCAACGGTTTTATAACAAACCTGTGGCCACTCCCGTGACGTTTGCAGATACTGTTTTAAGTTCTGTTCCCTGAACGTTCCCCGAAGTCAGGGTTTTTTTGTTTGTATTAATAAATACATTATTGTTTTTCAGCTCTGTTTCAAGTCTGAAATATGTTAACATACTTCCTCCATCAGTTATTACGGCAGTGTGTGAGCATGGACGTGGTTCCAGGGCATGAAATCACAGAGCTTTGAAATCTTCACAAAGTCACTTACCTGACTCCGAAGTAAAATAGTAAGATTAAACGAGAACTTACAAGTTTGAAGTTTGATCCTTATTTTATGAGGAGTTATGATGAGGGATTTCGTGCCCTCCGCTCCCAACCCTCTATCATAAGGTCAACTGGTATATTAGTTTCTCTTAATCTTACTATCTCCAGTCAGTGCTACTATCTGTGATTTCACACTGCTGCTTTGAAGAATGTCGCGCATGCGTGCTGGCGGGGTCTTCACGTAATCCCTCATTGTAAAGATTGTAGGTTAATTGGCTTGGTAAAATAGTAAATTGTCCCTAGTGTGTGTAGGATAGTGTTGATGTGCGGGGATTGCTGGTCAGTGTCAACTTGATGAGCTGAAGGACCTGTTTCCATGCTGTATCTTTGAACTAAAACTAAATTCTCTTTTAAAAGATAATGGTTTGGCCACTAAAAATCCTATCTTTTACTTTCAAATTTGTCTTTTGCCAGCAAAAGGTCTGATTAAAATGTTGACTTGCTAATCTAAGGATATTGGTATAACGAAAGAAATAGAGGTAACAATTGTTCAGCGGCTTTGAAGAAGGGCATGGCTATACAATACTAAAGGTGTTGCTTTAAATTAAAATGTTAAAAGAAGGCTTTCCTGGTGGGTGTAAAGGATTCCTACATACTACTTCTGTTTGGTTATTTATGTTTCATGTACTATATGTTTTTTTCAATTTTTTAATCAGTGAAATAAAATGGATAATATAACCAATTTTTTCCTAGGAGACCAGGTTATCCGCTGATGTTGAGCCATTTGTGCCAAAGCAGCAAGCAGTAGGAGTACGATGGCCTGAATCGTCATCTGCTCCATTACCCAGATATTTAACAACTTGCTATCCTTTCGTTCAAGATCCTTATGTGGATGGGTAAATATTATTTGAAATTTCAATGTGTTGCTTATTGAAACAGGATCATTCATAATTTTTTACAATAATAAAGTGCTGTGGGAATATTAACAGTGCTATTGTATCACTCTCCTGGTAAAATGTAGCAGCAAGATCTGACACTTGTAGTAGTGATGTACAACATCTAGCCTGAGGACATTTGTGTCTGGATTACTTCAGTGAGAGTTGAGATGCCCTCACTTGCAGTTCTCTTGTGCTCACTTACGCGCAGTGGTAGCATCATTGCCGTCAGATTCTGATCTGATCCTGGAGCACAGATCCATACTCCAAAAATGCAAGCCCCACTGTCAGGCAATATTTTGACCCCCAATTTAACCTCATTGCCCCGCTAACTGTCAATCAAAGCTGTGAAAAAGCTTAGAAATTTTGGAATATCTTTTAATCAAAATGTGAGCATTTAATAGTTTTAGAATATGTTTCAGAAAACCCTAATTAAAATGATAGCATATGTTTGTTTTAACAGTTAAATACATTGAACTTAGTTAATTGGAAACAAATGTAAACATTAATGCAGCCCCCTGATATTGTTTCTGGTTTTTCCTGTGTAGTCATAAATAATCAGCAAAATGTAAAACTTTTTTTAAAAAGAGACTGTAACCAATGAAGTAATGTTTTCTTCCTGCTTACTTCTCACATTTGTTCATTATTTTGTTTAAGAAGCTGCAATTGTGTTTACAGATTGCTGTTGTAGGGCTTAGTATTTGGCCTTTGATATGCACATCAACCAACAGGGGCTATGTTTTAAGTGCCTTCTGTACTAATTTTGCTTTTAGATAAATGTACTGTTCGATGTCTTGTGTGCCAAATGGAGAAGGAAGGCCCAGTTCATGTTCCAGTCTGCTAACCTAATAATGGGTATCTAGCTGACACTACAATTGGTTTTCACCAGAGAGGACAAAGTACCAGCTGTTGATCGCACTCCAGTTATTCTAGTGAAAATGCATCCTTTGTGTAATGACAGTTTAGGTCCTCAGTTCAGTTCAGTTTAATTTATTGTCACATGTACCGAGGTACAGTGAAAAGCTTTTCTGTTGGGTGCTAACCAGTCCTGGCACTAATGACTGCCCCTCATTCGTGTAGGCAGTAGAGTTTTCCCAGTTGTGTAGGTATCCACATGAATTCCTGACAAGATACCAGAGGGATCCATACTAGTATCCTCAATAAAGGAGTGAGTATGATTAGAAAATAATCAAAAATGTTGAAAAGTAAAACAAGATTACCTGCAAATAAGAGTTTTATTTCTAAATTGTATGTTGGTTCATAATTCAGAAGATGTAAGGATGCATTGCTTACATGGAAGAAATGTATAGCTTAATGGGAAATCGTATTTCTTGCAATTGGCTCCCATCCCTATTGATTAATGCTCTAATTGTTTTTTGTTATATTTTAGGCAGCATTTACATACACCAGAGAATGGCTGCAGTCAATTTTCCCAGAATTTTACAGAGGTACACACATCCTATCCAGTTATGTCATCTCATTTACCTGTGGATTATTCTTTATATTATTCATTTAAACAATCTGCGGATTCCTCTTTGAATCCATTTGCACAAACTTCTCTACCCTCTGAGGACATTTGCTCTTCTAAGCACAAAAATAGTGGAAGTGGTCGAGGAAACAAGAAGAAGCAGCATGCCCAACAGGACTCTGAGAAGGAGCAATCATTTTTGGGCCAGACTTCTAAGGTATGTAATGCTGTCCGCTGTTTAATTGGTTTAAATCAATTCTCTGTGAATTTGTGGCAGGTTATACAGTGCTGATAGAAAGCTATGGTGATTTGCGTACATAATATTTTCAGAAAATTTTATTTTTTGTGTGCAGAGACACATTTAATAGTTTTCAGAATGTAATTGTTAATATTTTTAAATCGTGCACAACTATGGCGTTTGTAATCATTTTGTGGCTACATTGTTTAGGGATGGCCAAATATGAAATACAATCCCACAAGACAGAATGAAGTCCCACAAATCTATGCAGTGATGCATAATATTAGAATTAGAATGCTTTATTGTCATTGCATGTGTCACATACAACGAGATTACTGTCTCTCCATTTAAAAGAACTTCAAACATTCACATACTCATATTTTTTACACGCCCTCCCACCCCAAACCCACCCATTGATTTACATTTACATAAATTAACACTGTCTCCCATCCCCCCTCTCCTTCCCCATAACCCGCTCCCGAGACAGAGTTCAGTTCCAAGATTGCTGATGGGTAAAAGCTGTTCTTGAGTCTGGCACTGCGTGACTTTAACGACCTGGACCTTTTTCCTGAGGGCAGCAGTGTGAAAAGGTGGTGACAAGGATGTGTAATGTCTTTCGCGATATTACAGGTCCTTCTGCGGCATCTGGAGTGGTAAATGGCCTCCAGAGGGGGCAGGGGGAGTCCAATGATACCCTGGGCAGTTTTTATCAAAGATTATACTGATCTACAATAATTATAGGCAGCATGAAGTAAATGAGGTGCTTGAGGAGTATAAGAAATGTAAAAAGTATCTTAAGAAATAAATTAGAAAAGCTAAAAGAAGATATGAGGTTGCTTTGGCAAGTAAGGTGAAAGTAAATCCAAAGGGTTTCTACAGCTATATTAATAGCAAAAGGATAACAAGGGATAAAATTGGTCCATTGGAGAGACCGAGTGGACAGCTATCTGCAGAGCCAAAAGAGATGGGGGAGATATTGAACAATTTCTTTTCTTCGGTATTCACCAAGGAGAAGGATATTGAATTATGTGAGGTAAGGGAAACTAGTAGAGTAGCTATTGGATACTATGAGTTTCAAAGTAAAAGAAGTACTGACACTTTTGAAAAATATAAAAGTGGATAAGTCTCCAGGTCCTGACAGGATATTCCCTAGGACATTGAGGGAAGTTAGTGTAGAAATAGCCGGGGCTATGACAGAAATATTTCAAATGTTATTAGAAACGGGAATAGTCCCCGAGGATTGGCGTACTGCGCATATTGTTCCATTGTTTAAAAAGGGTTCTAAAAGTAAACCTAGCAATTATAGACCGGTTAGTTTGACTTCAGTGGTGGGCAAATTAATGGAAAAGATACTTAGAGATAATATATATAAGTATCTGGATAAAGAGGGTCTAATTAGGAACAGCCAACATGGATTTGTGCCTGGAAGGTCATGTTTGACTAATCTTCTTGAATTTTTTGAAGAGGTTACTAGGGAAATTGACGAGGGTAAAGCAGTGGATGTTGTCTATATGGACTTCAGTAAGGCCTTTGACAAGGTTCCTCATGGAAGGTTGGTTAAGAAGGTTCAACTGTTGGGTATAAATGCAGGAATAGCAAGGTGGCTTCAACAGTGGCTGAATGGGAGAAGCCAGAGGGTAACGGTGGATGGCTGTTTGTCGGGTAGGAGGCAGGTGACTAGTGGGGTGCCTCAGGGATCTGTGTTGGGTCCTTTGTTGTTTGTCATGTACATCAATGATCTGGATGAAGGGGTGGTAAATTGGATTAGTAAGTATGCAGATGATACCAAGATGGGGGGTGTTGTGGATAATGAAGAGGATTTCCAAAGTCTACAGAATGATTTAGGCCAGTTGGAAAAATGGGCTGAAAGATGGCAGATGGAGTTTAATGCTGATAAATGTGAGGTGCTACACCTTGGCAGGACAAATCAAAATAGGACGTACATTGTAAACGGTAGGGAATTGAAGAATACAGTTGAACAGAGGGATCTGGGAATAACTGTGCATAGTTCCTTGAAGGTGGAATCTCATATAGATAGGGTGGTAAAGAAAGCTTTTGGTATGCTAGCTTTTATAAATCAGAGCATTGAGTATAGAAGCTGGGATGTAATGTTAAAATTGTACAAGGCATTGGTGAGACCAAATCTGGAGTATGGTGTACAATTTTGGTCGCCCAATTATAGGAAGGATGTCAACAAAATAGAGAGGGTACAGAGGCGATTTACTAGAATGTTGCCTGGGTTTCAACAGCTAAGTTACAGAGATAGGTTGAATAAGTTAGGTCTTTATTCTCTGGAGCGCAGAAGGTTAAGGGGGGACTTGATAGAGGTCTTTAAAATGATGAGAGGGATAGACAGAGTTGATGTGGACAAGCTTTTCCCTTTGAGAATAGGGAAGTTTCAAACAAGAGGACATGACTTTAGAATTAAGGGACAGAGGTTTAGGGGTAACATGAGGGGGAACTTCTTTACTCAGAGAGTGGTAGAGGTGTGGAATGAGCTTCCAGTGGAAGTGGTGGCGGCAGGTTCGTTGGTATCATTTAAAAATAAATTGGATAGGCATATGGATGAGAAGGGTATGGAGGGTTATGGTATGAGTGCAGGCAGGTGGGACTAAGGGAAAAAAGTTGTTCGGCACGGACTTGAAGGGCCGAGATGGCCTGTTTCCGTGCTGTAATTGTTATATGGTTATATGGTTATTATGGAGGAGCAAGATACGCCACTCAGTGGAAAAGGCGTAGTATCACGTGTGATTGTCGACACCATATTAGCGGACCAGAGATGGCGTCGACTATGGCGTCTACATCATTGGGAAACTAGACTTCTCTATAATCTTTGTCTCTCTATCTCCCGCTGTGTAATCCGCTCCAAAGCTACAGAGCAGTTGCAAGCAAATATTATAGAGGAGCAAGATGCATTAGAAAGTTATTAGCTTTATTTGTAATAGATCTTTACTTACCTCTCGATCCCTCTCTATCCCCTCTCTTCTCGCTGTCTCCCTCTCTTCTCTCGATCACCCTCTCCCCTCTCTATCGCTCTCTCTCCCCTCTCGATCTATCTCTCCCCCCTCTCTTCTCGATTTCCCTCTCTCCCTCGCTTCCCTCTGTGAGAGTTGGCAGCTCTGCTATGCCTTAGGCCCAAAAGAGGATAGAAATAAATTACATAATGGTCTTTGTAAGAAGATTTTAATAAGCTCTTCTATCTGTCCCAACATATATTTATATGAATGTGTGTTTGTGTGTGCCTGTAATTTTGTGCACAGTGTGTGTTAAAGCAATACAAGGGAAGCTGCACAATGCAATGCAAGGGAAACTATGCAAAGGTGGGGGCTGGGGAGGAAAGATGCGAGGGAAATGGGGGAACAGGGAGAAAAGAGAGGGAAGGAGGGAGGCGGAGAGGGGAGGGAGGGAGATCGAGAGAAGATAGGGGAGAGAGAGATCGAGAGAAGAGAGGGGAGAGAGAAGAGAGTGAGAGAGAGATCGAGAGAACAGAGGGGAGAGAGAGAAGAGAGAGAGATCGAGAAAAGAGCGGGGAGAGAGAGATCGAGAGAAGAGAGGGAGAGAAAGATAGAGAGGGATCGAGAGAAGAGAGGGAGAGAAAGATAGAGAGGGGAGAGAGGGATCGAGAGAAGAGAGGGAGAGAAAGATAGAGAGGGTAGAGAGGGATCGAGAGAAGAGAGAGGGATCGAGAGAAGAGGGGGAGAGAGAGAGAGAGGGAGAGAGAGATCGAGAAAAGAGAGGGGAGAGAGGGATCGAGGGGAGAGAGAGATCGAAAGAGAGGGAGAGAAAGATCGAGAGAAAGAGGGATCGAGAGAAAGAGGGATCGAGAGAAGAGAGGGAGAGAAAGATCGAGAAAAGAGAGGGGAGAGAAAGATCGAGAGGGGGAGCGAGAGGGATCGAGAGTAGAGAGGGATTGAGAGGTAAGTAAAGATCAATTACAAATAAATCTAATAACTTTCTAATGCATCTTGCTCCACTATCATCTTTGCTTACAATTGCTCTGTAGCTTTGGAGCGGATTACACATGGGAAGGCAGTCCGCCAAAATGGCGGCCGTGACGTTCCGTTACGTACTACACACCAGTCCATTGGATTTCCACTGAGTGGCGCATCTTGCTCCTCCATAATCTTTGGTTTTTATCACCCTCTGGAGAGCTGCTCTGTCAGCTGTTGTAAGATTCCAGTCATCAAGATTATTTCTTGATCATCAGATGCCATTGAAAAGAGTGATCTAATCTTTACTGATAATAATTTTGATTTTGAATATAGAATGCCTCTTAACACTTTTTGGAAATGGATTAACATCCACTAAGTAAGCCACATAAACCGAGGGGGATGGGTCATAGATAGCTGATCTTAATTGGAATGCTGTAATTGCCCCAAATCAGCTGGTTTAGGGAGGGGACAGTAGAACAAATGTTTTGCTATTTGGTGACTTCTTGTTGAGTTTTCTATGTATATTCATTGACAGGGAATAGAGTTGTGAGTGGTTATGATAAACCTCTGTCCCCACTCCTGAGAATCTAATCAATACTTGTCAAAGTGTAAAATCACTAATGGACATTTGGGTGACATTCTGGAGACTAATTGATCTGGCTGACAAATACAGTAAAATGTTAAGTATTAAGTCAAGTGTTATGTTACTTTACTGCGGTTGGTGGTAGTTTATTTCACTAAAGAATGAAATTCTTTAAAGTCCTAAAAAGAGAAAATAAAACTTTTAAAGTTAGCTTTGTTCTCTGTTTTCAGAATTTAAACAATAACAAACATATTTTCTGTGATCTGTGAGGTTGCATGCAAAAACCCAAACATATATGCTCAATGAAGGGTAACCATTCTCTAATGATTGTAGTGCCTGTACTTTGTAGGAAGCAAGGCCCAAGAAAGAGTTAAGAAACCAGGGGCAAAATATAAATGAATTACCAGAATTATCAGAAACAAGTGAACAATTGCAACGACCTGATGTATTTAAGGATAAGATAACTAAAAATGGTAAGAATATTTAAATGTTTTTGTTATAAATTGTGAAATTTCTTGATGCTTATTAATTCTCTGCATGTATTCTTCCAAAATATTTAACAATTCAAGTATCTCTTTGATGTAAATTATATTTGAGAACAGATTTGGATTGTGGTTAACAAATAGTTCTTTCAGCACACTATTTGAGTAATTATTCCAAGTGGCATGTAATTTGGATAAGATTAGAGAGCTAATTTGATTTGTTTACAAGTGGTGATGTACAATATTATTTTGTGAGCATCTCTCCTGGTCAGGAAAAGTGATAGCACTATTCACAAAAAACTTTTTTTCCAAGCTGTTTTAATGTGATCCTTGAGATCCATTGTCACTGACTGTTTATGCATTTCAGGCTAAGTAGTATTTAGTATATTTTTAATTTTGTATGTAGGAAACAAACACGTTAACAGATACCAGCACAGCAAATCCAAATCACTTCAGAAAATACTAAATGAACCCGAGCTTAAGACTGACATCACATCTAAAGTTGCATCAGGAGACCTTCCAGAAATACAGAGTCTAGCACCACAACAATCTAGCCCTGATCTCAGAAAATCGCAAGAGTTGAGTAAAGTTTATGAACAGTCTGCCAAAGTATGGCCAGCAGACGATGCAAATATGGTAAGTGAAACAATAATGGGGGCTGTGGTTGATGCATATACGATGTGGCATTTGAGAGACTTTTGGAAAGGCATATGAATATGCAGAAGATGGAGAGATATAGATTATGTGTAGACAGATAAGAGGTGATCTTGGCAACATGTTTGGAACAGGCATTGTGGATTGTAGGGCCTGTATTTGTGCTGTATGTTCCAAAGCAACATCCCCAAACTTTGTTTCTAATTCTCCTGGACTTATTTGTTTTTTTATTTCAACCCTCTTTCTCTGAAGCCCAGCATTCTAATAGCCTTCCTAAACACTAGCTACATCTGAATGCTAATTTTCTTTGGTTGTCATCTGAAGATATTCAAATCCCACTGAACATCAGCATTTCTTTGTATAATAAATTATTCGAAATACAGTTAAAGAGAGAGAAGAATAGAGTGAGCATTATAGGTTGACAAGTTTATATTTTAAGCATTTTCTATTTTCAGATGCTTCTCGGGGCTGCACAATGGTGTAGTTGGTAGAGCTGCTGCCTCACAGCACCAGAGACCCAGGTTTGATCCTGACCTCGGCTGCTGCCTGTGTGGACTTTACACATTCTCTCTTTAACCATGTAGATTTCCTCTGAGTGCTCTGGTTTCCTCACACATCCCAAAGGTTTTTAATGAGTGGCACAACATAGAACTAGTGTGAATGGATGATCAGTGGTTGGCATACTCGGTGGGCCGAAGAGTCTTGTTTAGAGTACGTAGTTTAGAGATACAGCATGGAAACAGGCCCTTCAGCCCAACAGGCCTATGCTGCCCATTCCCACTAGTTTTAAAGTGGGAGATGTTGGCGACTCCAGGCGAGAAGGAGGAGGAGGTGGCGGTGGAGGGGAAGTGATGGAGTGAACAAAAGCAGTGCCGACAGGGAGAAGCGGCAGCTGGTGAGAGGGGAGATGGTACTATGGTGACTGGGCTTGTCTTGTCGGTGTCAATGGCTTAAGAAACACATTGTGGAAATTAGTTTGGCTCTTGTGATTCATGGGATCATCACCTAAATAATTTTTTAACTTGCTGGATTTGACAAATTATCAATGTATGCAGTAGGCAAGTTAATGGAGGTTTCTGGATTTCAAACAAAAATGCTGGTTTAAAGATTAAAAATTGCCACTGATCCTGTTCTAGTTCATCTTGTTCCCAATGACAACTGATTGGTTATTGCATGGATTATGGAAATCCCTCACAGCAGAATATGTTTTGAACTTGTCATCTCTTTGAATGTAAATTTTATTAAGGAATGCTATGGCTTCTAGTTGGAAGTTGCAAACATTAAAATATACAAATATTGATATATGTTATTTACACTCATTTTTCTATTATGAGAAAATAATCTTCACCAGATTGATTTCTGGGCATGCAATGCTTCCTTGGGAAACTAAACAGACTGGACAAATACCCTGTCAAGTTTAGACAAATAAGAGATAATACCATTGAACCATTCAATATTGTTGTGGGGCATGACAGGTTTAGATGGAAGGCTGATATTTCCCTTGGCAAGATCTTTGTCTCAAAATCAGAGGGTAAGGCATTCAAGACTGAGGTGGGAATAAATTTCATCACCTGTATATGCTCCCCTTAGGCCAAGTCATTGAAAGGCACGGCATTTCCTTCCATTGCTACGCAGACGATACACAACTGTACCTCCCCCTGAAGCCCAAATAACAATCAAATCTGCTTAACCTTAACCGCTGCCTCAAGGATATAAAGTGCTGGATAGCCCAGAACGTCCTCCAACTAAACAAGAGTAAGTCTGAGGTCATCCTTCTCGGCCCCTCGGACTCAATCAAAATGATAGCAGGCAGCCTTGGAAGCCTTACCCCACTACTCAAACCTCACGTCAAAAATCTTGGCATGATATTTGACGCTGCACTGAAGTTTGACAAACAAGTCAATGTCGTGGTAAAAGCTAGCTTCTTTCAGCTTCGGATGATAGCTAAAATAAAACAATTTCTCCAGTTTGATGACCTCGTAAAGATCATCCATACATTTATCTCCTCCCGCCTAGATTACTGCAACTCCCTCTGCACTGGCATCAGCCAATTTTCCCTGTCCCGCCTGCAACTGGTCCATAACGCTGCAGCGAGACTCCTGACGGGCACCCGAAAAAGGGGCCATTTCACCCCGATCCTGGCCTCTCTCCACTGGATCCCTGTGCGGTTCCAAATTAATTTCAAGACCCTCCTCTTTGCCTACAAAGCCCCCAATGGGCTTGCACCCACCTACATTAAAAGTTTTCTCACCCACTACACCACCTGCAGGTCCCTCAGATCGGCCGACTTTGGGTTGCTGTATGTCCCGCAGTCTAGGCATAAGCTCAGGGGCGACCGCGCCTTTGCGGTCGCAGCTCCTAGACTGTGGAACAGCATCCCCCTCCCCATTAAAATTGCCCCCTCCATCGACTCCTTTAAGTCTAGTCTAAAAATGTATCTGTTCTCCCAAGCCGTCCTCTGAGTGAGGGCTATTTGTATATATGTATAGCCTGCTTGTGTATACTACTCTTATAACAAATGTGAAGCACTTTGGTCAACGAGAGTTGTTTTTTTAAATGTGCTATATAAATAAATGTGACTTGACTTGACTTGGAATGGGGGGCGGGGTAAATCTTTGGAATTCTCTGTTTAGGTCTTTGGGGGCTCCTTCACTGAGTACAATCAAAACTGATTGATAGATTTTCAAGTACTGATGGAATTGAGATTGGGGATGATTGGGGATGATCAGCCATGATCACATTGAATGCTGGCTCGAAGGGCCGAATGGCCTGCACCTATTGTCTATTGTCTATTGAGAGATTTAAGATTAGTGCAGTAAAGTGACACTGAGGTAAATGATTTGCCATGATTTTATTGAATAGCAAAATAGACATACTTCTACTTCTATTTCTTTTTCTTTTCTTGTATTAATTGGATATCTTGCATTTGATCCAGGATAAAGCATTGGGTACATCTCGGGCATCTGGATTTCCAGTGAATTCAGAAAAATGCAATGTCTCTGCTACCACTGTTACCACAGGTATAAAGCTTGAATATATGTACTTGTTGATTGTACTTACGGTTCTATTGACTAGTTCTAGAAATTATTTCTCATTACGATATTTTACAAAATAAATAGCTTGTATTCTAATTTCAAACAGCCAAGTTTGGCTGTTATTTTAATTATCCAGTTGTTATTTTAATATCTCGGAAGAAAGGGCGTTTTAAAAAGTAAAACAAAAGACTTCTAATTATTTTTATGTAATCAAATATAATATTGCAGAAAGCATTTTCGAGAATTTTTCGGGCTATATTTCCTGAGGACTCTGTGGAGAGCAAACGTCTCACAGCAGCTGCACTGCGGCTGGTGTGGTTTGCTAGCTGCACTGTAGCTGGAAGGAAGGCACTACAGAGGGTTATTAAAACAGCACAGAGCATCATAAACACTCAACTACCCTCCCTGGAAGACATTTACAAGGCCCGATGTTTACGCCGGGCGACAAACATCACACAGGACTCATTCCACCCTGCCAACCACCTTTACACTCTGCTGCCCTCTGGGAGGCGATACGGGTCTTTGAAGGCCCGCACTTGCAGACTAACTAACAGTTTCTACCCACCTGCCATTAGAGAACTTAACTCAAACAGATAACACTACGGGCAACACTACACAATTCGGGGTGCAAATAAAAATTTGTCTGCTAGAATGTGCAATATAATGTGCATTTTTTATTATCTATTACTTATTTTATGCATTGATCTTGTAGTAAATATAAATGTGAGAGTAAATGGTTGTTTGTGTTATTGTGTTTTGTTCTTTTTTAATCTTTTTATCCTGTGTCTTTTATTGTTTACCATTGAAGGGGATGCACATGAAATTTTGTTGTACAGTTGATGTACAATGACAAATAAATGGATTTGATTTGATTTTGATTTGAATTGTAGATATAAACATTATTTGTGGCTGTGTGGAATGATCTTCCTGCAGAAGTGGTGGAGGCAGGATCGATTTTAACATTTAAAAGTAAAATGGATAGGTATATGGACGGGAAGGGAATGGAGGGGTTTGGTCTGAGCGCAGATAGATGGGACTAGGGGAAAATGTGGTGGGTCTCTGGAACTCTCTGCCACAGAGGGTAGTTGAGGCCAGTTCATTGGCTATATTTAAGAGGGAGTTAGATGTGGCCCTTGTGGTTAAGGGGATCAGAGGGTAGGGAGAGAAGGCAGGTACGGGATACTGAGTTGGATGATCAGCCATGATCATATTGAATGGCAGTGCAGGCTCGAAGGACCGAATGGCCTACTCCTGCACCTAATTTCTATGTTTCTATGTTTCTAAAATGAATGGTCGGCACGGACTGGAAGGGCCGAGAAGGCCTGTTTCCGTGCTGTAATTGTTATATGGTTATATATGGTTATTATTGCCCTTTAACGAGTTAAACTTAGTATCAGGAAACATGAAATACAATTTATGCTCAAATGTCCAAAATGTTAGGGTAATGCAATGGGGCAGCTAGTAGTACTTTTTGCCTCATGGCTCCAGTGACATGAGGGGTTGTATACACTTTCCTGTGGCTGTGTGAGCTTTTCCAAGGTGCACCGTGTCCTCCCACATCCTAAAGGTATGTGGCTTGGTAGGTTAATTTTCCACTGTCACTTGCTCCTATGTATAAGTGAGTGGTAGAATCTGAGAGGAATTGATGCGATTGTTGTTGTGGGGAATGGGCAGAATTAAATAAAATGACTGTATGTAGGTGCTTGATCGTGGACTCCTTGGGCCAAAGGGCCTGGTTCTGACTATTGTTTGAAAATTTGTTTGATTTAGTTCTCTTCTTAGCATCTTAGCTTGTTAAACACTATCGTGTTCTTTTTTTATTCGTATGGCTGTATGGTGACACCCAAATTTCACTGTACCAATTGGTGCATGTGGCAATAAATGTCTCTTGAATCTTGAATCTTGAATAGATAAAGTGGATATGTTTCATCATCCAACGTGATGATCTCCCAAATCATGAGCAGCAAAACATTGTGTACCGGAGTGCGTCCTTTTTGTTCTGCTTCATTATTGACCAAGAATTGGGTTGGATTGTTGTATCAATATACTGCCTCTTCTATTCAGTATTTTTAATATTTAACAACAAATGATTTTCTCATCTAAGTGTTATATTGTAATTAATCTGGGGTTTGAATTTAAACCAATATCTCAATAATTAGTAGCTTTGTTCTGTGTATTAATGCTATAAAATAATTTTTTACTCTTTTCTTGTTTCACTAGCAAGTTCAGTGGCATTGTCCTCTTTGCCTGTATCATCGAATACCACTTCATCAGTGTTGTCATGGGCTAGAATTGTTTCACAAGCACCTAAGAAGCCAGTTTTTAGTTCAGCTCCACCAAAGACACATGCACATAATGTTGCTCAGGTCAGGATGGAACCAAATTTCTTGGTTATTTTACATGTGTAACAAAATTATTCTCACTTTTATTTGTTGTTGTGATCAAATATGAAATGCAAAATTATTGCAGAGACATGAAGAAACAAAGGTGAAAGAAACAACTGGAAAAGTGAAAAAGAAGAAAAAGAAAAAGAAGCCAAAAGAAACTGATGACACTCCCAAACAAATTGAGCCAAAGATAACCATACAGGAGCTGCCTCGATTTGAGGTACTTGACTTTGTATTTTAGTATTTAATTTGGTGGTGTTTGAGATGGTGTGTACTGGTAAGTTATTTTGCTTGAATGTGGTGGTTGTTTGTGGGCCAGAACTGAATTGCCATGTATTTCCTTCACATGAGAAATCTACTGTTCTTATCCAATCTGACGTACTTGCAACTCCAGACTCAATGTGCATAAACTCTTTATTGTTCCATTATTGAGGAGACAGTTGGGGATGGACAGTAAATGCGTCACTTCCAACCAAATTCTTATCCTGTGAACAAATAAGCCCCTTGAGCAACAGGGTTTGCATCTTTATATGTCACAGTTTGGTGATATATACAATATTAAGCATACATTTGGGAGAGACTATGACTAAGCTTTGAACGTTTGGCCAGTAAGGTCAGACCTAGTCAGATATAAGTCAGATGGGTCAGTGGGTACGCTGCGAGTCAGCTGCCCTGCCAGCAGCGTGTTCGTTAATTCTGTTTTTTTTAGTGTGTCCAAATGTTTGTTTTAGTGTCTCGTGTAGGGGGTGGGAAGGGAAAAGGGGGGGACCGCTTTCGGTTGCCTCCTTGACGGAGAGGAGATTTTTTCCATGTCACCTCCCTCATGGCCTAACAGCATGGGTTGGAGCGTCTTTCCCGGAGTCGGAACCAGAGCTACAGCAGCGGGCGCAGCGTGGACTTTTTCCATCACGGAGAGGAGTGCTCCGATCGCTGGCCTGGTGACTTTGACATCATGGGGCTGTGGTCTGCGCAGTTTCTAGCTGCGGGTGTGGCATGGACTTACCATCCGGAGTCTTGGATTCCTTGCCGGGGATCACCGGAGAAGAGCTCCGACCGCCGGCTTGCATCCTATAACATCCTGAAGCCGCGGTCTCTGGTAAGAAAGTGCAGAATCAGGCACTCCAAGCCGCGGAGTGTGTTGGACCATCCCGACATCGGAGTTTGGATCATCCCAACGAGAGGGCCTGTACATCGGGCCGTCCATAGTGGCGACTACGGAGGGTTCATGGCCCCGACCACAGATGAACAAAGGAGGAGGACTGGCTGAACTTTGTGCCTTCTACCACAGTGAAGAATGCTGTGGTGGATGTTTGTGTTAAGTGTACTTAAGTGTATCGCTGCTAGCAAATTCATTTCACTGCACCTTCGGCTGCATGTGGCGAATAAAATTGCCTTTGACTTTGATATAAATTGTAAATGCTGACCTGTAACTGTCCCAACTACTGCCAGCCAAAACTTAAGGAATTCTTATTTATTTAGATATCTGATCCATATACATTTGGTTAGTTCAAGAATCAAGAGTGTTTTATTGTCATATGTCCCAGATAGAACAATGAAATTCTTACTTGCTGCACCACAACAGAATATGTAAACATAGTACACTGTAAATAATATGATAAATGAGAGAGAAGAAAAAAAATGTCAGTGCGTGTATATATACACATACTCACATAAATGTGTGTGTGTGTATATATATATATATATATATATATATATATGTACTCAAAAAACAAACAATAATGGTGCAATAATAATAATAATCTATTGTAGTTCAGAGTTTATATGAGGTTGTAGTGTTTGGTAGCCTGATGACAGTAGGGAAGAAGCTGTTCCTGAACCTGGACGTTACAGTTTTCAGGCTCCTGTACCTTCTTCCCGAAGGCAGTGGTGATAACGTTGGCTGCCTTTTTGAGGCAGCGACTACGATAAATCCTTTTGATGGTGGGGAGGTCAGAGCCAGTGATGGACTAGGCAGTGGTCACAACTTTTTGCAGTCCTTTCCACTCCTGGACGTTTAAGTTGCTGAACCAGGCCATGATGCAACCAGTCAATATGCTCTCTACTGTGCACCTGTCGAAGTTCAAGAGAATCCTCTTTGACATGCCGAATCTCCATAATCTTCTCGGGAAGTAGAGGCGCTGATGTGCCTTCTTTATAATTGCATCAGTGTGCTGGATCAAGGAAAGATCTTTGGAAATATGCATGCCCAGGAATTTGAAGTTTTTGACACTCTCCATCATCGTCCCATTGATATAAACGGGATTGTGGTTCCTCAACCTTCCTCTTCCAAAGTCCACAATCAGTTCTTTGGTTTTACTGATATTGAGAGCTAGATTGTTGTTCTGGCACCATTTGGTCAATCAATCTCACTTCTATACTCTGACTCTTCACCATCTGTAATTCATCCCACAATGGCGGTGTCGTCGGCGAACTTGAAGATGGAGTTCGCACTGTATCCGGCTACACAGTCATGAGTATAGAGTAAAGCAGCGGGCTGAGCACGCAGCCTTGAGGTGCTCCTGAACTGATTATCACTGAGGATTAAATATTTTTGCCAATTCACACAGACTGTGGTGTGTGGATGAGTAAAGATCCAATTGCAGACGGATGCGCAGAGATCTAGTTACGTGAGCTTGGTAACCAGCTTGGAGAGGATGATGGTATTGAACGCCGACCTGTAGTCTATAAACAACAGTAAGTGTTTTCATTGTCCAATTGATCCAGTGCGGAGTGGAGAGCCAGTGAGATCGCATCCTCCGTGGACCTATTGTGACGGTAGGCGAACTAGTGGATCAAGGTTCTTGAAGTAGGAGTTGATATGCCCCATAACCAACCTCTCAAAGCACTTCATCACCACGGACCACCACTGGTCGACCACCACTGGTCGATAGTCGTTGAGGCACGTCACCTTATTCTTCTTGGGCACCTGTATTATTGATTCCCTCTTAAAGCAGGTGGGAACTTCAGTAGTGAGAGGTTGAAAATGTCTACAATAACTCCAGCCAGTTGGTCTGCACAGGTTTTGAGAACTCGACGGGGTATGCTATCAGGTCCAGACGGTTTCCGAGGGTTCACCCCCCTAAAGGATCTTCTGACGTTGGCCTCTGTGACTGTGACTGTAATACCATCAGGGCGTATGGGGGTTCGGGAAGGCACATCAGCGTTCTCCCTGGAACACTTTGAGCTCGTCAGGGAATGATGCATCGCTGTCGCTTGAGCTGCCTCCTGATTTCACCTTGTAGGAGGTGATGGCGTTCAAGCCCTGCCACAGTTCCCAAACATCCACCCCATCCTCCAGCTTTGAGCGGAAGTCCTTTTTGATGGCCTTGTCAAGGTCGAAACTGGACTTCTTATGGACCTCTGCGTCACCAGACCTGAATGCCCGGGATCTCGTCTTCAGAATAATGCGGATCTCCTGGTTCATCCAAGGCTTCTGGTTAGGATACACTCAGAAGATTTTTGTAGGAGCACAGTCCTCCACACATTTCCTTATGAAGTCTGTAACGACAGTGACGTTTTCATTGAGGTCCGTTTGCAAGTTCTTGAACATTGCCCAGCCTACTGACTCGAAGCAGACCTGTAGTTGTTCCTCTGCCTCCCCAGACCGGCTCTGTGCATTCCCCGCCTCTGGGGGTGCACTCTTCAGTTGCTGCCTGTTTGCAGGAAGAAGCAGCACCGCTGAATGGTCGGATTTCCCGAAGTGAGGGCGAGAGATAGAGCGATAGGTATCCTTGATGGTCGTATAGCAGTGGTCAAGGGTGTCTAATCATCTGGTGCTGCAGGAGACATGTCGATGATAGTTTGGGAGTGAGGTTTGGGTCATGTAGGGGGGGTGCACATAAGGTCATCGGGTCAAAGAGCAGCTCAATCCTTCTGGAGGACATGGTATCCTCCGGCATACACCCTTAACACAAAATGCGTACTTTCAAAAAAACACCAAAATGGTCAATTTTTTGCGCTGTAAATAATTGTGGAGGGTGACTGAGCACTCTGAACCAAATGCTTTGGTATCTTTGCTCTGAACCAGAGCACCAAGGTGTAAACAGCCGAAGAAGCGCATCCCTCGGGACGACCCCCACTCTCCCCCCAGGGTCAGCGCTGTCCGACCACGGCCGCCCTCCACCCACCTGCCCCCTGTGCGGCTGCACTGCGGGTCGGCAGCGCCCACACACAGGGATGGGTAGAGTGGGGCCGCGGCTCCAGGCAGCGGACGCACGGGGATGAAAACACGTCAATGTCCCCGTCAGCTGCAGCAGAATTAGGGACAGTCTGGTCCCTCCGCCCACCCAGAGTCATTGACCGCGCAGCACCGGCACCCCGACCTGCACATTTAAGAATTTTGGTGACTCGGATTCAAGGTTTTACAGAGGCTTTGATAGTTTCCTCTGGGAATAATTAGCATGTCGATTTGAAGTTTGGAAGCTATTAGTCAATTAATTAGCAAGATGCGAGGCACCTTGGATATCTTGATAGTATAATAAGAAGGGAAGGCCATCCGTGGCAACAATGTCTTGCAGTTGTGAAATCTGCAGGTGCATGGGAGAGGAGCACCAACAGAAGGGCTGAGGTTGCAGCGCAGAGGACTACACTCAGGCTCAACTTTCTGGAAAAGGTGCCCTTACACAAGTTGAGATTGTTATGTCAAGAGCACTAACTTTGTCAATTCTGTGTTTGTTTTGTTTCCATTGTCACTATTTGCAAGGATCCTGTTGATTTAGATAATTCAGCACAATATAAAATCAAAGATGCAGCAAATTGGAGTCAAAGAAGTGAAATAATTTGCTTGGAAAAGTTCAGTTTTGTGTATTAAGCAGCATCAAATAAGTGATTGGATATGGGCTTTGAACAACACTAGAGGGCACTACAGCCTTTTGATTGCAATTATTTTAGTAAAGAATGTTATATTAAACAAGGTTTCTTTTTTCCCCATTTCACTTTTCACATGACATGTGGTGGCACATTGAGCTGTCATTAATTATTTTTGTATCTTCCAATGTCTATTAGAATTTTAAAGTTTACACTTTACCTATGAATTAAGAAATTTGCATTTGAGAACCAGTTTCATATCATAAGGTCATACGTGATAGGAGCAGAATTCGGCCATTCGGTCCATCAAGTCTATTCCGCCGTTCAATTATGGCTAATCTATCTCGTCCTCCTAAACCTATTCTCCTGCCTTCTCCCCATAACACCTGACACCTGTACTAATCAATTATCTATCTCTGCCTTGAAAATATACATTGACTTGGCATCCACAGCCTTCTTTGGCAAAGAATTCCACAGATTCACCACCCTCTGACTAAAGAAATTCCTCCTCATCTCCTTCCTAAAGGAACGTCCTTTAATTCTGAGACTATGACTTCGAGTCCTAGACTCTCTCACTAGTGGAAACATCCTCTCCACATCCACTCTATCCAAGACTTTCAACTTGCTATACGTTCCAATGAGGTCCCCCCTCATTCTTCTAAACTCCAGCAAGTACAAGCCCAGTGCTGTCAAACGCTCATCATATGTTAACCCACTCATTCCTAGGATCATTCTTGTAAACCACCTCCTAGGCCCTCTCCTGAGCCAGCATATCCTTCTGCAGATATGGTGCCCAAAATTGCTCACAGTACTTCAAATGCGGCCTGACCTGCACCTTATTGAGCCTCCGCATTACATCCCTGTGTTTGTATTCTATCCCTCTTGAAATAAATGCTAGCATTGTGTTTGCTTTCTATTATTCTAATATTCTGCAAATGACAACTATAACAATTTACATAATTGTAAAAAAGCAATATTAAATATTTCCCGGTTGGTTAATCTTGTTTGGTTGAGAGCAAATTTCATCAGCGACAAGGAGACTGCCTTTAATTTTTTTTTCTGAACGTGAGCATTGCTGGCAAAGTCATTATTTGTTTCCCATATCTAAATTACCTTCAAAACATAGAACCAACGCATTTATCTGTATGGTGAAAGTATTGTCAGAGTACCGTTGGATGTGGCGTTCCAGGATTTAGACCCTGTGGCAGGAAGGAACATGGATTAAACTCCAAGTCAAGAAATTTGGGGGTATTTCCATGCTTCTGTTAACCTTGTCATTCTTGGAAGAGTCTGTGGTTTGGGACATCCTGGCATCGGCAAAATAGATGATGCATACTGCAGCTATGGTCATAGAGTATAGGAACAGGCATTATCCATGCTAACCACCAAGTATCTACCATACTATGTTGGTATTTACCAGTTCTGGGTCTGTAAATGCTATTTACCAGTTCTGGGTCTGTGGCCTTCCATGCCTTTTAAGTGCTCATCGAGAAACTTGATTGTCTTACCACCTTCTGGGTGGAAAGAATGAACTTGCTTATATCCTCTCTGTCTTTTTTACACACCTCCGCTATAGGGAAAGGTTTACTCTGTCTACCCTATCTGTGCTCATCATAATTTTGGTCCCTCCACAACCATCACCACTCCAAGCAAAACAAACCCAGCCTATCCTGTTTCTTACATGTAACTGAAACCTTCCATCCCAGGCAACATCTTGGAGAATCTTCTGGGCACCCTCTCCAGTGCAATCATGTCCTCTTTCTGCACTGAGACAACTAGAACTGTACATAGTGTTTCAGATGAGGCCTCACCACTGTTTTAGAAAGCTGTACCATAACTTCCCAGCAAAATTCTATGTCCCAACTAATGAAGGTTAGTTAGCATTCTGGAAGCATTAATTGCTACTCTTTTTATGTATTGCCTTTGGGGATTTTATGACTTTTACTCTAAGGCTGTCCTGTTCCTCACTATATATAATTTTTTAGTCATTTGCACAATCACTAATTGTACCTCCCCATAAACATCCGAGTCATTAATGTATGCAACAGTCTCTGTACTGATCCCCGTGGTACACAACTGATCACAAGCTTCCAATCTCAAAAAAACAACCCTTCATCGTCACCTTCTGCCACCTATTATCAAGTTAGTTTTGGATTCAAATTGTCTTGGATCCTACGGGCTGTAAGATTCTTGGATCAGCCTTCCATGTGGAATCTTGTCAAATGTCTTACTAAAGTGTCTGTAGACCATAACAATCATGCGCCGATCATCTGTGTACAGTGGCTTGGAAAAGTTTTCATACCCCTTGAGCTTTTCCACATTTTGTCACGTTACAACCACAAACGTAAATGTATTTTATTGGGATTTTATGTGATGGACCAACACAAAGTAGTGCATAATTGTGAAGTGGAAGGAAAATGATACATGGTTTCCAAATTTTATTACAAATAAAAACTGAAAAGTGTGGCGTGCAAAAGTATTCAGCCCCCTTTACTCTGATACCCCTAAATAAAATCCAGTGCAACCAATTGCCTTCAGAAGTCACCTAATTAGTAAATAGAGTGCACTTGTGTGTTATCTAACCTCAGTATAAATGCAGCTGTTCTGTGAAGGCCTCAGAGGTTTGTTAGAGAACATTAGTGAACAGACAGCACCATGAAGCCCAAGGAACACACCAGACAGGTCAGGGATAAAGATGTGGAGAAGTTTAAAGCAGGGTTAGGTTATAAAAAAATATCCCAAGCTTTGAACATCTCACGGAGCACTGTTGAATCCATCATCCGAAAATCGAAAGAGTATGGCACAAATGCAAACCTACCAAGATATGGCCGTCCACCTACACTGACAGGCCGGGCAATGAGAGCATTTATCAGAGAAGCACCCAAGAGGCCCATGGTAACTCTGGAGGAGCTGCAGAGATCCACAGCTCGGGTGGGAGAATCTGTCCACGGGACAACTATTAGTTGTGCACTCCACAAATTGGGCCTTTATGGAAGAGTGGCAAGAAGAAAGCCATTGTTGAAACAAAGCCATAAGAAGTTCCGTTTGCAGTTTGCCACAAGCCATGTGGGGGACACAGCAAACATGTGGAGGAAGGTGCTCTGGTCTGATGAGACCAAAATTGAAGTTTTTGGCCTAAATGCAAAATGTTATGTGTGGCGGAAACCTAACACTGCACATCACCCTGAACACACCATGTCCACTGTGAAACACGGTGGTGGCAGCATCATGCTGTGGGGATGTTTTTCTTCAGCAGGGACAGGGAAGATGGTCAGAGTTGATGGGATGATGGATGGAGCCAAATACAGGGCAATCTTGGAAGAAAACTTTGTAGAGTCTGCAAAAGACTTGAGACTGGGGCGGAGGTTCACCTCCAGCAGGATAACAACCCTAAACATACAGCCAGAGCTACAGTTGAATGGTTTAGATCAAAGCATATTCATGTGTTAGAATGGCCCAGTCAAAGTCCAGACCTAAATCCAATTGAGAATCTCTGGCAAGATTTGAAAATTGCTGTTCTCAGACGCTCTCCATCCAATCTGACTGAGCTTGAGCTATTTTGCAAAGACGAATGGGCAAAATGTTCAGTCTCTAGATGTGCAAAGCTGGTAGAGACATACCCCAAAAGACTTGCAGCTATAATTGCAGCGAAAGGTGGTTCTACAAAGTATTGACTCAGGGGGGCTGAATACTTTTGCACACCACACTTTTCAGTTTTTTATTTGTAATAAAATTTGGAAACCATGTATCGTTTTCCTTCCACTTCACAATTATGCACCACTTTATGTTGGTATATCACATAAAATCCCAATAAAATACATTTACGTTTGTGGTTGTAACGTGACAAAATGTGGAAAAGTTCAAGGGGTATGAAAACTTTTGCAAGCCATTTTCTTCCAAAAATATATCAGTCGGGTTAATCAGCTGCTCCTAGTTTACAATTACCAGGTCGTTTTTAATAATATTAAAATCAGCCTTTCGCTATTTGCAGAACCATCCTTTCCCGCTCCATAATTACCTCACCCATGCTGGTTTCATTCCCTTTGATTAAATCTAGAACTGCCCCATCCACTGAATGCACTTTAAAAATTCCATTCACACTAGATGATTCCAGTGAATATTAAGGGCGGGACAGTAGCGCAGCAGTAAAGTCGCTACCATACAGCCCCTGGAGACCCGGGTTCGATCCTGATTACAGGTGCTGTCTGTACGGAGTTTTACGTTCTCCCTGTCACATTGTGGGTTTTCTCTGGGTGCCCCGGTTTAGACTATAGGTGCAGAAGTAGGCCATACGGCCCTTCATGCCAGCACCATCATTCAACGTGATCATGGCTGATCATCCACAATCCATACCCCGTTGCTGCCTTCTCCCCATATCCCCTGACTTCGCTATCTTCAAGAGCGCTATCTAGTTCTCTCTTGAAAGTTTCCAGAGAACCAGTCTCCACTGCTCTCTGAGGCAGAGAATTCCAGAGACTCACAACTCTGTGAGAAAAAGTGTTTCCTCATCTCCGTTCTAAACGGCTTACCCCTTATTCTTAAACGGTGGCCCCTGGTTCTGGACTTCCCCAACATTGGGAACATGTTTTCCCCCCCTTTAGCATGTCCAAACCCTTACAAATCGTATATGTTTCAATAAGATCCCCTCTCATCCTTCGCCCACAATCGAAAGATGTATGTTAATTGGCTTCTGTAAATTGGCCTAGTGTGTTGGATAGTACGTGTACAGGATGTTCAATGGTCGGCTCGGACTCGGTGGGCCGCAGGGCCTCTTTCCACACTGTAACTCGAAAGTCTAAAATTAGGAAAATTTCAATCCCCTGTACAATAATCTAATTTCCTCTCTATAATCTATTATAGTCTACTATAATCTCAAATACTTCTCTGTGATTTGCCTAGATATCTGTTCCTTTATTTCCATCTAACTGTTGGGTGCCAATCAGTCTTCATTCAACCTTCATTGGAGGTTGAGGGGAAACATTAGAGAAATATATCAAATTATGACAGGCATAGATAGGGTAGACAGTCAGAACCTTTATCCCAGGGTGGAAATGTCCAACACTAGAGAGCATAGCAATAAATTGAGAGGGATAAAGTCAAATGGAGATGTGCGGGGCAAGTTTTTTACACAGAGGCTGGTGGAAGCTTGGATACATTGCCAGGGGTGGTGGCAGATACAATATTGGCATTTAAGATGTGCACATGGAAGTGCAGGGAATAAAAGGATACGGATTACGTGTAGGCAGATGAGATCAGTTCCGCTCGCCATCACGTTCGCTACAAACATTGTGATTCCTGTGCTGCACTGTTCCCTGTTCTATGTAGGTGCAAGCTGGCCTGCTTGTACAGGTACAACATATCCTGGAAACATTCCTAAACATCCCAAAAATATGAAATAGCTTTCCTATTTCATCCCATTAGCCACACATTAAGTAGATCATCATCCTGTTTCTACCTAACTCCCTAAATTCATGTTCTGCCTATGTTGTGGATACTGATGTACCAAAACTGTTCACCCTCCACCTTGCAGCTACTACTGGACATCTCTGGCCCCAGCACCAGGAGGCAGCATATCATTAAGAGTCTTTTTTGTGACCACAGAATTCACTTGCGATCGGGTCTCCGATATCTATTGTCCTCCTCCTGTTTTTCCTCTGTAGTTGTGCGGCAGCGGCAACTATTATGCAACAAACTTGGCTTTTTCAAAGAGACCAATCTCCACAATATTGTTCAACTTGGTATATCTGGTTGAGATGGGGATGACAACAGGTGATGCCTGCAATACCTGCTTGTGCTTACAATTCTTCTTGGTCGGCCACTGTTTTTCTGCCTCTGCAGCTATTATTTACAGTGTGATCAGCTCTCTATAAATGCTATCCACAATATTCTCATTGTTGCCGATACGCCGTAGTGAATCCATCTGCATCTCCAGCTGGGTATTGTGGTCAGTCATAAGCCACAGCTGCACACTTGTTGCACTCAAGGACACTGGAGGTCTCTGATTTCCTGCATATTGCAAGAGGAACTTTCTGTGGGTCTGAGTTCTACTACCCTTGCACTCATCACTTAGTTATGTTCGTTTAGTTTAGAGTACTGGTTACACATGTAACAACCTTCTATTTTAAAGGCCTACTCTAAAGTTCCTGTCAGAGTTAAAGATAAACATAACTTACACTTGCTGTAGTCCACACTCTGTGACTGCTGCACTTCAGCACCAGGTGCAAAACAGTGGTTTCTGTATCTTTCTCTATCTACTATGACAGCTCTAGTCCAAACAACATAACTTGAATTGACTTAATGATGAGCTGGAGGTAGAGGGATTTTATGTTCAGTGTCGGGGCTCTCGCTTAACTTTTTTTTCCCTGTTGCCAGCCGGGCAACCTTGGCAGCTTTTTAGGTTGCCAAATGACAGTTTAGGTGGTCATTTAAGATGGCTTGCATGACGCGTGCGATAATGTGCTCGGCCGAAGTGCGTAGTTACCAGTCGGAAGTATGCTCAATGAAGCAGTCACATATTATTTCTGCTTCAAATAAAGTCACAAACTAAACATATTCACCGATCAATACATGATATATACCACAATGACATGCTGCAAAATTATAATACAGTATCTTAGCTCTTTATACACATTGCAATTAATGCAATTTCTATTATTTCTTTTCACTTCCAACCAAAAATGTGGTTGGATTATTCAGTGTATGATCAACTTGTGTCAATAAATCCTGGACCATGCTAACATATATGCTTAACCACTACAGATTGATGCAAGCATGTTTTCTGTGAAGGACCGAAAATTATCATGACTTGGCCACAGCATGGGTCGTTATTGCTATTGGTACAGAAACACTCTTGCTTCCCACATAATTTATCCACAACACAATATGCTGGTTGCAAGGAATTTTATAAAGGCATTTTATGATAATAGCTGTTAAAACTGACTGTACCCATCTGACAGGTTAAACATTACACTAACTGACAAGAGATGGCCGAAGGACATAACTGCAGCAAATGTTCTTTTGGTAATATGTTTAAAGGTGTCAAAACGCCACATTACCGGACATTCAGATTAGATGTATGTGTTGCGAACAGCAATGAAGATACTGAGTTTGTAAGCACCAAATTTAAAAATAATTGTTGATAAACGCTCTTTCTATCATTCCCACTTCAGAATTAACATTATGATGTATATGACCGACCGTAGAAGTAAAACCTGAATAAATCCAACGTGTAGTTGTGGATGTTACTCATTAAATAACTACAGTACTGATACTCCATATTAAGAGTATTGATTTGCAATAATTAAGAGTATTGATTGAGGCAGGAATGGGGATCAGTGCGGGATTGAGAGGAGGGGTCTCAGGATAAGGGGAGTGGAGGGGGGGACGTACTAGAGAGAGAGAGAGAGAGAGAGAGAGAGAGAGGAGAAGAGGCAGAGGTGGTGGGAAGGAAGGTCAGCGCTCCTCGGACAACACCGGCATCATCGCTGCCTTGGCCGTCCCTGTCCATCGCCAAGTGCCGCCGCCAAAGGGGGAGGCACTTGGGATCTCCTCTCCTCCGTCAACCAACAGGAAGGTGCGGGGCCGAGCGGTGCAGATGCTTCAGATGGCGGAAGGGGGCCTCTCTGCCTCCCTGCATGCCTCCCTCCATCCCTCCCTCCTCCCGGCCTCGGCGTGCGGGAGGGTTTGTTTTGAAAGCGCCGTTGGCAGAGTGGCAGGCAGCGGCCGCTGATGGGAGATGGGAGGAGGAGGAGATGGAGCCGCCGCTGCTGCTGTGCGGGACCGTCATTCGCTCCAACCCTCCATCACTCCACACTTAGCATCACGTTCCATTTCTCCAGAGATGCTGCCTGACCCGCTGAGTTACTCCAGTTTTTTTTGTGTCTATCTTCCGTATAAACTAGTATCTGCGTGCCTAGCCGTGCCGTGGGGGGGGGGGGGGGGGGGGGGCAGTGATGGAAGTCCAACTCCACTTGCCTTGTTTCTGCTCCCCCTCTCCCTCCCCCTCCCCCTCTTCCTCCCCCTCTTCCCCCCCTCCCCCCCCCTCCCCCCCCCTCCCCCCCCTCCCCCCCCCTCCCCCCCCTCCCCCCCCTCCCCCCTTCCCCCCCCCTTCCCCCCTCTCCCCCCCCTCCCCCCTCCCCCCCTTCCCCCCCCCCTCCCCCCCTCCCCCCTTCCCCCCCCTCCCCCCCCTCCCCCCTCCCCCCCCTCCCCCCTCTTCCCCCCCCCCCCCCCCTCTTCCCTCTTCCCCCTCTTCCCCCCCTCCCCCTCTTCCCCAGTGTGATGGAAGGCAAACATCAAACTGTGCTAAGTGTGGGTCTTAGGTTTTTTTTGTAATGTAAAAAACTGTAGAAAATGCAATTTTGTTCAAACCAAGTTGTTTGAACGACAATAAAAGGCATTCTATTCTATTCTCTCCAGATATGCTGCCTGTCTCGCTGAGTTATTCCAGCTTTATGTGTCTATCTTCAGTTTAAACCAGCATCTGCAGTTCCTTCCTACACTCTTTGTTTAGCGAAACAGGTCCTATTCTCATCATATTATTCACCTCAACTATGTGTTTTCTTCACCTCTGTTGCTGCAGCGAATACAATCCCAGCCCCTCAAATCTTTCTTCAAAGTGCAAAAAAAATTCCAGCCCTGCCAACATTTTCATAAATCGCCCCTGGATCCTCTCCAGAGCAATTGCACCCATTCTACAATCTATCATAGTCTTACAGCATGGAAACAGGCCTTTCATCCTAATTTGTCCATGCAGATGAAGATGCCCCATCTAAACTAGTCCCATTTATCGAAATTTGGCCCATATCCCGTTAGTTTTTGTGTATGTGTGTGTGTGTGTGTGTGTTAGTTTGTTAGTTTGTGAGGGAAAGTGTGTGTTAGTTTGTGAGGGAAAGTGTGTGTTAGTTTGTGAGGGAAAGTGTGTGTTAGTTTGTGTGGGAAAGTGTGTGTCAGTGAAGCAGCGACAACACCCGGAGTGAGCGGAGACTTGGCGATGTCTGGGGAGCGTTTCCCCCTCTCCCCCCCCCCCCCCCCCGGGGAATGCAGGCCGGCCCAGGTGCTCTGTGCTGGAGTCGGGGAGGTGAGGGACAGTGACCCGGGGATCGGGTATCGGAGCGGAGCCTTAGTCTGGGATTAGCTCTGGAGGCAGCACCGACGCCCCCACTCACCCGGTCCGCTTCTGGCTCCGGGCCGGGGTTAAAACTCCATGGGGTATGGAAAGATCGGCCAACGAACCGAGGGAAGTGATGGTGGGAGGTGTGAGCGGTGCCTCAGGAGTCGGTGCTGGGACCACCGGCCTGTCTCACCTATCACACCATCTGCACGGGAATGTGTTGTTTAGTTTAGACTCTAAACTACTTCTCCCCCCCCCCCCCCCCCCCCCCCCAAATTATCCCACGGGCCAGGTTGGACCCTTTCGCGGGCCAGTAGTTTGACACCCCTGCTTTAAACCAATGTCCTCTAGTTCTTGAATCACAAAAAGACCATGCACTCACCTTATATATTCCCCTCATGATTTTTACTCCCCTCTAAAACAATTTTTGCTTTATTTTGAATTTCCAGCACCTGCGGAGTTAGGTTCCACGAATGTGAAATGGAATCATTAGTACTGCAGTTACATTGCCATTTTAAATGTTTAAGAAAGAACTGCAGATGCAGGAAAAATCGAAGGTAGTCAAAAATGCTGGAGAAACTCAGCGGGTGAGGCAACATCTATGGAGCGGTAGACAAAAATGCTGGAGAAATGCTTGAGCCTGAAGAAGGGTCTCAACCCGAAACGTCGCCTATTCCTTCGCTCCATAGATGCTTCCTCACCCGCTGAGTTTCTCCAACATTTTTGTCTACCGTGGCATTTTAAATAGTGTACGATGGGCTTAAGCCAATCAAATTGCTCGTCTTTACGGGGAAATCCCGCCGACAGAAAACTATTCTCATTGGTGAGTGTGGAGAAGACCTGGAAGCCTTGGGCGAATTTAATAGTTTGTGACTTTATTTATTTATCTTTTAACATTTTTTTGAGCGTGAGAAATTCTGTGATCAGAGTGCGAGCATGAGAATCTCGTGAAATGCGTGAGAGTTGGTAGCCCTGCATGAATGTTCATTGCCAGTTATCCACCCATGCTAGATTGTCGTCAAGGCCTAGTTACACAAAGGCTTGGACTGCTCCATCTTCTGGTTGCAAATGGAATTGAACATTGTGAAATCATAATGGAACATCTCCATTTCTGATGGAAGATCACTGATGAAATAGCTGCAGCTATTTGGACCCAAGATGTTGCCCTGGGTGCCCCTGCAGTGATTTTGTGGGCATTCCATTGTGCTGCTTCAACCACCAGAAGGTTTAAAACCTTGAAGTCCATTGACGTCAGTTTTATCAGGATTCTTTGAAACCACACTTGATCAAATGGAGCTTTGATGTCAAGGGCAGTCATTCCCACTTTGCTTTTGAAATTCAGATCTTTTAGACACACAGCAGAGATTAAGTCTTGAGCAAAGTGGTCTTTGGTGCTGTTGAAACAATGATTTGTTGAATCATTGTCACAGGGCATAGATTTGTTGAGTATGTGTCACAGAGCAGAGGACAAAAGGTGGCATAGTTCTGGATCTTTCCAGGCAATTGAACAGCGGCACTTTACATAATTTTCAAAGCTGCAATTCATTACTTTGCTTCTTTATAGGTAATCAAAAGGGAAAAGAATAGTACTCAGAGCTTTCAAATATGTATATTTGAATATACTTTAAAAAAAGTTAAATAGTACAAAGAACAAGAATAGAAGTGATCATCTTGTGCTTTGTTACTGTTCCGTTTATGATCAAGGTCACAAAACATAGAACATAGTACAACACAGGAACAGCCCTTAAAGCCCCCAATGTCCATGGCGTACAAACTTGGGAAACTTTCCTCATTGCCAGATAGATATATGCCAATCTTGTTACTATATTTCAACATATTGGCTAAAGGATGCTTTGTTCTGGAGTGCGAGTCTTCAGAACCTCAGCCAGGCTGATTTTTGCTCGTATTACTTTATTTCTTTGATGTCATGTGCAGTGAATCAAATTGAACAGCAGCACTTTACATAAGTTTCAAATCCGTAAATCTTCTTCATAGGTAATCTCAAGGGAAAAGAAGAGTACTTAGAGCTTTCAAATCTGTGTTTTGAACTGGGTATTTACTTTAAAATTATTTTTTTAACGTTAAATAACACAAAGAAAGAATAGGAATCATTATCTTATGCTTTGTTACTGTTCTGTTTATGATCACAGTCACAACTGTCGGAAGATTGCTTTTTTGGTTATCAATACTTTTAATTTTATTTACACCTATGGTATCTCCATAACTAAATTCTGTGTTTTGAAACCGTTCAACTTTGTTTGATGGATTTGAAGTTGAAACCCAGTGCTCAATCAAAAAATGCTGTTGTGTTATGTAAGCCATGTATGAAACATTAATGTTAGAATATAACTGATTCTTCTTACCTTTGTAGGATGATGAAGAGTTTCCTGATCTGGCATCAGCAGTAGGCACTTCTGACAAAACTAGCAAAGCTGTGCAAAACAAGTTCTTTGCTTATAGCCAAGTTGTGGAAAAACAGTGTGAGGTAGGACAAATTTTGGACACTAAGAACTTTTTAGTACATTATGATATTTTTTTTAATTGCAGGTCAGTTTTGTAAAAATTGTAAAATTGTCTTTTATTTCAATTGGTAGAGAATGTTGAGAATACCATTGAGTCTCAACTAATGTAATAATTGTCGATTTGGAAAATAAATGGAATATATTAGATAAATTGTTTTGCTAACATTTAAATTTTTTATGAGATTTAAGATGTAATTTTTGATGGTTTTACAGTACCTGTGCTAATGCCAGCAAACAATGTGAAACAGTTAATTATGTGTAAAAGTGCTCCACTTGTTTAATATCCCAGCTTAATCTATTCCAATCATATAATTTTTTTTTCCTTTATAGCGGCCTATATTTGTAAAATATTGAGATTTTGCTTTACTTTTACAGATATTAGTGGCTGGGCAACCAGTTTTGCATGTGGCCAGCTCCAGTGGTACTGGTGATGGGCCAGCTCGTCTGGGCCGTGATCAGAAGGCAATTCGGGTTCCGAGGAAAGAATCCGTTCAAGAAAATAGGACCATCAGTCCTCTGAAGAACTCTATGGTTTGTTCAGAACTGTGCATCTGTATAACTTGAGTAATATTCTTGTACAATCTTAAAAATATCAAAGAAAACCTTGGTCTTTTAACTTACAGTTGTGAAGGAAGTGCTGCCTTGTTGAACCAGTGGAAGCACCCCCATTTTATTTTTGGCCCATGCGGAAAGTGAAGTTACCTTCAAGAGCCAACAGTTCCCATATTTCTGTAAATTTGCAAAATTTTGATTAGTCTCAAACTAGGATTTTTCAGAAATGTCCATGTGAGTATTTTATATGTCAAGAATTACCAAGAAACTTGATTGGCTGGCCAGGTGGACAAGCATGGGCAAATGGAGTTTAATTCAGATGTGCGGTGTTGCACTTTGGAAAATCAAATCTGGGCAGAACCTCCGCAGTGAACTATAGGGCCATGGGGAGTGTTTAGAGCAGAGGGATCAAGGAGTACAATTACATAGTTCCATGACAGTGGCGTTATAGGTAGATAGTGTAGTGCAGAAGGCTTTTGGCCACTGGACTTCATCAATCAGAATTAAGTGAAGTTGGGACATTATATTACAGTTATACAAAATGTTGCCGAGGTTGAACATGAGTATCGTGTTTAATTTGGAACACCCTGCCAAAGGAATGATGACATTAAACTGGAAATAATATAGTCAAGAGTTAAGTGTGTTTTCTTGTTATATGTCCCAAAACACAACAAGGAAATTCTTACTTGCAGCAGCACAACAGATATGTAAACAGAATACTCTGAAAAAACCATAATAACCACTTTTTTAAAAAAAAGTACAAGTAGATAAAAATGCTGGAGAAACTCAGCAGGTGAGGCAGCATCTATGGAGCGAAGGAATAGGTGACGTTTCGGGTCAAGACCTTTTTTCTGACCCAAAACATCACCTATTCCATCGCTCCATAGATGCTGCCTCACCGCTGAGTTTCTCCAGCATTTTTATCTACCTTCGATTTTTCCAGCATCTGCAGTTCCCTCTTAAACAAAAAAATTGCTGCAGTTGCAGTTCAAGTTTGCATTTATTGTCACTTAACCAACTAAGGTTCAGTGAAATTTGAGTTAACATATAGCTACACTAGGTGAAAAGAACACAATACACACATAAAATAAATTTAACATAAACACCCACCACAGTGGAATCAACATTTCTCACTGTGATGGAAGGCAATAAAGTTCAGTCATCTTCCTCTGTTCACCTGTGGTCGGGGCCTTTGAATGCTCCGCACTTGCTGTCGTCGACAGTCTTCTGGCAATCCTCGGTAAAGGATCCCCGGCTCCACGATGTTAAGTCCGCGCTGCGCCCACGTTGTTAGGCCGAAAAGGGGGGGGGGGGGGCGGAGAAAATCGCATCTCCGACGAGGTAAGTGACTAAAAAAGTTTCCCCCTATTTCCCCCCCCCCCCCCCCACTCCCCACTCCCCACGTAAACTAATCAAGAAACATTGAAACAAACTATTAGAACATACTTAAAATAATAAAAACGGTTGAAAGCATGGCTGGAAATCCCGGGGGTGGGGGGGGGGGGGGGGGGAACGGGACACACACGTCCCCCCCATGTTTTGAAAGGCGGGTGACGTTCCCCCCCCTCAATGATTAGTAATCTGTATTTTCAAAACTCGGTTAAAAAAAGCTATTTAAATTTTTCCGCTTTCTGCGAGACAGTGGGGGTAGGACTGATGATCGAGGGTGCTGATTGGACGAGAGAGACGTCGGTCAGCAGGCAGTGGGGGAATGGACCATGATGATTCAGCGCGATCATTGGAGGAAGCAGGCGGGTGGGACTGAAGATAAAGCATGGTGATTGGAAGAGGGAGACAACCGTTGAGCAAAGATCTTAGAGTGGAATTTGAATCTGCCCATTCGCGGGGCTTTTCATGGCGTGGACGCGAGATTTTCCACCGCCCCGCGGTCCAATTCCTGAATCGAGGCGATCGAGGCTCCAGATGTTGTAGCCCCCGCGAATGGGCTGATTGAAGCCCCATGATTCGGGGCGGACGAAGCTGCTGTTGCTGGAGTTCGGAGTCGTTCACCAACCAGGTCAACTCCCGGTGTTACCGTCCACAGGGTCCACTTTTACCTTGGAGTGTAGGAGGCTGAGAGTGATCTTATAGAGTTGTGTAAAATCATGAGGGAAACAGATAGGGTGAATGCACCCATTTTCCAGGGATAGGGGAATCGAGAACTAGAGGGCAAAGGTTTAAGATGAGAGGAGAAAGATTTTATTAGAACCTGAGATAGGTAAGCTTTTCACAGAGAAGGTAATGGGTATATGGAATGAGCTGCCATAAACAGTAGTTGAAGCAGGTACTATAACCACATTTAAAATACATTTGAACAGGGATATGAATAGGAAAGGTTTAGAGAGATATGGGCAAATGGAACTAGCTTAGATGGGCATCTTGTTTGGCATGGACGAGTTTGGCTAAATGGCCTGTTTCCATGCTCTATGAATCTGAGTCTATGACTGTCCTTTAAGGACCTTGGAAAAATTCCTGTGTGAATAGTGTTTCCCCTGCCTAATGCATTGAAGGGATGTGTTTTTAACTAGTAGATCTTTCCATGCTGCTAATGCCAGTGCCTGCGGTCCTCCAGTCATCACGATAGACCCTTATTCTGTGGAGAAGCAGAGATTACACACTAAATTATCCTAATTAATGTGACTCTTATGGTACCATTGATTTGATTCTTGTTGTCATAACCTAAGCAGAGAACAATTTGGAATCTTGGGTTTTCTGAATTTCTTAGTATGTGGCTGTCCATAGAAATATGTTATTAGCATGAAGCATTTGTTTTGTACAAACAAGGAGATTGCCATAAATTTAATCCACATCTACCTTTCACTGGGTTCTTCAGCTCCAATGCAATGAACAAGTTATCTTCAAGTCAAATAATTAATTTAAAATGCTCTGTCTTTACTTAAATTAATTGAAAACTCTGAACTCCAAAATCAGAATTCATAATTACTACATGTAGTCCAGTTCACATTTGTCTAATGGTGGCTTCCTATGCAATGTGTTCCATATAACTCTAGCATTTACTAATGCAGAAACCTTTTACAAAATGAAATATGTATTATTCTGTAGTAATCCACATGGTCTTCTTGGATCTTTTTACTCATGTTTATACACTAAGGTTAAGTTGGATGTTATATCTTTTTCAAATACTGTCTACCAATATTTTACCAAAAGTAGTTTAACTTGTGTTTCTTTTTAATTTTAATCATTTTTCAACCATTTGCCGATCATACCTGTTTAAGTGTGGTAGGATCATAACTAATGATTATTAATGTATAATAAATTATTTTGATTCCTCATATTCACAGAATGACACTGAAAGTTAATGGCAATAATAGATTCAATTACACAGGAAATAATTCCAATGACGATGACTTGTTTTTGTATAGGAAGTTCCAAAGAAAAGTGGTAAAAAGAGTAAGATCCCCATGCAACTAGATTTTGGTAACATGCTGACTGTCCTAGAGCAGAAACAGCAAGAGAAGTCATCAAAACATACCCCTAAGCCAATAGTATTTGCAGGCAAGTGTTGAAATTATTCTGTTTCATCTCGCCTTTGATCCTATTGTATATTGATTCATTCTGGATCATTTTTATTTTTGTTTTGTTCTCTTGTTTGTAATCGTTCATTGTAGTTGGAGGAGCATTTCCATTGGTTCCCAAAGAACCCACTTCGAAAAGACTGCCTCAGAACTCGAGTCAGGAAAAGGTTCCTCATAATCCCTTGGACTCAAGTGCTCCTTTAGTAAAGCGAGGAAAACAAAGAGAAACCCCAAAGGCTAAAAAACCGACTTCACTAAAAAAGGTTAGTGACATTTAACATTTTCTTCCTGTACTGTTTCATTTAAATTATTAGGCAAGTACACTACATGAGTAGCTGGAGGAAACCACCTTGCCCTGTTTAATCTATATTCTGTAACTGTTAAAGAAATACTGCTGGCAAGGATCTAACATTTGTGCTTTTAAAAGTGACATTTTAATCCAAGCACCTGACATTGAAAAATATTGCTGATGAATGCAAACACTGCACGCAATGTTCTCAAATCTGTAAAACCAGCAAATTTAGTAGTTCCGCAAAAGACAAACATACTTGCATTATTATCAACCTGTATTCTACTCTGCACAAAAGTATGCATCCATTGCTTTCTTTGTGAAATTAATAATAATTCTGGGAGCACTTGATACTTGGCCTAATTAAATGAGTATTGAATTGAAGTATGTAAAGAAAAAATCTGTGGGAGTGCGGGTGTAACAAATTAAGTTTTCCTAAATGCACTTGACTTTACACATACAGTGCCCTCCATAAAGTTTGGGACAAAGACCCGTCATTTATTTATTTGCCTCCGTACTCCACAATTTGAGATTTGTAATAGAAATATTCACATGTGGTTAAAGTGCACATTGTCAGATTTTATTAAAGGATATTTTTATACATTTTGGTTTCACCATGTAGAAATTACAGATGTGTCTAAACATAGCTCCCCATTTCAGGGCACCATAATGTTTGGGACACATGGCTTCACAGGTGTTTGTAATTGCTCAGGTGTGTTTAAATGCCTCCCTAATGCAGGTATAAGAGAGCTCTCAGCACCTAGTCTTTCCTCCAGTCTTTCCATAATCTTTGGAAACTTTTATTTCTGTTTATCAACATGAGGACCAAAGTTGTGCCAATGAAAGTCAAAGAAGCCATTATGAGACTGAGAAGCAAGAATAACACTTAGAGACGTCAGCAAAACCTACTGTTCTAATTCTACAGCAAGACAATGATCCCAAACGTACTGCTAAAGCAACAAAAAATGCGTTTTTCAAAGCTAAAAAATGGTCAATTCTTGAGTGGCTGTCAATCACCCGATCTGAACCCAATTGAGCATGTCTTTTATATACTGAAGTGAATTAACCCCCAAAACAAGCATAAGCTAAAGATGGCTACAATACAGGCATGGCAGAGCATCACCAGAGAAGACACCCAGCAACTGGTGATGCCCATGAATCGCAGACTTCAAGCAGTCATTGCATGCAAAGTATATGCAACAAAATACTAAACATTACTACTTTCATTTACATTGCTGTGTCCCAAACATTATGGTGCCCTGAAATTGGGGGACCATATATAAACACTGCTGTAATTTCTACATAGTGAAACCAAAATGTATAAAAATGGCCTTTATTAAAATTTGACAATGTGCACTTTAACCACATGTGATTTTATTCTATTACAAATCTCAAATTGTGGAGTACAGAGGCAAATAAATAAATGATGGGTCTTTGTTCCAAACATTGTGGAGGGCACTGTAAATGAACAAATATATGGTAATTTGTGATCACAATACCATTAGTTTCAATATAATTATGGAGAGAGTCAGAACTGGACCTAGGGTTGAGATTTTTGATTGGAGAAAGGCTAACTTTGAGGGAATGCGTAATGATTTAAAAGGAGTGAATTGGGACATTTTGTTTGATGGGAAGGATGTAGAAGAGTAATGGAGGACATTTAAAGGGGAAATTGTAAGAGTACAGAATCTTTATGTCCCTGTTCGGTTGAAAGGAAATAGTAGAAATCAGAAAGAGCCATGGTTTTCAAGGGAAATTGGACACTTGGTTCGAAAAAAGAGAGATATCTACAATAATTATAGGAGACATGGAGTAAATGAGGTGCTAGATGAGTATAAAGAATGTAAAAAGAATCTTAAGAAAGAAATAAGAAAAGCTAAAAGAAGATATGAGGTTGCTTAGGCAAGAAAGGCGAAGGTAAATCCAAAGGGTTTCTACAGCTATATTAATAGCAAAAGGATAACGAGGGATAAAATTGGACCATTAGAGAGCCAGAATGGACAGCTGCAGAGCCAAAAGAGATGGGGGAGATATTGAACAATTTCTTTTCTTCGGTATTCACCGAGGAAAAGGATATTGAACTCTGTGAGGTATGGGAAAAAAAGTAGAGTAGCTATGGAAACTATGAGATTCAAAGAGGAGGAAGTACTGACACTTTTGAAAAATATAAAGGTGGATAAGTCTCCAGGTCCTGACAGGATATTCCCTAGGACATTGAGGGAAGTTAGTGTAGAAATAGCAGGGGCTATGACAGAAATATTTCAAATGTCATTAGAAACGGGAATAGTGCCGGAGGATTGGCGTACTGCGCATGTTGTTCCATTGTTTAAAAAGGGTTCAAAGAATAAACCTAGCAATTATAGACCTGTTAGTTTGACGTCAGTGGTGGGCAAAATAATGGAAAGGATACTTACAGATAATATATATAAGCATCTGGATAAACTGGGTCTGATCAAGAACAGTCAACATGGATTTGTGCCTGGAAGGTCATGTTTGACAAACCTTCTTGAATTTTTTGAAGAGGTTACTAGGGAAATTGATGAGGGTAAAGCAGTGGATGTTGTCTATATGGATTTCAGTAAGGCCTTTGACAAGGTTCCCCATGGAAGGTTGGTTAAGAAGGTTCAATCTTTGGGTGTAAATGACGGAGTAGCAAGATGGATTCAACAGTGGCTGAATGGGAGATGCCGGAGAGTAATGGTGGATGGCTGTTTGTCAGGTTGGAAGCCGGTGACCAGTGGGGTGCCTCAGGGATCTGTTGGGTCCACTGTTGTTTGTCATGTACATCAATGATCTAGATGATGGGGTGGAAAATTGGATAAGTAAGTATGCAGATGATACTAAGATAGGTGGTGCTGTGGATAATGAGGTAGATTTTCAAAGTCTAGAGAGATTTGGGCCATTTGGAAGAGTGGGCTGAAAGATGGCAGATGGAGTTTAATGCTGATAAGTGTGAGGTGCTACATCTTGGCAGGACAAATCAAAATAGGATGTACATGGCAAATGGTAGGGAATTGAGGAATGCTGTGGAACAGAGGGATCTAGGAATAACTGTGCATAGTTCCCTGAAGGTGGAATCTCATGTAGATAGCGTGGTAAAGAAAGCTTTTGGTGTGCTGGCCTTTACAAATCAGAGCATTGAATATAGGAGTAGGGAAGTAATGTTAACATTGTACAAAGCATTGGTGAGACCAATTCTGGAGTATGGTGTACAATTTTGGTCGCCTAATTATAGGAAGGATGTCAACAAAATAGAGAGAGTACAGAGGAGGTTTACTAGAATGTTGCCTGGGTTCCAGCAACTACGTTACAGAGAAAGGTTGAACAAGTTGGGTCTTTATTCTTTGGAGCGCAGAAGGTTAAGGGGGGACTTGATTGAGGTCTTTAAAATGATGAAAGGGATAGACAGAGTTGACGTGGATAAGCTTTTCCCATTGAGGGTAGGGAAGATTCAAACAAGAGGGCATGACATGAGAATTAAGGGACAGAAGTTTAGGGGTAACATGAGGGGGAACTTCTTTACTCAGAGAGTGGTGGCTGTGTGGAATGATCTTCCAGCAGAAGTGGTGGAGGTAGGATCGATTGTAACATTTAAAAGTAAAGTGGATAGGTATATGGACGGGAAGGGAATTGAGGGGTATGGTCTGAGTGCAGGTAGATGGGACTAGGGGAAAATAAATGGTCGGCACGGACTGGAAGGGCCGAGAAGGCCTGTTTCCGTGCTGTAATTGATATATGGTAATGGTGAGAGGAAGAAGTATCAAAAAAGTTTTACATATTTTTACACTGAGAATGGTTGCTATCAAAGTAATCAGATACAATCACCATGTTTAAGAGGCATGTAGACAGATGCTTAACGTGGCTTAAAATTGTACGGTCATAATATAGACAAATAGGATTAGAGTAGATGTGAAAACGGTTGACCGGGACATGCTGAACCGAAGAGTACATTTCTATGCTGTACAACTCCATGATGCCATAAGTCTGATTATAATATAAATTTTGTGAATCCGATAGCAGACTTTTGGGAATATTCTTTTAATATTGCCCACTGATTAATGCTTTTCAATTGACATGTTAGATCAAAAACGCCCATTTCTACAAACTGTAATATTTGATGCAGTTGATATTCCAGTGCAAACTGGTTATTGGAAAAGCATGACCTTGTTAATGTAAAAAGATCATCTCAGTGAAGCAAAACAAAACATGAAACTTTGCAAAACCCTTTGAGGTTGAAATAAAACAGGAAATATCGAACATAGAAAGCTATTTGCTCAACCATTTACACATTGTGTTCTGATAAATGATTCAATTTTAAAAGAGCCAATGTTTTTCCTCATCTCTCCCTCTCACTGGGAGTTTATGTAAAGGAATAACTTAAAGTATGCTATGTTTAAAAATTATATCATAAGCATTACAGAATACACAAGAAATTGATGCATTTTTTTGAAGCATTCTTAACATAGCTAAAGAAAGCCACCAAAAAATACTGGTGGGCCCAGATACTGGAGTTAAAATGATAAATTGCAGGAAAGTAATGTAATCAGTGTTTAGTGCCCTTATTGTAGATGGGATTACAGTGTGACGAACAAAAACATTATATCAGATTGAAGGAAGAATGTCCAAACTTCTGACATGTGCGGACTGTGTTTATTCAACAAAATAGATTTTCCTGATCTTAAAATGAATTGCTTTTTATGGATTAAATTCAGTGCAATGAATACAAATTAATGAGTTACTTTGCTTTTTTCCCATTGGGAAAAATAGTTCAAATTCGTAAATCTACACGAGTGCCATGTAACTGCAGATTTTTTAAATTTATTTTGGTACCCTTTGCTTTCATTAACTACTACTGATCCACTTATTTCACTTTTTAATACGTTTTGGTATTGAGGTCCTGTTTGGCATTGAGATCCGCACACCTCAGTAAGGGTTTATTTACCACTGACCCCCACAATTGGAGCCCTTGTATATCTTTGTATTTTCCATTGATAACATTTTGGCTTGAGTACGCGCTTTCTGCATATATTAAAAAATGTGATGTTGATTTTGTTAGATTATATTGAAGGAAAGAGAAGAAAGGAAACAGCGCCGGCTATTGGAGGAGAAGGGTTTGATCCCATCAAGTGGTGATATAACATCTGCTCAAGAGAGTCGGACACTCATCTTGGATCAGAATGTGATGTTGGACACACAAAAAGAATTGGCTGAATTAAATGGCAAGTACTTTGGTATCCTTGAACAAAAAGAGAAAATGCTGGAAACACTGCAAATCAGGCAACACCTTTGGAAAGAGAAGCAGAGTTAACATTTTAGGTTGATAATCTTTCAGCAGATCCAGAAACATACTTCAACCAGAAAAGTTAACACTTGCTCTCTCCATAGAGACTGCCTGGCCTGTAAGCATTTCCAGCATTTTCTGTTTGCCCCACCATTTTCAGTATTTTGATACAGTACAACTAGCTAATGGTGTAAAGCAGTAAAACAGGTAACACAGTAAACAGCAAAGACTGCAATCAATCACAGTCGCCAACGTTTGATCTATTCATGCATCTGTTTCAGCTGGTGAGATTTTTCTTGTTGTTAACCAATGATTACTGTGTTCAATATCCAAGTCAAACAAGGTTAAAAGGTGACAGATAAGATACCAAGATGGAGGAAGAAGAAACTGGTGGATGGTTTGGAGGGAAAATGAAGAAACGGGATGATTGTCTAAGGGGGCTGGGGGGAGAGCAATAGTTTGAGGTGGGTAAGGAAATTGAGAATGAAGGAAGTGAGATGAAGCGTAGAAGGTTAGGTTAATGTAGACGCAAAGAACTGCCGATGCTGGTTTATAAAAATAATACAAAGTGCTTGAGGAACTCAGCAGGTCAAGCAGCATCTGGAAGACATGGATAGGTGATGTTTTGGGTTGGGATGTAATTTTAACATTGTCAGATGTGAGGTGCCAAATAATATTTCACTGATTTCATCTTTTTATTTTGTGTTTTTAATGCTTTTATCACTGTTTGATTTGTGCCCATATTCCTCCTGTTGTAATTCAGCATGATTAATAGCGTTCTTCTATCTACTCCTTCACTACAATCATAATTTATTTTTTTCTACCTTCCCATTCACTCTCCCATGAAAATGTTGTTCTTACAGATCTTTCCAGTTTGTGTGGTAAATGTTTATTGTATTTTTAACTGTATTACTGCTATTCCTCACATATTTGGTCCTTTTCATATTTATTTAGTTGGCATATTTCCACACAGCAAACTGAAACATTCAGTTTGTTTGAGACTAGGTTTTGTCGAATACTGATCTTAAATATTTAAAACCACAAATTGCTGGTGTGGCTCAATTGTGGGTCAGGCAGCATCTGTGGAGGACATGGATAGACAAAGTTTTGAATTGGGAGCTTCTTCAGACTGGTTCAGCAAAAAGCTGGAAATAAGTTGGGGATTGGGCAGGACAAAGCTTGGTTAATAGTAGGTGGATACAGGTGAGGAAGTGGGGAGGGGTGTTGATTGGCAGATGGGTGGACAATGGCGAGAGACGAGAAGGAGATGAAAGGGTGTCAGATACGGAGAGGAGTGAAATGTAAAACCTAAGGAAGGATTAAAGGGGTGGGGGGGAGAAATGTTGCACGCCAGGGTGTGGAGGTAAAAAAAGAGGGATGTTATATAAAACTGGAAAATTCAATGTTCATACCATTGGGTTGTAAGTTACCCAACTGGGATATGAGCTGCTGTTCCTCAAGTTTGCATTTGTCAGTGGTGGAGGCCCAGGAGAGAAAGGTCAGTACAGGAATGGAAAGGGGAGTTAAAATGATTAACGACAGGACATTCAGCTAGCCTAAGCGGACCAAGAAAAAGTGTTCAGTGAAGCGGTGGCCTGGTGTATGCTTGATCTCACCAATGTAACGGGGCCACATCAGGAGAACTGAATGCAGCAGATGAGGTTAGAGGATGAGCAAGTGTTTCATCTGGAAGGGCTGCTGGGATCACTGGATGCACGCGAGGGAGGTAGCGTAGGGACAGATGTTATGGTTGCAGGGGAAGGTACCTGGGGATGAGATGGTTTGAGTGGGAAGGGATGAGTGAACCAAGGAGTTGCGAAGGGAGTAGTCTCTATGGAAAGTGGAAAGGGGTGGGGTTGGGAAGATATGACTGGTGGTGGAATCACACTCCAGGGACCCCAGCAGCCCTTCCAACTGATACCATCTCCACCTCTTTTCTAGCTTTCTCCCACCTACTACAATCAATCTGAAGAAGGGTCCTGGCCCAAGACATCATCAAGACATATCCTCCATAGAAACTGCTTGACCTGCTGAGTTACTCCAGGACTTTTGTTTTGTCAACCAGCTTCTGAAGTTCCTTGTGTCTCCTTCTAAATATTTACCCTTGCTGGAAAAAATGATCCTATCTTTGATTACATCAGATTGCCCCAAAGACGTCCATTTTTGAGATTTTTAGGTCCTACAGTGCGAGTTAATGACATGTTCTACAAACCTATTGTCCAAGTCAGCACCTGGCCCTAAATCTTTAACAGGAATAAAAGCATTGGCCCTTTCAGTAATTACATTTCTGCAGTTGGCTAGTTCTGAGAGTTCTATCTACAGTAGCTTATACTCCAGATCAGAATTTAATTATTGGTCAATATATTTTTGTCTTAGAGAATCTGACTGTTGCATTACTTGTACTTCACTCCACTACCAGCTCCTGATATGCTCTTGGATCAATGTTTCAGCAGATATTTTGACTGGTGTCTGATTCAAAGTAAAATTATTTTTAACTGTCGTAAGGGCAATGTTGAAAACTATTCTGACTTTTATTTTAATTTAATTGTACAGTGAAGCATAAGTATCTGTCAGTGATAAATACATATTTTTCTATGATGAGTGAAAAGTATAGATTTAGACAGCATGATTTTTATGCTCATGTTTGGCTGTTTACATACACAAAGGTGCAATGTACAGATTATCCTGTGATCTTCATTCATAGCGTTGGTCTTATTTCCATTCTTTGTACTTATCTGTCCATAGTAGCCCACCCAGCATCTATAATATTTTAAATTTCCACAGGGTTCACAGAGGATAGAGGAATAATAAATAATTTGTTTATTTATTGAAAAGTGACAGCTTCTAGTCTTCTTTCTGCCACTCCCGTTCTCTCACTGCCTTTCTGTCGTTACAGTGGGTCGTTCTATCGACAGATCTCTCAGACTGTTCCAAACATTAAGCCCTCCATCTCTTATTCCTTCTCACTTTCTCATTTTTTGATTCTAGGCTGGGTTGCTTTTGTGGGAGAATTTATGGATATTTTGATTCTCAAAATGATCAGGCGTCGATCCTGGAACACTTTCTATTTAATATATAAACAAAAGTTAAGTGAATAAGTAAATTCTAAACGGGATCCCTCCATCTCTTGTCAAATTTACACTTTCCAAAGCTTGTTTTCTAGCGTAGTCCACTGTTCCACTGATAATGAATTGTTTTCTGTAATTCCAGGATCAGACTGACCTGGCTGAGATAACATTGAATTGGATTAGTTATCCAATATAAAAACTGAGAGTCTCGAAACACCACAGATTTCCAATAGTCGCTAATTACTTAAAGCTTTAATTTGGCACATTCAGCTGACTTTGTCTGGTATCCGTTTTGTTTTTCTTGCAGCAACTATGATATAAAGCTCTTGATTACAGTAGCCATCCAAACTTTTCAATCTCTCAAATATTAAATGTAATTGAGATTTCTACTGAGCACTGCAAATATTTTACTGCAGAAGTATATTTAGTAAAGATATTTTTCTGACCTTGCCTAGCCATAGAATCTGGGTGTGCTCTAGTATTCATGCATATGGAAAACAAGAGGCACAGCCATAGAATGGAAGGGGTTGAAAATAATCTAATTAATTTACACTGAATTCTCCCCAAGTCAAGTAATGAAGGATCAAAACAGATTGACACTGCATGAGCTCATACCATTTCATTCTCCTTTTCAAGCAAAGTACTTAAATTGAAAGCCAACATTGTATCAGTGTTTGCTGCTGTCTGGTAGATAGACTGGTTGTTTTTTATGTAGAAGATGACCTTTGTTCAGAGCAGATTATTGTAAACACACCTGCAATCTCTACCATGATAACTCTGGTTCCGTCTAAGGCGGTTTCCAAATATTCTGAACATCATGATGCTCTTTGTACCTTTGTAGTCATTGCTCTTTTTCAAGTATAAAACATGTATAATATATTAGATCTTAGAATTCACTGGATGCATTCAAGAGAAAGTTAGATATAGTTCTTAGGGCTAATGGAATTAAGGGATATGGGGAGAAAGCAGGAAAGGGGTACTGATTTTGGATGATCAGCCATGATCATATTGAATGGCTCCAAAGGCCATATGGCCTACTCCTGCACCTAGTTTCTATGTTTCTAATCAATTCTATAATAGAAGAACCTCAGCTAAAAAAAATGTACTAACATGCTTGCATATGTTATGTAGAAAAACTGGCAAAGCAAATAGGCTAGAACTTGCTGGGAAATGCCAGCAGTTGTGTGTGAAAGTACCAGTAATGTTTCTCCTCCAATGTGACAGTACGTTTAGAACTCCCACGATGTTCTAAAGGTCAGAACTGCCAGATTGTGTTTGTAGTAGATAGTAGGTGACGAATAAAGCACCACCAGTTAGAGGGATAAACCGACTTTACGTCATCTGAGGCAACATAGCTGTAGTCAGGACTTTTGTTCACAGCAGCATTGGCAGAAGCCTTTGTGGAGATATCTTAACACCACAGGCATCATCTACACTGTTGCGTGGCAGTCATGTCCTGCTAAATTAGATTGACTCAAACAGATCAAGTAGTTCAAAACTGTAGTGTCATGGGGTCTTGTGGACCATCAACAGGAAGGTATACCAGCAAATTGCATAGCCTTACAGCCAAGCCTATCCTTCATTTTACTTTACAGTTGAACAAGGGAATGAACTCTGGTACCGTTAGGAGAGCAGAAAGAGGCATGTCAGTAACAGAACCAAGCATACCTAAAAATATGATGCTAGAATAGTCGACCTGCAACAGAGAAACACAATGCATTATAGATGCCAAAAACAGCATGTGTTAAGACAAGTAAGCAGTCTTGCTATCCATGGATTAGGCCAGAGGTGTACAGTCCTACATCATGTAATTGTGAAGGTTGGTTACAGTTGAATAAGAACAAGGGTCTTTAAGAATATCCCCATCCTCACTAGAGCTCAGGACAAAGTTGAGGTTTTGCACAATGCCTGGATGCTAGATATGGCCTAGCAGTTTAGCATCAAAGCAGCATTGGTAAGAAGCCAACAGGAGATTTTGATAACCTGAGTCTGTACTTGCCAGGTAGATCAGCAGGGTACTCGGACATCTGGCCATTTTATACTGGCAACTCATTGTTTTTATTGATAACTTTTCACAAAGTTTTTATAAATCAGAATCAAATGTTCACAAAATAGTATTAGTGTGTTAATTCTTCCTGGGGTAGTCCCGGAATCCAGGCATTGTGTATGTTGAATTGCAAATTAGCTCCAAGTAACAATATGAAACTCTGCAATCGGTTGTACAATTCAATTGCTTTATCTTAACTAAGAATGTGGTAAAAGAAACGGAAACAGGAGACGCAGTTTGACTTGTGCTTGTTTTGCCATTCAGAAAGATGACTGTTCCATGACTTTCTATGCCATTTTCTTAAGGTCATACAGAGAAGTGGCATGGAAATATGACCGGCCACTGAGTCTGTACCTACCCAAAAGCATCTGGTTTTACACTAATCCGATCGTAACCTATTTTATTCCCTTGATCTATCACTTGCCCATGCATAAGGGCAATTTACAGTGGCTAATTCACCTACCAACCCACATTTTTGGGGGGATGTTGGAGGAAACTGAAGCATCTGGGAGTCCATTTGGTCATGGGAAGAACATGTAAATTACACAATATCCAGAGGTGCTCAGTTGGTGGGAGGGAGCAACTGATAAGTTATGTGCATAGTTTAAAATTGCTCTCTGCATCTCTAAAATTCAAATTCACAATTTTGGGGCAAGTGTGCAAGGAATATTTCAGTGGGTGAAAGAAGATTATGATGTTTCTGGTTAGAAGGATGTCTGTGATGAAATGCCATAGCAGTATTTGTCCTTTTTTCATGCATGCATTATTCAGTGTGACCTAGTTATGTTAGCGTTCTATAATTTTCCTATGTTTCTGGTTCAGATTCAACGGAAGATTTGACTAATTCTACAACTTCATCGCCCTGTCACAATTTACAACCTCTTTCTGATACACCAAAAGATCCTGAAGAAATTTGCACAAAAAGCATTCTGCCGAACCCCAGCCACCAAAAGATACATAGCAGACGATTTAGGGAGTAAGTACATTTCTGGTGCTATATGTTTCAATGAGCTCCACTTAATTACCTACTTGGGAATGTATGCATTTTTGCGTAAAATTAAGATCATGCAAACACAGTTTAATACTAAGTTGCATCACATAAAAATTAATTAGTGTATTTAGGCATGGAATGCATACTGGCATTAGACTATCTAGGGTGCACTTGTGGAGTTAAGAAATCATTCTTAGTCCCCCTGGCCCTTCTCTCCTTTCAACTCCTTTGCAATTTTATGAAAGACATCCTATGAAGCTACAATTTGCTGTCTTTCTTTATCCCCCTTGGTCTGTTTTGGTTCATGTTGGCCATTTTTACTTCTGAGCACAGCTTCTTCAAACTTTTTTCCCTTCCCAAATATGTAGAGCTATATACAAAATTCCCCAAAGTTATATTCCAGGAACCTTCTGTGCAGCACCTGGTCACATCTTCATGACTACATTCAAATGTCCACCAGAGATGTTTGACTTGGTCTCCATTATTAACTGCAAGGCTATCATTACGTGATAACATTAGAAACTTATTCAGCCATGAAGTTTAAATTTCCTTCAACCTGCCCTTTACGAAAATCAAAATATCATTTTTGATTCATGCCAGAACATGTATGTTGCCTGTTCTAAGAATTTCAGCATTTCCAGATGACCTTTCTGCAAAGTGGTATATAAACTCAGCTTTGTAAACAATTCAGCCCAATGGTTTTTTTTTGCTTAAATATCAAGTACCAGGGCTGATTTTACACTAAATGTTTTGCTCTTCCAGCTCAGTTAGAATTTGACTGTCCACACACAAAAGTGCAGAGTTGTTGCTTTTAAATGAAAAGCACTGGTAAGTGTTTATTGGTATTTGTTCTTCCAGCTATTGAAGATATCCCCCTATTTTACCCTCCTGTTTGCCAGAGAAATGGCAATGTGCATTTTGAAAGATAGGTTTGTGAATTTTATTGTCGTTTATTTAACAACATCAATCATCATGGAAGCAATGTATTCCTTGAAGATAATTGTTTTTAAAACCCATTAGCTTATTTTAAGTGGTAAGAGGAACATATCCAGACAAGGCAACCACAAGGTTTGATGCAGAAGTCATTTGTCAGACATGTGGGTAAGTTGCTGAGTGGAGCTAAACAGCTTACCCACAGGATTAAAGACCCAAGTTGTGTATACTGCTCTGGAAAGAAGGAAAATAATTAGTAGATTAATAAATCACTCACTTATAGTATGTGGCATGATTATATTGACCAGAAAGTAACATCTGACGTTTGACCCCTGTGGCTGGGGCTCTGTAACATCGGCCTGGCTGGAGCCGGCAGGTCCATTCTCATAGACGGCTTCTGGGGTCGATCAGCGGGTTCAATTTTCACCCTGCGACTGAGGCTCTGGAAGTCTGTTCCGGCCCAAGCCGCCAGATCCATTCCCATAGCCGACTTCCGAGGTGATATCTCAGCTCCTTGGCTGCCATTTTGGTACCATTGGAAGACACAAAATGCTGGAGTAACTCAGCAGCACAGGTAACATCTCTGGAGAAAAGGAATGGGTGACGTTTTGGGACTTCTCGGATACCATGACCTGTGTTGGCCCAGCAAAATCCAGGAAGAATGGACCCAACGATGCCGGTGCTGTAGTTGTCTTGTCTATTTCTGTGGTTTCTTTATTGCTAGAACTCTGCATTGCTTTTATTGTGGTTGAGTATTTTTTCAAAAATATTCTTTTTACCAGCTTGGGGTTCCCTTAGTCATAGTCATACTGCACAGAAACTTCCCAACCCACCCATGCTGACCAAGATGACACATCTAAGCTTGTCCCATTTAACCATATTTGGCCCATACCCCTTTAAATCTTTCCTATCCATATACCTGTCTAAATGTCTTTAAAATGTCAATATTGAGGTAGATCTATTTAAACTGCACCCTTTGTGTGAAAAAGTTGCCCCTTGGGGTCCAATTGAATCTTTCCCCTCTCACCTTAAATTTATACCCTCTATTTCTTGATTTCCCTACCCTGGAAAAAGATAGTAGATTCACCCTACTATGTCCCTAATGATTTTATACATTTCGCCTCTCAACTTTCTGCACTACAATGAATAAAGTCCTGCCTGCACAACCTCTCCCAATAACTCAGTCCTGGCAACACCCTCGTAAATCTTCTCTGCACTCTTTTCAGCTTAATTTTTCCTGTAGCATGGGTGATGAAAACTGTATGCAATACTCCATGTGTGGCCTCAGCAATGACTGGTACAACTGTAATAAAACATATTCAATTCCCTGACTGATGAAAGCCAGTGTGGTAAAAGCTGCCTTCACCACCCTATCCACCTGTGATGCCACTTTCAGGAAACTATGTAATCTTAGATCCCTCTGCTCCACAATACTCCCCAGGGGCACTACCATTAACTTGATGGTTTCTTTACTTATAATTTTACACATATTAGGATAAATAACAATATCATGTGTTTTTACTGTCATGAGCTGTTGGTCAAAATGCTGCAGTCATAAAGCTACTGCACAGTTTTATAGTTCCATTGACTGGAGTAGTGGCAGTGTAATTGGCAACAGTGAAAACAAAAACAGGATCTCAGTCCTCTACAGCTGTGTGGAAACTATTTGATTCCATAATACTTAATTTACATTTAAGGTTTTCAAACATTTAGTCATATATGTTTATTACTACTGTTTTAAAGACGTTAATTTGGTCGTTCTTTTTGTCGACTTACACTGTAAATTTCCTTCCCCTTTCACGGACATAACTACCTTCCTGTACTTCACCCAAATGTCTGTTGTTCATGTGTAATTTAAGATGGCAAGGTGCTGGCTGGTGAATCCACTTGCAATGAGCAATGAACTTCCCAAATCTTGTCTGAAGGAATATTCACTTTAATAAGCTAAACTTTCTAGGCCTAAAGGTCTTATTCAAGTGAGCAGCACGGAGCACAAATTCTCAATTCTTCTTCCCTGCGGCATGTACTTTATTTTTGACCCTACTTTATTAATGCTACACTCTCGACCAGTGTCTAGAATCCTCAATTTCATATTCTCAATATATCCACTCATCCTTTTGTATTCTCAACTTAGAATTTTTTCCAACAAATCATTTCTAGACTCCTCCTGATCCCTCAAGAACTGTATCCTGCAAAGAAATTGTAGTGCCGCCAACATTGCCGATAGCCAACCAGCAGCCAGGTTTTGGTGAGCTCCTGCTATTTTCAACAGCTGAATTATCACATTTTTGTCCTGCATTCTCACTCTTTTTGTAACTTCTTCCAAGCCTATAGGAGGGTTTGTGAACTATCTTAGTGGCTGATTTTTTTCTGATTTATTCATTGTCACACATAAGAACTGAGTGCTGTACGATCTGAGTGGAAGATACAATCGTCCAATGCATTTTCCCAACGTGATTATCTTGTTCTTCATATAATAAAGCATTTCTTCAACATTTCTTTTAACTTCAGATATTGCAGTCAAGTGTTATCTAAAGAAGTTGATACTTATGTGACGGATTTGCTGAAGGAGCTTGTCCGTTTCCAAGATCGGTTATACCAAAAAGATCCTATTAAAGCTAAAAAGAAACGTAGGATTGTTATGGGACTGAGAGAAGTTTTGAAACATCTAAAGCTGAAAAAACTGAAGTGTGTTATCATCTCTCCAAACTGTGAAAGAATTCAATCCAAAGGTATGTTATTTGTAAGTGAAGGTTAAGAAAATATTTTAGTTGCACAATGTCCCGATATGCTTTGTCTTTTGGGATATGCATGGTAATATTACAGCCTACAGTATTTCAGCTGAATAGTCCTTGTATAACGTACAAAGGAATAGTATCGTAATTTGTATTCTGTTTAAATGCGTGTTACAATAACACTTATAAAATTAACATTATATTATTCTTTGTTTCACTGGCTTAATATTACACTGGTGAGAGTAGAACGGTATATTTAATCTAGAACAATAGAACATAACATTTAGTCATTCTAGTCCTGTTGTGTTACCACTTGATTGTAGACTCAAAACGTAACAATTCTTGCAATTCAGCTTGAGCCTCGGCACCATTTCCAACCTCCGAACCCAAACATGGCCTGTTTGATGCTAACCTCTGTTGGGTGTATTTGCAATGTATGTGTGTATAAATTAAACACAAGATGACAAGAGGGATGACCTTAGATGTTTATAAAATCATGAGGGGCATAGATGACATGGATGATCCTAAACCTTTACCCCAGGATAGGGGAGCCCTAAACATAAGTTTAAAATGAGAGGGGGGGAAATTAAAAGGGAACCCAGAGCAACTTTTTCCCGCAGAGTGTGGTGGGTTAATGGGAAAGATACCAGAGGGAATGGTAGTGCAAGGTACAATTACAATATTTAGAAGATAGATTCATAGATGAAGGGTTTAGAAGGATTATGGGACTTGTGCAGGTGGGCAGCTTGAACGAGTTGGGCTGCAGAGCCATTTCCCTGCTGCTTCATTCTATAAAAACAAGCCAAGTGACAGGGAAGTCCATGGCAGTTAGAATGTAAGCACAATTTTTTTTTAATAAATGGTGAAAGATTCATTTGTGAACACCTAAACATTCGGCTGAAAGTTAACAAAAATTGCAATTGGGGTGAGCGCATGAAAGTGCTCTGTGTTAAAAAAGATCAACCATGATTTTATCAAACAAAGAATTACAGATGAGGAACTGAATTAGCTATTCCTGTTCTAACGTGTGTGTGTGTGTATAAATAAGAGAAGCCAGTTTTTTTTCTAGTTCAACATGCATTTACAGAATCTACAGAACAGAACGAGTAGAGGGGGAGGGTTATAGCGAGGACTCATTAAGTAGTGAAGAAATTAGTTTTCCTCCTATGGCATGTTGGATATAGCTCTACACAGGTAAAAGCCTGTAAGGTCCAAGTGGATATCAGGTAAAGATTCACCTAGACTTAAATGTTTTCCTGCATTTTGTGAATTACAGATGTTAGATTCTTTAAGCTTGACTTCTAAAGAAAATTATCTCTAACACTGGCAGTGTCTAACAATGATTGTTTTGTCAAGGTGGCCTGGATGAAGCATTGCATACGATAATTGAAGTTGCCCGTGAACAGGAGATTCCATTTGTATTTGCTCTCAATCGCAGAGCTCTTGGCCGCTGTGTGAACAAAGCGGTTCCTGTCAGCGTGGTTGGAATTTTCAGCTATGATGGCGCTGAGGTTAGTCAGAACCAAAGATCATAGAGCTGAGTCAGAGCTGGTGATCTGCAAATTCAGGACACACCCCAGAAGGTAGATATTCACACAGGATCTTGAAGATCAGTGTATAACTTCTAGATTTCTGCTGCTCTTCAAAAGCATTAAAAGTTGAATTCTGCAAATGATTGGAATTGTTTGTGGAGGTATGTGAAAAGGCCAAGTATAGGAAGTCTTGAATACAGTAAAACTCCAATAATCTGGTATTCTCAGTTCATTGGCAGTTTTTTCAGACTATTAGATATTACTCATTACCTCTCACTTTTATTTTACTTTTTAAAGATATATTGTGCACTACTTTGCACAATACATTTTTCAGTGAGCCCAGTGACTTTCAGCTTCTCAAAAGTTGAAGCGTACATGTTTTTTATACTTCAATTCCTGGCTCTCGCCACACACCCACATGCATTGCTGGCCTTGACTGTTGCCATGCACATTCTGATAGAACCCACAGATTCGGTCATGTATTACATTTGTGAATAACGTGGATTTAATGTACAAATGTGCAAGCCAGATGCTCAACCATTGGAACCACCTGGCAGCAGACTATCCTCACTATAGCTTGACAAACACATTTTACATTAGCTAGAATGCAGTGTTGCTGATATACCACATCAGATTGACTTTGCTGTATCTATTTAAATGCATACATTTTAAATATTTATCCTTAATAAATTGTCATGATCTCACTAACTTAAAATACAAAATGAATATTTTATGATTATCTTGAAAGTAAATAAGAATGTGAATATTCAGTTGCTGATACCCAAAATAACTTTAGTCTTGCATTTACACTGAATAGGATCAATATTGTAAATTAACATACTTGTACATTTCACTTACAGACCCAGTTTCATCAAATGGTTGAACTCACTGAGGAAGCTAGGAAAGCATATCAAGAAATGTTGAATGCTCTCGAGCTAGAGTTAAGGGAAGATAACGGAAATTCAATGGAACCAGTGTGCAATATTTCAGAGGAAAGTACCTTTGCACATGATATCATGACCTCTCAAGCTTTTAGTGAACCCACTGAGCCAGAATATGGTGCGTATCAAATAACGTGCAGGCACATAAATCCATATGGGCCCATTTCTACAATCATGTTTATTGATTTTAAGGTTCTCTTGAAAAACATTTAATTAAAATGTAATAATCTGTGAAGAAAACTAGTTGAAAACCTAAATCATCAACCTGAGGGGAGAGGGTGTAGCAATAGCTTTGAGTCAAATCAAATGTGAACAAGTCACTGGTAGAATCAGAATAGGACAGCATAAAAACTATCTTTTGTTGGCCCACCTCGTCCATGCCAACTGGGATGCCTTCATTAGGCCTGTATCCTTCCATGTCTTCCTTGTACATTCCAAAATGTACATTTTCAAGTGTATGTCCAAATGCCTTTTAAACACAGTAATTGTGTCTACCTCTGCCACCTTCCCCTGGCAGCTCATTCCTTGAAGCATCATTATGACTTGTCAGATTCCATTTTAGTGTAGTAATCTTACCTTTGTTTCTACACCAACCGCAAACTTGTAACATGTGGTCATAAAAGGGGTTTGTATGATGGACTTTCTTAGTGAATGTCAAACAGTTAGATTGCTTCTGCATAACTTGCATTTACCCAATTAAATGTTGTATTTCCCACTATACACTATCCACAAATATTAAAACAATTCAGATATGGGTTAATAGTGGAAGGTATATTTAATGTCAACAGTACCATCACTGCAACATCTATACATAAATAATCTCCCAACCAATGCTGAGTTTAGTTCTGCCAGAATTTATCTTCTCCAAGCCTCCTCGGGACCTTAGTCCAAATATCATAAAAGAGCTCAATATCAGAAGTAAAGTGTAAATGGCTTCCCTTGTGGTAGTGATATCAAGGCAGCATTTGACCAAGTGTTATATAAAAAATCTCTAATTAAATTGAAGTGCAAACCCTTCTGTTGGCTGGATTCTTACCTAGTATGGATGAAGGTCTTTGTAATTGTTGGAGGCCAGTCAGTCAGTCCCTGGCCATCACAGCATGTTTCCTTGGCAATATTGGAGGCTAAACCATCTTTGATTGAGTCATCAGTGACTTGCCCTCATCATAAAGGTTACGATACGATCCAACTTTATTTATCCCAGGAGGGAAATCTAGAGGTGAAGGTATTTGCTGATGATTGTATAAGAAAGGACGACAGATGCTGGACAAATCGAAAGTAGACAAAAATGCTCGAGAAACTCAGCGGGTGAGGCAGCATCTATGGAGAGAAGCAATAGGCGACGTTTCTGGTCGAGACCTTTCTTCAGTCTGATGTCAGGAAAAGGCGGAGACAGTAGGCTTGTAAGAGAGGTGGGAAGGGGGAGGGAAAGGAGGGAGAAAGCAAGGACTATCTGAAATTAGAGAAGTCAATGTTCATACCGTTTGGGGTGTAAACTACCCAAGCGAAATATGAGGTGCTGTTCCTCCAATTTGCACTCGGCGATCGCTTCGCTCAACACCTCCACTCAGTTTGCATTAACCAACCCTATCTCCCGGTGGCTCAGCACTTCAACTCCCCGTCCCATTTTGAATCTGACGTTTCTGTCCTGGGCCTCCTCCAATGCCAGAGGCCCAGCGCAAATTGGAAGAACAGTACCTCATATTTCTCTTGGGTAGTTTGCACCCCAGCAGTATGAACATTGACTTCTCTAATTTCAGGTAGTCCGTGCTTTCTCCCTCCTTCCCTTCCCAGCTCTCCCACAAAACCACTGTCTCCGCCTCTTCCTTTCTTTCCCCTCCCCCAACATCAGTCTGAAGAAGGGTCTCGACCTGGAATGTCGCCTAGTCCTTCTCTCCATAGATGCTGCCTCACCCGCTGAGTTTCTCCGGCATTTTTCTCTACCTGCTGATGATTGTAAATATTTTTGTTCCACTTCCAGCACTTCCAATAATGTAGCAACATCTTTACATGATTGAAATAGAGGCAGAAGGAACAATTATCAATTCAATTTACAGATCAACCACTTTAATTCTCCATTTCAAATAAGACACTATGCCCCAATATTCCCTTTCTTCCACTTTCTTGCCTTGTTCGACATGCACTGTTTCAACTTTTGCTAACCTGACTTCAAAACACATCCAGTTTCTGACATTCATTTGTGCAAAAGCAACTCCTTTTTCATTATCACAATGAGGAAATTAACCTTATCACACTAAAATGACTGTTACTCAAGGGCTTTAATCATGAACCCAAAATGTAGTATTTTTAAATCTTATAACTTGCACCAGCTATCATTTAATAAATGAAGATTAAAAAAAAAAATGGATGCCATTTGCAACAAAGAAATCATATTAAGCACAGACAGGACTGATCAAAAGAGAAGTCACCAGCTACATTTGAATTTATTGGAATATCTGATAGTTTGCCTTTTCACTTTTTATGCAAATTGCAATTACTTTTTCGGGGGGGGGGGGGGGGGGGGTGAGGTTACCAGTGGCTGTGATTTGATGTATAATGGAATGAATTTACTAGTCTAACTCTCCTTCCTGCAGTTAATACATGGAGGCATTTGCTAAAGAGACAGTGTAATCCCAACCTATCAGACACTGAAAACACTCGAACCACAGAGGCTTTGCACAGCGACTCAGAAGAAGAAACTGGTGATTCTGTGCAAGATTATCCAAAGTCCATTCTTGATTTTGAATGTCAAACAGCAATAAGATGAATAAATGAATGTGGTTTGTGATGGCACAATATAATGTTTCCACAGCTCTCAATCCTAAGGAAAATTCGGAAAGTGTAGGAAATGTTGATTAAAATATGCAGCAAGTGAAATGCCCTACCATAACTGTCACTTCATTAAAAACAGTTGTAGATTCCCTTCATAGCCAAGTGGGGTTAAACCTGAATTAAGTGTCTCATAATTGAAACATTTGATAGCCAATTAATAATATTAATTGATCCATGATAAACAGGCAAACTTAAAGTCCAAATAAGCGACATTCAGAATATTGAATAGCTAGAAATATGTTACACCCAGTGATTACCTCAGAATGAGGTTGGCTGTAATGGTGGCATTTTGCTCCTCTGCAACTACTATAGTCAACTTTAAAATAGTCACAGAAATTAATATTATGTAGCAGAAGGTATGTTTTCTTTGCATCCTTTTGAAATTTCTGCCTTAATAGTCCAGAAGATTGCTGGTTTATTCTGGTGCAAAGCCCATCCTGAAACTGGAAAATGAGAAATGGTTTGGTAGCTGGAAATTGCAGTGTCCTAGATATCACTTTTGTGAAACCTTTTATGTAATTAGACTCAGAGATACATTTATACGTCTAATGGAATAGTTACATTCATTGTAAAACATGGTAATAATCTAATTGTTGCTAATTAAATTTACATCACACATTGGAGCACACCATTGTAGACACAATGACCACCTCAATTCCAACAGAACATATTTCCACAAGTGCCTGCTCAGGGTAAGAACAACATACCAAATGTCTTGTGCTGCATTTCATTAATTTTAACAACTCTTCTACTTTGCGTGGAATTCTAAGCAATTTCCCCCAAAATCATTCATTATGCGAATGTTCAAATGTGTATTTAAACGTAAATTTACCTATGTTGAATCTCGGTCCTAAGCTACAAACTACACTACTGATTAGACACCAGTAATTGCAGATGCTGGTTTACAAAAAAAGACATAGAGTGCTGGAGTAACTCAGTGGGTGGACATGATTGAGGACGTTCTTGATCCGCACTGAAGAAGGGTTCTGACTTGAGGTGTCATCTATTCGTCTTCCATCGATGCTGCCTGGCCCGCTGAGTTATTCCAGCAAAGTCTTTCTTGCACTACTGATCAATTAAATGTGCATTTCAAATGTGCTTAAATGAATGTTACAATTTGTGATGGCAGTGAGCTACATGGCCAGAAAAATACTAAGTAAAATAATAAGCAGCCCTTCCGAATAATTTGAACTGCAAGAAACATACCAAACCTTTTTGTTGTATGTTCCATTTATCAATGTTTTGTGTTCATGTGATTAATTTACTAACAATGCCTCGAATTAAGTCGATTCAATTGAATATCCTTTTTATAAGAGGGTGAGCCTACTCTGATTTGAGTTGCACCAATGGTTTGAAGCACCACAAGTATGTTTAGAACAGTAAATAAAACATCATACACTTTAAAACATCAGTTGAACACATCTTTCTATTCAATAATTAATTGCTACATTAATGCGCATTTGCCACATTACTCTGCTAAATAGCAGCCCCAGTTAATGTAGAATCATGAGTAAAAAATAGCTAAGTGTTAAAAGAAAGCAAACTGCTACAAATCAGCTTTAATAGCCGATGAAAACTTGCTGCAGTTAAGGACACAGGTTTTCAGTCAGTGAGTTTTTCATGGTCAAAACAAACATATTTAAATACTAGTTCCGATTACACTGACAGCTATGTAATTTATTGTCCATTTGCAACTAAGGGCAGAATGCTTTTTGCCAAAATAAATGCAAAATTTCTTTTTACAGATTTAAAGCAAAGGCACACATTTAAGTAAACCTCAAGCCGTACTCAAATTTTGGATTGCCTTATCTGCAATTGGCAATAAACAGTGAAACTTATGTGGGAGTTTAGAAATATTTTAAATAAAAACAGTAAGTACTAAAAACATTCAGCAGGTCATAGTTTTTTCAACACTTGTGTTTTTATTTTTGTTCAGTGATATTGCGTAATACATTACTACTGATTTCTGACCTAACTAAATTCCAATTTATATGATAATCTGTAATACAAGATTCTATGGCGAGGAATATATGCTACTTATGCTTACTACATAAAATAAGTTAGAAAGTATCGTAAAACTTGTTTTACACATTGGGGTGTGCATGGATATACGAATGCTGTGAATTCTTCCGAGGCAATGGGTGCCAAAGTTTAATCCGCCTGGACACATTTATCACTGATAAAATTAACTTCTTCCATGTTTACCATCCTTGCTTTGTGGAGGATCTAGGAGATTAATCTCCATATGCATCAAACAGTACCATAAACAAACTAATTTTATAATCAATATTAGGTATGAAAGAGACAGATTCACTGCAGGTTGCATGTCGACTTACTCAAGATAAACCGACTGCTGTAGCGGAGGTTGATGAATTGTATAAAAAAAAATATGGAATTGAGCTAAAGAAGAATGCAAAATTAGTGATGTATGCAAAATATAAGAACCATTCATACAATTTTACAATACTATCCTCAGCTTATAAATAATCCTCATTTGTTAGTCTTATTTTGTGGAAGCTGCTTGTATTAGAAACCTAAACAGAAATTTTCTGATGGTCAGGTCAGCATTTTGATGTCATGGGTTTGGAAGTTATAATGGGGTTTTGGTTATCAAAACATCTTGTTGTTCCCCCTATTCTATCTGCTTCACTTTGCTGCAATTGTTTCATCCTTAAAAAAAAAATTACAATTGTTCCTCTATCAGGTTATTTATGTACAAAAAAGTTAAATTCAAAAGGTCAATATTTAAAGTTCTGGAAAACAAGAAAGGCACAGATGCAGTTCGCGATTAATGAAAGTCTTACTCAGAACAGTATATTTGTTGGCGAAGGTTAGTGAAAATGGTGCATCTGAATGTGCGTTGGTAAAGGCAAGGGATGTGGCAGGAGTAAGTTGGGTTTGTTTTTAAAATTCCCTCCAATATTTTCCAGTGATATTTTATCTTTTGCTAGACGACAGTGTAACTCATTAAATAGCTGTTATGTATAATTTTAATTTAAAGTACTGCCTAATTAATCTGCAGTGTTTTCAAAATTTGACAGTTTCATGCTATTTTCAGGTTATTTTCTTTAAAACACCTAAATTGTTTTGACATGTTTAATAAGAACATAAACTTTATTTTAAATGGATTAGATTGTGGGACAGTCCCATAATGTATTTGTTAAGTTAGAAAGTGAATTCAGTTATGCTTTTATAACTGGCACATAGAAGGATAATGCCTGTATCGTCGTGAGTATTATTGCTCTCCCATAGTCAGTGCACATTGGGCAGAGGTTGAGGTTATTACCCAATTTCCTGCAAAAGTATCAAACCAAAGGAAAATATGCCGTAATTTTGTTGGTTCTCATCTTTATCTTTCCTTCTTTGGCTGCAAACATACAAAAAAAAAATGCTGAACACGACAGCTGCATAGAGTACAGGCTAGCCATGGTGCACTGAGAGCTAATCAAGACAGTTGCAGTTTCTCCATGCCACTCATGTCCAAACATTTTTTTAATTGGTTCAAGTCCAAGGGTTGTAATGAAGCTTGGGACTATTCCAAGTTTGCAAAATCAGTGCTCACTTATTCTTTATGCAAACACAATATTGGTAAAGCAGTTGCAAACGGATAGCTGAAAAATAATACTTATGAATGTTTTGCTCCTATAATTTTATTGTTGTAAAATAAAATGAATCTACGAAGGCCCCCAAAAGATCTGTCTTTCTTTTAAAGGAGAGTACTATTATACTCTCCGTCTTTGTCTTGAGGCCAATAAAAGCTGTGATGCAATAAGAGGTGATTGGGAGTACTGGGCACTGCCTACTGCTCTGTCGTTCTGCTGGTTTGATTTGGGAAAGCAATCAATATTTAAATATTGTTGAACTGTGACTATTTAAAGATATGTTTGTGCTGTAAATAATTAAATTTTATGCTATTGAGCATAGGCGGATTGCCTTTCCATAAAATAGACAAATGTCTACAATTTTTTGGGAGGGTTTCTTTGAAGGACTAATTTAGTTCTATAATACTTTATGAAAGCTAGTTTGATATACATGATTGTTAAATTCTTATTCTATAGATTTATATTGAGTGAATTAAACTCAAATGTTGCTGCTTTTTAATATTTTTGAAAAATAAACATTTTGATTAAAGGGAAGTAGCGAGTGATTTTTTTTAGCCCTGGCTGTCAAAACGCACCTTCTTGGTATGTCTTTCTGGAACAAAAACTTGTGTGCATCTGAAAAACGGAGGTATTGCTGACCAAAGTTGTTTCACTATTATCTGCTTGTTGATTTTGATGGCGTCAGGAAAAGGAAAAAGTGGTTGCATCTGTTTTATAATAAACCCATTGTGGTGCTCGGACATGGTGCTCTTGGCCCATTGCTGCTACTCTCATCTAGAAGTCTAAGAGGTAGGTGCCAACCAGTACACCAACCAAGAGTGTTCTCAGTCATCATTCTGTCTATATCCTGCCTAAGACAGATGTCAAGTTTGCCCTTGGGAATTGAGCCTCATGATCAACAAGCATGCAACGGCATTCTTAGAGCCGTCATCATCATCATCGCTGGGGATTATAACCAAGGTAGCTTGAAGGTGTCCTCGCTTAACCGCCATCAAAACGTTATCTTCAACACCAGAGGCCCTAATACACCTAACCACCGCGATACCATCGTCCAGAACAGATTATGCACTTTTGAGATTTAAACCTGGGCAAGACTTGCACAATAAGTGCACGTGAAGGCCATGTAGTGGGTTGTAGAACAGAGACCGAGAGGTAAAGGAACATTATTTTCTGAAAGTGAGGACAAGGACAACGTGGAGGGTGGTGGCATTTGACACAGCTGTTCTCATCAGTCAGGGCATTGAGATCAGGAGTTGGGACAATTGTTCAAAATGGTGAGACCCCACTTGGAGCATTGTGTGTAGTTCTGGCTATCCAGCTGTATGATGTCATTAAGCTGCAATGGGTTGACCACATTTTACAAACAAAGGTCCCATTGTTTGCTTGCATGCTACATTGCATCTATGGGAATGGCCAGAACCTTATCCTGATAATTTAAACTGACAAGCATATGAACTACAATAATTTGAAAAATACCTTACCAGGGAAATAGTCAACACACAAATATCACTCAAATATGTGGTGTGAAATCAGTCCCTGGCCCTGGATTCAAAGTCACTGTTCTTAAGATAGCTGCCACCAATCCCGTCATGACAACATCTTCATCGTTTTTTGTTTGGTTTATGACAATAAATTTCTTTGGTTTTATTGATCTTCAGAATTACTAAGAGTAGAAATTCAAAGAAAGGATTTTCTTATGAAAAGCAGGAAATTATACAAACATCTCTGGAAATCTCACTTTATTCAAAGTTCACAGGATCACATTCATAATTCTGCAGCGTTCATTAAAAGAATAAATATTTTACACACAAAATATTTTTGGCATGCACTACAAATTCAGAAGTTCCAAATATTGGCACATGTTCTAATTAATTTCAACCCTTCAAAGAAAGCGAGAGCAGTAATTTGGCCATGATATCTCCAAGATGCAGGCATTTTTTCATTCATCATTATGCAGTACTATGACAGGTTTTCGTGTAGTATACAATGTTATTGCTCTTGTTTGGAATTCTGTGTTAAATACAAATTTAGTACCTTGTTTTAGGAACACAAACACACCTGCTCCAAACCAAGTGAATAATCCAGGATTCTGAAATGATTCTAGTCTCCAACATTGATGAAAAGGATTAGATGGGAACAGGATTCCACTCCTTAACATAATAACATTTGTTACACAGGCTGTGAAACCCTGACTAATATCCAACATCAACATTTCTTACAGTGGGACTCAGTTTAACCATGCTTTTGTTGCAGCCAACTTCAAGGTTGAAAAATGACAATCGTAACTTGTAAGCTGTAGAGAACTATCTCTGCGACTCTTGTGAAATCACTTTTAGTGTAAAATAAGGTTCAAGAATTACCTTTGGATTGGTCATAAATAAGTTACCGTAGGCTGGATTCGAAGAATTGCACTGTGTCTAGAAACAGTCCAAGAATTAGCATAACAAGTAACAGTAATAAGTTATATATTCAGCAAATTATGCATTATTCTCAAAGTTCATTATCAAGAATGAGTTTTTCAGCCAATGGTAAAGTTAAAGTTATTGACCTGCTGGTATTTGCGGGAATACATCACTTGACTTTCATTATACAAAAATCCTTTGCGTATCTCATTCTAGGTTCTCCTCATCACAGCTGCCCTGTAAATTCAAAAATAAGCTGGTTATATTCACCTCATAGTTATGTTGTAAGATTAAAATATCCCACTGTACCAAAAGGATCTAGAGGCATAACCAATTAGTTTAACGTAGCATGTAAAGCACAACTGGTGCCTGGAAATGGACTCATTATGTTTTTCCAAGTTCATCTGTGACTTGAGGGAAGTCTGGGAAAGTTAGTAAATTAATCTAGTTTGCTTTATGTCTAACACTCAGCTCCACCAGGCTCCAGTCTGTATCAAGCAACATTTCTTATTGAGATTCTAGAGAAAAGGGAAGAAAGATGGTGAAGCTACACCTAATAGAACACAAAGACTGGGTTATGTGGGAGAGGATTAACTGCATCAATAAAATGAATGAAATAAATTGATACTCTCCACTTATTTTGAATCAATGCCAACAAATTTTTCGATTTACATTTTTTGCGTTTACCATCTTAAATATTCCCTTCAAGGTCGAAGTGACCAGGGTTCACAAATCTTTTGTATTAACTCAGATTGCTGCTGATTAGAAACAGCAATTTGTTTTTCTCTGCATCATCTCACATTCCTTGCATTTCAGTGATCAGGCAGAATTATTTATCTTGTGAAAACACTGCACTTTGTGCATGGCTTCCATCAGGTTCATTTTCTGAATCAATCTCACTGGTACTTGAACGTAAAAGGCCTTGGAACATTTCGGGTACAATCAGGGGGTGTAGGAAAGGGAAATGCATCACCTTTTTCTATAAAATAATGGCGGCTTATCACTTCCAAATTACCATCCCTCTAATTGGGCCATGGTTCATTGGTGGGGAGGAGACAACGACTATTATATTTATCCTGTTTTCTGTCTTTCAACCAATTCTCAAACAATACTGGTCTATGATGTCCACTTCCACATGCTCTAACTCTGCACGGAAAACCTCATCTAAGGAAATTTGTCAAATGCAACCTGAAAATCCACAAGCATCATATCTATTTGTTCCTTTTAAACTACTCTGCCAGATAGATCCTCAAAGAGCACTAATACATTAAACAATTTATCTTTCTTGAAGTGATCAAGCAGAGTCAACATAGATTTAAGATTATACACTTAAGAGCTGAAGTAACACAGTTTAGGCTGCATCTCTGGATAGGTGACATTTCAGGCTGGGGCCCTGCTTCAAACTAATTGTAGTGAGGGGGCAGGGGAGGAGAAAGCTGGAAGAGAGGTGGGTACAGGAGAAAGTTTGGCAAGTGAAAGGTGGATGCAAATTGGGGGGGGGGGGGGGGTCGATTGGCAGATGAATAGACAAACGCTGAAAAACACTCCTTCTGCCATTTCTTTGTCCAGATTTCTAACTGATCTATATCTTGTAGCATTCTTTGACAACCTTCCTTGCTCTCTAAATGTTTGCATTTAAGAGTAATCAGGAATGGGGTGTAACTGCAGATATGCCTAAGACACTCACATCCTTGAAAATGGGTGAAAACTTTATTTTATTTTAATTTATTTTTGGTTTTAAACCTCTCAAGGACTCGTCCTTTTGTAAACTCCTCCAGCCTGAGAAAATGCCAAGATTTTACCTATGAGTTTCAGATATAATTGTTCAAATGTCAGTGGCTGTAATTTTTGGTCATTTACCTGAATATCTCTTTAAGAGTTAGGTATCAAATTTTGTTTGGGACTTTGGTATTTACATTTGTTGTTATGCTGTTATCCCATTCAAGTATAACACAATGAAAAGGTCACTAACGTAAGTTCACATTGTGGTTGATAGACACAAACAGCCGGAGTTACTCAGATGGACAGGCAGCATCTCTGGAGAGAAGAAATGGGTGACGTTTTGGGTTGAGACCCTTCTTCAGTATTAAGCTTACTCCAGCTTTTTTGTGTCTATCTTTAGTCTAAACCAACATTTCCAGCTCCTTCCTACACATTGGGGTTAACATTTTCAAAATATGTGGAAGTTTTCAATAAAAGTTCAAGCGCGGCATTCAAGGCTACTGCCACAATAAGGTGGTGAACTGAAGTCCAGCATTGCCCGAAATATCATGCAAGGTTCCACTCTTAATTATGCTTTCAGGAGAAATAATAGGGTAATGGAAGATTGCAAGTTAGTGACATTCAAGATAAGATCAATCCACAGAACTTTAATGTGCCCCTTAGCGACTGACTCAGTTTCCCATTGCTGTGGATTGTCTGGTCTCGAACAATAAAACAAATTGCAAGAAAATAAGAAACTCATGTTAACAAGCAAATAAACAAATAAAGCACGTCGATTCTTAAATTTGCTGCTTTAGGACGAGATAATAAAGCCCAAAACTGCATGCTGAAATAATGGGATTTGAGGGGTTGGGTGGAGAGAATTGGAATGTTTAAGTTTGTTCCATTAATGAGGAACTCTTAGGTGATAATGGATATACTTTGCACTACTTCTTACCCATGACTTCATCCATGCTTGCATCACTTTTTCATGCTCATCGACTGCATTCCTCCATTTCGTCAGCTCTATCGACCATTTGCTTTTGGCAAGGGCATCTAAATCAAAAACAAAATAAATTAATTAGCTATGATCAGCAGGTTTTTTAATTTAATGTGCCTATATCTGGAAATTAATGCCTCACATTCAAATGAATCATATTTGGGACCATGAAACCAAGTAACCATGTTAAGCTGCGTGAAAGCAACTCCAGGAGATGATGTGAACTGGAAACACGCAAGACTGCAGACACTGAAATTTAGAGCAACAAAAAAAATTTGGCAGAGGAATTCAACAGATCAAGTAGCGTCGGTTGATGCTTCAAGTCAGGATCCTTCATCGTGACAATAAAGTATTCATTCATTCAATCATGACTGTTGTGTATCAGTTCATACTCCAAGCCCTAGTAAGGAATTGCACATTTCAAGCTACCTGCAAGTGGCAGTGCCACACATTCCGGGGGACCCTGTCTGCAGAGATATAAAGGGAAACAAAGCTAACACTGGGGACAATAACCTTTTTACTTAATAAATAGTGACAGGACCAAAATAAAAGGGTTTTAAAATAAATTCTAACAAAATAAAATCTGCTCAGTTTATAGATCCTCAAGATCCCCATTTAGCAAGCCTCAGTGCCTTGGTATGCCAGAAAACTGTGACTTGATGTGCAGACGTGAAATGGTCCATAAATTTAATCAGAGCTGCCTTACATGCGCCCTCAGATGGTTCAAAGACAAACTGGATTGTTTCATTATTGAACAATTATTGATGTGCAAGCATCAAACTCATAGAAAATCACTTGCATGGGGTTTGTAACAGTAAATAGTAGGTGACCCCATCCCACCCCAAGCAACAAGAATGATTACTAGCAAGAAAGCTTCTGATACATTTAATTTTTAAATAGCTTTTAAATTGATCTAGTATAGACAGCTTTAACTCCATTTTTAGTTTAGTTTATTATTGTCAGAGGTATACTGAAAAGATTTTTGTTTGCGTGCTATCGAGTCAAGGAAAATACTATACACGAATACAATCTGGTTGTCCACAGTGCACAGATAAAGGATAAAGGGTGCAACATTTAGTGCAAAGATATAACATTAAAATCCAATAAAGTCCAATTAAAAATAGGCCAAAGATCTCCAGTGAGGTAGATGGGAGATCAGGACCGCATTCTAGCTGATGAGAGAACCGTACATTTGCCTGATAACAACTGGGAAGCAGCTGTTTCCTGAATCTGAAGGTATGTGTTTTCAGTTGGGTGTAATGCTCCTACTGTCACTTTGATTGTCACCCACACAATCCTTAAGATCATTTAAAGTAGGAGGGGGACCAGACCAAATGGACCTATTCTGCCATGTAATAAGATCATGACTAATCTAAGAGTTAGCTCCACTCTCCTGTCTGTTTCGAACATCCCTTGATTCTGCCAGTCTACCCCTTCTTACCCAGATCTACCTTATACTTGCAGATGTAACCTCACCTCTTTATCAACTATCTCCCTTCTATTCCATCAGTTTGAAGAAAGGCCCAGACCCAAAACATTGCCGGTATAATTTCCCTCCACAGATTCCGGCAGCAGTTTATCATTTGCTCTTTGATCTTGCATTTGTTCAAAAGTCTATTTTGCTTACTGAATATATTCATAGGATGGAGAATTCCAATGATCCATGATCTTCCAAGAATGATTTTGTCTTCATCTTTGTCTTAATATGGCAATTCGGAAACAATACTCCCAAGATCTGGATTTGCCACAAGAACAAACAAACTCTCAGTTTTGACCAGGACAAGTCCCTTAGCCTCCGAGATATTTTGATAAGATCTCATTGCATTGTACTGAACTCTAATGGGTATAGACCCAACAAACTGAACCTTTCTTCACAAGGTGATCCCTTCATCTCAGGAAACAAGCCAGTGCCCCTTTTATTTTATCCTTACAACCTCAGCAGGAGGTATCAGAGAACAATTTTCCATTTTGATCTTTTGTTTGCCAGAGTTTACATATATTTTTGACAGCAAGAGTCATTTCCTTCAAGAACTGTTTGGTGAACACCATGCACACAATATTCTTAGTTCGTCATGATTTCTTTGCAGACCAATTTTCTCCCCTCAGTCACTGGAGAAATGGACGAGCATTTATTTCACCACTGACTGGGTACTAACACTGTGCATTGGAAATTCATCTTCTATCACCACAACATCTCATGATTCGGTCACTTTTCACCACTAACTTTGGGGTAACATCCACTGCTAACAAAATCTGCCGCATATACTTTCATATCCTCCACTGACAATGGTAATTCTCTAATTAGTCAATGGTGCGAACATATAGTGATACTGGTGATTCAAACCTTTTCTCACTTCCTCTACAAGTTAAATGCCACATCAGCATCACATCAGCTTGGAGCCTGATTGCTATAAACTTCAGTATAATAAATATTAATGAAAAATAAAAATCTTAAGAATCAAGCACATACAATGTGACTTTAGTGGAATGAAGCAATCACGAGCTTAACCATGTAGGTCTGGATGTTGCCAAGCCATTTTTATATTGTTGGGCAGTGCCAATGTTAGTGCATCTTGCTTCATCTCCCCCTAATGGTCTCTGTCAAATTCTTGTCCACTATATTTTGTGGCACTCCTGGGAATAAGCTAATAAACCATTTTTGAACCTTCTCTATTGCTAACACATTATCCTTGTACTCTGGTGGCCAGATGTGTGTGCACTAGTGCAGCTATGCCCCATCTAGTATTTATAACATTTTAGTAAAAACTTCCCAGCCCGTATTCAATAGCTCGATTAATGAAGGCAAGTATCCCATATTATTGATCACCTCGTCCATCTGTCCAGCTATCTTCAGTAATCTAGGGTCACCTGGTGTCTTATACTTCACAGTATCGTGCCATTTATTACTTCCTTGCCTACTCCAATTAATTACCTCACAAATTTGCAAACCCAGTGCTAGTTCTGCTCAGATATATCCAATGCTTTCCAATGTTGTCAATTCACAGGACCAAGTCTGGTTCAAAGAGAGTGATTTGAAAACAATACCAACAGTAAGAGCACCAGATGTATCTAAAATAAAATTCCTACCAGTTGAAGTCATAGTTTTACGTGTGTTTGGTGTTTCACATTGCCTGATTTACCCAATTCCCATGACAACTTTCAACACATCCAGAGTGGGATGGAATAATCTCATATAGACACAAAATGCTGGAGTAACACAACAGGTCAGACAGCATCGCTGGAGAAAATGGATAGGTGACGTTTCACGTCTGGAGCCTTCTTCAGACTGATTGTAGGGGGAGGGGGAAGAGGAGGAGGAAAGAGGAAGAAGGAATAATCTCAATTTGCCTCAATACCAACAAAAGGTTTATTGTCCATAAATCGACAACCCAGTCCCACTGTCACAATATAACAAGTGTGTACAAACTGTAAGATGGAGCACAGGAACCAAGTCTTTGCCAGTACTTTGCAAAGCCATAAAAAAGAAAAAGGAGCCAGGCACATAAGAATGCTCCTTCAATGTCCTTGCATGTTCATTTCGAGCCATCCCTTCACCTGGAGCAAAATCCAGACATTTCTCATCCAAGTGCCCAAATGCAGCTCTCCTCAGGGACATTAACAAATATTAAAAACATATTGGCTTAGGTTCTATCGTTTATTTATCTTTGATTACATTTTTCTCCCTACCGTGCTGTCTCAAGATTTTTAATCAATGTGTTATGGCAAATTTTCTCCAAATCTCCAAATTGCAGGCATCACACCATGCAAATTACTGTTTCATTACTTTACCTTCAACTATGATGAGTACATTTGACTGCGCAGTTCCTTTTTTGGATATAACGTGACAATGATATTGTGTGTCAATAGTTACGATGTCCTTCAACCAGCTGATTGCATGGGTTCTCCCATCTCTTAATGCCTGAGTTTGGTGCTTGACAGAATCAGTCACCCTTTGACCATTTTTCTTCCAAATGAAGTGCAAATCTTTGGGTCCTGTAGAAAATAAAATATTTATAAATTATCACTAAATATTTCCAAATTACTTCAATTTAAGGCTCTCATTACTATCTGATCCAGTCAAGAGCGACCACCAATGGTCAGATATGTGACTTGTTGACAGCTGACAAAATGGACTAGTGGTGGGTGGATGCCCGCATGTTCCAACATAAACTTATCGAAGCAAGGGAGCCTAGTGATTGTATTTACAAAATGCTCCAATTTTGACGTTTGGGATCAAGTCCCAGATACCATTATCCTCTCTGGGTTCGTCCTGATGCGATGAAGTCCAAAGCTACAAGATTTTCTGTCACATGATGCCTTCTCCTAGTAGGACACTGAATCAAATGTTTGACAAGAAGTGTTGATCCTGTGACTTAAAGATCATTTGATTAAGCACAAAAATAGCCACTTTTATTTTAAATTCTTTAAAAATCATGGATAATTAACTTTTACCTTTAGTTGTATTCCAGAACATTTGAAGGTACAGCAAGCAACAGTTTATATCAAAGAATAACAACCCTGTAAACTTCAACCGCAAGTCATAAAACCACTCAGGTTCAAGAATAGCTTCTTCTCGACAACCATCAGGCTCTTGAGCACTACATAACACTAACTGATGAACTTTGGTTTCATTAGGATTTGGGTCTTTTTTTGCACTAGTATTTGGGGTTATCAATTTGCTGACTTTTTAAAATATATTATCTATGTGGATTGTGTTACAAGCTTGTCACGATGCTGCATGTAAAAATGTCATTGTTCTGTTGTCAGTATAGAACGACAATTGAACACTTGACTTGACTCTTGATTTCTCCAGTGGATAGTAAGGAAACATTGGATTTCCAAAGTGGTGTGGGGAGACAGGAATCCAATGACAGAAAATGTCAACTGGAAAAGTTCAGCCCACAGGCCACTTGGAATATATTTCACCTTAATTGGTAACATTGTCCCCACTCATTGTCATTATAAATCCTCCCTTGCCTTCTTCCTTGGACTAACAGAGTCTCTGCCAATGTGATACATGGCACAATATTTAATTCTGAAAGGTTCCAGTTGAAGCACACTGACATTGGCAATTTATGCACATTGTAATGGGACACAATGACTAAATGTCAAGCATAGGCTGTTAACCATATAACAATCCTTCTCTCTCCAATATCGATGAATAATATAAATTACAACAATAATCCAATTATATACAGTACAATTAGAATTTGGAAACAAATAAAACACAATTTAAAATTAAGAAATGTATCTCTCTTATCTCCTATCGGTAAAAAACCCTAATTTAAACCTTCAACTATAGATAAAGCATTTATACAATGGGAAAGTGCTGGAATTAAAATCTTCGGAGATGTGTATGAATTAGGAAAACTATTATCATTTAAACAAATACAACTAAAATACAATTTGGGAAACAATCAGTATTTTAAATATTTCCAAATCTGTGACTATCTGAAAAAATATGCACAGGATTATCACAATATGCCTCCAGACTTACTGGAAGTAATGAATACTAAGGCAGAATCAGCAAACCTAATATTATATATATAAAATTCTAAATGCAGAAATACCAACAACAGATGGTATCAGGAGAGACTGGGAAAAAGAATTGTATAAAAAATCCCAAAGAAAGGTGGGAAGAATATTTATTAAATGTGCATAAATGTTCAATTAATGTAAGACACACCTTAATACAATTTAAAATCTTACACAGATACTATTCAAAACTAAAATAAGTAAACTTGTTCCCAACGTCTCACCTATATGTTATAAATGTCAATGTCAAGAAGCTAATATAGCACACGCGTTTGTCTTTTGTACAAAAATTCAAACATTTTGGACCGAAGTGTTTGAAATTTTCACAAAAATATTTAAAATAAAACTGACTCCAAAAGCAGACTGGATTATCTTCGGGATATCGGAAGATAGCCCTGAATTAAATGTATTTCAAAACACTCTATTTGAATATGGCTTAATAACTGGAAAAAAGCTCATCTTAAAATTCTGGAAATATTCTCCGATACCAACAGTTAACATGTGGATTTCAACTATGTTCGAAACACTACACTTGGAAGATATGAGACTCAGACTAGCAGGGAAATCAGACTGTTTCTATAAGACGTGGTCTGCATTTATAAATCTATTACAAGGATAAGGTGCAAGAATACCTCAAGAAAGTACCGGTGTCGGGTCTTGGTAAAGGGGGAAGAAAAACTGTTGAGCTGGTAGATTCCTTTTGCGAGATGTTTATAATAAAGTAACTGGCTTTTCTTCTTTCGTTTTCTCTCTTTCCCTTTTTCATTTTTTTTTCCTCTCCAGGGTCTATCTCTTAATCTCCGGTCTCTAACTCTTCAAGGGTTTCCTTTCCCTCTGTCACGCTTTTGCACTTTCACATCTCTTTTTCACTCTGCTACTTTCTTTGCTGTTATTTCTCTCTCTTTTCTCAAGCCTTAAAAAAAATTAAGGGGTACAATGACTGTAATACGTTATAAGGGAAGTACACTGATGTAACTTACGGTACCTCTAATAAATAAAGATATAAAAAAAACAATTACAACACGGAAACAGGCCATCTCGGCCCTTCTAGTCCGTGCCGAACACTTATTCTCACCTAGTCCCATCTACCTGCACGCAGACCATAACCCTCCATTCCCCAGAGGCGACAAACGCTCGTCATAGGTTAACCTACTCAATCCTGGGATTGTCATCGTCATGACAAACCTCGTCATCATTCTTCCGGAAGAGCAGAGAAGAGCATACAAATTTACGTGGGTGACCCCTATAGACCAACCGACTGGAAGTGGTGGTTTCTCAAAGAGACATTGATCTTTCTCTGTATCTATTCTGACATTTATTTGTGAATTCTACAGTCTTCATACATGGATTTTGAGTTAAGATAAAAAGCTTTGTGTTGTTAACCAAGCGAGCTAAGTAGGAAGAGAAAGTTCTTGACATAATAGTTCTACGTTGCTTGTGGAGATGAAGGAAGGGGAATTGGTAAGATTTGGAGGTAGTTTGGTGGGGGAGAGAGGGGATATTTCTTCATTCTTTCAGTATATCATTAATCCTACTGGTGGATTAGCTTTTCTTTTTGCACAAGATGCTCACTTACAAAAACTTTTTTTGATTAACAATTAGTATTATTCTCTGACCATTTTATGTCTATGGAATTCGAGTCCCTTTCTCCACATCGACTTAAACACAACCACAGACTTTCTTGCTCGTCAAAGGAGTTTCATCCCATGTCAATGAGAAGCCAATAGATGCTCATCACAAATATTTATTAATTGCACTAGTGCAATTTTCAGTTGATTAGTTTTCTGTGGCTAGTGTGTCAAACAATAATTTTATTTCAGAGTTGCCATCCAGCGCAGTTCCACCAATAAATGAAGTGTCAATTGAATAAATACCATATCTGGGCAAGAAAGGTTATATGATTTTTTTCAATATACCTTAGAAAATATTGGTCTCGGAGTAGATTTAGGTATACAATTGGCCAAATGAAGTTCAAGTGTTTTGTGCTTCTGTTTTTAAAAAAAAGTATAACTAAAATTTGTTTCAAAGGAAGAAAGAGTGTATTTTATTTTATTTAATATTGTTTAATAGGGCGGCACAGTAGTGTAGTAGCAGAGTTGCTGCCTCACAGCACCAGAGACCTGGATTTGATCCTGAGAGTGCTGCGGGTGCTGAGAGTACGGAGAATGTACATTCTTCCTGGGACCGGGAGGGTTTTCTACGTTCTGCTATCACTTAGTCTTCTCTGCTCTGGTTTCCTCCCACACGCGAAAGTTTGTAGAGTAATGATAGTGTATGGGGTGATCGCTGGTTCACATGCTTGATCACTGATGCATTGTCAAGGCTTCAGCAGCATAAGCCAAGTCAAGTTTATTCGTCACATACATATACGGGATGTGCCGTGAAATGAAAAGTGGCAGTGCCTGCGGACTTCGTGCAAAAAGCAAACAAACAACCAACAAACAAACCAAACAAGCCACCCTAGTCATAAATCAAGTGGACGGAGGACAGGGCCGCTGGAGCCCTGCAGCAGCCTGGTGCTCAGCCTGGTGAGCCATGGCTGTGTCCCAACCACAGACCCGGCTCACTCGGAGAGGTTAGGATATCGAGCCCAGCCTCTGCTCATCCCGGGGGATTGGGAATCAGAGAAGGGGGGGGAAGGACACAGTCATGGCGGCGGACGCTGGGCAAAGGGTCCAGAAAGAGCAACCGGGGGGGGGGGGGGGGGGTAGGGGTGGTTTACCTCCCATGCCCTCAAGGTCAGTTGCAGGAGGCACCCCCCTGGGGAACAAGGATTGAAGAGGGCCAGGTGTGGAGAAATATGGCAGGTCGCAGGACGGCCAAAATGGAGGAGATGGCTGCAATAGGTCTTTGTGGCCAGTTGCAGCTGGGATTGTAAAATGGAATATCTTGCATATGAACTCAATGGACTGTGCTGTACATTCTGTACTAACCGGGAGATTGTGCTTATGTAAGGGAATATAAAGTATGCAAAAAATGTATTTCATTCTACACGTGACCTACTACACATAACAATAAAGAAACAAAAGACCATAATTTTGCCTCCAAACCTCTCCAACCCTTTCCTCTTTTATGATGTGACTTAAAAAAAATCCTTTTGATTAATTTTTTGGTTATGGGTCCTAATATTTTTTAGGTAACTTAGTATCAGTGTTTTTTTTTACATTGTTTCTGTGAAGTATTGTAACCTATTTTGGTGAAAATCTAGAATTGAAGGACATCATCCTAACACACGACCTAGCAGTTAAATTAGAAAGGCTGTCAATATTTGGAATATGTCCCAAAAAACCCTCTGGGATCCATTTAAATGTTCAAGTCAGGTTAATTAAATGTTGCAGTTGAGGAGATCTACATCTTGAACTACATAAAGGCATATAAAAAATATAACAATCAATCCTCATCCTCAAGGCTATCAAAACAGGTTTTAAGAGCCAAGTGATATTGTTTACAGTGTACTATGTTTACATATTCTGTTGTGCTGCTGCAAGTAAGAAATTCATTGTTCTATCTGGGACGTCTGTCTCTCTGTCTTCTATCTTCTATACATAACTAAAACTCTGATCTTGTGCACATCCGGTTTGCGCAGTTTTTCTATTTGCGCCAAAACGGTACGCAATAGCGCTACGATTGTTTGCCAGCTCACTCGCCATTCTCCTGTGCTGCGAGTGCAACAAGTTTCGTTCCGATCAGTGGAGGTGAAAGTTAGCGAGGCTTAAAAATATTAAAAAGATGCACGTGCGCAGATTGATCTCCTCTCCTGCCAGTCAGCGGCTCGTGGATTGGTCTCTTCTCCCGTCACTCCGCGGGATGGTCTGCCCCTTCCTGCTCAATCACGTCTTCACTAGAGCTGAGGGATGCTGCAGGTGTCCGGTGGAAGTCTCCAACCGGACACAATTTTCGCAGGGACCAGAAGCGGCCCGGCCAAGAGATGTCGCCAAATGGAAAGCGGAGAGTCTGATCCCGACGGAGGAGAGCGTCCAGCGCCCTCTGCGAGTGCGAGTTCCAAACGCACTTCCATTGCAACGCACCGCAGCTCCTTCCCCGCTGTCCCCCTCTCCACCATGGCTCTTCCCCCATCTTTTCTCCGAGTTCTCCACACAACCCCCCCTCCCCACCCAAAATAGCTGTTGGTGCTTCTGTGCTGAGCCGAGGATCGGCGCCGACGGCTGATGCTCCTCTTGGCCACGCGAGAAGAGAGAGGAGCTGGAACCTCAAGATCCTGGGGAGGGAGAGTGGGGGAGGAGAGCGGATAGAGGGAGTGGACTAGGGAGGAGAGAGGAGTTATGGAGGAAGGGAGGGAGTGACAGAGGGTAGGGGAAAGGAGAGGCGAGGGAGGGATTGGGGGAGGGTAGGAAGAGAGGGAAAATAAGAGGGAGGTGAGGAGAGAGTGGGGAGGAGGGGGAATAGAGGGAGAGGAGAGGGGGAAAGTGGGGGGTGAGGAGTGGAGGAGATAGAGGGATATGGCTTAAACCTGGCTCGGAACTCTGAACATTAATATCCCTCCATCTGTTATTTGCATTTTATTAATTCATGGGTGTATTTATGTATAGAATTGTAATCAATGCCTTCTATGTTCTGTTGTGCTATGCAAAGAAAGATTTTCATTGTCCTGTCAGGGACACATGACAATAAACTCTTTTGACTTTGACTTGATTTGATATGAGGGGGGTAGGGAGGGGAGAGGAGTTATGGAGGGAGGGAGTGACTAAGGGTAAGGGAGAGAGAGTTGTGGGAGGGATTGGGGAGGGGAGGAGGAGAGGGGAAGAAGAGGGGGGATGAAGAGGAGGGGGAGAGAGTGCTAGGGATGAGGGGAAATGAGCCGCGCCTGTGCAGTTGGGGGCTATAGGTGAGTGGTGGAATATTGCGTTGGGGGACCACGCCTCCAGTGTGATAGGGACCCAACGGGGTCCCATTCTCACACGGGAGGCCTGGTCCCCCAACGCAATATTCCATCTCTCCACCAATTCCAATATTCCTCCACTCATGCATAGCCCCTAACTGCGCAGGTGCAGGTTCCCGGTGTGACTCCCCTGATTCCCCCTCCTCCCCTTACCCACTCTGCCCGTTGCCCTCCCCCCCCATCCACTCTTAGCGACTCTCCGGCGGCGCAGCCATTCCCTCCCATTGGATTCCCATTGTGACGTAGAACAAGCAGGTATTACTGCATAAGTGCAGCTGATAGGCACGGCAAGTGGAAAAGGAATTTATTAAAGCTTAAAATGTGAATAACTCTTAAAATATAAGTATTTAAACGTTAAAGAGATTTATTCAGTCCATTCTTTCTTGTTGCGTTCTGCAGCCGGGGGAGGGGCTCGGCTTCAAGCTGTGGCTGTCAGGGGCGGTGGGGGGAGCGTCCTACAGCCTGGGGAGGGGCACGGCTTCAGGCGGGGCTGACGGGGGCCGGTGGGGGAGGGGGAAGCGTCCTGCAGCCGGCGGAGGTGTACGACTTCGGGGGGGGGGGGGGGGGGAAGGGGGGTCAGAGGGCTAGTATGCACATTGTGGGCTAAATGGATTCTTGAACTCACAGTTCAGCCACTCTCGGCTGGTGGACTCACAGTTCAGTCACCCATGGCTAGTGCACTCACAGTTAAGTCACTCACGGCTAGTGGACTCACAGTTCAGTCACTCACGGCTGGTGGACTCATCCATCTCACACCCACACCCTCAATCACACACACCCACACCCTCACCCTCCATCACACAAACACACACCCTCCATGACGCATATTACGGTAGCAATGTTACAAAATTTGGAGATTTAAAAAATCAAGTCTGCAATTTATCCCATCAGATAAAGCATAAAAAGAAGTTTAATTTGACACCTAATTCACTTTCATATCTTTAGTATTAAGAAAGTTATGGCCATTTTCATACTCGGAAATTAGCATCTTGTTCCCCATTGCCTTTCAATTGACAACTCAAAAGCTGTGATCTGGAACAGTTAAAAGCCCATAACTTTCTTAAAAATTAAGGGAACTCAATGAAATTTTCAGTTATTATAGATTGAAGCATTCTGAAACAAATATGAAACAATCTTACTTGGATGACCTGAAATTAAAGCATATAATTAGTTAGTTATCTAATTGTAGCTAATTACAAAATTCAATGAGTAGATCTAAACATCTATCCATTTCTTAAGAAAAGATAAACTTTTTTTAAATTGCCTAAGTGTCCAAATGACATTCACACAATAATCCACAATATGACATAATTTTTAAATTTCATTTTCATGAATTTCTGGGCCAAATGGAAGGAATTTAGTGTTTGATTCCTGTAAATTAATGGCCATTTAAATCAACTAGCGAGTGGGTTTTAGTGGAATGCGGTGGATTGGAACGTTGCGGTTAGCGGTGAAGTCGGGAGGAAAAATACTGTTGGTTCATACATTTTTTTGGACCCCATTTCGCAACATGAAAATATTATTAAAGCCTCCCGAAAAACCAACTTTTAATATAAAAATAAACTATTTACCTTTTTTTCTCCCCTACGCAAAATCCTTCCAGTTGTCGGCGCTCACGGTTTTTGAAGGTGATTTTTAAATTACTCTAGTTAATAAATAAGAGTAATTTAAAAATACCTTAATTCATGAAATGTCGGAGTGATTTTTCTTCCGCAACGAAATTGCCCGACATGGATCGATTTTTCCTGCCTGTGGAAAAAAGGCACTTTAAGCCCGCCCCCCTCTGAAAGGCACCAGCGTCGCGCACACGGGGAGTGGCAGAACTGCGGCGCTGCTCAAGGTAAGTTTTGTAACATACCTAATTACTGCGCAGGTGCAGCTGACGGGCAAGGCAAGTGGAAAAGGGATTTATTAAAGCTTTAAATGTGAGTAACTCTTAAAATATAATAGTTTAAATGTTAACGAGGAGATTTATTCCGTCCATTCTTTCTTGTTGCGTCTCTTGTTGCGTCCTGCAGCCGGTGCAGGGGGACGGATTCAGGTGGTGGCCAGTGTGGGGGGCTTTCTGGAAGGCTAATATGGGTGTTTTGGGCCAAAGGGGCGGGTTTCCAGAGGGCTAGTATGGACATTGTGGGCCAATTGGATTCTTGAACTCACAGTTCACTCACACACGGCTGGTGGACTCACAGTTCACTCACAGCAGGTGGACTCACAGTTCACTCACTCACGGCTGGTGGACTCATCCATCTCACAGACACACACACCCTCCATCACACGCACACACCCTCCATCTCACACACACACCCTCCATCTCACACACACCCACATCCGGGACATAACTCTCTTAACTATACATACACCCGACCTCTGGACCAAGTGCGGTCTTGGACTCAGGTTCGACTTCTGGACTGAATGCGACTTCCGAACTGAGCGCGACCTCTGGACTGAGACTTTGGCCTTCATACCAATGTTGGCCTTCATAACAAGAGGATTTCAGTATAGGAGTAAAGAGGTTCTTCTGCAGTTGTATAGGGCTCTGGTGAGACCACAACTGGAGTATTCTGTACAGTTTTGGTCTCTTAATTTGAGGAAGGACATCGTTGTGATTGAGGCAGTGCAACGTAGGTTTACGAGACTAATCCCTGGGATGACGGGATTGTCATATGAAGAAAGATTGAAAAGACTAGGCTTGTATTCACTAGAGTTTAGAAGGATGAGGGGGTATCTTATAGTAGACACATAAAATTATAAAAGGACTGGACAAGCTAGATGCAGGAAAAATGTTCCCAATGTTGGGCGAGTCTAGAACCAGGGGCCACAGTCTTAGAATAAAGGGGAGGTCATTTAAGACTGAGGTGAGAAAAAACTTTTTCACCCAGAGAGTTGTGAATTTATGGAATTCCCTGCCACAGAGGGCAGTGGAGGCCAAGTCATTGGATGGATTTAAGAGTTAAATGGACCTCTAGGGGCTAGTGGAGTCAAGGGATATGGGGAGAAGGCAGGCACGGGTTATTGATAGGGGACGATCAGCCATGATCACAATGAATGGCGGTGCTGGCTCGAAGGGCGGAATGTCTCCTCCTGCACCTATTTTCTATGTTTATATGTTTCTATGAGCTCGACCTCTGGACTGAGCGCGACTTCTGGACTGGTGGACTCACAGTTCTGGACTCAACTCTCACTCACAGCCTCCGGGCTGACTGACCAACGCCAGGTCCCCGGGGTTTTATTCTCCTCACCCCGGAAGGGGCGTTAACTTCATGGTGATTGACAGGCGAGAAGACCAATCTGCTAATCTCACGATTTTAAAACCTTCATAACTTTTCTAATATTTCACCGATCAGAACGAAACTTGGTGGCTTGGAGCAGAGGAGAACGGTAAGATGGGGAAAAAATCCTAGCGATATAGGGTAGTGCTTTTGCGCAAATTTAATTACAACGCAGACCGGAAGTGGTCAAGATGAGTGATTTAGTATCAGTGTATACTATTTCCATGTAGCAGCTATGACATCACAATGGGATCTCATTTTCATTTTCAAAAACACAGCAGCTTCCACCTCAATTACATCAAGAGGGGTGGGGGGGGGGGGGGAATAGGAGTTATGGAGGGAGGGAGTGACTGAGGGTAGGGTAAAGGAGAGGGAGGGAGTGGTGGAGGGCAGAAGAGGGGAAAGAAGAGGGAGGGTCAATAGGGTGAGGGAGTGCTGGGAATGAAGGATAGGGGTAGAAAGAGGGATGGCAAAGCGCAGTTGGATAGGGTTGCCGAGATTCGCATCACAATGGGAACCCGTCAGCCACGCCTGCGCAGTTGGGGGCTATGGGTGAGTGGTAGAATATTGCGTTGGGGAATGGGTTGCGTGGGGGAACAGGTGAGTGGTGGAAACGGGCTGCGTTGGGGGAACGGGTGAGTGGTGGAATATAGCGTTGGGGGACCAGGCCTCCCGTGTGACAGGGAACCAACGGGTCCCACTTGGCCTAGTATGACAATAAAACACTTGACTCTTAACGTGATACAAAGGGTGCTTTCAAAGGCCTGGTGGGATAAAGGGAGGATTAGAAAAATCAAATTAAGCTACTAAAAAGTTTTGCAGGAATTATTTACACGATTTTGATGCCTTGAAAATAGCATAAATTGAGAAGTGAATGCAATGCGAATAAGGCAAGTTCAAATTTGTATAAAGCAAATTTTAAAAATGAATGCATGACTGAAAATAGACACAAAAAGCTGGAGTAACTCAGCAGGACAGGTAGCATCTCTAGAAAGAAGGAATAGGTGACATTTGGGGTTGAGACCCTTCTTCAGACACAAGACTAAATGATTGGTGTGATAGAAATAGGTTTCATAGGGAAAAGCGGGAGCTGTAAATGTGGAAATATTAGATGGGCAAGTTAGCCAGATGAGAAGTTCAGTTTGTTTTCAGAATATTTCCTCAATTGAGTACATTCTATTGAAAGCAGACTACATTGGACCTAGTACTGTGCTTGAAACATAGAAACATAGAACATAGAAAATAGGTGCAGGAGTAGGCCATTCGGCCCTTCGAGCCTGCACCGCCATTCAATGTGATCATGGCTGATCATCCAACTCAGTATCCCGTACCTGCCTTCTCTCCATACCCCCTGATCCCTTTAGCCACAAGTGCCACATCTAACGCCCTCTTAAATATAGCCAATGAACTGGCCTCAACTACCTTCTGTGGCAGAGAATTCCAGAGACTCACCACTCTCTGTGTAAAGAATGTTTTCCTCATTTCGGTCCTAAAGGAATTCCCCCTTATCCTTAGACTGTGACCCCTTGTTCTGGACTCCCCCAACATCGGGAACAATCTTCCAGCATCTAGCTTGTCCAACCCCTTAAGAATTTTGTAGGTTTCTATAAGATCCCCCCTCAATCTTCTAAATTCCATCGAGTACAAACCGAGTCTATCCAATCTTTCCTCATATGAAAGTCCTGACATCCCAGGAATCAGTCTGGTGAATCTTCTCTGTACCCCCTCTATGGCAAGGATGTCTTTCCTCAGATTTGGAGACCAAAACTGTACGCAGTACTCCAGGTGTGGCCTCACCAAAACCCTGTACAACTGCAGTAGAACCTCCCTGCTCCTATACTCAAATCCTTTCGCTATGAATGCTAACATACCATTTGCTTTCTTCACTGCCTGCTGCACCTGCATGCCTACTTTCAATGACTGGTGTACCATGACACCCAGGTCTCGTTGCATCTCCCCCTTACCTAATCTGCCACCATTCAGATAATAGTCTACCCTCATGTTTTTGCCACCAAAGTGGATAACCTCACATTTATCCACATTGTACTGCATCTGCCATGCATCTGCCCATTCACTCAGCCTATCCAAATCACCCTGCAGCCTCCAAGCATCCTCCTCACACCTAACTATACCCCCCAGCTTGGTATCATCTGCAAATTTGGAGATGTTGCATTGAATTCCCTCGTCCAAATCATTAATATATATTGTAAATAGCTGGGGTCCCAGCACTGAGCCTTGCGGCACCCCACTAGTCACTGCCTGCCATTCTGAAAAGGACCCGTTTACTCCTACCCTTTGCCTCCTGTCTGCTAGCCAGTTCTCTATCCACATCAATACTGAACCCCCAATACCGTGTGCTTTAAGTGTGCTTGAAGGAAGGATTGATGATGGCCTCATCACTCGGTAGCAGCGAATATAGCATGATTGAATTCTACATTTAGTCTGAGGCAGAGAGGATTGGCTCCAAGAATAAACTGGTCATGAAAGGCACGAAAGTAAAGATAGTGAAAGTTTAGATGCAGTGACAGACATTTATGGAGATTGTTCAAAATACTGTGAATGCATGCATTCGAACGGAAAATAAAAATACCAAAGATAGTATCCACTATTTAAAAGGCAAGCAAATAAAATGGACATATAATTGACTTAAAGAAGAACCATATAATAGCTCAAAGGCAACTCATCAAAGAAAACACTAGCAAAGAATGGCTGAGGTCATAAAGGAACAAAATAAAACAAGATACGCATGTGAAGACAGATGGTAAGTATTTTTATAGATATAATAAAAGAGGCAAGAAAATTAAAATTGGTCTGAAAGAAAGAGAACCTGAGTGTTAATGATGGAAGTCAAGGAGAAAGCAGATGTACTAAATAGGTATTCTGCAACCGTCATCACTATGAAGGATGCAAGTAATATCCTAGAAATAACTCCAAATAGAAAATTGGAGGCGAAGAACATGGGAAAACCAGGGAAGTGGCATTGAACAAGTTGTCTTAATCTTAACAAACAGGTCCACAGTGGACGCAGTCCCAATGAGAGGCAATGCATGATTGCTTCAACAGGTTTCTCAATCTTACCACAATACGCCACCTCATCTCAAATAAACTTCTACCTGCAGTAGAATTAATATAAAGGACCAGTGGAAACTCTTCAATCTACATTACCTTCAATCCAGACCAAGGTCAACCTCACACTGGTCAAAATTACTGTGTGCAGAAAATGATTGTATAGAAAGCATACAACAGAATGAGTTTAGGAGCAAACAAACAAATCACAACAACCAACCTGCCTTGGATGCACATCAAATGTTCAATCAGGGCCTGGAAAACCTGGATTGCACCAACGATGAAATTCACCATCAGGACCTCAACGATGAAATTCACCATCAGGACCTCGAACACAGCACAAATCTCAAGCTAATAGGTAGCAGCGAGTTCTGACCTGGTATGTTTCTGCCACATGAACTAAATACAGTAGGCACCTCAAAACAGCAGAGGAAAGTGATCTGCATAGTATTCTAAATTCACTGACAGTTTAAGCAATCAACACCAACTCCCTCTCCCAGGCCGATGCCGCATCAAGGCCCTCGTGACAGTTAGTTCCGATGGCCAGGCCATTCATTTGCATGCCTGACACAAAGGCACACTTTGAACTCTGCTGTGGCCAAAGATTGCCAGGTGACAGGAATAATTTACAGATGTTCCCAAATCACCTTGGGAAACTGCAACATCCTAACCATGCGGCAAAGACCAGGCTGTGACTGTTCAAAATAGAGAAGAAACATCCAAGCATAACACCCAGAATCTGTTGTTGGCCGAATCACCGGTGGCAATGAGTCAGAGTACAAGAGAGAGAAAGAACTTGTCGTTTGGTCGTGCAGTGTCAAAAATCTCTCACTCAACATAACCAAACCAAAGAACTAATGGTTGATTTTCGAAAAGGGAATTTGGGAGACAGTTGCCAGTTTTCTTTGGCATGTTGGCAGTGGAGGGAGTTAGCAGCATCAAATTCCTGAGGATAATTAATATCTCGGATGACTTGTTCTGAGCACAGCATATCGACGTAATCACAAACAAGGCATGCCAGCATCTCTACTTCCTAAGAGGTTTAAAGAAATTCAGTATGTCTACGAACACCAACAAACTTCTACCAATGCACTGTAGAAAGTATCCTGATTGATTGCATTATGGATTGGTACAGCAATTCCAACAAACAGGCATGCAAGAGGCTGCAGAGTGGTGGAAACAGCCCAGTCCATCACGAGGACATCCCGCCCCATCGTCAAAAGCATTTCAATGAGGTATGCCTCACGAAGGTCCCCACCATCTGGGCCATGTTGTCTTCTCGCTGTTATCAACAAGGTTGACCAAGTTAGGTCTTTATTCTTTGGAGTGCAGAAGGTTAAGTGGGGACTTGATAGAGGTCTTTAAAATGATGAGAGGGATAGACAGAGTTGACGTGGATAAGCTTTTTCCATTGAGAGTAGGGAAGATTCAAACAAGAGGACATGATTTGAGAATTAAGGGACAGAAGTGTAGGGGTTACATGAGGGGGAACTTCTTTACTCAGAGAGTGGTAGCTGTGTGGAATGAGCTTCCAGTGGAAGTGGTGGAGGCAGGTTCAATTTTATCACTTAATAATAAATTGGATAGGTATATGGACGGGAAAGGAATGGAGGGTTATGGTCTGAGTGCAGGTAGATGGGACTAGGGGAGAATATGTGTTCGGCATGGACTAGAAGGGCCGAGGTGGCCTGTTTCCATGCTGTAATGATTATATATGGTTAACAGGCAGGAGGTACAGAATCATTGAAACATAAGTCTGAATTACCACCCTATCTGGTTCAGGAATTGCCATCAGGTTCTTGAACAGACTAATCCTACCTCAGCAAGGGAACACTAGGAACCATCTCCTGATCTCCCATGGACTTGTTTTTTTGCTGCTGCTGCAAGGAAGATTTTCATTGCACCTTTACCTCATTGTACTTGCGCATGTGACAATAAACTTGATTTGACTTATTTTCAGCTTCTTCCAGTTTTTAAAATGTGCATCTCTAAATTCACGCATAAATGTACATAATCTTAACATTTACAGATACTAACCATATAACCATATAACAATTACAGCACGGAAACAGGCCATCTCGGCCCTTCAAGTCCGTGCCGAACAACTTTTTTCCCTTAGTCCCACCTGCCTGCACTCATACCATAACCCTCCATACCCTTCTCATCCATATGCCTATCCAATTTATTTTTAAATGATACCAACGAACCTGCCGCCACCACTTCCACTGGAAGCTCATTCCACACCGCTACCACTCTCTGAGTAAAGAAGTTCCCCCTCATGTTACCCCTAAACCTCTGTCCCTTAATTCTAAAGTCATGTCGTCTTGTTTGAATCTTCCCTATTCTCAAAGGGAAAAGCTTGTCCACATCAACTCTGTCTATCCCTCTCATCATTTTAAAGACCTCTATCAAGTCCCCCCTTAACCTTCTGCGCTCCAGAGAATAAAGACCTAACTTATTCAACCTATCTCTGTAATTTAGCTGTTGAAACCCAGGCAACATTCTAGTAAATCGCCTCTGTACCCTCTCTATTTTGTTGACATCCTTCCCATAATTGGGCGACCAAAATTGTACACCATACTCCAGATTTGGTCTCACCAATGCCTTGTACAATTTTAACATTACATCCCAGCTTCTATACTCAATGCTCTGATTTATAAAGGCTAGCATACCAAAAGCTTTCTTTACCACCCTATCTATATGAGATTCCACCTTCAAGGAACTATGCACGGTTATTCCCAGATCCCTCTGTTCAACTGTATTCTTCAATTCCCTACCGTTTACAATGTACGTCCTATTTTGATTTGTCCTGCCAAGGTGTAGCACCTCACATTTATCAGCATTAAACTCCATCTGCCATCTTTCAGCCCATTTTTCCAACTGGCCTAAATCATTCTGTAGAAATCCTCTTCATTATCCACAACACCCCCTATCTTGGTATCATCTGCATACTTACTAATCCAATTTACCATCCCTTCATCCAGATCATTGATGTACATGACAAACAACAAAGGACCCAACACAGATCCCTGAGGCACCCCACTAGTCACCTGCCTCCAACCCGACAAACAGCCATCCACCATTACCCTCTGGCTTCTCCCATTCAGCCACTGTTGAATCCATCTTGCTATTCCTGCATTTATACCCAACAGTTGAACCTTCTTAACCAACCTTCCATGAGGAACCTTGTCAAAGGCCTTACTGAAGTCCATATAGACAACATCCACTGCTTTACCCTCGTCAATTTCCCTAGTAACCTCTTCAAAAAATTCAAGATTAGTCAAACATGACCTTCCAGGCATAAATCCATGTTGACTGTTCCAAATTAGACCCTCTTTATCCAGATACTTATATATATTATCTCTAAGTATCTTTTCCATTAATTTGCCCACCACTGAAGTCAAACTAACCGGTCTATAATTGCTAGGTTTACTTTTAGAACCCTTTTTAAACAATGGAACAATATGCGCAGTACGCCAATCCTCGGGGACTATTCCCGTTTCTAATGACATTTGAAATATTTCTGTCATAGCCCCGGCTATTTCTACACTAACTTCCCTCAATGTCCTAGGGAATATCCTGTTAGGACCTGGAGGCTTATCCACTTTTATATTTTTCAAAAGTGTCAGTACTTCTTTTACTTTGAAACTCATAGTATCCATAGCTACTCTACTAGTTTCCCTTACCTCACATAATTCAATATCCTTCTCCTTGGTGAATACCGAAGAAAATAAATTGTTCAATATCTCCCCCATCTCTTTTGGCTCTGCAGATAGCTGTCCACTCGGTCTCTCCAATGGACCAATTTTATCCCTTGTTATCCTTTTGCTATTAATATAGCTGTAGAAACCCTTTGGATTTACTTTCACCTTACTTGCCAAAGCAACCTCATATCTTCTTTTAGCTTTTCTAATTTCTTTCTTAAGATTCTTTTTACATTCCTTATACTCCTCAAGCACCTCATTTACTTCATGCTGCCTATAATTATTGTAGATCTCCCTCTTTTTCCCAACAAGGTGTCCAATTTCCCTTGAAAACCAGGGCTCTTTCCAATTTTTACTGGTTCCTTTCAACCGAACAGGAACATAAAGATTCTGTACTCTTAAAATTTCCCCTTTAAATGTCCTCTATTTCTCCTCTACATCTTTCCCATAAAACAAAATGTCCCAGTTCACTCCTTTTAAATCATCTCGCATCTCGTTAAAGTTAGCCTTTCTCCAATCAAAAATCTCAACCCTAGGCCCAGTTCTGTCCTTCTCCATAATTATATTGAAACTAATGGTATTGTGATCACTGGACCCGAAGTGCTCCCCAACGCATACCTCCGCCACCTGTCCCGTCTCATTTCCTAACAGGAGGTCCAGCACTGCCCCTCCTCTAGTAGGCACCTCTATGTATTGCTGCAAAAAACTATCCTGCACACATTTTACAAACTCCAAACCATCCAGCCCATTTACAGAATGTGTTTCCCAGTCTATGTGTGGAAAGTTGAAATCTCCCACAATCACTACCTTGTGCTTACTACTAATATCTGCTATCTCTTTACATATTTGCTCTTCCAATTCTCGTTCCCCATTTGGTGGTCTATAATATACCCCTATAAGTGTTGCTACACCTTTCCCACTTCTAAGTTCCACCCAAATAGCCTCCCTCGATGAGCCTCCAATCTATCCTGCCAAAGCACTGCTGTAATATCTTCCCTGACTAGCAATGCAACACCTCCACCTCTTGCCCCTCCAATTCTATCACACCTGAAGCAACAAAATCCTGGAATATTTAGTTTCCAATCACAGCACTCCTGCAACCATGTTTCACTGATCGCCACAACATCGTACTTCCAGGTGTCTATCCAGACTCTAAGCTCATCCACCTTTCTTACAATGCCCCTAGCATTAAAATATGCACATTTAAGAAACCCCCCATCTCTTATTCTGTTTATTTCCTTTTTTTTCCTTTCTCCTCTTGTGTCCAAGTGCTTCCCTTTTCTGCTTCCTGCCTCCCATTCTGTCTATTAGCTTCTGCTATTTGCATCCCTCGCCCCAACCATTCTAGTTTAAAGTCTCCCCAGTGGCCTTTGCAAATTTCCCCGCCAGGATATTGGTCCCCCTCGGGTTCAAGTGCAACCCATCCTTTCTGTACAGGTCCCACCTACCCCAAAAGAAGTCCCAATGATCCAGAAACTTGAATCCCTGCCCTCTGCACCAGTCTTTCAGCCAAGCATTTATCCTCCACCTTGCTCCATTTCTATTCTCACTGTCACGTGGCACAGGCAGTAATCCTGAGATTGTTACCTTTTTGGTCCTTTTCCTCAACTCTCCTCCCAAGTCCTTAAATCCTCCCTTCAGGACCTCTTCCCTTTTTTTACCTATGTCATTGGTACCTATATGTACCACGACCTCAGGCTCCTCTCCCTCTGATTTGAGGATATCTTGGACACATAGAAACATAGAAATTAGGTGCAGGAGTAGGCCATTCGGCCCTTCGAGCCTGCACCACCATTCAATATGATCATGGCTGATCATCCAACTCAGTATTCTGTACCTGCCTTCTCTCCATACCCCCTGATCCCTTTAGCCACAAGGGCCACATCTAACACCCTCTTAAATATAGCCAATGAACTGGCCTCAACTACCCTCTGTGGCAGAGAGTTCCAGAGACCCACCACTCTCTGTGTGAAAAAATTCTTTCTCATCTCGGTCCTAAAGGATTTCCTCCTTATCCTTAAGCTGTGACCCCTTGTCCTGGACCTCCCCAACATCGGGAACAATCTTCCTGCATCTAGCCTGTCCAACCCCTTAAGAATCTTGTAAGTTTCTATAAGATCCCCTCTCAATCTCCTAAATTCTAGAGAGTATAAACCGAGTCTATGCAGTCTTTGTTCATAAGATAGTCCTGACATCCCAGGAATCAGTCTGGTGAACCTTCGCTGCACTCCCTCTATGGCAATAATGTCCTTCCTCAGATTTGGAGACCAGAACTGTACGCAATACTCCAGGTGTGGCCTCACCAAGACCCTATACAACTGAAGTAGAACCTCCCTGCTCCTATACTCAAATCCTTTTGCTATGAAAGCTAACATACCATTCGCTTTCTTCACTGCCTGCTGTACCTGCATGCCTACTTTCAATGACTGGTGTACCATGACACCCAGGTCGCGCTGCATCTCCCCTTTTCCTAATCGGCCTCCATTTAGATAATAGTCTGTTTTCCTATTTTTGCCACCAAAGTGGATAACCTCACATTTATCCACATTAAACTGCATCTGCCAACACTGCCTCCCAGCTTAGTGTCATCCGCAAACTTGGAGATATTGCCTTCAATTCCCTCATCCAGATCATTTATGTATATTGTAAATAGCTGGGGTCCCAGCACTGAGCCTTGCGGTACCCCACTAGTCACTGCCTGCCATTGTGAAAACGACCCTTTTACTCCTCCTCTTTGCTTCCTGTTTGCCAGCCAGTTCTCTATCCACATCAATACTGAACCCCCAATGCCGTATGCTTTAAGTTTATATACTAATCTCTTATGTGGGACCTTGTCGAAAGCCTTCTGGAAGTCCAGATACACCACATCCACTGGTTCTCCCCCATCCACACTACTAGTTACATCCTCGAAAGATTCCACAAGATTCGTCAGTCATGATTTACCTTTCGTAAATCCATGCTGACTTTGTCCAATGATTTCACCACTTTCCAAATGTGCTGCTATCCCATCTTTAATAACTGACTCTAGCAGTTTCCCCACTACCGATGTTAGACTAACTGGTCTGTAATTCCCCGTTTTCTCTCTCCCCCCCCCCTTCTTAAAAAGAGGGGTTACGTTTGCTACCCGCCAATCCTCAGGAACTACTCCAGAATCTAAAGAGTTTTGAAAGATTATCACTAATGCATCCACTATTTCCGGAGCTACTTCCTTAAGTACTCTGGGATGCAGCCTATCTGGCCCTGGGGATTTATCGGCCTTTAATCCATTCAATTTACCCAACACCACTTCCCAACTAACCTGGATTTCACTCAAGTACTCCGTTGACCACGTTTAGACACGTCCAAGACCTTGGCACCAGAGAGGCAGGCCACCATCCTGGTCTCCCGACTGCGTCCACAGAATCGCCTATCCGACCCCCTAACAATAGAGTCCCCAATTACTATTGCCCTCCTCTTTTTTTCCCTACCTTTCGGAGCAACAGGGCCGGTCTCTGTGCTGAAGGCCCGTCCGCTGTCGCTACCCCCGGGTAGGCTGTCACCCCCATCCGTACTCAAACAGGAGTACTTATTTGCCAGGTGTACTGACATTGGAGTACTCACTCCTTCATGCCTCTGCCCCTTGCCCTTCCTTAGCGTGACCCACATGTCTCTCTCCTGTGGTTTTGGAGTGACCACCTCCCTATAACTCTCCTCTATCACCTTTTCACTCTCCCTGACCAGGCAGAGGTCATCGAGCTGCTGCTCCAGGATCCTAATACGGTCCCTTAGGAGCCCCATCTCTCTGCACCTGATGCAGATGTGGACGTGAAGAGGGCCATCCGACACCATGACCTCCCACATCTGACATGCAGTACAGTACACTGCTCTGGCTGACATTCTCTCGCCTTACCCTGGATCCGATACCAGTATAATATAATAGAAACTGCTGTGAGAAATCAGCAGGTATCTGACTCAAACAGCTGCTCTCAACTTGACCTTTAACCTACACCTTTATTATACAAACCAAAAGCACTGTACCTTTACTAAAACACTGTACCTTTACTAACCCCCTGTACCTTTACTAACCCCCTGTACCTTTACTAACCCACTGTACCTTTAACCAGAAAGCAGAAATACTAACCAGAGGCTCCACTCAATCAGCTGCTTCCTCTAGTCTGCTTCCACCAATCAGCGGCTTCCACCAGAAACCTCCCTATTCAGTATGGAATGTTCCGGATTTAGGTAAAAACAAGCCCCGCGCTGAATTTATCTACTCACCGCCCCTGACCCTCCTCCACTCGCTCCAACAGTCCCGGGCCTCTGCCTGAACAAGCCCCGCGCTGGATTTATGTACTCACCGCTCCTGACCCTCCTCCACTCGCTCCAACGGTCCCGGGCCTCTGCCTGAACAAGCCCCGTGCTGGATTTATGTACTCACCGCTCCTGACCCTCCTCCACTCGCTCCAACGGTCCAGGGCCTCTGCCTGAACAAGCCCCGCGCTCGATTTATGTACTCACTGCTCCTGACCCTCCTCCACTCGCTCCAACGGTCCCGGGCCTCTGCCTGAACAAGCCCCGCGCTGGATTTATGTACTCACCGCTCCTGACCCTCCTCCACTCGCTCCAACGGTCCCGGGCCTCTCGAGATCCGGGATACTGAGTGTGTCGAAAGTTCCATTCATCTCTATTATTTTATTTAATAACTTAAATGCCCATAAACAGTGGAGATTTATGTTGCCTTGTAGCCAACTACTATTTGGGGAACAGTGTTTTAAACAATGGCTTAACCAAAACAAAAACATTGCATTTGTTCTGACCTTGGGATGTCCCAATACGCTGCAGATCCATTAAGTTTATTTTGAAGTTGAGGTGCCACAGTATTGTAAGACAATCAGGCAGCCTATTACATGATGTTTAAGTAGGAACTGCAGATGCTGGAAAATCGAAGCTAGACAAAAATGCTGGAGAAACTCAGAGGGTGAGGCAGCATCTATAGAGTGAAGGCAATAGGCAACGTATGAAGAAGGGTTTCGACCTGAAACGTTGCCTATTTCCTTCGCTCCATAGATGCTGCCTCGCCCGCTGAGTTTCTCCAGCATTTTTGTCTACCTTTGACAGCCTATTACATGAAGTTTTTTACATTCAAGAAGTTTTGTATGCAGAGCTGTAGATCAATTTGTTGATTACAAAAGCAGCTCAATTTCTACTCAACAGCAAAGTCTTGAGTGTGAACTTATGTCATTTATTTATCCTAATTCCCCTGCTTTTAAATCGAAAGATTCTGGATAAAGCTTGAGCTGATTATAAGATCGCAAAGAGGAGCTTTTTATTCACAGCTATTCAGTTAGGTGTAATCCCCAAACCGGAACGGAGACCAGAACATTTCCAAATGTATCCTGACCTTATCAAGTCACCTAGTACTTTTTTTGATCTGTTAAAACATTTTTAATTTGCTGAGACACAAAGCACTGGAGTAACTCAGCAGTCCAGTGAGGGGGTGACGTTTCGGGTTGAAACCCTTCTTCAGACTTAGATCATTAGTTGGCAAAAGAAAAGTGACAGATAAATGCTCTGGCACTTCGAGAAATTTCCATTTCATTTTTTTTCAGTATGCAGTCTGTTTTGTTTATTCAGGCCTTCAAACTAAATTAATATAAATTCACTCTACAGCAAAATGTTTAAAGTGTCATCAAACGCTGGCCAAATGACAATAATCTGAAGTGTGTACATCATATATAATTAAACTTTCTCAAACATTCATTGCACTAATTTTACTGCAGAGACCATGAAACTAACAATGCACAGGTAATCACCAATGATGATCAAGTCTTGAAATTTATAAAGGAAATAGTGCAAAAACATATCCAAATTAAAAATGGTGAAGAATGAACAGACATTTTTATATTGATTGAAAATTAGAAACACTTAGCAGTGGACAAAAAGCAGACCCAAAAAGGATCAATTTTTGTCAAAATACAATATCATAAAGTTATGAATAGTCAACTACTTCCATGTTGCATACAGAATCACAATCGCATTTCAGTTTCTGTGATACTTACCTTAGAGTAACATTAGACTGCTAACTGGCCCATGGCCTTAAGACAGAGCTGCCAGTGCATTTCAGTATTCTAGTGCCTGAAAATCAGTATTTTGCTGAGGAAATCAGTATTTTTCGTGGTCCATTTTGCTGAAAAAAATGTTGCTTTTTTATGTGCGGTCATACCCATGTAAAAGTACAAGAATGCATAACTTTGCTACCAATTGACATGTCTTCTATGCACCTTACCTGACAGTGCATTCATTGCCATCTCTTTGTCTACCTCTGTTTGAATGGCTGCTTCCTGCTTTTAGCACCCGATGATGATGTAAAAGCCATTGTGGAATCCCCCTCTCCCTCCATCGCTCTCTCACCCTCCTTCCTCTCTTTCCCTCCCTCTCTCCCCTTCCCTCCCTCCCCGAATAGTCTGTGACCCATAGCGCTGTGGCCATATCACTATGTGCAAAGCCCATAGTGTTTTGTGTAAAGGCAATAGCGCTCCAGCTGGTAGCGCTATAATTAGAACCCATAGCACTGTTCATTTAAATTCCCACGCGCTAAACTGACAGCGCTGTTTAAACCTGTGACAGGCAGATCAAAGCTTACAAAATAATCATCCAGATCTTGAAATTTAAAATACTAATAGATTTAATTTGCTATAATTTTTAGGGTTGCAGTATGACTTTTTTATATCCTTGCATTTTTTAAGCAGCAAGATGAAACAGGAGGTCGGGCCAATTTTTTAAAAATCCGTATTTTACAAAGCAAATCTGTACATCCATATTCTTATCACATTTCCGTACAAAATACGGAAAATCCGTACTACTTGGCAGCTCTGTTAAGAACACAGGAACAGGTGTGGACTACTTTGTCCCTTTTCTACTCTACATTATGGCTGGTCTGTGATCCAGAACCACCTGTTGCTTGTCCCTTTGCAGATTTAAAAGTAAACTCAACTCAACAACTACTATTTGGGGGAACAATGTTTTAAACATTTCCTAGCTTCACTTGAGGAAGTCATAAAATTTACTGTCAGTTCAGGGTCCCACTCAAGCAGAAAAAAGTTCTCTCAGCAATGTTCTTGAAAGGTTTGTTCAATGTATTCTAAAACTCCCCAAATTCCATAATCATTCATTAATTTAATCTATGGAGTTTATTATATTCGCATAAACGTGTGCTGACAAAAGTACAATGTTCAGAACTGTTCAATGTACTGCAGGTGGAGTCTAAGCAGGGCTGTGAGTACCTGCCCTTTATTGCTAATATATTATGTGCATGAATGCTCAGATTTTTTTTGTCTTGTCTTGTTTCTAGCTTTTTCACTACCTTTTTCACATTTGCATACTTTGAGATTTGCTTTCCAATTTTGCACTTCCCCTTAATTGACTATGCTTATAATATTATGCTGCCATATCTACCGCTTACAATGTCACCCATCTTAGTACTAAAGACTTAGATAAGTGGCTTTCTCTCCTGTCACCTAGTGAAGGTGCTCTAATGCTATTTTTGTTTTTGTGACTTCATTACGTGATTATAGCAATCATTGTTTAATCATAATGGCCCTATTTCTCCTCTTTCCATGGAAAGTACGTTAACTTCCTGCTGTATCTCACTACATTTCATTGGGTATGAAAAATTCACTGGAAACCATGCAACTTTTCCAACCTAACCTAATCTTCAAAGAATACCTGGAAAACCACTATCTAAACTTGCTCTATAAATAACAAAATGTTGACACTAAAGCAATATAGTTTTGAACCACATATAATGTAGGTAGTATCAGCATCCAAATGATTTAAGAAAGAATAGTACCACCTGCTGTTGAAAATCACTTACCTTTGCATCTTTTTGGAGTGTTCATCAGGAATAAAACACTGAAAACAAGGTTCAGGTCCGGATACAGGAAAAATGAAGTTCAGCACACACACAAGAATATATCTCCTGATCTTCAGTTGGGTAACTAAAAGGTTGGTTAGAAGTCTAACTAGTTTTTCAGCCTGACACTGCATCCAACCACCAATGGCATTCCCTGTGATCATGGTGAAAATCATCTCTCTTTTCTCCGTCCGCCAAGTCTTGACACTGTTGATCACACTATCCACCGCTAACATCCTGTTAAGTGGCATCCCATAACTTATTCCCAGACATTTGGTCATAACCAAAGAATCACTAGGATTGATTGTCTATTTCCTGCATTCACCTCAATGATTGTCTATTTCCTCCAAGAATTTAAGAGTCAGTCGTCAGTCCTTTCTATTTCTCTACCACGGATTCCCATACATAATATAATCTGAAAATGATGAAAACCACCCCTTCTTCACAAGTCTGTGACTTCCAATGAATAAGAAGTTACTTCTCACAAAATATTGATTGGAGCAAAGCGATTGTCATTGGGACCCATCACAAATTCCACCCCTTTCTCAAACTTGTGTCTGAAATCGTACCAGAGAGTTAGCAAACTTGGCATCCTAGACTATCCACAATAAATGTCAAATCCTGTATGTCACCAAAACCAGCTTTTCCAACGTGTGAACACATTTTATGTGTGCACCTGCCTCATCATACTTGCCTCTAAAATGTATTCCAATGGGTTCCCTGCACAATCCCACCTGATGGGCCATTTCCGGACCATCATCCAGCAATAGGTTAGTTTTTCAAATGTTTATGGTCATTAGGTTCTTCTTTGAACCACTAATTCAACGATGTATCTCTCTGCACTTGCATTTTCTATGTCATTATAATGTATCATACAAGACTTGCATTATATTGTGCCATGAAACTGCTCATATGCATTATTAGATTCATACTAATAGATTCATACAATGGATTTTGGCATTTTATTTTATTGTAGAATTTGGTTAAAAACAATGTGAAAAATGATCAATACACAAACATTACCACATTTCACAAACTATCGGCCAAGTGAAAAACAAAAATAAAAACAAGTCCTTAATAAAATTCTTTACATTATTGTACAGAAAAATCTAACAATTGCAGGAAATGGTTCTGGACTTTTAAATCATCATAAAATGTTAAACACACATTTGCAGTCAAGACATTTAAACCACTCTTCCTTGGTAATGAGACCACTAGTAGTTTTCAGCACTAAAACTGAAAACTCTTTCTCTCTCTGTCTCTCTTTGTCCTTGGCCTAATTATACAAACTTATATTCCGGTTAGCAGATGCTTACTCACCAGTAGCTTGACAGAAGAGATGAACAGATCCGGGTCTACAAACAGTGTTTGTCTGGTCGCTGAGCAGCGGCGGCAATAACTGGACAACTGCACTGGACCCTTCAGATGGGGTAAAAGCAAGGGAAGGTGGTGGATCATGCCCAAAAGGTGGAGGTGGAACCAATAGGAGTGAAAGGTAAAACAGGAAAAGCTGTGAGACAGAAAAGGCACAAAGCAAACAGAGTTGCAAAGATACAAATACTACAAAGAAGATCAGTCATGCACTATGGGATAAAAGATAAATGGACTGAGTCAGGCAGAAGTAGCAGCACTAAAGGGCTCCAAACATTTCTGAACGTGCGACAGACTGAGAACAAACACATACGCTCAAACACATAGGGTTCTATCAAATGTTATTTCTGTAAAAGATGACGGTATCTTTGTTATCCTCAAATTCTGTTTACAATTTAAAAAAATAAACAACTTTATACTCAATTCTCTTTGAAAGAATCGATTTATACCACTAAATGTAGCATATGAAATAATTTCTCAATGCTAACTCTACATAAAACCTTTTGTTGAACAATTTCAATGGAACCTCCATTTGCATATACATATATACACCCACACGAGCAGATAAAGTTGCCAGAAAATAAAATGCTTACTATACATAAACTTAAAATACAAGTGTCTCGTGCTGCTATACCATCAGGAGGTTAGAAAGCTGGTTAATTGCAACTGTTGCTCTTATTTTCTACAGCAGTTCAGTGGGTTATTAAAACAATTCAATATCTGTAGCAGCAAAACACAGGTTCCCATGCATTTCCATCAGTCCTTTAGGTCCATCGGGCCTTTCAAAATCCGCAGCCCAATAGCAACAACTCTGCAAAAGATGTGGCCGGCTGGTAATTTTCAGTCTTTGACCACAGTATATGATTTGATCCATACCACAAGAAAAGGTCATCTCTGTACCAATGTGACCATAATTGGCACAATATGCAGCCGAGTAGCAATATTCTTCCACAGGTAAAAGTCTTTCGATTAGGCCCTCTGCTGTGGCCATGGCTCAGTAAAAGCATTTTAACAATGCATATTATTCCTTTTAAAATGTATTACTTCTAAGAATCAAAGGCCTGTAGACCCCATGCTTCACCTTAACACATGTACATCATTTAAAGTTAGACACAAACACACACTCACATCATTGTAACAGTCCTTTCTCTATTTGCATGAGGAAAGTTAAAATAAAGCCTACAAATTTAAGATTCGCGGTCAGATCCCTGAGGTGTACAATGTTAGCATAAACAAAAGCATCAACCTACATTAGATACAGCAATAAACTACAAATATCTCTTACAGAATATTACTCAAATTTCAGTGCAATACAAAATATCACATATACAGTGTATGCAAAAAAAGATTCATGCTCCAATTTGGACAGTATCTTGAGATTTACCAATTTGATAAATTAATAATTTCCAATTTGGAATGAACTACAAATCATCTATATATTGAAAAGATATAAATTCTAATCAGAGACTGCTGAATATAATGCAGGTTGAATACAAGAGAGCGATCTTCACTTTTAACATAATTTTAAAGAATTTATGTAATCTACTGTAACATTTTATAGCATTTCATAAATTGAACTATTTCTTAAAAACTTCCTACTCTCCCATTAATAAACAATGTATCTGTGGCCGACTGCTAGCAAAGGCTCTGTGCCTCCTCATCGATGTATTTAATATCTGCATTCTCCAGATCAATAGATTTGATGGAGTAGTTTTCCTGGATTTGCTTTAACTCTTGGGGCTTCTCTGTGTTAGGAATTTTGCCATTCCCACAGTCTGATTCTGTTTCATAACCCTTATCACCAGTTGTAATCTGCTCACTACCTTGATTATCTCCATTGATTTTCACTGACTGCTGCTTTACAAGCTCCTCAGAAACATTATCATAATCAAATTTGGGTTTCTTCCCATCACCGACTTTATCTAAACTTAGTTTCAAGCAAGGACCTGGCAAATATTTCATGTAACAATTGTAAATAATTAGCATCAGGAATAGAAGTGTAATTACCACGAGAAAAAACAACAGAATGCTATTAATTCCTTCAGACTCAGTAGAACTTCTGGCAATTTTAGTTTCTACTTCTAAATCATTATGATCAGTAGGTATGAGCATGGGGATAGAGGGCATGCCAGTCGAAATTTGGAGCATTGTTGAAGTGGAAACCTCAGTTTGAATCCGGGATGTGATTGCGTGAGGTGAGTTCCTTTCTTTATCTGTGCTTGTCACTGTAGATTTACCTTCCATCTCAGTGAGTGAAGCAGTTGGCGATGCTGTTATTGCGTTGGATGGACCCTCAACGATCAGAGAATACCTTTTCACTAGCTGTTCGTAGATGTCTTCCTTCACAGCTTCTGTGGTCCAGCAGTCATAGACACCAGTATCAGCTTCAGTAAGATGAAAAATCAGCAGTTTGTTTTTATCAATTCGATACTTTGAAGTCTCGCTGAGAAGTCTGTCATTTAACTTCCATCTAACTTTAGCCAGTCTGGATGCAGGCAGGCACTTCAGTTCTTTCAATCCTCCTTGATCCACTACGAGCTCTTCAGATTCAACAGATTCCACTGTGAAATAAAACATAAAACAAATAGCTTTTCCCCCTCCTCGTATGTCATAACACTGCCAGCTAAACATACTAGTCAATGAATAATTATAAAATTACGCACTGCTTAATTTAAGGAATGCACAATGGCTAAATCTCATTCTGTTTCATGAATGTGAATGAACAATTCTGATTTATACTTCAATCAATTCTGTTATCTGTACCACAACACAATTCACAATTGTGTTGTAATAGTAAGCGTGTTCATTTTTGGGAAATATAACATTATGCTTTGCTTTAAATAAAATAAGGAATCCCATGAAGGATTTAAAGCTTAATACACATTTATTGGTTTTAGACACGGAGAATAGAAAAAATATAAAAAGGAGTTAAATGGTATGGTGCATTAGAATTACTAATTTGAATCTCACGAATACCTGGAGAAGGGGTGTAGGTGTTAACCAGGTAACCATGCACTAAATACCCAGAATGTTTATTAAACCAGTAAAACATCACAAGGCAAGGAGAGTTACACTAGAAATATATACAGGCCCCAACTGAGTGTTTAACGTTCTGTGGAGAACAGATTGAAGGGTCCTGACCCAAAACGTCACCTATCCATGTTCTCCAGGTATGCTGCAAGATCCCCAGAATTACACCAGGACTGTGTTTTTAATTATGAGGAAAGATTGTATTGGCTAGTTTTATTTCCTTTCAAACAGTGGAACTGAGACTTAACAGTGGGAAATACATTTTGAGAACTTGCAAGAAATGTGAAGGTTATCTTTGAGGATTTTTTTTAAATCCAGAGGATAACAGAGTTGAAAGTTACTGCTTTGAAGGGCGGCAGAGGTGGAAATCAAGACAAAGTATAAAGTGTCTGAATGTTTAAGGCAAAGTCATGATGTTTAAGATAATAAATCGAGTGTAAGACGTTGGGAATCTCTTTCGACTGAATGGCCTCCCCCCCCCCCCCCCCCAATTTTTCCACGATTCCTCCATGGCCTTGCCTAATTCTCCAGTCTTATTCTGTCTGATAACACACACAGGTATTTGCATTTCCCCAATTCACGATTCTCCATCATCCCATTAAGCTTAATTTACCCACTGCTGCAAGCTGGGATACTTGGTTGTCAGGGCAACTGCAATTCTCCCCACGAAGCCATCTACATCTCTCAGCAACACATTGCATCCAATCAAAGTTTTGGTTATCTGATCAAGCTCTCCTCTGTGCGTTGTCAAGCTCAATTGGACAGCATCCTAGTGAAGTGTCATGGAGTGTTAGGCTACATTAGTTCAGATGCTTTACAAATACAGAGTGTTACTACTTGGCAGTGCCATCTTCCATAATTGGTAAATTTACAACATCTTTGCCTTCTGGCATTCACACGTATCCAAATATTGCTTTTATATAATTCAACGGGAGATAAATGTCCAGAATGTTGGATGTCTCTTCACAAAAACCGTTATTACTCTCTTCAACACAGGAAACCTATCTAAATTTATCAGCATGTAAAGGTCAGTGAACATTGGATTAAAATCTCAATTCTTCAACATTTCCATGTTTAGGTGTTAAGTATTGTAACCTTTGATTCACATTTGTTGTTTGCTGAAATACTGACAGTGTCTGATGAATGATATCCACTGGCCATTTTAGATATACCAATAATCATAATTCTGATTTGTAGATTGCATATTAAAACACTTAAACAATCCTGTCTTTATCTTATAAGTCTACTAAAAGCCATGCACAGTATTTCTGTCTGAAATATCCTCAGATTTAAATTCTTCTTCAAAGCAGTTATATCATTGGACCAACTTTATATTTCCATAGCTTTCCTGCCATTTACTTTAAAAGGAAAAAGTGATTTCAATGATTAAAATTGATGAATATAGCTCTTTGTTCACCATTATTTAAGACTAATTTTCTCATTTGCACAGGAAGCTTCACCCTGAGGTATTCAATGCTCTGCACCAGCTGTGACCAGATGGACAATTTTGTCCGGTCTTCACTAATTATCACTCTGGAATTGACCAGTGGAACGAACAGACTGCCTGCACATTAGTTACTTCCTCTGATCAAAATACCAATTAATCCGCAGTTCGCCAGGGCAAGCTTTGGAATTTTGTGCGGGATTTCTGGGTGGAAACAGACACGCCACACACTGAGGTCGACAGTAATATGTCTCTGCAGCTTTGCTGGGTATTGTTCATTATTTAAACACAATTTACAGTTATGGTGCTCATTCACATTTTTTTTTAGGTTGAAAGAAGTGATTGCAGATGGACATTATTGAAGGCACTAGCACGCCAATGTAAAATAATGAGCATCTAATTAATAGATCTTTATCGTTAAAGTGTTCATGATTAGCCGTATCAAATATCAAATGTGGATTGCCAGAATATTAAACTAGCGAAAAACGTATCTTCTTCCAACAGCAGATTGACCAAAGGATTACCTCCTAATGTGCGTAGCTTGTGACAAATAAATGACATGCAGTTAAATTATGAGAATCAGCATGTGTTCACATACCATCTTTGGTTTTGCAGTGAGCTGCATTTCCATTCAGAAACTGCATCAAATCACTGTGGAATAAAAACAGCGAGCTTAATGGTTGGAACCAACCACCATATAAATCATTTCAAACAATCACCACTTTAAAAGCATTTTGGGAAGAAAACAGTGCACAGCACTTAGATTAGTAAAAACCTAAACCCATTATACTGTATGCCACACACTAAAACTGTCAACTCACCCAAAGCTTCACAATTAAACGGAAAATAAAGACATGTATTTTTATAGCATCTCTCAATTTCAGCGAGGTCGTATCAGGTGCAGCAACTCGAAGATTTTAGTTCATTAACAAACTGTGGCTAATTAAACAATCATGTACCAGGTGATCATTCTTAGCAATGTTAGTTCAAGAGAAAAAAGTTAAATTATTCAGAACGCACATACAAGTCAATAATTAACTGTTTGCAACGTATTTTAGATCTATTCAAGGAAGCAAAAGAGGTCTTGTATTCAGAATAAAAAATGACCCTGCTTTAGAGCAGTCAGCCTAAAATATGCCCTCAAAATCCTGTTTTGGGGCTCATTAACGAGGGAGGTTACAAGAGATACTTTCAAGAAAGAGCTAAATAGGGCTCTTAAAGACAGCGGAGTCAGGGGATATGGGGAGAAGGCAGGAATGGGGTACCGATTGGGGATGATCAACCATGATCACATTGAATGGCGGTGCTGGCTCGAACGGCCGAAAGACCTACTCCTGCACCTATTGTCTATTGAGGGAAGTAGCTCGGGTGGCTGCGAGCGACCGTCAGGACCTTAGCACCTTCTGCTGGCCCACTCACCTCTGGCAGTGCTCTCCATCTAAACACCTCTCTCCAGCCGCTTGCCGGCCTCGCTCATGTCAGCCTCTTCCCGCAAATACTTAAATTCCGACTGCCGCCGGGAGAAGGACATGGCCTCATTTGCTGCCCCAGGTGACACTGCATGGCATTCACTGCCCGGTCCGTGTCTTTCAATGTAGGGGAGGGGACCAGCTCAAGAGCGGATCTCCAGGCGATGGATAACAGGACAGCTGGCGGTGGAGTTTACTCCTGTGTCAGCGCGAGTAACCTCAATTGGTCCCATGATCTCTCGCAGCCACTCGAGCTACTTCCCTACCCGGTGGCTCCGCACCCGGATAGCCGCGGCAGCGGTGAGTGAGTTGCTGGCATGATCCCCGACCCCCTCCTTCTCAACGCTCCTGCCCTCCCCGTAACTTTACCCCTGGCCAGACTCCTCACATGCTGCGAAAGGAACTCTCTCTCCCGCTCCCCCCCCCCCCCCAGCGGCACTGTCCTTTTATAGCTGCAATGAGGGATAGAAACATAGAAAATAGGTGCAGGAGTAGGCCATTCGGCCCTTCGAGCCTGCACCGTCATTCAATATGATCAAGGCTGATCATCCAACTCAGTATCCCTTATCTGCCTTCTCTCCATACCCCCTGATCCCTTTAGCCACAAGGACCACATCTAACTCCCTCATAAATATAGCCAATGAACTGGCCTCAACTACCTTCTGTGGCAAAGAATTCCAGAAATTCACCTTTCTCCGAGTGAAAAATGTTTCTCTCATCTCAGTCCTAAAAGATTTCCCCCTTATCCTTAAACTGTGACCCCTTGTCCTGGACTTCCCCAACATCGGGAACAATCTTCCTGCATCTAGCCTGTCCAACCCCTTAAGGATTTTGTAAGTTTCTATAAGATCCCCCCTCAATCTTCTAAATTCTAGCGAGACTTGGCTATTCCTCAGTACAGCATCATCGTTCTTGATGTTGCTGTACTGAGAGATAGCCAAGTCTATCTTTCTTGTCTAACAACCTAACCTTCGGCCTACAAGACGCAAGTAAATCTTTGTGCCTTATTTTGGGTAAAAAATAGCATCTTCATTGCCAGGAAATACGGTATTTAAAAACATGTAGCTCAAAGAAATTTACTTACCACATTATTTGTACACAAACTTCATTCTTCTCTCTTTGTCTCTTTAGGTACTCTTAAGATAATGACAATCCATGTTTGAAAAATCCGCCAAGAAACTTGCGCTGCACATGCGCAATAGGCTGCTGTGCATGTGCGGTACGCAGTCCACGATGCAAAGGCAGAATTTCAGCTACCTTCAGCTCCCCTTGTCTTTGAAGGCTTGAAGCAGCGTCGATGGCACGAGCTGCACAGACTTTCGCGCATTCCATGTACTGCGGATGAAAGGCACGGGATAATTATGACTGCCCAAGAGATCGATCTCTTAGGTAGGCATAATTCTCCCGTGCCTTTACTATTCATATTTAATAATTAAAATTTTATAATTTTAGTCAGGGTAGGCAGTGCCTACCTCGCCTAAATATATCCATGGTAGCAAACTTTAGCAACACAAACATGAGCGATATGTTGACCAGGAGTTAAGTACATGAAATATCACTTCAGTACACTTAGTACATGGTCATATTTGGCCTATCACAGAAGCACACTAAGAAATGTACACATGAAAAACCCTCATGAAAATCATTGACATAATTAAAATATGTTTTTTTGGTCAATACATACTTCTTATGGTTGTTGTTGTCCATAATCGATGTGCAGCTTTTCTTTTTGGAGTTCCATGCACAATAGGGATCCCTTGCCAAAATGCAATCTGTGCAGGTTTTATATTTTTCACAGAATGCAACAGGAATTTGAACTACTCCTGAATGAGACCCTGCATAGATATACTTTCTGTCCTAAAAGAGGAAAGTTGAATGATCAATTCATTTGAATAAGCAGAATAATTAAAATAGTTTGTTGTTGCAATGGGGGAGAATGTTGACCCAATCAAATTCCCATCATCCACTGCAGAAAGTAACCAAGGTGAAAATTAACCTTGGTCAAAATCAGAAATAACATCCCACTGAAACGCTGTTTTGTGTAGGAGAGATACTTTTCAATCTGCTGTTAGTTTGAAATCTTTTAAAACATTTTTTAATTGTAGCTGTCACTGAAATAAGATGTCAGTGGGATTAATCACTACCATCCATTTCATCTAAACAAACATTTCGCTGCTTTCTATTGACTATCTTTGCATTTAGATTTGTGTTCCAAAAATTACTTCATGACCCAATAAAATGCTTGAATGAAGCTACCATCCTATGTCAAATAACATACTTCCTGCTGCTTTTCAAATAATTAAAAAGAGTTACATAGATTTAATTCTGCCTATTTTATTTAATAGCCTCTCAAAAATAAAAAGTAAAATCGCTATTTTTTTAACATACAAGAATATAGCTTTAGCACCTTTGTCATGGTTAAAATAGTCTGAGGGAGCATAATTGGACAAAATATGACAGCATTACATTAGCACAGGTGGTCACATACTTGGACAGAGAGATTAAATTAAAGGTGCATTTAAAAATTGGAGAGCCAAAGATTAAAAAGGAATTGGGAGAGCTCCAGAGCAGTGCCTAAATTAGCTGAAGGTAGAGCATAAATACAAAAGACAAAGGAAACTGAGAAGCCAGAATCAAAAAACTGAATTCCAAGCTGTCCCTTACCAACCACTGTTAAAATAAAACACGTTAATGTTTAAACTGGCAAACTGTTAATCTGCCCTCAATAAAAAACAGAACCCTTAATTTGGAGAGTCAAGGAATTTTAGATACTAGAATCCTGCGCAAAAGATAGAGCTGGAGTAACTCATTGGGTCACGCAGCATCTGTGAGGGAAATTGATAGGCAACATTTTCCTTCTTCAGTCTGATTATAGAATGCTCAAGTTTAAAGGTTTTTACTTTAAGTTGGGTTTAAATGTGAAGTTACAATATTAGTTTATAGTGTGCTGAGAGAGGTCTTTTTGTCCAGGCATAATTGTTTTACTTACAAAAGTAAACTCACTTTTCTGCATCCCAATGACCCAGACTCCTTTTATACCTCACGCTACCTCGGCCAGGCCAGCAGCATAATAAAGGACGAGTTGCACCCTGGCCATTCCCTCTTCTCCCTCCTCCCATCGGGGGAAAGGTATTGAAGTGTGAAAAGGCACACCACCAGATTCAGGGACAGTTTCTTCCCAGCTGGTATCAGGTAACTGAATCATCCAGCACAAACAGAGCTGAACTATTATCCACCTCTTTGGTGACCCTCGGACTATCCTTGATCAGACGTGCTGGCTTTACCTTGCACTAAATGTTGTTATATTATCATGTATCTATACACTGTAAATTGATTGAATGTAATCATGTATTGTCTTTCAACTGACTGGTTAGCACACAACAAAAAACTTTTCACTGTACCTCGTTACATGTGACAATAAACTACACTGAATTGAGTCAGAATATCTTTGCTTTTACATTTATTTAGAGACAAACATTACATGGTTTACATTTACCTCTTTGGACAAGAGCAATGTCTGTACAGGTTCAGAACCAGAAAAAATACACAGTTCTTCAATTATATGCATTTCATTGTCAAAGTTAATCGCTTTATGCAACAATCCTTTATCTGAAACAAAACAAAAATATATACATTAGAACATCCACGTAACTACTCATCACAAAACCCTTTACCATTAAACCAGGAGAAGGTCACTCAACCGTTCAAGCCTTCTCCACCATTCAACTAATCCAACTTTCCTTGACCACTTTGACCACAAGCCTTTCTGGCTTTAAGTTATCTCTTCCAAACATTGAAACATTTTGTAAATTCCTGTATAGTGGATCATACAATAATTCATTTGTTTCCATTTGCTGAGCACAGCTCCATTAAGGACTGAAGGCCAGCAAAAATAAAAAATAAAAATAACAAAAGTCAGCTTTGAGAAATTCTACCATTCCTGGCTGCTGATGACCAAAGATCTTTTCCAGCCAATCCAGGCTTCAGCTAACCCAAAAGTAGAATTCCTGGGGCCAACGTCTGAACATGCAAGCTTCTGATCTGTCCACAGCCCACAAATATCTTGACTAAAAGAAACAACTGATGTTGACATTCTGAAGTACAAAACCATCAATTCTTACATCTTGATAAGTGGCGTCTCACACCTCAGTTACTCACTCATGTCTCAATTTAGGAAAGCCGTTTAAAAAAAATGATTGGGATGATATAGACTCTCCAGTTCAGTTTCTCTCTCAAAATACACTAACCAATTACACTGCAATAGACAAATGAAAGTCATATATATCTATAAGATAAACTTAAAAAAAAACAATTTTTAACTTTTTCCTTCCTAAATTCTTTCTTCCAACTTTAATATTGTAACATTAATTTACAAAACGTTCCAGATGTTTTCTTTGTTATTTATACTTCAGCCTACATTTTAGCTTGTACTTCAAAGGTTGGCTGCTTCTATCAATTATGCCAGAATAACCCGAGTTGCTAGTGTGCAACAAAATAATGAGGTGAACATTGAGAGCGATAAACCTCTGAATGAATTATGGCATCAGAACAGATATGCTAATAAGCTGTTTTGCAAAGACGTACATCCGTGGCAAATCAGAGAGCATTTCATGTGGCAAGTATCCTATCAGCAGGACAACAAAGGATTATCAAAATCAACATAACCTCGTTACCGCAGGTAAACTAGATATGCATCACCCACAGACATCTTCAACCGGCAGATACGGCAGTGGCATTTAAGAGGCATTCAGATAGGCACGTGAATGTGCAACGAATGAAGTAATATGGATCATGTGCAGGCAGAGATTAGCTGAACTTGTAATCATGTTCACCATAGACATTGTGGACTGACGGGCCTGATTCTGTTTGGAGTCTGTAGACTGTTTGGAGTCTGTAGAATGGGCAATGTTCAAAGACTTCATTAAGGAATGCATGGAGGACTGCATCCCCCACCAAAACCTTCCAAGTGTTTCCCAATCAGAAACCTTGGATGAACTTTGAGATCCACACTCCTCTGAAGATCAGACACCGGGCATTCATGTCTGATGATACAGTGGTCTACAAGAAATCCAGATATGACCTTGGTAAGGCCATCAAAAAGCCCAAAAGGGACTTCTGCTCCAAGCTGGAGGGTGAGACAAATGTTCGGCAGCTGTGGTGGGGCCTGAATGCAATCACCTCCTACAAGGCGAAATCAGGAGGCAGCTCGAATGTCGGCGAAACATCACTCCCTGACGAGCTCAATGCTTTTTACGAACGCTTTGAAAGGGAGAACACTGATGTGCCTTCCCGAGCCCCCATTCGTTGTGATGGTATTTCAGTCTCAGTCACAGAGGCCGACGTCAGGAAATCCTTCAGAGGGGTGAACCCTCGAAAAGCGCCTGGTCCTGCTGTTATACCTGGTCATGTTCTAAAAACCTGTGCGGACCAACTGGCTGGAGTTTTTAACGAACATTTTCAACCTGTCACTTCTGAGGTCTGAGGTTCCCACCTGCTTCAAAACGGCATCAATAATACCGGTGCCCAAGAAGAGCAAGGTGACATGCATCAATGACAATCGACCAGTGGCACTAACGCCTGTGGTGATGAAGTGCTTTGAGAGGTTGATCATGGCGCAAATCAACTCCTACCTCGACAAAAACCTGGACCCACTGCAGTTCGCTTACCGCCACAACAGATCAACGGTGGATGCAATCTCGCTAGCCCTCCACTCCGCTCTGGACCACTTGGACAACAAAAACTCATATGCACGGCTGATATTCATTGATTACAGCTCAGCATTTAACACAACAATCCCCTTCTGCTTACCAAACTCACAGACTGGGTCTCTGCGCATCCCTCTGCAATTGGATCCTCAACTTCCTCATTCACAGACCACAGTTTGTTCGTATTGGTGGAAATGTGTCAGACTCGAAAACAATCAGCACGGGAGCACCTCAAGGCTGCGTGCTCAGCCCCCTGCTGTACTCACTCGATACTTCTGACTGCATAGCCGGCCATAGTGCGAACTCCATCATCAAGTTCACTGATGACACCACTGTTGTGGGACGTATCACTGATGGGGATGAGTCAGAGTATAGAACAGAGATCGAGCAACTGTCCATATGGTGCCAGCACAATAACCTGGCCCTCAACACCAGCAAAACCAAGGAACTGATTGTGGACTTAGGATGAGGACCCACAGTCCCGTTTATATCAATGGGTCGATGGTTGAAAGGGTCAAGAGCTTCAAATTCCTGGGCGTGCACATCTCTGAAGATCTTTCCTGGTCCGAGAACACAGATGCAATTATTAAGAAAGCCCATTAGCACCTCTACTTCCTGAGAAGATTATGGAGAGTCAGTCTGTCAAGGAGGACTGACTCTAACTTCTACAGGTGCACAGTAGAGAGCATGCTGACCGGTTGCATCGTGGCTTGGTTCGGCAACTTGAGCACCCTGGAGAGGAAAAGACTAAAAAAGTAGTAAACACTGCCCAGTCCATCATCGGCTCTGACCTCCCTTCCATCAAGGGGATCTATCGCAGTCACTACCTCAAAAAGGCTGGCAGCATCATCAAGGACCCACACCATCCTGGCCACACACTCATCTCCCGGCTACCTTCAGGTAGAAGGTACAGGAGCCCGAGGACTGCAACGACCAGGTTCAGGAATAGCTACTTCCCCACAGCCATCAGGCTATTAAACCTGGCTCAGAGAAAACTCTGAACATTAATATCCCTTTATCTGTTATTTGCACTTAATCAATTTATTTATTCATGTGTGTATTTACGTATATAATGATATATGGACACACTGATCTGTTTTGTAGTCAATGCCTACTGTGTTCTGTTGTGCTAAGCAAAGAAAGAATTTCATTGTCCTGTCAGGGACACATGACAATAAACTCTTTTGACTTTGACTGCAGTTCTGTCCTGTACTCAACTCCATTCTATTCCCTCAAAGCATGGAGTCATTGTGTTTCCAGCAGCCTTACGGACAGTGAATTATATAGATCATTAGACCTCTAACTTTTTGCAACCCATGTCAAAGTAAAAAGAGGATAAAAATTGTCAGGATGCGTACACAAGGAATTCTACCATGAATGAAAATATTATGCTCATAAAATATGTTAATGTTACAAAAACTCACCTGTGCCAATAAACATGACATCATACTGGAGGTTATCAAGTGCCCTAACTCTGTCCACAACAATCTGTATATAATTGACATTTTTCTTTACCAATTTAGGGCCATTCCCAATTGGGTTAACAGTGTCTGCCATCAGAGGGTGATCCTTAACAAACTGGAGAGTTTTGTCTGGTAACATGAGTGAGTTATTGAAATTCAAAGTTCTCGCCTCATTGTTTATGCACTGGAAAGAGAAAAAAAAACAATTGATTGGGATAACATTATTTCAGCATTAACAACTTACACCCTTAACCAAAATGAACAAAATATTACATTACGGAAGAAAAACAGACATCATTGTGGTCCTTAACAACTGCCCAAATGATTGTGGCAAAAGATGCATTTGGTTTTAAAATTAGAGCATTTTACTTCTTGATTACTGCATTCCAGAATTTCTGGTTCACACATTTTAAACATGATATGATAGCAAAGCTGACTTCCTTAGCACAGGTATGTGGTAACACATAGTGTTCTACAAACATACTAATTAAAAATTTAAACTGGGAAATTAAAAATGTGTAATTTTTGTAGTTATGTCACGTTATTTTACTGCAATGTCACGTTGTTGTTTGACTAGAATATAGTCAATTGAATACACCATAGTTTATTGTTAACAGCTGTCAGACACTTTGCTTCATTTATATCAATATAGACTAGAGCAGGACAGTACTTACTGAGCCAGGACGCGGCTCTGGAACCGATCCTCCAAATCTGACCCATTTTACATGGGACTGATCAAAGGTGGCACTTTGCATGAACTTTCCTGTGGAGAAGACCTCCTCCACTTTGGACATGTTAAAGCTGCAGACTGCTGACACTTCCAAATTAGTCCTAACGAAAGGTACAAATTAAAATGTATTATAAGAATGGACTGACTGTCCATTATAGCTTTGAGTTATGGTCATATATTTCAAGTACATACTTGCAAATGGATCGAGCAGACGGTTTTTAAAAAATGTAGTTCAATGTGTCTTTTACAATTAATTAGATATTTGTCAAAGATTAGTTTTTGCTTAACCGGCTTCAGAAAGGTATGGAATTTTGATCTTGTGGTTGAATGGCTGACTCTTTCACATAAAATTCCATAAGTTTATAAAGGGTTATAAATGGTAATTCATGAGCACAGGAGGCGAATTAAATGCTGTGGGTTGCACACAAATCTCCAACAATGCAAATGATAGTCTGAAGAAGGGTTTCGGCCCGAAATGTTGCCTATCTCCTTCGTTCCTTAGATGCTGCTGCACCCGCTGAGTTTCTCCAGCCTTTTGTGTATCCATGCAAATTACAGCACAGGTGATCCAAAAAAATGGGTCAGAATACTTGAAACAAATTAGTGATACCACAACAAAATTAATATATAACCCCTTATAGGCTTATGGAATTTTAACGTGAAAGAGTCAGCAATTCAACCACATGATCAAAATTCCATACCTTTCTGAAGCCAGTTAAGCAAAAACAAAATTAATTGTTTAACATAGTCATTTTCCAATTATTAAGTAGGCCAGAGGTACAAATTCTGTATCCTAATCAAATAATGCACATATTCAATTTGTATTGGATAAACCACTTGGAGCAGTCTGTATGCAGGTGTCAGCCTACAATAAGACTTAATGTCACACTCTTTGTAAGAACCAAATGTCCAAACATTCAAAATATTGAGCTAATTTGTTGAATTATTTCTGTTCAAAGGAGGATCATCGAACTGAAATGTTAACTCTCTTCTTTACACAGAAGCTATCTGCTCTGCTAGGTATCACACTTTTAGCTTTGAATCTTTGGATGTTTAATCACATTTCTGATGGCAGCCAAGTGCAGAGTTCACTTTTTGTAATGAGAATGCAACTCTTTACATTCACTCAAAATGGCACTGCCCTATTTATAGAGGCTCTATGCAAGTTCCTCTGCTGATGTACATCATGGTCAAGACAGAATTTGTGCCGGAAATGCTGACGTCATTAGTACATGAACGTACCAGTGCTGAAGTTGGAAAAAGTCGAGTTCTTAGGCATAGTTCTGCTCCAAGTGGTTTATTCAATACAAGTCGAATATGCTCGGCTAGGTGCTTTATTTGATTAGGATACAGAGAAATGGTGCAGTTTGATTCACTCAAATTCCAATGTTTTTTAGGCATTAATATTACCAACAATGTCCTGGATTGAAGCTATGGCCATAAAAGCACACTAATGCCTCAACTTCCTCAGGAGATGAACAAAGTTCACTATGCCTCCAGGGTCAAGGAAAGAGCGTTCACATCGCGGCCCTGTTTCTACCAATCGTTCCACCACTGCGCGCAAGAACTTCCAATCTTGCGCGAGGACTCGATAAGAAGACGACGATTATGTCTCCAACAACTCTAACCAACCTCTACAGATGCACTGTAGAAATCATACCAAGCAGATTGAATCACAGCTTGGTTTGGAAATAGCTCTGCCCAAGACCCTAGACATTGTAGAGAATTGTTGATGTACCCCAGTCCATCACACAGATCAAGCACTCCACCACTGACACCACACTTTGCCTTGGGAAAGCAGCCAACATAATCAAGGGCCATTTAAACTCCAGTCATTTCCTCTTCTCCTGTCAGGCTGAAGGTACAATAGTTTGACGTCAGGCTTAGGAACTGCTTCTTCACCTCTGTTATCAGTCCAATGAATGGTCTTTCTATAAGTTATGGGGTAGTCTTGATCTTCATTGCAGACGCTGGACTTTTTCTTCTTTAACTATAATGCTGTAACACTATATTCTGCACCTTGGCAATCCACTCCTTTTACTATCTGTTGAACTTGTGCATGGCCAATTGTGTATGGAATTATCTATTTTAATTGGATAGCATACAAATAAAAGCTTTTCACTGTACCTTGGTACACATGACGGACCTTTACACAAAGGATCCCAATGTTTAAGAAACATTCAGACAGGTACACGAATAGGATAGGTATAGAGGGATATGGACTTTTCATAAAAACTTAGAATGTGCAGGAATGTGAAGAATGAGGGAAGTCCAATGATGTATTTTCTGAGGCGTTTTGATGAGTTTAGTTTAGAGATACAACGCAGAAACAGGTCCAACCGAGTCCACATCGATCCCCGCACATTAACACGGGGGGCTATTTACATTTATACCAAGCACACACACGGTGAACCTACTGATGTATAGAGTGAAAACCAATGGGCAATACTAATAAAAAGGGCAGATCTTCAGTGGCCATGAATACGCTGGCCAACTGCCCGAAATACCATAATCAATCCCAACCTGAATCACCCATCTATGTTCTCCAGAGATGCTCCCTGGCCTGATGAGTTACTCAAGCACTTGGTGTCTTTTTTTGTCTAACTGTTCTAGCCTGGCTCCGGTTGCCCAACTCTCTTTAATTCAGCAAGGAACTATCTTGACACAGGGCACATACACCCACAGTTGCCAGTGAGCCATTACATCTCTTTCCTTCCCCCCCCCCAGGACTCCATCGTCTTCCACCACCCCAGGCACTCAGACTTAAAAATAACTTTGACATTTGTCCATCAACACCAGCAATTTAAAGAAATATTAATATTTTACATTTAAGTGAAAAAAGCATATTCACTCACCAAAAATGAATTAAAATCTTTATAACTGCCTGAAGTAAATAAAAACATAACTACTGGCCTCTGTCCCTGCAACTAGTTCCCATTTATCTGAATGCTGAGCTAGTGTGGTTTAATCTGGTGTAGGAAAGAACTGCAGATGCTGGTTTAAATCACCCATTCCTTCTCTGCAGATTTGCTGCCTGAGTTACTCCAGCATTTTGTGTCTATCTTTGGATTAATTTGGTGCAGGCTCAGGAGACTGAGCTGTCTGAAATCACATTGCTTAGTTGGACTTTGCAAGTCATCAACTGGGACAACATGGGGCTGAGAGAGGGCATATGTGGGGGAGACACAGCTGGCTGTGGCTGGGCAGATGATGCCGCTGCTAAATTGGACTCGTGCCAGCTCTGCAAATCAAGTCTTCACTAGTGAAAATGGGTAGGCCCTGGCATGAGCACAGTCATCAAATAACACTATTTTAAGTTGATACAAGAAACTGCAGATGCTGGTTTACAAAACAAAGTGCTGGAGTACAGAGTAACTCAGTGGGTCAGGCGGCATCCCTGGAGAACATGGGTAGGTGACGGTTCGGTTCAGGCCCCTACTCCAGCACTTTGTCATTATTTAACTGGTATTGAAAACATGGATAATAAAAAAAAAAGCTACATACCATTGTGATGTAAATACACCATAAAACACTGTTTCCTTCCAATTTGGAGATTTTAAAATAAATGCATCCTGAATGACGTTGAAGACAAAATTGGACCCAGGCTGAGAGCAAACCAGCCGAGCTTTAAGAAATGATGTCCATCTTTTTTGCAGAATTCTTAATCCTCCTTGGTCACCCTGAATTTTATCAACATGGATATCAATACAAGTTTTTTGCACATTTCAAATAGTTTTATAATACATGCAGATATTTAATATCCGTAAATGACCCTCTTCAAATTAAATCAGTGGAAAACAAAAATATTTCAAATTCAAAGACGAGTAATGTATATTTGATGTTTCGTAATCTTCCTGATCATCAATATTGAGCAGATGGAGTTTTATAATTAACGTTCTCTTTCAAATTTGTTTGCTTGTGAAGACACCATCAACATTTAGCTTCCACAATGGGATAATGCAGGCCTATCCACTGTCTTCATTACTATTGAGTGCAGCCATTAAACAGCTAGCCATGGCTATCTAACCCACATAAACAATTTCAAAAATCTATGTTGAACTCAGATAAATCATTCTTTCAACAGCAACCTAACCAAACATGCATCATCAACTTCAGCACACACCACAGTATTTTCTGTCAAAATAACACTGAGGCTAATGGCAATCAGAGCTTCTTATCAATGTGGCCCAGAAGCCTCAGATTATGGCAGGTAATCAAATGAGCAAACTAGTATGTCATCAGAGAAACAAATATCGCTTCAGTTGCCAGTGAAAATGAATTTAAAGTTGCTGCATCAGCAGATTGGACACAAAGAAACTCACTACTGAAAATGTGGTCTTGTCCGTTTCAAGCCAAATATCCCTTTAACCAAGCAATCAATATTAATAACTATTAAACAAAAATCTGGAATTGAAAATAAGTTGCTGCAATATATATGGACAAGTTTTATTTGCCCATGCAAATTTCAGAAAATGCTAAAAAAAAGATTGTTAAAATTATCTTGTAATCTTAGTCCATTCCTTCTTTCCCAATTTCTCTCTCTGTACACGGAATTCACTCATTGTAAACCAGTTCCTAACCATTAATCTCAACACCCCACAATCTGGTGGGTTTGGAGCGAGATGGACAGGAAATCTGTTGGATCGTATGGTGAATGCATTGAAACACGAATGAGGATGAGCACTGAAAGCTGGGTGGGAGTGGGAACCACATTCATTGATTGCCACTGTCAGTATAAATAACTTTACACAGTATCAGTGATCATGACACAAGAATAGATTTGCAAGCATGGTTTTATTTTTCAAAAATTCTTTCAAAACTTAACACTGATTACATTTAGTAAAGTATGTTAGATCTTACCTTGCACACTCGAGCTATTCTTGGCACAAGAATGCGACTATAAAATTCATATTCAACAGATACTTCAGTGAAGAAGAAATAGATCTTATCATCACCACCATCCAAATTGCTTTCACTCTCTCTTATTACGTCCGAATACACAAAACTCGGCTCTGTGGAAAGCAACACACAGAATCTTGGTGATGGAAGATTTTGAATGTTCCATGTCAAGAAAGTACAGAAGGAAACATAAATCTCCATAATGTTTATCCAATATCCCCAGGAATCACTGTGGGTTTAACATTTTATATCAGCAAAGCAACTGGAATGCAGAGCAACACATTTAAGACATTTGTTGACCCAAACTATCGAGAAAAAAAAATCAACACAATGGATTATCTGCAGTTTTCAAGAACATTAATGACTCGAGGCAAAAAAATCTTGTTTCTACTGCAGAGTTTCTACTGTCTCACATCCATAGACAAATAAACTCTTGCTGTCTCCAAATATGTCATTTAATAAACTGGATATTTAATCAGTTCCAGTTCGGTATTGTTTCGAGTCCTCATTCAAAGAGCATCCACCTTTGATTACAACTTTCCTCCACAAAATTAAAACACACCCGCAATTGGTTCGTCATGTTGACACTTGCAGAAATCCAACTGGTGCAGAACAGTCAACGCGTTTTAGTGGATGCATCCCACTATGATTCAAAAAGACTTGGTTCACAAATCAACATAGCTTTATTTTGCAGTTATGTTCCTGGCAATTTTTTTGCTTCAATATTGATCAATTTATTGGTATTTTAACACCATCAATCTGTATTTACCAAGAGATAAATTAACTATGGCATAATAACGGCAAAAAACCCCCTAAAATTCTGGAAAAATGCACCCACCCCAACACTTAAAATGTGGATTTCAAATATGTCTGAAACGTTACACCTCGAAGACATGAGATTCATCCTAGCAGGCAAATCTGACCAATTCTTAAAGATTTGGTCACCCTTTATCAACTTATTACAAGCATATGGTGCAACACAACTCTGGTGGCCGATTAGGAAAAGGGGAGATGCAGCGGGACCTGGGTGTCATGGTGCACCAGTCATTGAAAGTAGGCGTGCAGGTGCAGCAGGCAGTGAAGAAAGCGAATGGTATGTTAGCTTTCATAGCAAAAGGATTTGAGTATAGGAGCAGGGAGGTTCTACTTCAGTTGTATAGGGTCTTGGTGAGACCACACCTGGAGTATTGCGTACAGTTCTGGTCTCCAAATCTGAGGAAGGACATTATTGCCATAGAGGGAGTGCAGAGAAGGGTCACCAGACTGATTCCTGGGATGTCAGGACTGTCTTATGAACAAAGACTGCATAGACTCGGTTTATACTCTCTAGAATTTAGGAGATTGAGAGGGGATCTTATAGAAACTTACAAAATTCTTAAGGGGTTGGACAGGCTAGATGCAGGAAGATTGTTCCTGATGTTGGGGAGGTCCAGGACAAGGGGTCACAGCTTAAGGATAAGGGGGAAATCCTTTAGGACCGAGATGAGAAGGACTTTTTTCACACAGAGAGTGGTGGGTCTCTGGAACTCTCTGCCACAGAGGGTAGTTGAGGCCAGTTCATTGGCTATATTTAAGAGGGAGTTGGATGTGGCCCTTGTGGCTAAGGGGATCAGAGGGTAGGGAGAGGAGGCAGGTACGGGATACTGAGTTGGATGATCAGCCATGATCATATTGAATGGCGATGCAGGCTCGAAGGGCCGAATGGCCTACTCCTGCACCTAATTTCTATGTTTCTATAAACTGTTTCAGAACTGGGTGAGGGGTGTGTAAAGATATGAAGGAGGTACATCCCTTTTATTTTATTCTCTTTATATACTTTTTTTCTTCCTCTCTTTTCGTGCTTTACATCTTTATGGGCTCTCTCTTTCTACTTTTTCACGAACTATTAATATCAGTACCTTATCTAACTTTCTCTCTTTCTCTTTTTCTTGCTTCTGTTACTTTTCTATTATTACATTTTAAAACAAGATGTTGTACATGAAATGTATTATGTTATTCTTGGTTTATACTACTGTACATTACTTCCAATAAAAAAAATATTAAAAATAAATTTAAAAAACTAAACCGCAACTGTAATGTCTTTCACAACCTCAGATTACATCAGATCACCACAGCCTGAAGTTCTTCTGAAGTACATTCATAATTGCAATACAAGGAACGTCACAACTAATTTTTGAAAATCTCCACAAAAAGCATGATTTGTAGTTAGCCAGGACTGAGACGCTTGTTTAGCACTGATGTGCATTAAACGATGATCCAAAACACTGCCTGGAATCCGCAACTCAATACTCACCATTTAACCAGGGTATTGAATAGTCCGTCCTTAAATTACCCCGTAGAATGACAGCCTCACTTCCTAGAAAATTGTATGCTGTTCCCGAGTAAAGCTCGTGATCTGAAATAATACAAAAGGATCTTTCAATACAAAACAGATAAACATTTTTAGCTATATGCGCTCTACATAATGGAAATATTTTTAACAATTTGTTCTGCTTTTCATTTTTAATTGTAGAATAACCTACTTGCACCCTTACATCTTTAATTTTGCATTACATACAATGGAGTAACAAAATGCCTCTTTCTCATAAGGATGGGAAGAAAATATGAATAGATACTAGAGGTTGTGAATTGGACTTGTTTTTTTCTTTTCTCTCTGACGTTGTTCTGTTCGTGAGTGTGCAGCATGTCAACATTTCACTACACCAATTGATGTACGTGACCAATAAATACCTTTGTACCTTTGCTCTTCTCTGCAACGTATCTTGGCTTGAATCTCAGCAATGGTTCAGTATTATAGCTCTGAATTCATGGTTCCCACTGACAAGCATTGTCGAACTGTAGGTACTCTCTTGTTAGTGCTGAGCCCAGATGGCAAGAGGTGGTTATAAAGTCATAGAGCTATGCAACAAGGAAACTGGCCCTTTGGCCCATCCAGACCACATTGGCATTCTGGATTAGTCCCATTTGTCTGCTTTCACCCATGTCCTTTCTATCCATTTATCTATCCAAATTATTATTGAAAGTCTGTTGTCATCAACAATTTCAACCCATAGAAGATGCAAAGTCATGCAGCAGAGAAGCTTCTAGTTAAAGAAAGACTTCTCTCGAGCAAAAACTATTTTCAAACAACAAGACAAGCCAGGCCTGGAGAGTACCATAAGCCTTTCCTACCTCATGACATCAGTTTGATTGCACTTAATCCCAGTTTTTTTTTAACTACGTCTATTTAGACAAATAAAGTGATAAAGAAAATGCCAATAATTTCAATGTAGACTGAAATGTACATGCTGAACAAGTGCACAACTTACAACTGAATACTTACCAACCATTATGGAGGTATATTTTTGAGCAGGATCAAATGGACATTTGCCCTTGCCTTCCTCATTTCTCTGTTGCAGAGTAAAACTCTTAATCGACTATGAATACAAAAAAAAGAGTCAAATAAGTTGTTTAAATTGATGAAGCAGAATAAGTTCCACCAAATGTTAAAAATTCATACTTACAAGGTAATCACAAGTTGGTTGAAATGCAAAGGTCCCACACACAAAGAGTCTTTCATTGTCATATTCGTGCAAGATTCGTACGTAGTTCAAGCATTCAGTCTACAGAAAAATAATAAATGCATTCAGTTATCAGTCAATTGCTAATGACGATATAAGTTACAGTCAATGTATTTACAGATCTTAGTACTGATGATCATTACAGCATGTTTCCAGAACTTCGTTTGGTGACCCAGCGAGGTATCAAGAATAAACGTGATACAAAATAAAATAGAAAATGCTGGGCATACTCAATGGTGTGGCAGTATTTGCACAGAGAGAAAAATGGGGTTCATGTTTCTGAGCAATGAACTTATATCAGAATTGGAAAAGAGAGAAATCAAGCAAATGTATTTAAGTTGCAAGGAAGATGAGAACAAAAAGGAATGTTTAGGCAACGAAGGAACATAATTTTGTCCAGTTCATACCAAACCTGTTTGTGGCATCTAAGAGAAAATGATGAATGCATATTAATCACAGTTCATCTGCCTTAAGTAATTGAAATGAAAGGAGCTGAATAGACAGCAAGAGAAAGGGAAAAACTGCACACTGAAATAAAGGAATATGCTGGAAAGAGTCAGCAGATCATGTTATGCCTGTGGGGAGATATAAACAGAGCTAATATTAAAGGTGCATGACAATAAGGGGAACCGATCAATTCTAGCACGATCAGGGTAACCTGGTTATCTGAAATTGCAGAATTCAACTGCAACTTTACTGAATGGAAGATGAGCCACTGCTCCCCGAACTTACAGAGGCTTTGCTGGAACTGTGAAACAGGTAGAAAGATTGGAATTCGGATGTTGAACTAACATGACAGGTAACTACAAGTTTAAAGTGAGGTGTGCAGGAACTTTGCACAGAGTGTGGTGAATTTCCGGAATTCTCCATCAGACTTGAGAAGGTTTAAGGAGAAGCTGCTAGTGGTACAAGTTTAAGATTACAGGCATGCAATGCAATCAACCCTGAAACCACAAAGCTATATAAATAAACATATCGGTATGTGAACAGAGCAAACCACTGGCTCTCAGGGCCAATGGCTCGGAAAATAACATGATCATGAAGCACCATCGTATGCGTGAACTAAATGTACAAACAATAGAGCTATCTCAACTGGCCTATATCAAGCCAAGCATCACGTATATTGAAGCAAGATATTGTGCACCACTGTGACAGTGGCTAAGGGAGATTCCAGACTGGGTACTTTGCCTCTTCCTGGCATCAAACATGGTCATAGGCATGTTGTGTCAAACAGTACCTTGATGTTTGTGTGCTCAATCAGTCGTCATTATATTGTAATTACAAAAGGGATTCAGAAACTTTTGGGGTATCAATGTGAACTAGATGGCCCCCCAAAGGTGTCTGATTATTCCGAGTTGGTCTTGTTAGTTAAGATGTGCTCCCGCTGTAAATATCAAATTCTATGGACACAATTGTCCACACTCAAAACATTGAGCATAACTATGCAATTATGACTATTGAAATTGTATTTAATTACTTGGTGTTTTCCTTGTGCTGAGGATTATAAAAACCTCATATACATTAAGTTCAGAAGATTCTACCACCAGGCTCCCAAGTGTTTCTGTTTGTGCTGAATTATTACTTCTGTTGTTTACGTTATTTCTGCATGATCTCTGCACAGCTCATTTAAAGTGATACAAGAAGCTAGATCTTCAGGCATTTTTAAATGGATGTTGATTTATGGAAGGTCAGGGAATTGGGGCTATGGGGAAACTTGCAAAGAAAAGGTGATATTTCCTGGATCACCTTTCCATGTTGAATAGCTGAGGGAAGCGGGGCCCGATGGGCAAAATGGCCTACTTTTGTCCCAATCCCTCCGTCACTTGCGTTCTTATGTTTAGGATCACTGTCAAGAATGTCTCTAACAATGGTCCCCTGAGCTGTATTTGTTTTCTCCAATGTAAAGGACATCTCATGATGTGCACCAAATGCAAGGCACTTGAATTGGAGGATGTCCAAATGAAATTGGAGAAGTAGAAGACGACCTGGAAGGCCAAACTGGCTCCCTAGACGGTGGGACGCCTCTACAGCAGCTGAGGGCATGAGTTTTTCTACCTGTAAAGATCAAATTGCCGTTGCATCTAAGTTTGTAAAGATCAAATTGCCGTTGCATCTCGCCACAGGTGTACAAACAGGGCAAGGAACTGAACAAAGCACATACTTTCAAAGCGCATACAAAACACAAATTGTTCAAAATAAAACGTTCCAACCGGTGAATTAAGTCAGAGGGAGGGGCAGGAGACTGCTTTCTGATGAGCTACTAATAGGATCATTTGCAGCTTTTTTTTCAAATCTTGATTAACCACTTCATTTTATATCTTGGGACATTTACAATCTGATAATTTGAAAGATTACCTCTTTCGATTTCCCTTTAGCAGCACATTTATTTTGTTGCTCTTCTGAGACTTTCCAGAAGACCTAAAAGAAAAAGTACAGCCACAGTAATAAATGTTGGAAATAAACCAGAAGTTCGGGAGTGACAGTCCACTGTAATTGCCCAGAATCATCAGTGGCTGGTATTCTTAGGCTTGATTCATCTTAAAAACAATGTCATCAGAACAGTGTTATTATAATTCATATATTGAAGTGTTCATTTGGATGGGATACATTTCCAAGAGAGTTCTCAAAGATAAAAACCTGCACACAGTTCAAACGATTGCACAAGTCACAAAACATTTCTACTTCATCAAAAATAATGTGGCAGAAAGGTCCCTCCAATCCTACATCCAATAACAAGGCCATATTTCCACCAATTTCTCAGACCAACAGCCTACACAGACACTGGTCTTTGTTCCACTCAGTTAAACACAAACATACCAAAGAACTGGTTGATGACTATTCTGCTGAAAAATCACAGAGAGAAATGATAACCGTTTCTCTTCCCACAGATGCTGCCCGACACGCCAGACCTCTCCAGTTGCCTTGCTTTTATTTCAGACTTCCATCATAATTTTAGTTTTTAGATCAGTATGGAGTTGTACAGGCCATTTGTAATACTTCTCCCCATTGTTCTAACATTCTAAATAACAGATAAAAAGGCTATGGTGGAACAGAATGCAACACAACACCTACAAAGACTGGCAAATTGGTGAATTGAGGGGGAAAAATGGATAAACATGGGTTGTTTTCTTCTGAACAGAGGAGATTCTTGTGAGATTTATAAGGCTAGCATAAAAGGGGGAAGAGAACAGGATAATAAGGTAAATGGATACGAAGTTGGTTGGAAGGAAGACTGAATAGGACATAACATGACTGAAAATGACATGGACCAGACACAAAATGCTGGAGTAACTCAGTGGGACAGGCAGCATCTCTGGAGAGAAGGAATGGGTGACTTTTCGGGTCGAGACCCTTCTTCAGACTGATGTCAGATGGGTCGGCGGGACAAAGCTAGAATGTAGTCAGAGACAGTAAGGCTGGTGGGAGAACTGGGAAGGGAGAGGGGATAGAGAGAGAAAGCAAGGGCTATTTGAAGTTAGAGAAGTCAATGTTCATACCGCTAGGGTGTAAACTACCCAAGCGAAATAGGAGGTGCTGTTCCTCCAAATTGTGCTGGGCCTCACACTGACAATGGAGGAGGCCCAGGACAGAAAGGTCAGATTGGGAATGGGAGGGGGAGTTGAAGTGTTGTGCAACCGGGAGATCAGGCAAGTTAAGACAGACTGAGTGGAGGTATTCAGAGAAATGATCGCCGAGCCTGCGCTTGGACTCGCCGATGTAAAGAAGTTGACACCTGGAACAGCGGATACAGCAGATGAGGTAGTTTGAACAATCACTGTTCCAGGCATGCACTGGCCCTATCCCCGAACTCTACCTCAGCTACATTGATGACTGCATTGGTGCTATCTCCTGCACCCATGCAGAACTCACTGACTTCATCAACTTCACCACCAATTTCCATCCTGCACTCAAATTCACTTGGACCATCTCCGATATCTCCCTACCGTTTCTAGATCTTGCAGTCTCCATCACAGGAAACAGACTACTGACCGACATCTACAACAAACCTACTGATTCCCATAGCTATCTAGACTACACTTCTTCCCACCCTGCTTCCTGTAAAGACTCTATCCCCTATTCCAAATTTCTCCGTCTACCCGCATCTGCGCCCAGGATGAGGTGTTCCATACCAGAGCATCAGAGATATTCCTCATTCTTTAGGAAACGGGGATTCCCCTCTTCCATTATAGATCAGGCTCTCACTAGGGTCTCCTCGATATTACACAATAACATGGGCCATGTGTCTAGGCTCTAAATTTTAATGCAATATTAAGTAATATTGTGAGCACTACTTATGTTAGATAATTACTACAGACCTATCAGATAAAAAATTAGAAATGTCACAAGCCCCTCATCGTATTCACACCAAATAGGGGTGGCCTAAAAGCGGAGTGAACGTCATAGTATTACAAAAATCGTTACAACAGAAATCGTGACAGTTGTCCAGAGAATGGTGAATATTAGTTGTCTTCTAAAATCAGCAAGAAACAAACCAGAAAATTATAGGTCTCATCTCCACAGTTAAGAGCTACTTAGGGACAGCTAACTTGGATTTATTAAAGATAGTGTTTTGTTTTTGGAGAATGTAGCCAGAGTTAATTCAGTGGAAAGCACATATGTGGAGATTTCTCAAGATGTTTGCCAAGGTGCTGCAAACAAGAATGCTTTGTAATTTAAAGCTCAGAACATGAAATGCACAGCTCAAGGAAAATACAACTTTAAAATGTTTCTCCAATCAGGCAGCAAGTTTGATGTAGAAACAAGGAATTGCAAATACTGGTTTACAAAAAAGACACAAAGTGCTGGAATAACTCAGCAGATCAGGCAGCATCTCTGGAGAACATGGAAAGCTGGCATTTTGGGTTGGAACATCAGATTGATTGTGGTGGGGATTGGGGGGGGGGGTGGGGAGAGAGATCGAAAGGTGGAAGATAGGAGCAGGACAAAGTCTTGCAAGTTGTAGGTGGATATAGGTGAGGGACTGGTTTTGATAGGCCAGCGATGGAAAGGCAGGAGGAGTGAGACAAAAGGATGCAATTTTGCATTGTGAAGCTAGAGGATGGATTATAGGTGGAAGAGGAAGGGAGAAACAGGTGAGAGTGCAGGTGGGGCATAGGGGAGACGGAGGGAGGGTATAATGGTGTGCTCAAGGGGTTCGGGCCAGGATTTCTCTGCACTCTCACCTGATGTCCATTTACATCAAACATTTGACATGGGCAAAAGTGGAATATCATGTTTACCAATTACCAATGAAATTAAGAGATGGATTATTGATGGATTTTAATATGCAAGAACAAGAATCCTACTCATGGGATTTGAGTAGAATAACATCTAGGGGTGGAGCCATCTACATCAAATAGGTAGGCATGGCTGGGAGTCACAAAATAAATGTTGAATGATTGGGTTCAGTTTTTATTGATTTTGAACAAGTTTTTGCAACCAAAACCCCACCTCCTGAAAAAACTCTGGAAGACATACCCAGGCCCAGCTGACATTCTTGGAATTATACCACATAACACCAAACTCAGAAATGTGCATAATATAAAGGGGTTTAACATTTCCCTTATGCAGGATAGAGGACACAGAAAGGTTGGGGAGCAACATCGAAGCGGTGGTGCTGGCCAAACATGTGGCAGGTAAAAGCAGCACCAAATACAATGAGTTTGCTGGAGATCAATTGACAAGTATATATTACAAAAAAAATTACCTCATGTTTTTTATCCGAAATGTCTGACATGTTCACAGCAAAGATGGCTTCCTGGGCACCCACATACAACACTCCTTGATCTTCATTAAGCAACAGTGTGGAGTAATTTGACACCCCAGCAGCAGAAAAAGTAACCAAAGACACCTCTGCAAATAATCATAATGAACATTGGTACCAAGTTTTAACAAGATGACTTTAAAATTATTATTCAGCATTGCATTTTATGATTTAAGTACCAAATGGTGCTGTGGCTCAATAAACAATGTATATGCACCTGGACAATAAATTCAAATCTGATCCAAACAAAGCCTTGAGAGGATGTGGGTAGGGAGGCGGGGGGGGGGGGGGGGGGGGGGGGGGGGGAGGGAGAGAAAAAACATTACGTTCAGATGTGTCCAAGAATGATCAGTTAAAATTCTTTCCCTTGTCAGTTCTAGGCGGTGTTCCCACAGACTGGCAGCTTCCTTTCATTGCTCGGCGTATCTGACCTCACAAACCAGACCACCACTGTGGGCAATAGCAATGTTCGGACTGGTATGATATTACATGGTCTTCTGAGATTGAGGTTAATGTTTGACGCTGAGAAAATGTGGTTTCTTACAATTCATAAATTGCTTCAAAAATAATTCAAAAATTGAACGACAGTTCAAATAGTGTTTGATGGGTAGTTTTATTTTGTCTTTTGTTCTACCCTGGACAATCTGGCAATCATTCTTTATCATTTTCTTTCTGAAAGAGCCACAATACTGGTATAATTGATGTTCTGCTCTAGATGTAGTCAAATTCTGATAAGGGTACATTAATCATAAATATAGATAATTTTCTAACCTAGATCTGCACAATGATATTTTCATTGAGTCATAGAGCTATCATCATCGGCGGTCACTCAAAACGAGTATGACTGTCCTCTCATGGAGGACGCCTGTGCGTGGCTTTGTTTAACGTGGGGAGACTGGTGCACAGACAGCCACCTTGACAGATCTGGGTCAGAATGACGGGAGACCCTTTTCTGCTGCAGCCTTCATCCGTCTCCACAACTAAGGTCAGCCATCATCCTCCGCCTGTTCCATCGTTGAGGTCTTGGTTGGATTGCTCTTGGTCAGAAGACCCCCCCACCTCGATCTTACCGCCATGCCAGGACCCTGCCAGGAGCATAGCTCCAGACGGCGACGACAGCAGACGGCTCCAGACCACACAAGCTTCTCCACCACGACACGGTGACAATCCACGTGGATAGCCATCATAGAGCTATACAGCATGGAAACAGGCCCTTAGGCCTACCTTGCCAACCGGACAAGTTGGCATCCTGGGCTAATCCTGTCCTAAAATTAGATTAGTTTATTGCCATATATGGCAGGATGAGAAGTTCCTTGATCACATGAAGCTCAAAGTAAACCAGATACATTAATGATAAATACAACAAAAAGCAAAGTAGTAAAATGGGGTACTACTGTAGTGCATTTAAAGTAGTACAAAAATATTGACATACAATAAATGAATATATGAATGAGGTCAGATAAGAGTAAAGAGTACATGGCAGTACCTCCAGGAAGGAGTTATAAAGAGGTGACTGGTACAGGAGGTTAAAAACAGTGAGGAAGAAGTCATTCTTAAATCTGGACGTTGTGTTTCAAGCTCTTGCATCTTCTACCACAAGATTGAACAGAAAAAAGGGATTAGCTAATTTAACAAGCGATTAGCTCATTTTCCCTCTCGACCGTTCCAGCCTTTCAGATACAATGCACTGTGAAAATGGACTGGATGGAAGTACAGGCTGACTCTGCGATGGACTTTGCTGTGTTCACCACTCTGGGCAGGCTCAGAAAGTCCACACAGCGCAGTTGCCTTCCTAACCTGAGATGCATCTCATCAGAATACATATCTGATTCGCATTTGTACAAGTTCAAGGAAATGCGTGCGGGTTCAATTTCTTGGTAATTACATAATATTCAGAAAAAATTCAAAAAGCTGCCTGCAACATTTGGTGCAGCGAAAGGGGGGGGGGGGGGTGTGAAATCACCGAGTTACTTTTACATCTAGGACCCAATTCTTTACCAATAAGGTGTTTCATTTAGAATATTTACTTCTAAAATGCAGGAGGCATCAGAATCAAAGATAGCATTAGCTCCAATCCTGGGAAACTGTGCCAAGTAGGATCATAGAAACATAGAAATTAGGTGCAGGAGTAGGCCATTCGGCCCTTCGAGCCTGCACCACCATTCAATATGATCATGGCTGATCATCCAACTCAGTATCCTGTACCTGCCTTCTCTCCATACCCTCTGATCCCCTTAGCCACATCTAACTCCCTCTTAAATATAGCCAATGAACTGGCCTCAGCTACCCTCTGTGGAAGAGAGTTCCAGAGACACACCACTCTGTGTGAAAAAAGTCCTTCCCATCTCGGTCCTAAAGGATTTCCCCCTTCTCCTTAAGCTGTGACCCCTTGTCCTGGACCTCCCCAACATCGGGAACAATCTTCCTGCATCTAGCCTGTCCAACCCCTTAAGAATTTTGTAAGTTTCTATAAGATCCTCTCTCAATCTCCTAAATTCTAGAGAGTACAAACCGAGTCTATGCAGTCTTTGTTCATAAGACTGTCCTGACATCCCAGGAATTAGTCTGGTGAACCTTCTCTGCACTCCCTCTATGGCAATAATATCCTTCCTCAAATTTGGAGACCAGAACTGTACGCAATACTCTCACCAAGACCCTATACAACTGAAGTAGAACGTCTCTGCTCCTATACTCAAATCCTTTTGCTATGAAAGCTAACATACCATTCGCTTTCTTCACTGCCTGCTGCATCTGCATGCCTACTTTCAATGACTGGTGTACCATGACACCCAGGTCGCGCTGCATCTCCCCTTTTCCTAATCGGCTACCACTTAGGTAATAGCCTGTTTTCCTATTTTTGCCACCAAAGTGGATAACCTCACATTTATCCACATTATACTGCATCTGCCAAACATTTGCCCACTCACCCAGCCTATCCAAGTCACCTTGCAGTCTCCTAGCATCCTCCTCACAGCTAACACTGCCCCCCAGCTTAGTGTCATCCACAAACATTGCCTTCAATTCCCTCATCCAGATCATTTATGTATATTGTAAATAGCTGGGGTCCCAGCACTGAGCCTTGCGGTACCCCACTTGTCACTGCCTGCCATTGTGAAAACGACCCGTTTACTCCTACTCTTTGCTTCCTGTTTGCCAGCCAGTTCTCTATCCACATCAATACTGAACCCCCAATGCCATATGCTTTTTACTAATTTTATTTACTAAGTTTATATACTAATCTTTTATGTGGGACCTTGTCAAAAGCCTTCTGGAAGTCCAGATACACCACATCCACTGGTTCTCCCCTATCCACGCTACTAGTTACATCCTCGAAAAGTTCCACAAGATTCATCAGACATGATTTACCTTTCGTAAATCCATGCTGACTTTGTCCAATGATTTCACCACTTTCCAAATGTGCTGCTATCCCATCTTTAATAACTGACTCTAGCAGTTTCCCCACTACCGATTTTAGACTAACTGGTCTGTAATTTCCCGTTTTCTCTCTCCCCCCCCCCTTCTTAAAAAGAGGGGTTACGTTTGCTACCCGCCAATCCTCAGGAACTACTCCAGAATCTAAAGAGTTTTGAAAGATTATCACTAATGCATCCACTATTTCCGGAGCTACTTCCTTATGTACTCTGGGATGCAGCCTATCTGGCCCTGGGGATTTATTGGCCTTTAATCCATTCAATTTACCCAACACCACTTCCCGACTAACCTGGATTTCATTCAAGTCCTCCTTTGACCCGCGGTCCCCTACTATTTCCGGCAGATTATTTATGTCTTCCTTAGTGAAGACGGAACCAAAGTAGTTATTCAAATGGTCTGCCATATCCTTGTTCCCCATCATCAACTCACCTGTTTCTGACTGCAAGGGACCTACATTTGTTTTAACTAATCTCTTTCTCTTCACATATCAGGATTCACTCCCAGAGTTGGGTTGTTTGAGGGAGTGGGAGAAGGCGATGGAGAGAGAAATAATCCAACATTGGGTTCGGACAGAGGTCGGTTGAATATTAATGGTATGTGAGCAATAGTGGGTGGCAGGTGATCTCATGCCACTGTTTGAAGACCTCTGGTCTAAAATGCAACATGATATTACCTCTCACTTAAATCTATTAAAAAGTGATTGAAGGGGAACAGGACTGTGCATCCTGGGGTTTCACACCGTTTTCCACAACTTCCCGTTCATATCACAAACACAAAATGTTAGCTCTGGTACAGATGACGCTGCAGAGTGACAAAACATTGGTCAGTAGCACTTCCCTTTATAAAAATGGTGTAATGTAGTTAATAGTAATAATAATATTTTATTGTCATTACACATAAGTGCAACGAGATTTGGTTTGCAACTTCGAGATTTCGGTTAGCAACCTCCGAGAACAAGGTTTGTAAAAACTAACATTTGACCAGTAACATCAACACAGACTATAGTGCGACAGTCCATGGGGGTGGGGGGGTACTCAGCAGGGTCGGTTCAGAGCCGCCATAGCTCTGGGAATGAAGATATTCCCGGGTCTGGTAGTGCGGGCGTAGAAGGCCTTGTAACGTCTGCCGGAAAGGAGAAGTTCAATTTTAATTTGCTCCAGACATGCATGATCTTGCAATCTCCCTTGAATTTTTTTTGTTTCGACTTTTTTTAAATTCAGAACTAAGATTTTAATCATTTTCCTGACTAAATACCCCAAACAATATAACGTCCATGAAGGGCATTATTAATGTTACTAAATTAGTCTGTGGAATTGAATAATGGCAAGTTATACTCAAGATAGACACAAAATGCTGGAGTAACTCAGCGGAACAGGCAGCACCTCTGGAGAGAAGGAATGGGTGACGTTTCAGATCGAGATCCTTCTTTAGACTCGAGTCTCAGACAGATTCACTCCTTCTCTCCAGAGATGCTGCCTGCTCCGCTGAGTTACTCCAGCATTTTGTGTCCATCTTCAGTGTATACTAGCATCTGCAGTTCCTTCCGAAACAAATTACACTTAATTTTTAGATGGCCTTGAATGTGGACATTATATTGTATTTTTAAGTGCAACGATTTCTTGCTGTTAAATGCAAATTCTCGTCGAACTCAAACAACAGGCAATTGTATTACCCAAGAAGAGACAACAGAATGCAGATCGTGAATCTTGAGCAAAAAGGAAACTGCTGTAGGAACTCAACGGATCATATAACCATATAACAATTACAGCACGGAAACAGGCCCTCTCGGCCCTTCCAGTCCGTGCCGACCATTTATTTTCCCCTAGTCCCATCTACCTGCACTCAGACCATACCCCTCCATTCCCTTCCCTCCATATACCAATCCACTTTACTTTTACATGTTAAAATTGGTGGGCGGTGGGCGCCGCCCACATTAGTGGGCGGCGCGACTCTCGTCGCAGCGGCCTCTGCAGTCCGTCTGTCTTTTTTTTATTTTTTGTCTCGTTTGAGTGTTGTTAGTTAGTATTTTTTTTAGCTGGATATGTGTGGGGGATGGGGAAACTTTTTAAATCTTTTCCCTGTACGGAGGACCCGACCTTTTCTCTGTCGGGTCTCCGTTGCCGTTGGGGCCTAGCACCGTGGAGCGGCCTACAACCGGACCTGGGGCTCCAGTCGCGGAGCTGCGGACTTACTTACCATCGTGGGGCTGGCCGAGTCCGGAACGGGAGGAGCTGTGGGGGCGCGCTGCTGCTGCTGCCCGACCCCGGAGATTCGGAGGCTCCAGCTGCAGGCCGGTGGACGGTAACACCGGGAGCTCGCGGGTCTCTGGTGGGAGACCGCTTTTCGGAGCTCCCGCGGCAGCAACTTCTCCCGCCCGAGTTGCGGGTTGAAGACTACCTGGAGCGGGGCCTTACATCACCCGGCACGGCTTTGATGGCCACGGGACTTGCTAGGGCCCGCCGGGGGCTCCAACATCAAGACCCAGAGCGGGGCCTTGCATCGCCCGGCGCGGCATGAATGGCCGTGGGACTTATATACTATCACCCGCCGGGGGCTTTGACTCTGACCGGGAGAAGAATGGGGAGTGCAAGGGAGAGATAAGACTTCGCCTTCCATCACAGTGAGGAGGATATTTACTGTGATGGATGTTTGTGTAAAATGTGTTGTGTCTTGGTTCTTTTCTTGTATGTATGACTGCAGAAACGAAATTTCGTTTGAACCTCAATGAGGTTCAAATGACAATAAATGGTATTGTATTGTATTGTAAAATCGATCCTGCCTCAACCACTTCTGCTGGAAGCTCATTCCACACAGCCGCTGAGTTTCTCCAGCACTTTTGTCTACCTTTGATTTTCCAGCATCTGCAGTTCCTTCTCGAACATAATATGTGAATGCTTCATTGAGCATAATTCCGACTGGTAACTACGCACTTCGTCCGAGCACATTATCGCCCGCGTCATGCAAACCCTCTTAAATGACCACCTAAACTGTCATTTTGCAACCTAAAAAGCTGTCGAGGTTGCCCAGCTGGCAACAGGGAAAAAAAAGTTAAGTGAGAGCCCTGTACTATAGAAATAAATACAAGTAGTTATATAACCATATAACAATTACAGCATGGAAACAGGCCCTCTCGGCCCTTCCAGTCCGTGCCGACCATTTATTTTCCCCTAGTCCCATCTACCTGCACTCAGACCATACCCCTCCATTCCCTTCCCGTCCATATACCTATCCACTTTACTTTTAAATGTTAAAATCGATCCTGCCTCCACCACTTCTGCAGGAAAGCTTATCCACGTCAACTCTGTCTATCCCTTTCATCATTTTAAAGACCTCAATCAAGCCCCCCTTAACCTTCTGCACTCCAAAGAATAACAACCTAACTTGTTCAACCTTTCTCTGTAACTTAGTTGCTGGAACCCAGGCAACATTCTAGTAAATCTCCTCTATTTTGTTGACATCCTTCCTATAATTAGGCAACCAAAATTGTACACCATACTCCAGAATTGGTCTTACCAATGCCTTGTACAATTTTAACATTACTTCCCTACATTCAATGCTCTGATTTATAAAGGCCAGTACACCAAAAGCTTTCTTTACCACCCTATCTACATGCGATTCCACCTTCAGGGAACTATGCACAGTTACTCCTAGATCCCTCTGTTCCACAGCATTCCTCAATTCCCTACCATTTACCATGTACGTCCTATTTTGATTTGTCCTGCCAAGATGTAGCACCTCACACTTATCAGCAATAAACTCCATCTGCCATCTTTCAGCCCACTTTTCCAAATGGCCCAAATCTCTCTGTAGACTTTGAAAATCTACTTCATTATCCACAACACCACCTATCTTAGTATCATCTGTATACGTACTTATCCAACTTTCCACCCCATCATCCAGATCATTGATATACATGACAAACAACAGTGTACCTTCCAGGCACAAATCCATGTTGACTGTTCATGATCAGACCCTGTTTATCCAGATGCTTATATATATTATCTCTAAGTATCCTTTCCATTAATTTGCCCACCACTGACGTCAAACTAACAGGTCTATAATTGCTAGGTTTATTCTTTGAACCCTTTTTAAACAATGGAACAACATGCGCAGTACGCCAATACTCCGGCACTATTCCCGTTTCTAATGACATTTGAAATATTTCTGTCATAGCTCCTGCTATTTCTACACTAACTTCCCTCAATGTCCAAGGGAATATCCTGTCAGGACCTGGAGACTTATCCACTTTTATATTTTTCAAAAAGGATCACACAGTATCTGGAGGGAAATGGCAGACTACCCTTTGGTTGGACCCTCCTTCAAACGCAGGAAAGAAAGCATCCTAGTCGGAATGTATCACCACTTTGTTTTCGAGGATTGCTGTGCCGAAGTCCGTAAGAAATTAGAGTTGCGGATGCAGACCAGTCCATCACACAAAACAGGCTCCCCTTGCACAATCGACTCAGCCGCACTTCACTGCCTCAGGAAAGCAGCCAACATAAACAAAGATCACTGCAATGATGTAGACTGTAGGGCTATTGGCCTCCCAATAGCCAGTGGGAAATTGAGGAGAGAAGAGAGTAAATATATAGTCAGACTTCAGAAGGATGCAAAAGAACATTATTGGGCAAGTCCACATCAGACCAATTGGCTTGTTCTTGTGCTGTTATGCTTGTGTGTTCTATATACACCTTGGTAATTCCTTCATCTCCCATCGGGCAGGTATATAAATGGTTGAAATCATGTATTACCTGAATGGGAAACACTATAATAGAATGGGAACCTCAAACACAATATTCTACCTCGGTATGACCCCAGCACTTTATTTTTGCACATTCACTGCAGCTGTCACACTACATTCTGCACTCTGCTTCCTTTGCATATGGTTTGCATATGGTTTGATTGTATGCATGTACGGTATGATTTGCCTGTTAGCATGCCAAAAGGCGTTTCCACTATATCTCTATGGACATTACAATAACAAACCAATACCAAGAAAAGCTTAACCCCTCCCACCAAGGCCAAAGATATTGGGAGAAAACACCCATTCAGGCCAGGATATGAACCACTCCGTTTGGGCTCTGGCCCCTCAGCTGACAGTTGAAACAATATTAAACCCAACAATAAGTAGTGCCAACAGAATGCATTTCCCTTGCATTGGCGGGCAAGTCACTACACACGTGAAGTATCACCTCAAGGTGGTGTGATCACTTACATCTCAAGTAAATCGTAGGAAATAGCCAAGTACAAAAGGAGTTGGGGATTAGAGATGAGGGGTTATTACGTTGCATTTTCCAAAGGAGGTTGAAAAGTTATAATAGAGTATCAATAACCACTCGACTGTCTCAAAAGACAAACAAGTCTTCAAATTAAAGCCCGTCTGTGCAAGCACAGAACAACTACGCACCAAGAGAGAAAAAAGGGAGTTTATAAGAGAATAAAGACCTGGTTGCACAAGTAACTGCCATCTAAATGAACAGAAAGAAAACATCTCTTCAAAATTTGATACTGCTGACTCTTTACTTTCAACAGTCACGATTTCATCAACCATTTCTTTTGGAAAAGGAAACGAAGACAACAGCAGAGTTGTGGCATGATTTGATGATGCCTTTCTCTTCCCAAATAAAATCCCCCAGTCCAAAAGTATCCTACACCAGGCACAGATTTTTGTTTTTTGTTCTTGTCTGACTGAAATACTGAGCTTTGTATGTGCTCTTTCTGCCACAGCTGTGTTTCTCCTAACAATGTAAATGGTTGCTTTTCAATTTGTTGCTTGGCAACGTTTAGAGGCCCATTCACAGAAACACTCACGGGCATTATGCAGAACTTCTCTAGGTCGAAAGAGAGGGCAAGGTGAAAGTTCAAGCTAAAATGATAGCCCAAGGCCCAGTGCAATACAGCTGTCCAAAGGTCAGGCCATTACCTCAAAAATAATATTCAATGCAATAGCTTCAAAATGCAAAATGCCATGGCGTCTCAGATTTTACAATTTTAATTAAAATATGATATTAATGATCCACACAATTGACATATTTTCTCATTTTTGAAACTCCTATCATGAGTTTCAGTGAGTGCAAAATGGCTGCCACATTTCCTTCATTGCACCTGAAGCAGCAATTCAGTGGCTATAAACATGGATTCATGATCATTACATAAGATGCCTCCACAGATGGTACTCGACCTGTCGACTTTCTCCAGCAATTTGTTTGTGCACATTATATCGGGTCCCTTGCTAAAATATTCTACCTCATGTCAGCACATGGACTGCAAATCAATAATTTTAACTGTTAGGGTATCTAATGCAGCTAAATATAATTGCGTCATTTAGACACTGGTGGAAGAGTTAATGGAGGTATTCAAATATTTGGCTGTAAAGGCATGTTTTGAATCCTCTACTGATGGGCAGAGAATTGGAGCCAAAAATAGAAGATGATGATAAAGGATTTGGGTGAGGCAGGACACATTTTACTGCAACTACAACCAACTATCAGACACAAAACTATTAAAATTATTTGAAACCAGAGAAGATTATCTAGATTGTGGGTGTGATAAGGTGGAATAGGAAGTTGTCCGCAAGCTGACAATTTGGCTCATAAGGTGTTGCTATCCAAATTATGCACCACCTTAACAAAAGTAAATACTGCTAATTGCTTAAGTAGGGGAGTACCGATTTTAAATACAATATGCTTCCTCGTCCATATTTAGGATACTACCACCTGGCAGGATAAAATTCTTCAGTGCACGGCTCCTGGATCCTGGCGGAACAACATTCCACTGCTAGATTCCGAGAAAGATTCCGTGCGGAATCCAGCAAATCTCAGCAGGTTTGGGGCTTCTGCATTCACACAGAAATCCTGTCCATTAATTCAAAGATTTCCAAAGCTGCTGCATACTAAAATCTTGCAAAATGTGTTTTCCTTGCTCCACTTATTTAAAAAATGCTGGAGTATTTTTAAATTAGCAACTATGAATCTATTCAGCAAATTAATTCAGCAAAATCTTAATGAACTCATAACAGTGGAAAAGCGGATTGCTTTTATTTTTAATTGCAAGGTATGCGATTGCTCATTCCTTGATTACTTAATGTCCTTAAGCACTGACAGAATCACAATATGAAATCAAAGATGTCTGTATTGACAGTTTAAAAGAACTTCACTGACACTCCCATTTACAGCCATTGAAAGTATCCATGTTTGCTAAGCAGTAGCTCTGCCTTTGGGTGTAGGCCCTTCGTTAAACTCTGGGTATTGATCTACAATACATGCTTCAGACCATTATTAAAATCCCTACAGCTCAGCACAGTGACGTAACACATTTGCAAAGACATTTTGAACCACAGGTCATTTCTGTGGCACATTTAAAAACAACTAGGTGACGGGGCTATGGTTAGACTCAAGTCGGATCTTAAACTGATAACCAGGGACAGCAGCATGTCGAGGACTAGGAGACTACTTTGCCGAACACTTGCACTCTGTCTGCCAGAGGCAGTGGCAGCTCTAGTTCAATTCCCCTTCCCATACAATCTGACTGTGCTCATCCTCCTCCAATGCTATAGGGGGTTTGCACGCAAGGTCACTGGGTCATAGGGCTTGACGCACGGAGCCGCCCAATCCATCTGGAGGACATCCGTAACTTCCGGTATATGTTATTAATGCAACAAACGCGTACTTTCCTACGTGTTAAAAACCACCAAAATGTTGAATTTCTGCGCTGTGAAAAATTGTGGAAGTCGGGGTAAGCGTGAATAACAGTATTTTCGTATTCCACTTGGTAGCCTATAACCCAATGGCATGAACATTAAATTATTCAATTTCAGGGAAACTCCCGCCTCTCCTTCATCACCCAGCTTCACTGTCCTACTCACCTCAGCCCTAACACTCAGTTTCTTTCCCCTCCTCCACTTGTCAAACAGCCACTTGTCACATATCTCCTCACACACAATCCCTCACTCTCGTTCTTCATTTCATTCCTCTCCTTCCTCTTATCGGATTCCACCATTTTCACCCCTTTGTCTTCTCCACTTATCACCCCCAGCTTTGGTTACTATCTTCACCCTCTCACCCCCACCTGACTTATCTACCAATCTAACCATCCTTATGCAGACCCACCATTCACTTGCCAGCTCTTACCCCACTCTTTCCACCAGCTACCTCCCCTCTACTCAAACAATCTGAAGAAGGGCCCTTAACCGATGCTGCCTGAAACAGAGTTCCTCCAATTTTTTGATCAAATATAAATAAATAAATGTATATGTATATGTATATGTATATGTATATGTATATGTATATGTATATGTATATGTATATGTATATGTATATGTATATATATATATATATATATATATATATATATATATATATATATATATATATATATTAGTTCCATTAATGTTAGAAATGTCAGATCACAGTGAACAGGGACGACATGTTAGAGGGGAAAAAACTGCAGCTAGATGAATTTAAGTAAATCCCAAAATAATGATAAAAATAAGTTAAAATTGAATGACCATGGGAACTGGCATTTATAAAAAAAATTAATAAAAGTCCCGTCGTGGTTAAATGTATGTTAAGACTTTGCGTAAGCCAGAAATATAACCTTTAAAATACAGAATTCTTCAATCCACTAAGTTTTGTTCTGTCATTTTATTCCCGGTTAACAATTATGACTTTAAAATACCCAGCCATTTATTTACACCCAAATGTAGGGGGGGAAATAAAATGTGTAAAAATGTTGCGATAATTCAGATTTTGCTCAGAATAACAGAAAACCGATAGAAACACAGATACAGCATGGAGGTCTAACACTCAGTCAGAAACATCAATTGGCACCCTCACATTTGGTTCTCGTCATAATTCCATAACAAAAATGGTAGTTCTGAGAATCTAAAGTATTAGTGAGCTTTTAGAACTATAGGCAATTTCCAGCAATTCCATGAATAATAAATAAAACTACACCAATCCTGTGAAATTGTTAATAAAAGCTATACTAGTATCAAGTGAAAAGAGAGTCATGACAGGAAACACGGGTAGACTAGAACAGCAAGGGAGACAGAGCGTCTCCAATCACTTGCATGATGTCTGGGACAGCACCAAGTCATTCGGTTTAAGAAATAACTTACCCAATCAGGGAGAAATAAGGGATTTTTTTGAGGGGGAATTAATGAAGTAATCACTCTTTTGTTTTTAAAGCTGTACAACATTATTTCCTATTTTCTACAGTGTTATCAGAGTATTGTAAAATTAATTTTTTAATCATCTTGACCGAGCTTATTACAAACAAAATATAAGTTTCATGCACAGTTCTCAGGTTAGTGGTGAGATTATGAGCCAGTCTCTAACAATTAAACATTAAAACCTACTCATCTGACAGGTTACCCAGATTCAGTTTTAAAATTGCTAAAAGTTGGAAACTGCGAAGTCGATCCCAATTTGCCAAGAGCATTAAAATGTGACTGGGTGATATAATATTTCACAAGCAAGTTCCTTTAAACTTTGCCTCTGGTACACAGCATTGAATTCATAGTTAGAGGGTGATCTTTTAAAATATATTCTGAACTTTTAAACAATGACATTTCTGAAATTTAAACAAGTAGATTTGAGCTTCCCTTAGACACATTACCTACTCTATGAGTAACGTCAACTGAGTAATGCACTCTGCTGATACTCAAGTAAACAGATTCACCATTTCTTCAGGTCAGGGAGGTCAGTCACAACTTCCAAGCGAAAATTATACTTACCGTAGAAGGTGGTTGCAAAGAATATTAGTTTAGCAATATGGCAGAATGGATTAAAAAGTTATAGTAAAATTAGGAGCTCTTTTAGGGACCCGGTATATTTATGAGGTATGATATAAAGATGATATCCAATGCAACATTTTCTAAACATGGACTGCACGGCATAGTAGGTTTAGTCTCTGACTGTTCACCTGCACCCATACCAACCCAGACCATGGGGTGAATGTCTTCATGTTATCCGGCAATAAGAAACTGAGTTTGGGTAGGTTGATTCCAATATAAAGTGAGGAGAGCATACAGCAAAAAAAAGCACAATTTGACATGAACTTACAACTTCGTTCAAAGAGGTCACAGGATGACAAGAGAAGGAACTGAAAAAATGTTACATATGCACAAAGGATGCTTTTCCAAGTTTGGGGCAATGAAGATGGGACAAAATGTGCCATAGGGAGGGACTGTACCCAGTCATAAGCAATGTTCACCCTGATGATTTTCCTTACCTCCAGAGCAAATGTAAAACATGCATTATCACTACAATCCTCTTACATCTTAAAATTGTTCTACTAAAAAACAAATGCAAGAATTCCGTGACAAAAATGTGAAGCTCATGGTTTCAGCAGATCAACTTTTTAACATATTTATTTGAAGATCAGAGTGTTGCTGGCAAGGTCAGCATTTATTGCCCATCCGCAACTTTAAGGTGTCAGAAGTTATGGGGCGAAGGCAGGAGAATGGGGTTAGGAGGGAGAGATATATCGGCCATGATTGAATGCCAGACTAGGCTTGATGGACCAAATAGCCTAATTCTACTCTTATCACTAATGACCATTCATAAAGTGGTGGTGATGGTGGGTAGTATTTTTGAACCATTGCAGACCTCCTTACTTACTGCAGTACAAGAGGTGGTTATTCAGTCCATGGGTTCATGTCTTCTCTGAGCAGAGCAATCCCATTGCTCTCATTCCTCTGAAGTCTGCAATTCATTCTCTTTTACAAACCTATCAGCTGCCCTTTGGTTCTTTTTTTTTAAGTATGTTCCTTCACCAACACGTAATTTACAGTAGCCAATTATATTACCTGTGCATGTCTAGGACTGAATCAGACTGGGCCCCAGGAGATGCGAGAAAGCTGGAATAGCTGCCATGTCAGCCCTGTGCTGTTGAGTTAAACATTTCAGATTTTGACGGTGGCATTGAAGGACCAGCGATATATTTTGAAGTTAGATGGTGTGCCTCTTGGAGGGAATATGCAGGTGGTGTTTTCATACACCGGTCCCTCTCATATTCCCTGGTGGTACACCAATTCCAGGTAAATCATTTGGATTTTTCAAAAAATAATTATACTTAGCTGATAAAAAAAATGGCATCCACTAATCATATGGGCGATGAGAGAATATAGAAGTCCCAGAAAGCACTCTAACATTGAATTATATCGCAACACAAGTCAACCGCCAAAAGACAGTTGAAACTATATAATGTGAGGGGGGAAAATAAAATCAACATGTACACATGCATGAAGTTAGTGCCAATGAGATAGAACATTTGGTATAATTTAACAGTGGCTGGAGAATGTTCTCTTTAAAATTTGATGGCTAAAAATGTCCGCTTTTTAAGTCTAGGTTTCAAGAGCTTAACAACAACATTGCACAGTGAACTGAAAGCAAGTTTAAGAATATGAATCTTACCTCCATATTTCCTCACAGTCCTTGGAATAACAAGGCCAGAATACGAAAGATGGAGCAGGTGAAGGATCACGTACAATGCGGCAAGTATCATGATAGGTCTTCTCATTGTGTGGCAGTTGTGGAGTTGTCAAAAGATTAAAAACCCAGAAACATCACAAGTATTGAAGAGGATGATGGTCCAAGTGGCGAAAACATGAATTTATTCCTCGAGCTGGTCACTTCAATTGATACTCTTTTACATGATCAGGACACTTTCCAATGGTATGGATATACGTCTGCAGTCAGGAAGGGGGAGGGGGACGGGGAGGATGGGAATGGGATGGTGGAGCAAGGAAAAAAAGAATTAAAAAAATTAAGTGCGTGTTAAATCTAAAATCAAACTACTGTGGATGCTGAAAATTAAATCAAAACTGTGTTCAATGGGTCAGGTATCAGCAGTGGCAAATGAATAACTCAATGATCTATTTCTTCACACCTGAGAAAATGTATGTGTCGAACAGATTTTAAAAAGCAGAAAAACAGGTAAGACCCACAATAAGCTGGAACGCAGAAGAGACTTAATGAGAAAATGGTCAACAGAACAAAGTGAAAGCATGATGGAAGAGACAAAAAGCTGGAGTAACTCAGCAAGTCAGACAACATCACTGGAGAAAAGGATATGTGATGTTTTTGGTCGAGACCCTTCCTCAGACAGCATGATCTCAAAACATTCATCTAAGAAATAACAATGGAAGGAGCAGGTTAAATGAAACAGTTGAGCACAGGTCTTTAGACATGAAGAGGGGAGGAAAAGACGTGACACACGACCACTGCAGTGCTGCTGTAACAGCTCGACTTACTCCTTCATTACCAATGGAATTGTCAATTTCCAAATGGCAACTTCTTCTGCAACAAAGGAGGAACATCACCTTCTACCTCCAGCTATCATTCTGACTAATACCCCAAACACCTTTAGGTAGATACTGATTGACTTGTACTTTCTTTCCGTTGTATTTACTGTATTTTCTTTACACCTTGGGGCTTCCTCTACACGGGGGAAAGAAAATAATGTGCAATTGTTTTGTGGTAATCCTTCAGTTAGTTCTCAAGCACGACCAAGCCCGTTGTCTCCTTTTACTTGAATTTTCTGTCGGCGACAATCTACGTCATCCTGGCGACAACTTACGACAGACAGCACCTACGTCAGGAGAAGTCAAGATACGCTCATTGGCGTCAAACCCACTGTTGCCGAAAAATTTTCAACATATTGAAAATTTAGCTGCGACCAGAAGATGCTACGACTTCTGCGCGACTGAGGAGACTACTCCCAGCAACGAACATGTGGCGACAAACTAGTCGCCCGAAGTTGCCTAAAAAAATCGCCTAAGTGGGACAGGCCCATTACTCTGATCTTTCCAGTCTCTAGCCTCCTACTGAGTTCAATGCAGCGCAAGCTCCTGGAACAGCATCTCAACTTTGAAAAAGCACACTGCAACGTTAGACTCAAGAAAATTTCAGATAATAATTTTTTTCTTCCCATTTTCTTGACCCTTTGATAATTGTGTGCTTCTTTACCTGTCTTGCACCCTCCTATGCATTGCACCCACATTACATCATTTATTCTCTATTTACTTTCTATGAACCTTGAACATTATCTTTAACATATTGCAGCTAAGCTGAAACCAGATGTCATCTAACAGTCAGTATTTGCAGCATTTTATTGTTATATTTCATAATGTAGCAATGTTAAAAAATTTTGAGATTTAAAAAATCAAGTCTACAATTTATCCCATCAGATAAAGCATAAAAATAAGTTTAATTTGACACCTAATTCACTTTCATATCTTCATTTTTTAAAAAGTGATGGCCATTTTCATACTCGGAAATTAGCAACTTGTTTCCTATTGCTTTTCTATTGACTTGACAACAAAGTTGTGATCGAGGACAGTCAAAAGCCCATAATTTTCTTAAAAATTAAGAGAACTGAAATAAATGTTCAGTTATTATAGATTGAAGCATTCTGAAACAAATATGAAACAATCTTACTTGTAGGACCTGAAATTAAAGCACATAATTAGTTAGTTACCCAATTGTAGCTAGTTACAAAATTCAATTACTAGATCTAAACATCTATCAATTTCTTAAGAAAAAATTAAAAAAAATTTTAAAGCCTAAGTGTCCAATTAACATTCACACAAGAATTCACAATATAACATGATTTTTAAATCTAATTGTCATTAATTTATAGGCCAAATTGAAGGAATTTAGTGTTTAATGCCTGTAAACTAATGGCCATGTAAATCAGTTTGCAAGTGGGATTTTCTGGAACGCGATGGATTGGAACTTTGCGGTTACGGTGAATTTAAACCCCATATCGGCAGGAAACATTCTGCCGGTTCGTATGGGGAATAAATCACTGTTTCGCAACATGAAATGTTGATTAAGGTCATCTTCAACAAGTTTATATGAAAAAATAAACAACTTGCATTTACCTGTCCCCTACGTAAAATCTGTCCCCATTGTCGGCATTATGAGCTAATTTTTATTTTACTGCAGCGCTGAAATAGTCGGGCGATTTAAAAAAAATTAACTTGCCGGCAGTCGGAACGAATCTTTAGAAAAAGCTCACACTCCGAGAAAATAAAGCTCCGGGTGGCAAGGGGAAAACCGCATTTTAACCCCCCCCCCCCCCCCCCCTCCCAAAGGCGCCAAAGTTGCGCACACGGCCAGTGACAGAACTGCAGCACCGCTAAATGTAAGTTTTGTAACATACCTACATAATGCCCAAAGTTTACAATTATTAAGTGCTGCACTTTAATGGCACTGAGCCAGTTAACTCTCCTCCTTCTCTCATCAATCATCTTTCTCTTTGATATACTATTCTTATTTTCTCATCATCAGTCATCCTCTGGCTATTTTTAAAGCAAGAATCATCTTCAGAAAGAGTTAACCACGGCATTGCAACACATTTATTGCAGGTACTCACTGATCAAGGACCACTAGATCACACTAAGTACACAAAACTCACTACCCCTCTGACTCAAGCGGATTGTCAGATCACTATTGCCTTAGTTAATTTAATCCAGAGGAAATGGACAGATCGTGGATTTCCCCATACTATTCACTGGATAAACGTGTTGGGCAATCACTGGAAGAAATTACGCTCTCATCAGGAGGTGCAGCACATGTCACTTATGAGCACTAATTGCATCACAATTGTAAAGCTTAAACTAAGGGGACAAAACACATGAACAATGTGAAATTAATGCTTCACCTCAATTTCTACTGTAGTCACAATAATAGTCTGCTGACAAAATTAAAGTATTAAAAACGAACTGCAAAAAAAAGTCCAGCATCCAATTCTTTTCAAATTCAAAATGTATTTGATGATGTACAATGTTATAATTCATAACAAAGTTGGAAACATCTAAATTAGGAGGCATAATCAGGTGAAAATGAATTTGTTTAGTTGAAATGGTAAAGATTAAAAAACATTATTTTCCAAATGTAACAATGTAATTTAAACAGAAATAGAAGATAATGAATGACAGCCATGCTGGATGTATTTTCTCACATCACAGCAAAAACAGTAGCAAAAAAGTAATTAAACATGAAGGGAATAAACCAACTACATCTTCAGCAAAAAAAATCCAAAATGTGCCTCTTTAGTTAACATTTGAACTTTCATTTTCTTCTCAAACGCAAGGTTTCCCCATTCTAATTCTCTTCAACTGGAGGAAAGTTAAATAACGCACATCTCTACAAGGGCTCACAAATTAGCTCAAGTTATCAAATGTTTTCTCTCTGCACCAACACAAAAGCTGAAGGAACTGGGACTTAAAGGAAATAGAATGCGAAACTCAAGAAATGAAATAAGCTGAGAAATCATCAGACCCGACAGAAAAGGAAAAAACTCCATTGTGAAAAACAAATCTAGCTCCTGAAACCCCATATTTGTTACTTGATTAACAATCAACATTTCACAACAGCAAATCTTAAATTTCTACTCCAGTTACAAAAGCATAACTGTTCTAAAGCACTTTGACAAAGTAAACTTGCTGTTCTCATTAAACAATGCGTAAAAAGATACTACCACACCTTTAACTACATAATAGCCAGAGGTGAATGTAACAGAGCTACTGGTGCAATATGTGGTGGTGCTGCATCAAGTGCAATAAGTTGCATTGTATTCTTGTTCTGTTACCACTCATAGTAGATAACTTGTTCCCTCATCAGTTCTGTGGGAATGATGGGGCCAACATGGAGCCTTAAAATTGCGTTAAGGTGGGCAGGTGGTGTTTGATGTGATGGGAAGATCGGAAGGTAATGTTCCTTCCATTATTTTCACTCAGCTTCTGTGTACTCCCAACAAATGGGCTCAAGGCTCTCAGTTCCTCTCTTAATCAGTCATGGACTAGGGATAGGCACAAAGTACTGGGGTACGCAGCAGGTCAGGCAGCATCTCTGGAGATAAAGAATGGGTGATGTATCAGATTGGGACCCTTCTTCAGACTCCAGGGACCAGGGATATGAGAGAGTAGGCAAGTTACACTTCTCTGTCTGCATCTTCTTAATCGTGTTTCACCTCCCAAATGCATTTCTCACATATTTGCATATTTCCATATGCCATTTTATCACCTTGTTAACCACACTGCCAAATTGTACCAGATGCAAACTTCTTTCTCAACATTCTTACAATGAAGTCAAAATTCAGAAAGTGTTGGAAAAAGGGACCGAAAACTGAGCGCTACCGGTAATAGCCTTCCAGTCACAAAACACCCAATTTTCCTTTGCTTCCTGCCGCAGTCAATTTTGTATCCAATTTTCCACTAAATAGAAAACCTACAGTGCACAAGTTAGCTACCAAATTTGATATAACACAGTAAACACTTGTTTTTATGGATCTCTTCATAGCGGATTTCAGTTATAGCAGACTGACATACCGACCTTCACTGCCAGGCTGAGCTGCCGACACCACCCTGGCCCTCAGTGTCTCTACTACCACCACCTCGGTCACTTCTGCTGCTGCCACCAACACCACCACTGCCAATATCACCACCGCCGTCCCTTACCTGTCCTCTGGCCACCCACGTGCCGCAACCAATAACTGTGGGATCCTCACCTCTCCCCTGGCCGTCAACTCACCTGGATTCCAGGTTCAGTTCCAGAGAGAGCATCTGAAGAATACGTCTTATATATCCCCCAGAGATGCTATCTAACCAATTCAGTTAAACCAACACTTTGCATCCTTTTGTGTATTAACCAGCAGCTGCAGTTATTTGTTTCTACTATTTATACAACGACAATCCCTTACTTGGTTATAGTGGACAATCGGCAATAACAGACCCCGCTCCCCCTCCATCCGTTATATCGAGGGTTCACTGTACTTAAAAAATGTAATAAAAAGCTCAATGATCACGATTTTCTTTTCCAGGATGCAATGGGTTCTTTTCAAATAAAAATAAAGTGGTCTGAGGTTGAAGTCCCTCAGCCTCAGCTGCTCAATTTACCAGAGATGGCAGGCTTAGCAGCAAAATCCAGCCATTTACACAGCAAGGCACAGCTACCTTGTCAATAATTATGATAACGGAAAACTGAAACTTTTGGATTACATTTTGGGAGGAGGAAATTGTTCTGTTTAAAGAAAATAGTTTGCAAAATGAGAATGTAGAGAAAAAAAAACCTTTGTTCCAAAATGACACAATGTAAACACTATGAAAAAGTTCAAGATTGCTTTTGTTTAGATTATATGATTAAAGTATTCAAGTAGCTCTGCTGTACATATTTTCCTCAACCGAATACCATGCAACGCTCTTAGCACAAGATAACATTATTTATTATGAAGATTACTTTTAACAGACAAGCTTCATCATAACTAAACTACTTATGTAAACCAGACATTTGGACAATGCAGTAGCTATTGCTTAATCCAGAATGCAGCACTATTTTTCTACAGTGTCATCTAATCCCACAAATACCATCTGTACATTAATTACAACACTCCACGTCCTTATGACTTGCATGTAATCCAGTAATGTTGCTGCAATTCTCAAAATTGTCTTGACATCATTCACAATCACTGCATGGCATCTGATCCTCTCAGAACCAATCACTCAAAAGCAGTAATTATAATTGCTGTGTTGCAATGTGCAGCATCTTCAAAATTGTTTCACACTATACAAGAACATAAGAAAAACCCGTTTCAGTTGCAAAAACTGTTACACCTAATATGAATTGAAAATTATAGTCAGCAAAATGTACCATCAGATGTCAAAACATTTATTATATTCATTATGTAGGGATGGAATTTCTTCACCACAGGCACTTTCATTGTTTTTTAAGATGAGCCTTAAATTGGCCAAAGCTAATGGGAATAATACACATAAATTTCTAATGCTCAACAAGCAAGTCTATTTTATTGCTCCAGTGCAAAATCTTCTCAATGCATGCCTACTTTAAATAAGGTCTCGTCCTCTCTCCGAGACCCTCTCTCCACGATTCCTGCCATTCTCCTGTTCTTCAACCATGTTCTGACAATCAGTCTGTAGAAGGCTCGACCCCAAAATATGCCTATCCAAGTCCTCAGAGATGCTGTTAACCCACTGAGTTACTGCAGCATTTTGTTATAATCCAAATTGCTTGCAGCCAATAGATATTTATGTGACAGAGGGCAAAAATAATGACATCCAGTATATTTCTGTTTCAACGTTTTCTCACAAGTCTGTTCAGATTAACAAAAGTCCAGACAGGAACTTTCATTTTTTATTGATTATTGTTCCCCTGATCACAGAAGCCAAAAACACAAGGAATACGGAATTTTGTTTAGTTTAGAGATATAGCATGGAAACAGACCCTTCACAAACCATAAATAGACAAAACTGCTGGAGTAACTCAGCGGGATTGGTAGCATCTCTGGAAAGATGGAATGGGTGGCGTTTGGGGTCGAGACACATCTTCAGACTGAGAGTCAGGGGAAAGGGAAATTAAATCCTTCCCAAACCATGATGTGATGCATCCCAATAAAATGCTTTGAATGGCTCATCTGTAGATGTTGGAGAGGGTTGTTGGGGACATGCCAAACTGCCTAATGGGCCTGTCCCACTTAGGTGATTTTTCAGGCAACTCCGGGGGGAGGAGTGGCGACAACTTTTAAGAAGCCAGAGATACACGGCTGTAAAGCTCGGCAGACATTAACATTGCCGGTCGGTTATCCTTGGTTCTGAAAATTACTGCTTACCTTTTTTCCCACAATGAAATTCACCGGTCAGCACCGGTTGCAACCTACGAGAACCTTTGACCTCCTGGCAACCCACAAGGACCTCCTGGCGACCCACCTATGGCACGAGAATCCTCGATATTCTCCGTGGCGGCTTCATTCTGGTCGCCGCTAATTTTTCAACGTGTTTAAACATTCGCGGTGACCATAATGAGGCCGCAACTAGTTCCAAGGATGCGGGAACTCCTCGCGGCCATGAAGGTGACTCCCCGGCAACCACCTACGAACTTGTGGCGACTGCATAGTCTCCTGCAGGGCCATAAGCCTTCTACAGGAAGTAGAGGCGTTGATGTGCTTTCTTGGCCATAGTTTAAATGTGACTGGTAAAGAATAAATTGCTGGTGATATTTATTCCCTACAACTTGAAGCTTTTGACCATCTCTACTTAGGCAATATCAATGTACACTGGGGTATGTGTGCCGCTTAGTTTCCTGAAGTAAATTACAATCTCCTTTGTCTTGCTGACATTGAGGGAGAGGTTGTCATCTTGGCACCAGGTTATGAGGCTCTCAATTTCCTACCTGTCTTGTCATTATTTGATATCCAGCCCACCACTGTGGTGTCATCTGTGGACTTGTAAATTGAGTTGGATTGGTATTTGGCTGCATGGTCATGAGTGTATAAGAATTATTGTAGGGGGGCTGCGAATACATCCTTGCAAGGCACCAGTGTTGAGGATTGTCGTAGAGGACATGCAGGGCACCAGTCTTCAGGATTAGTCAGAAAAGTCTGTTTTCTATCGAAATCAATGCTATACAGCTCTACATACACCTGCTACATTCCCTCACTTCCATTGAAATAATCACTAACACACCCATAATTAAACCAATGAAATACATGCTCTAGTCAGTCATTAATGAACACCATTAAACATGTTAAGAATCTTGAAAAATATTTTAAAAATTGAAACATTCGTATAAAGTCAGATTTGTGCTAGTCAGGAGCTCGTTAAAGGCCATGCTAAAATTACCATAGGTAATTACCATCTCAATTGGCACAATACATTAGCCACTTTCTAGGTCAAATATTTTCTACAATTATACTGAATTCATATTATCGAATTAAACCAACTTGGTACACATGAAAGCAACACACGGAGTCAAGTAGTGTTTTTCTTTAAGTAAAAGGCAACTTAATTCCTTGGCAAATTTAACCAGATCGTTTAAGAAAGGTTCGGATTGCTTGATGAAAAATGGCTCAACCCCTGCCATTAAGTACAGAAACAGCAACCTGAAGAGCAACTCATATCACTGATATTTAGTTTACAATTATGACAAACAACCAACATCCGGATATATCAGCGCTTTGAACAGATCTGCCATGTTGATTGTAGTAATTGGAAGAAACTTACAACTCAATCACAAATGGTTTTTCTCAAGTTACTTACCCCACATACCAGTGTGCCTTCCCTGCTCGATGGTAGCAGCCAAGCGTGGCCACAATAGCACCACCACCTTACGGGCATTAAATGTAATCTATGCAACAATGTTCACTTGCAGTTGAGATAAACATACTGAGAAAGGAGAACTTCAGCACCCCATGTCACCACTAAAAAAGTCATATTTCCTCATTGATTTGCGGCTGTGTGCTTTGCTTGACGAATAATTAAACTGAGCAGTGTGTGCTAAAGGGATCGCTTCTCTCATTGCCAACGGTGACTCAAATAATTCAGGCCGGAAAGGAAGACATTTGGGGAAGGAAGGGAGCACTATTCTGAAAGGTTAACATTGTATCCGCAATTCATATCTTTCTAGAAATCTTCTGTTTGTGGATTGAGCAGCCTTGTCAGTGCTCTTTTGCAAGAAGCACAAACATCCCAGGAAATCTTACTTTTTTGGAGCAGTTCCTCAGGATCTACAAAATACAGGCCATTGTTCGACAACCATGAACAACGTCCCAACCTTGCTCCCCAACCCGTCCAGCATCACATCTTCTTCCAAACTCATGTGAACAGCCAGTAGATTACAGGAGGCAACTATAACCTCTATACGGCTCAAGCCCAATCCTTTCAGTGATAACTGGTGGGTTTGCTTAAGCTGCCTATTCTTGTTCCATGGTTCCATACAACCTTCGTGTGATAACTGCTCCAGGTACTCGCAATTTCTGAATTGGTTTTGAAACAAAACATGAAATTGTGTAAACCACCACAAGGAAGGAACTGCAGATGCTGGTTTAAATCAAAGATAGATACAAAATACTGGAGTAACTCAGCGGGACAAGCTGCATCTCTGGAGAGCAGGAACGCGTGACGTCTCAGGTCGAGACGCGTATTCCGAACGATTGAGACTTCTTCTCTCCAGAGATGTTGCCTGTCCCGCTGAGTTACTCCAGCATTGTGTTAATCTTTTAGTCTGCACCGTTACAAGCATAATATGGGAATGGGTGACGTTTCTGGGTCAAGACCCTTCTTCAGACTGATGTCAGGGGAATGGACGGTACCCATATCTTACGCAATCGGGCCAGAGCTCCCCAGCAAAGCTCCAAAAGGGACTTTGGTTGAGGTATGTTAGTATGAAGTCATTCTTTGCATTGCTGACTCTAAATTCACATCAGGGTCTAAAGGTTATCACATTTCACGTCAAGAAAACAAAACAAAGACTAAATCGATTTTTATTTCCTCTGTTGAAGAGTGTTTTGAAACTGAACTTAAACATATATGCAGAGCTGCACTCTTTTTTCCCCTGTCACTGCCTCCCTGACAAAGGTAATTTGACACAGGTCCTCTAATGATTGGTTATGCTCCTTTCTGGAAAAAATGCATCAATATCTCAGCAGAGAAATGCATCAACAACTAACAACTGACACGATTTCTGTCAGCTCAGAGTGATCACATAGAGTCAAAGAGAGACAGTGTGGAAACAGGCCCTTCAGCCCAACTTGCCCACACCAGCCAACATGTCCCAGCAACACTAGCCTCAGCTGCCTGCATTTGGTCTATATCCCTCCAAATATGTATCCGTGTAACTGTTTCTGAAATGTCGGGATAATCCCAGCCTCAACTACATCCTCTGGCAGCTTGTTCCATACACTTGCCACCCTTTGTGTGAATAAGTTACCTCTCAGATTTCTATTAAATCTTTTTCCCTCCACCTTAAACCCATGTCCTCAAATCAGTTACTCTAGGCATGATACTGTGCATCTACCCGATCTATTCCTCTCGCCTTTTGTACACCTCTAAGTACCAAAAAGACAAACTCCTGGTTTAATATAAGCTTGTTCTCATTTACAAATTAGCGTGCCATGTGTATGCCTCATGATCGTTTCATAGAATGAAAGACAGCAGCACATTCAGTTCTTCATTCAGCACATTCACTGGCTGTTGCTGAAGAGAAAAGATGCTGTCTGGGCTGCCACGTGACCATCTAGAGGCTAACCATAAGACACACACTCAGGTCTGATCTCCCTGCGGTGGGCCTGCCTCGACTGGTGTCTTGTGATAAAAGGCCGAAACACCCAGTGACGTTGAGGTACACAACTGAAGATGTGTCGGATTGGTAGCAAAATCACCTAGTGGTCATCCCCAAGAATACCAAATGTCAATTGTAGTGAAAAACCTTAGGGATTGTAACATCCAGTCCTACTAATCAATCTGAACATCTGGATCAAACCAGTGACCGCTGCGAAAGGGCAGCTGACAACCAGGGAAAGACCTAGTGACGGCCTGGAGAGACTGCTGACCAGAGGGAATAGACCCCACCGGGGCTGGCATGGGCTAGTTCCTTATGCAAGCAGGATCCATCGCTAATCAGCATTTTGGATCCACCCTTATACTTCTACGGAAGGAATAGACTATGAATAAAACTAGCACAGCAATTGACAGAGCAGAAGCACCGGCAAGACATAAGCTATGAAACTGCATCTGTGGCTGGGAAAAGATAACATCAGAGAAGGGTTTCAAGATCCACCTGGGCAGGAAAAAGTGTACGAGAGAGCTTGGTGAGGGGCCTCGCATTGACCATTACTTTCTAAGAGGTAGGCCAAATCAGTCAGGTGAAGCCCAGTGGCAGGTTAACCACCACAGTCCACAGGCTATCAGCACCCCAGGCGAAGCTCAACCAAGTACTGTCCCACCAACGGACATGAGTCCAGAGCCCAACCAGCCACAGTCAGCGGTAGAGAGGAAGATGGAAGGAAAAAAGCCGAATGGAGCAGTCACTGGCTGTGGCTGAAGAGAAAAGATGCTGTCTGGGCTGCAACATGACCCTCTAGAGGCTAACCATATGACACGCACTCAGGTCTGATCTCCCTGCAGTGGGCCTGCCTCGACTGAGGGTGTCTTGTGATAAAAGGCCGAAACACCTGGTGACGTTGAGGTACACAATTGAAGATGTGTCTGATTGGTAGCAAAATCACCTAGTGGTCACCCCCAAGAATACCAAATGTCAATTGTAGTGAAAAACCTTAGGGATTGTAACATCCAGTCCTACTAATCAATCTTTGCATTGTTGAACTGTATTAACACGGGACACCAACATTTGACCCATCAAGCCTGTGCTGGTTAGGAACAAAGCAATCCCATCGGACTCGATCCGTGTAGTTCTATAAATCGTTCTCTAAGTGCAGAAGACATGTTAGTTGGCTGCAAAAACATTATATAACTTGTCTAAAACACACATGCAACTGAAAGGCAGGCCGTCTTCAAACTGATCAACAAAGTTTTTTTTATAACACAAGTACTTCATGGAAACTATCATGAGAAGAGAGAAATGGAAGATGTCTTGATGAGAATACAATGCATCACTGCTCACCCACAGTGTCCAGATTAAATATGCATGCAACATCCTGTAAACTTAGAACTTCCTGCGAGCATAAAATATCAAAACTAAACTATTCAACTGGAGTTTTAAACATCGTTATAATTGAAAGATTGCACATTTTCATATCCTCCCCAAACCAGGAACATTGACAAAACAGTGAAAAACTGTCATTAAAATATTTGTAACAAAAGTACCACACAATAAACATATTTGAAACTTATTTGAAACATAAGATTGTTAAGGGCTTGGACACGCTAGAGGCAAGAAACATATTCCCGATGTTGGGGGAGTCCAGAACCAGGGGCCACAGTTTAAGAATAAGGAGTAAGCTATTTAGAACGGAGACGAGGAAACACTTTTTCTTACAGAGCGTGGTGTCTGTGGAATTCTCTGCCTCAGAGGGCGGTGGAGGCAGGTTCTCTGGATGCTTTCAAGAGAGAGCTAGATAGGGCTCTTAAAAATAGCAGAATCAGGGGATATGGGGAGAAGGCAGGAACAGGGTCCTGGTTGGGAATGATCAACCATGATCACATTGAATGGCGGTGCTGGCTCAAAGGGCCAAATGGCCTACTCCGGCACCTATTGTCTATAAAGCACATTTCTTGGGTGGCGTGAGCTATGACAATGCGAGTCAACTACACAAATTGATGGTTAGCCAGTAATCTAACTACATCACTCGATGGCAATTAAATATGTTTTCCAATTGATCTCAAATGGAATTAAGAAGCAATTCATCTAAACTTCTATCAACTGAGGACCTCGTTAAATATTGTTCATATTTTAACTGAACAGTGGAAAGTGATCCCTTTTGTTTTTACACAGAGGGTGGCGAGTGCTTTGAATGTGTTGCCAGGGTTGATGTTTGAGCAGATACAACAGTTTCATTTAAGAGATTTTGATAAGCCAATCGATATGCGGGGAATGGAGGGTATGGATTATGTGCAGGTAAATAAAAGATGGTCTTGACATCATGTTCAGCAGAGACATTATGGGCTGAAGGGCCAGCTCCTGTGCTATACTGTTCTATATTCTATCGTCTTATTGTTGATGGAACCTATGAAGAAGAGAGTTCTATACACGGAGGGCCAGTCACAGGTCAGATGGATTTGAGACAAAGATGCTTAATGTTTAGCCTGCAGAGAAAATTGGATGCCAATTTTCCTGTTTATCTGTTCTCTTCCATATTCTGTTATCTCCCTTCTGAAAGACAGATCACAATGAAGTTCTAGATCTTTGCTAACTTCCGGAATAAATCTGTCCAAGATAAATATGCAGAAGTTGATTCTAAGGTCAAAATATATAACTTAATGGAACTGAAGCTTGTACGTCAGAGAAAAAAAAAAATGCAGTCCAACTATTGCATTCTAATTTTAAGGTTTTTAATCCCTGTAGAAAATTAAGACCATGTGTATAAGAAAAACAAATCAAATGTTCCCATAGTAAAGTGTCTATGCAGCATACCAGAAAGTGCTTTGCCATTCCATTATATGTATTAAAAATGATGCAAAATGACTTTTTTGGGTAATAATTGCTTTAGAGAGCAACACTTTATTTTTGCACATGGCATGACAAAGAATGCGGCGTCTGGGGGTTGGGAGGTGTTGAATCAAAGCAGCAAATCTGTTGAGATCAATCTAGAGACCAAAGACCGCCTTGCCAAAAAGAACACATGATAAACAGCAATGGGAACTACGTGATATATAGCAAGAGTGGGTAGAGATCTAGGGATGAACAATTCAGATAGAAAGGTGGAATGTGTAAAGGTTATTGTGGTTTGTGAAGTGAAGAGAATATTAATGTATTAAAATGAGTCTCACAATGGGACAATAACAAAAGTGCCAATAACTCAAAGGAATACAACACTGTGAATGAACACTTCACTGACTATACATGGTTTGGCTTGGTTTATTATTATCTTCATGTGTACCAAGATGCAGGGAAAAAAGGTGCATGTTATGCAGGCAAACCATACTATACACTAGTACAATAGGTCTGCAAAAAAAGGAAAGAGTGCAGAATGTGTCACAGCAACCAAGAAAGAGCAGTTCAAAAAAAAAATATGCATGACCCACATGACCAGATAATGAGATTGGGAATTCATCCTTGGCATTGGAACGGTCTGTACAATCGCCTGGTATCAGTGAAGCAGCTGTTTTCACCATATTAAACACCACCATGCATATTGACACAATTTGCACTTTTAAGCAAGAAAGAGAGACTAAACAGAAAGCAGATTGCTGTAAAGCAGAAATAAAACAAGACATTTGATGCAATTAACATTAAAACTATCAGCAAAAGGAACAGACAAGTTAATGTATCAGGTTATAAATCTGCCATCTTATGGAGTCAGCATCCAAATGTTTTGCATGTCTGTTTACCTCTACAATGTTGACTCTGACCTACATATAAATGCTAGTCTCCCCTTTACACAGATTTTATCATTATCATATTCTATTTGATGGAGATATACAGATTATGATGGTTAAGACCAGTTTAAACATTAGTACTTCAGTTCCTTATCAGTAAATTCACCATTGATCTGAAGGAACATGATCGAGATCACATTTTAGATATTACTGTCTGAAGGGTCTCAACCTGAAACATCACCTATTCCTTTTCTCCAGAGATGCTGTCTGACCCGCTGAGTTACTCCAGTTTTGTGTCAATGTGAAAATCAAAGACAGCTCCATGCCAAAGAGTAATATTACCAATCCAAATGCTCATCTCTTACTTATCAGGAATGAAGATCATTGCAATTCATGGAGAAAAGTTACAGCACAACAATGCCAGAATTAACACGTGATATGTGCCACAGGTACTGCAACCTGAGATTGGTGGAGGGAGATCCTGAAAAAGTTACCAAATGCAGCTGTTACTACAAAAATTACACACATCAATATATAAATATAAAATGTTATGCCAGATAACTTGAACCAATCCCGAATCAGTTTAAAGGATGCCAACCAGAAACGTCACCTATCCATTCCTTCCACAGATGCTGCCTGACCCATTGAGTTCCTCCAGCACTGTGTGTTTTGCTATAGATACCTGCATCTGCAATTTCTTATGTCTCCATCAAACCAATCTTTGATGAATCAACATATTCCACATCAGACTCTACTGCAGAGCTGAGATAGAATCACAGAAAGAAAAAAATCATGGCGGAATAATTCCACACAAATTGGTGCTGTTAACATCTAACGTAGAATAACTGCAGAATACCAGCGGCACATTAAGCATCATTATCATAATGAATGAGATTCATACTTGTGTTGCTGAATGAAAATTTCAGCAAAAGAAAAGCAAACTTAAAAGGTCAATAAATCCTGGATGCGTTTACACTCTGGAACAGTGACACTGCGTTTTCTAACTCGCTATAATGAAAATGTGTAAAATTGCAGCCAAAATTAATTCAACCAATATTTTTGCAATAATATTCAAACACAAATTAACTGTAAATGCATTTGAAAGATTGAGCCAGTACAAATTAATAAAATGCAGTTTTAATGTCTGATACAGATTGCTTCAATGCTTGCTGTTCTAAAAAATACTCTCCTGCATCTCCCAACAAAAGTTCCTAATTTCAAGTCTTGTAGTTTAAAACTTTCAGTTAAGAATTAAATGTTACAATTTGACAGGAAGTTATTTGAATGAACAATGCTAATGATGATGTACCCATGTGCAGCCAAATCATAACCTGTTAACATCTACCTTAAAATGTACTTCGATGATTTGACAGTTGTTCGCACCACATAATTAAATCTATTTATACTTGGTTCAAAACAGCTCAGAAAATGCCTGCATCATCTACCAGATCAATTGAACTGTACTGCTTCGCAACTTAACAATGGGGAAAATTACAGCCCTGTCTATCCTGCAGCCTAATCAGGCCTTGCTTTCTATTTATCAGTGTTTATTAAAAGATGCATCTGCTTCATATCAATTAAACGGCATTAGCGCCTTTCAATGCCAGGTCAACGTGCACTCTGACCAATTATATGGCTTACACGATTAATTATGTCCAATTCAAGAAACAAATACTGAATAGCAAAATGCTTTTTAAAATGCCTGTCAAAAAAATCTGACATCATTGTAGCTGAAGTATGACCCTTAAACTGTGTAACATATTTGCAACTCAACTAGAACTAAATAAAACAAACCCAAATATCTATGCAAGTAGCCTAGCCTGTTCCGAAATAGCAGCAGGGTATTTGTTCTCCATGCTTTGAGATAGTGGCCAGGGGACTTGCCTTTTCACCCCTATTCCTCGTCAGCAACCAATCTCAGATTTAAATTTAACAACTGCCCTAAATTAATTGCTATGTGCAGAAGTATTAGGGATGGCACGACGTAATAGGGTTTACTAATCTGCACTAAGTAATAGAGTTTACTAATTTCACTTCTGCTCTTCAGCTGCAGCTCACAAATCAGTTCCCAAATCCTTTGTAGACAAAAAAGCTGGAGAAACTCAGCGGGTGAAGAGCACCTATGGAGCAAAGGAATAGTCGACTTTTCAGGTCGAGACCCTTCTTCATACTGATACGACCTCCCAAAGTATCCCGAGTCAGATACTCCAGAACCGTACTTAAATACCAATACCAAAGGTGTTGGCTCTTGGGGGAGACATTAAACCAGGGCTTATAGTCTTCCATGGGTGGACGCAAAGGACTCAAAGGCACCACTTTGAAGAGGAAGTGTGGAGTTTTCATTGCTTAAAGTGAAAACATTTACAATTGCTAAACCTGAAAACCAGGCTATTCTCCCATCTATTTAATCTATTAATATCTAGGTGCAATTTAAGTTTATCCAACAAACTTTGGCTTTAAAGTAGTAACAATATATTCTTCCCAATGCACGCAAAAGTCACCTTCAGAGAAATCTGTGAAAAATAATCATAAAGTCTCTTCTATCCAACAGAATCACAACAGTTCATTATCAAATTTAGTGATGAACATTCAGTCTTATCTTACCTCCCCATTCACCATTAAGAACCAGAAATTTTGTTCAATCAACAGGCGTAGGCCCAAAAATAAGTGTTAAGTTCACAAATATTCTTGAACTAAAACAGTAATTTGTTTAAGCTAGATAACTACGCCATTAGAAAATATTCCAACTTAGTATTAAATTAAATGTAACTCTTAAGTCGCGGTAAACACATCCCAATGGGGTAGTGAGCTCTGCAAGGGAAAAGCCCCAGCTGTGTTTGAGAATACAAAGTGGTGTTCCTTCAGTTTGCTTGTGGCCTCATTCTGGCAATGGAGCAGGCCCTGAATGGGAAGAGGAGCAACTGGGGGACCCTGAAGCCTTGGCAGACCAAGCATTTGTTTTTGGGCGAAATGATCGTCGAGTTTACACTTGACGGTACAGGAGGCCACATCAGGAATGCTGGATGCAGTTGATGAGGTTGGATGAAGCACGTCTTACCTGGAAGGTCTGCTGTGATCTCTGGATGGAAGCGAGGGAGATGGCATAGGGACAGGTGTTACATCTCCTGCGGTTGCAGGGGAAAATACTGGGGGAGGGTGTGGTTTGGGTGGGAAGGTATGAGTGAACCAGGGAGTTGGAGAGGGAACGGTCTCTGCAGAATGCAGAAAATGATGGGGAGGGGAAGATGCGACTGGCATAACATTGGAGGTGATGGAAATGTCAAAAAAAGGTATGTTGGATGCAGAGGCTGGTGGGGTGAAAGACGAGGACCAGAAACATTCTAACCTCTCCCGTCTGGGGGGTGGGGAGGCGCGAGAGCCGAACTACGGGCACAGAGGCGGCGTGGGTGAGGGACCCCCTATGACAGCACGTGGGAAAACACATTTACAAAAGAACAATGTTTTAGAATGGAAAGCCTCATCTTGGGTGCAGACGCAGCAGAGGTAGAGAAATTGAAAGTACGGGGTAGCGTCTTTGCAAGAGGCAGGGTGAGAGGAAGTGTAGTCCAGATAACCGAGTCAGTAGATTTGTAGTAGAAGTCAGTCGATAGCCTGTCCCCTGTGAAGGAAAAAGATCAAGGGGAAAGATTTCAGAGGTGGTCTAAGTGAATGAGGGAAGGGTGGAGGTTTGTGGTAAAGTTAGTTAAATCACCGAGGTCTGCACTAGAGCAGAAGGTAGTCCCCATACAGTTGTCAATGTAGCAGAGAAAGAGTTGGGGAATGGTGCCAGTCTACATTTGGAATAGGATTTTTTGTTTCCTTCACTGATCAATGTAATTCACAGAAAATTACCATACCAACTTTAACAGTCATGTAATGAAACATTTGGACAGGTGACCAAAAGCTAAATTATTTTTAGGTGCCCCTTACATGAGGTGATGGAGCAAAATAGCTCTACGATCACAAAGGTGAAGGGGACTTATTATGCGTTGGGAATTCTCAGAGAACACGTGTTCCTCGAACATTAGCCTTCTTCAAATAGTAGGGCCAACGATATGGAAGAGATATAAATTAAATATTTACTTCTGTGCTGTTTTGGAATTCTCTCTCTCACATCTTGGTCTGATCACACTCCAGTGAAACACCTTGCACAGATTTGACGGCAATTAAACACACCATATAAAGGAAGCAAGCAATTGAAGAATTTTTGAAGAATTTTAAAAATCTGCAAGAGATAACGATGTCCATTAATATGATTTCAAACAGGACTAATTTTCATTCAATCTCAAGATTGAAGTATAGATAAGTTGCTGTGCCTTTATCTTTCAAGACATACAGCAAGACAAAAATAAATGTGCCACAGAATAGCTAAAACAGAATTTTAAATTAAAGGCAGACTCAGGAAAACATGCTTCAATTAACACACAGCCTCTTCCTGTATACCCATTGCCTTAATAAGTTATAAAACTTCACAAGAAATATCATCAATAATAAAAACTGATGCATATTGATAGATGGGTATATCTATGGTTTTCAATATTTATGTCAGATTAGATGCTTGCATCGTCAGAATGTATTTAGCAACCACATCTGTATGTACAGGTTCTGCTATTTTTCCTCAAAAGAGAAATAAATATTTTAAATAACAACTTTAATGCCTCGAGGCAAACCGAGAAATAACATGAAAGACCAGACTGGAGATACAAGAAACTGCAAATGCTGGAATCTTGAGTAAAGCACAAAATGCTGGAGGAACTCAGCGAGTCAGGCAGTATGAGGAGGGAATGGACAGGCAATGTTTCAGGTCAGGAGCCTTCTTCAGAAGTATTGAAAGAACAGAGTGAACGGATGATGCCATTAACAAATTTCAAAAAGACAAAGCAACACAATGGGGTTGAGAAATTTGGTGCCATTCCAGAGAAAAGGGTTGTGGTGACCAAAGACTTTGCCACCTGTGAATGGAGCTAAGAGGTGGGTTGCACAAGAGGCAAAAACCAAAGGTCATGGGAGTAAAACAACCAATATCTCTACAGACACAAAATTTAAATGGAATGAACCAAGCTAAAATTTAGAGTAAGATAGAAGCCCGAGCAAGAAACAGTCCAGTACAGGAGAGAAATATTTACCTTTTTGGAACAATCTTTTACACTAACGGAGATCAGCGAATAGAAGGCAGTCGGAAGAGGTATGGATCAAATCACACGAGGGAGCCCAACTAAAAGCACAGCTAAGATTTTAACTTTTTGGAGGCGGCAGGAAGTGTTGCAGAAATTGAATTGGTTTATTATTGTCACATGTACTGAGATGAGATAGAGATTTTCAACAATTTCAATGGAGACTGCATGAAAAAACTTACAAAAGAAAATATTTTGATGCATATTGTTCTGTAGTTGCATGATATACTGTTTCATTTGTTAAAATTTCTGGTCAGCAGAACAGCAAAATGTTTCTCATGTATTCTTCGCAAAGAATCGCTAACAGATCAGATACATTGTGGTTAGATATTTTATCCAACAGTGAGAGCGATCATGTTGACGTAACACACGAGGGACTCTTGCTGTAAAATATAGCCCAAAACCTTAACAATATCGTGAGATGGATCGAAATAGATTATTCTGCTGAGCAGCAATATGTTAAACATAGATAGCACCATGAAGTTTGGAATTAAGACTTTAGGATAAAATTTAAACTGGATTTGGATTGTTTGGTATAACAAAACGTCCATTCCTGGCAGCCATTCTTTGTCAAGCAGAGCTATATGACAAATAAATAGAAGTTTTTAAAGGTGACAGAAAGGCAAGAGTTTGATGACTGATCACCGAGTGCTCCTTTCTAAAGTTCATGTTTCATCAAATACCACAGCCAAGCAAACAGCATCGTTGACTTTCACAGAACAAAAATCTAAGATTTAAGATTTGGAGGAGATACTACCCACAACTTTGTAAACGTTTTCCAATTTCACTTCTTCAAACAGCACATAGGGAATGAATGGTTGCATTATTTTCCCTCATTAATAAGATGGAACAGCATGTCGAGGGTAGACACAAAATGCTGGGGTAACTCAGTGGGTCTGGCTATATCTGTGGAGCAATGGAATAGATGACGTTTCAGGTCAGAACACTTCTTTGTCCGGTTTAAGACTCGACACTTCACCTCTTCCTTTTCTCCGGAGATGCTCCCTGTCCCGCTGAGTTACTCCAGCAATGTATCTATATTCAGTATAAACCAGCATCCGCAGTTCCTTCCTACGTTGAGGGAATTGGTGTCCTGTGCTCCTTAAATTGTTTATAACTCTACACTCTTCCCGATAAACGAGATTGGGTGGAGGAGGGAGGAAGGAAAATAGAATAGCCTTTGCCCCATCTTATCTTGAATACAGAAAAATCAGTCAAATCATTCATTTGTGCTACAAGTGTACTTCCGCTATTATTTCCACATCTTAGTGATAGCACTCAAGATTGAGAAATTTATCAACCTAGATCAGATGCTGCACTGCAACATTGCACTAAACTGCCTCGAAATGTAGAGCAGCACAGCATAGAAAACAGGTTAATCTAAGGTCACATTTAGCTAAAATTTGGTTATCTAATCATCTTAATGTAACTGGCAACCAATAGCATTGTAGTACTCGGGGAGGAACAGAAGAGGATCATATTGTGTTCCCCCCGGTTTAGTAACAGAGGCCACAGAGACAGAAACTGAGCAGCAGATTGCAGTTTAACAACAAGGGTACAAAATAACAAAGGATCTTGAACCCAAAACATTAATTCTGTTTTTCTTTTCAGAGATGCTGCTTGACCCGCTGAGTTCTTCCAATATTTTATTTTTCATCGAAAGCACTTTGGCTCAACTTGGTGAATATCATAGATGCATAAAGAATAGTATGCTGGCATGCTATCTAAGATGTATCTAAGATGTATCCAAGTGCTTATGGATTGTGATACCTACCCTGAACTGCGTACAAAAATGAATTTCACTGCATCTCAGTACATGTGACAGAGTACCATAGAACAAAGTCTGCTCCATATATGCCAGAGTACAACGCTGGCCTCATCAATCACCTCAAAACCCATAGATCTCGAGTGGAAGGTGGTCTGCCTTTCTAAACGGAACTACAGAGAAATTATATTAAATGCAAATAATTTATTTCTGTTATAGTCTTTCAAAATCTCATTGAATCACTGATAAAAAAAAAAATAGGGTCTTTGCTTATTTAAGGAAAGATCATTGCAAAGTTGAAGGCAAAAAAATGCGAATTGTAGGAAAATGTGTGATCCATTGTGGACTCCACAGCGAATATCCATCATTTTCCTTATTTAGGGAACCCACACCCATATTCCTCTCCTTCTCATTCTAATCCACCCACATTCCACACAACCTTCTAACCCTCCACTCAGAACTTCCTTTAGCCAGTTTCTTTCCCTTCTCCCACCTTGTTTCATCTGTTCATCACCCCCCACACTCTGGGTCACCTACCTCTCACCCCATTTGTTCCAACTGCCCATCATCACTCTCCTATCTGATTCTACTTATCACATTCGTAAATCATCAGTTTCCAAAATCTGTAGCGCTAGTGGTCTTCACATCCCCTCCCAGTCCCTGTCACTACCTCCACCCTCCCCTCCAACCACCCAACTATTAACATACAAATCCCTTCTTCACTTAGTTCTGCCTCATCCCTTTCCCGCACCTCTTCATATGGGTTGTCTCCACTCTACACTGTCACTCCTGTTGCAGGGTCCAGATCAAAATTGTCGATTATGCCTCTCCCTCTACTGATGTTGGCTGACCTGCTGTATTCCCCTCCAGCATTTTGTTTTGCTCCAGGTTCCAGCATCTCCACATCACAACAATTTTCTTTAAGCCAGCATAATAATCACTTGCATTAACCAAGATACCTTATCTTCAAAAATATCTACATGAACTAATTTATTTCCTGTTAAGGCCCTGTCTCACGGTACGAGTCATCCGACGAGTAACCCCAAGTGAAAGAAAAAAAACACTCGTGGTTGTGTACGAGGTTTCAAGTTTATGATCAAGTGTTTAACCAAGTTCCCACGGGTATGTCATTGCTGCGATGTTCCAACTTACTCTCCCAAGTTAACAAGTTCCACTCCCGTTACTCTTGAGCCAACTGTGAATGAAGGTAAGTGTGCGAGGGGTGAGAAGTCCATGCTGGGTGCCGGCCGGCCGCAGCCGCTGTTCAGATTGTTGGGAGACGGAGCTCAGGGTTCGCCTCTTGAGCTGCTTTGGTGTCCAGGCGCAAGTTGAGGTGGAAGGTGGTTGGGGGTGGGTGGCGGGCTGACAGACAAGGCTCTTGGGTGCTGGGATCATTCTCTGCGGGATGGTCTTTGTGCGGGAGACGTGTAGGAGAGGTGTGCTGACTGCAGGCAGACACTTTGGTAGTAATTGCCCACCAGTCTCAAAAGCCGCTGTGTCTCCCTCCACGCCAACACAAAGAGCAACGATCCCACTTGTCAGCATTAAACTCCAGCTTCGCACCGTCTTCATGTCGGCGACTATCCAAGGCTTCAGTCGGAAGGCAGACGCAACAAGCTGGAGTAACAACGCGGGCCAGGTAACATCTCTGGAGAACGTGGGTAGGTGAAGGTGACGTTTCGGATAAGGGCTCGTCTTCTGAAGAAGGATCTCGACCCGCTGAATTACTCCAGCAGTGTTAAAGAAGGAACTGCAGATGCAGGAAAATCGAGCGTACACAAAATTCTGGAGAAACTCAGCGGGTGCAGCAGCATCTATAGAGCGAAGGGATGGGTGACAGAAGGGTCTCGACCTGCTAAAATTCTCCAGCATTTGGATCTAAACATCACCCATTCCTTCCCTCCAAAGATGCTGCCTGTCCCGCTGAGTTACTACAGCTTGTTTGTGTCTATCGTTGAATGGGTGACGTTTCGGGTCGAGACCCTTCTTCGGACTGAAAATAAAACTTGCCTCGCGTGAAGCGGCTTGTAAATTAAAACATAAAAACAAGAAATGCTAGATTCATTTATGTGCTGCTATTCATTTACCTGGCCTGTTGCTGTCCTCCCTCGTCCACCGTGAGCGCTGGACAACTCACTGGGTGCAAAACTCCGCTGCATTCCGGGCGGAGGGCGATGATCACCGGACTGACCGGCAAGTAGAGGCGGCGGGTCGGCCAAGCCCGGCTACCCGCCACCGGGATAGACACCAACTACTGGAGTAAACTCAGCGGGATCTCTGGAGAAGTCTGAAGTAGGGTCTCGACCCGAAATCTCACCCATCCCATCTCTCCAGAGATGCTGCCTATCCCTCTGAGTTACTCCAGCATTGTGTGTGTCTATCTTCGGTGTAAACCAGCATCTGCAGTTCCTTCCTAATCCCACAGGCTCGGCCCCGGGGGGTGGATGGAGCATCACACGTGAACACAACCCACCCACCGCCCCAGACTTGCCCCTCCGGCAGGTCTTTAACCGCGTCCTAAAGCCGTTCGTGTTAAAGAAGGAACTGCAGATGCTAGAGAATCGAGGGTTACACAAAAAGCTGGAGAAACTCAGTGGGTGCAGCAACATGAAGAAGGTCAGCAGGTCTGAAGAAGGGTCTCGACCCGAAACGTCGCCTATCTCCTGCGCTCCTTAGATGCTGCTGCACCCGCTGAATTTCTCCAGCTTTTTGTGTAATCCTACAGCCGTTCATTGAGACGAATACGAAGCCACGGGGCAGGTGCCTCAGTAATAAAGGACAAGTTGCAGATCATCGCAGAAAGGCCGAAGATAGACACAAAATGCTGGAGTGGGACCAGCCGCATCTCTGGAGAGAAGGAACGGGTGGCGTTTCGGGTAAGTCTGAAGAAGGGTCTCGACTCCATTCCTTCTCTCCAGAGATGCTGCCTGGTCCGATGAGTTTCTATCTTTGGGTCAGTCTTTACTCGAGCGAACGAACAGATTATAAGAAAGTTCCCACGGTAGACTTACGAGTCACTAAGGAAACATTTAAACTCGTTGTAGTAACGTAGTGGCCACTACGTTACTACAACGAGTTTAAATGTTTCCATTTTTAACTTGAAGAGTTAATTTGACTCGTGGAAAAAATCAAACATGTTTGATTTTTTTTCCACGAGTTAACAAGTTTCCCGAGTACCTGCCGTTAGCGCCACGAGTCGATAAGTTGCTTGTGCGAGTTCCGACATTCCCACGACGTGATCACCACGAGTGAAAACTCGGGCTCACTCGTGGGCCAACTCGCACCGTGAGACAGGGGTTTTACCATCATAGATTATGTTCAACCTGCTAAAAGAAGCATTTTTTTATTAGTGTCTTTTGTTACTTTATATGAAAGTAACTCTGGCTTAACGATAAATTTCAATTTGGTTTCAAGTGAAAGTCCGTTGGAAGCATTTTCAAAATAGTTTCTCTTTAAGGCAACTTGAATAAATTTCCAATCTCAACAGTTGCACACAAGATTTAGAACAAACCTCACTACTAGTTCATTTCAAGACCACAGGCTTCCTTCTGCTGAAGCAGCTCCTGACCTTTTACCGAAAACAGATCAGAATTTCAAAGGGACTTGGTATGTGGGACACTTCCTTTCTCAGGATATTCCTCACTTTGATGAGGGCAATATTACCGTTTGAGCAGCCAATGCAGTCAAAGTTAATTGCATGCCCTGCTTTGAGATCTCAGAGTCATAAAAATTACACTCTAAATATATCTTCCGGAGAAAAATGGTATACCACTAGCCTCAACACAATTAAAATGTATAATCTTTTATTGGTGTCATATAATGGTTTGATTGGAAAGCTAAGTGCATCTCACATTACCTAGCATATGTTTTGAAATACAATTGCTACTCATGAGTCAATCTAATCCTTCTGACTATTCTAATCAAACAGCTTGAGACAATATTTCCATTTCCTGACTGCCAAGTTATCAGAAGTTTGAGCAACGGGTTAGGGTAAACCAGACTCGTTTTTAAAGATACATTGAGATTAGATGGCAACAAGCAACTACTTCACCACGTTATATTGAAGCAATCTGAGCAAATAAACCATTGCAAAAATCAAGCATTCAGAGTATTTGGATTTCAATGCTGTAGGTTTTATTCCAAATTTTACTCACTACATAACTAGCCAATGTTGATGGCTTGGCTCTCAAACTTTCACTAAGTGGAAAGCATCACTTCAAGAAAAATCTAAATTATTAACCTATCAGCAAATTTTGCTGTGCAGGGCATTTACCAGCCATCTGTTGTTCATTAAACAACCCATGTACTTTGCTGACAACGCATAGGGATATATTGCTGAAAAGGACCAAAAGCCTTTGGGATCCAAATGAACAGGGCAGTAAATATGCCTCAGCTAGTGAAACAGAAGGATTGCAAAAGCAGCAATGGAAGGACTGAATTGCAAAGTGGGATAACCATTGTCAACATTAATTTTGTGTAGCAAGAAAAATAAAATTAATGGTAAAATTATGAGACACAAAGATGGAAGAAAAGAGATTTTCAGAAATAACCAAGTAATGAAGCTATAGTTCAAAATAAAAACTGAGGAACTCAGCACGTCAGGCAGCATCTGTGCAGGAAATGGACAGAAATGCAAAGCCTCACTTTTGTATTTATTAATTTATAATGCTAGGCAGGTTGATTGACAATAGTTAATAATACGTGCAAGCAGTGCTATTTTATGGACAAAAAGTTGCCAGCATGCATGATTTATAAACATGTGTCACATGGCCAGAAAAGCAAATAATGGCATTTAACATTTTAGAGATTTTTGTCTTATCGTCTTTGAAGATAATAAAATATTTGTTGAACTTATCTCATTTCAAGCACCAGGCTTCATAAATTGATCGAGTTACAAATATACAGCAAAGGACAGGCTTCTCAACCCAACTGGTGTCTGTACTGGTAGCTGCACACCATACAAACCTCCCCTTCCATCTTTCTCCCCTCAACTTTCTAGCACTTGCCTCTATTCTCAATTTTGAATGGTCATATTCCTTCTAAAAGCATCCAAGCTATTTTCCTTGCACATTTTCTGTAGTGTTGGCTACATTTAACCACTTTCCCCAATTCCTCCTTACTTCCTGAATGACTTTCATGAACAAGCGCATGCAAGATTCTCTCTACATCTCTCTGCTTTAACACATTCACAAGTTTAACAATCTCAAAAAGGTTTCCTTTAAATCTCTTTTCTCAAGGGAGGGATAAAAGCCTCCCCATTTAATATTTCCTGACAGCTGTGACCTCTCAGCACTGGCACCATCATTGGTTCTTTCTATAGTTCAGAAAACATAACCAACCAATGATCAAGTGCAGTTTCACATGCTTCCTAATAAAAGCTTTACTACTGAATTTAATATTTTTTTTAGACAAATCTCTCAATTTATTATCATTCATCAAAAATGATGATCTGCTTCACCGAATCCTGGGTCACTTTGTTCCTTTCCCCAATCCATCATTTTATATCCAGCACTGTTATGGCATATGTGATCTATTTCCTTTCCTATCAAAGTACAACCTCTTATTTATCCTTAAAGCTAATTTGGCATTTAACAGCCAAACCTCAGTAATCATCTACTATGGACTTTAACTTTGGCAGCACCACATACTTCGGTTTTGCATCATTATGGCCTAGTTACCCGGTATTATTGATTATTAATTTATTGTTTCATTGTGTGTTAAGGGACCTGCAAAGCTGCAGTAAGAATGTAAATTGTTCCATTCCAGGTACACATGACAATTAAACACTTTTGACTCTTGAACTAACTAGTCCCTACATTTTCTACTACCTTCCAGTATTACATTGCATCTTTCTCTGTACATCCTAGCTTGGTATAATTTCCAAATTCTGATAAAATTACTCGTTCCCAAAATAAATTAATGTATGGAAACATGGAACTAATCTAAACACCGATTATAGTGGAAAACCATTCACCACATCCCGATTTGAATAACTACCTTTTACCATGTTTTCTGCTTCTATTTTTTTTTTTTTTTTGGTTGATTTGCTATGAGCAACTAACCATCCCCACATGCCCATTGTCGGAACGTAACAGTGGCAGCTCAATAAAAAGATTAAAATATAAAGACTGCTAATTTGAAACAAGTACATATATTGTACCCAAGCATAAAGTCCTACAGTAACATTATTATCACAGTAATCATGTTAAAGTTCTGAAATACTTATTCTCGTACTGCCAAGTAACGAGGAGATATTTAAATCCACGATGGGGAAAAAAAAGAAAATTTATCAACCACTGAATGGCGATGCCATATGCCAGCACCGCCATTCAATGTGATCATGGCTGATCAACCATAATCAGCACCCCCTATTCCTGCCTTCTCCCCATATCCCTTGATTCCGCTAGCCCTAAGAGCTCTATCTAACTCTTTTGAATGCATTCATCTTCAATCCCCACCACAAACCTCCAATGCACAGTGGATTGTGTTAACAAGTTGTGGATTCACTTAAAATTTAGTAAAATGGCATTTGCTTCACTTGACCATGTTTCAAGAGAGCAAGTGTGACAGAGGAAGTTCATTTATGGTATTTTACACATAATTCAACTTCCCATGCAGCAATTGTTATAAGCATCCTTCTATAACAGGAAGAAGGGTCTCGACCCGAAATGTCGCCTATCTCCTTCGCTCCTTAGATGCTGCTGCACCCGCTGAGTTTCTCCAGCCTTTTGTGTACCTTCTATAACAGGGATACTCTACAACAAACATTACTTGCATCCTGTGTTAAAAAAAAACCTTAAACTGTAAATTCCAAACCTGCTTTCATAGAGAAAAGGCTATAAAAAGTTCTTAAACTATTTAATGGATCTAAGGTGTCATATTTCAAAGTTGGGACATGTACATTTACCATTAAGGATAACAAATCGTTGTAGACACTTAATGGGCCAGATCATTTGAGCTGCCATTAGGCGGCTTATTTACCTTTGTAGTTACAGACGCCGCCTGATAAGAGTTCGTCAGGACAGTTCGCTGGCAAATCCTGTGTGCAGATGTCTTTGGCGTGCACTGATAGCCAAGCTACTGGTCTTTGCAAGTGCACTTTGGTGGTTTCGGGGGGGGGGGGGAGAGACAGAGTCTGAAAGTTGGAGACAGACCAAACAGAATACAATATTTTTACATTAGGGCTATGTAGACCATCAAGGCCCAGAGTGTACCGTGAGACTAAAGTTATTTTATTACCAATAATATAGCTTTATCAATGAGGTGTGTTGCTGAAGCATGAAGTAAAACAAGAGGAAAGTGTGCCAGAAGTCTGCCCTGACCACAAATATTGCCCGAGGTATTGAGAGGAACCAGGTCAGTGCAACGTTTAGCCAAGTAATTCCTGTTATTCTAACTGAGAGAAATTTTAAAAGACAGCAGGGCTGTTAATTAGCTAAAAACTCACTTCTATATTGTGAACAATAATTATTGCTGCTGAGATAAAATTAGTTGGATTACCTGCAGCTACACCACCTGAGACCAAATGCTGAGCTAAAGCAATGAACATTATTCCACATAACCAAATAATCCTCACCCACTACTCCCCAAACAGTAGGACACAACAGGAGATTCTTTGCTGAGATTAACCTGCATATTTCAGGATGGATGAAAAATCAAAATGCTGATGACAACTCGTTCTGCTTCTTCAGCTGGTGAAATAACGCTGTATTTAAATTATGATTGGCAAATACTAATATAATGGCAGCTGCTAATATTGCAAGTGAAAGTAGAACAGTGGTGGCAATAAATGATCAAACAAAGTGGAGTTTGGTCTTTCGAGATTACTGGTCGTTCTCTCATTAACGACTGTAATAAATACGCGTTAAAATATCTGCCAAATGTAAAAAAATGGTGAAGACACCAGATGCCCCTGCACAATACAGGTCCGCCATGAGGAATGAGCAGTTCAGCTAGTTCCTGTGCCAGCTCCAACATTAGCTATGGGAGCAACAATAAAAGATGTAAAGTTAGATAACATTACCTATCCCCAAGATCCAAGACACGACTAATTTTATGATTTACAGAGAATAATCAGCTATGTTGAATGTGGCAACAATGAAATACGAAAGAGTGATGGATTATTCTGAGCTTCTTTGGAAGTGCTGGTGCAAGATTCCCAAAAAGTGAATCTGCAAGTCGAATCGGTAGCCAAGAAATCAAACTCAATGCTAGCATTTATTTTAAGAGGACTCTCCCAGCAGTGGAAACATCCTCTCCAGATCCAATCTATTCAGGCCTTCCACTATTCGGTAAGTATCAATGAGATCCCCCCCCTTATCCTTCTAAACACCAGCAAGTAAAAGCCCAGTGCCATCAAATGCTCATATGTTAACCCACTCATTCCTGGGATCTTTCTCGTAAACCTCCACTGGATCCTCTCCAGCGCCAGCACATCCTTCCTATGGTCTGACCAAGACCTTATAGAGCCTCAGCATTACATCCCTATTTTGGTACTCCGGGCCTCTTGAAATAAATGCTAACATTGCATTTGCTCGTATCACCTTGTGGAAGGTTGAAAATAGTCTTGGGACAAGCATCTCTGGCATAAACACAGAAAGCCTCCCTCGCCCTCACCCAGAGCCCCATTTCCACCTACCACCAGAATCAAAAATCACAGGAGAGCTTATCAAGGTCAGAGGTACACAAAATGCTGGAGAAACTCAGCGGGTGCAGCAGCATCTATGGAGCGAAGGAGATAGTCAACGTTTCGAGCCGAAACCCTTCTTCAAACTGATGGGGGGGTGGGGGGAATGAAAGGAAAAAGGAGAAAATTGGAGGAACAGCTCCTCATATTCCGCTTGGGGAGTCTGCATCCTCGTGGCATGAACATCAAAGTCTCTCAATTCTGTTAACCCTTGCTGTCTCCTCCCCTTACTACCTCTCCCTCAGCCTTCGGGCTCCTCCTCCTTTTTCCTTTCTTCCCCCCCCCCCCCCCCCGCCTCCCCCCACCCCCCATCAGTCTGAAGAAGGGTTTCTGCATGAAACGTTGCCCATCTCCTTCGCTCCATAGATGCTGCTGCACCCGCTGAGTTTCTCCAGCATTTTGTGTACCCTCGATTTTACAGCATCTGCAGTTCCTTCTTTAACTCAAGGTCAGAGGTGATCACTTAACTCTGGAAAAGAACTCTTCCAAGAACCAAATCTCTGTCCTTGATACCATTCCAAAAGAAAACTAACTAGTCTGGCCTCAAGCATTGCCCCTGGCCAACACAGAAATGCCACACGTTAACAAAAAAAAATGTCATGACCTAATAAGTGTCTGTGATGCCAGCACAGTTTTACAATGGAAAATTATCACATCTTGTACACAAACATTGCACCATGTAACTGAATTTCCTGATCAGCTGCTGTAGGAGAATTTGTAAAGCCAACAAGAGAAAAAAAAATACAAATTGCCACAAAGTCAGTTTTATTTAACAAAAGTGTTACATTCTAGCAACTCAATTTGCTAACAATCCACATTGTATCAATTAAAAAATTTACACAATGCATTACATCTGAGAGTTGCATATTCAGAAACAATCAGCTGGTTAGAAAACTCAACATAAACACAGATCACCAAAAAAGCACAAACCTCTCACATTCAACACTCCTGTCCCACCTTAATGCTACCAGAGCCCAGCTACGCCCCTTCCTGGATGGGATGCACCAGTAATCCAACACCCTCAAAACTCTTTTCTTCTTTTTTCTCCTTTTTTCTTTTATAAAGGCTCTATTAATCTTTAATTTTTTTCTGACCAAATGAGAAGCCTTGATTTTACCTGCAACCCAAGTAAAGAGCTGGTCATCGAATAATACAATTTAATTGCAGCATTGTACTCATCTGAAGAACTGATATCTTCAGCTTACAGTGCCAAAAATAGCGCAAAAAAACAATCCAGAGGCTCTTGATAAACTTGCTCCTAGCATCAGTTGAGTGTCTTGTTCTGGTTTTCAAAACTATGACACCTGCCCAAGGAGCTGCAGCTGAAATAATTAAACTACCACCTAACAAAGAATGCTCCCACGACCAAATATTGTAAATACTCTCCTCTATCTAATGGACCACTGTTAAATGCAGTTCTAAGTATTTCACTTTATAAGCAACCCATTTAGAATGTGATTAGAATAATCATTCAGCTAATTCCTTTTTGCAAAAATTCTCATTGTATTTTTGGTCAGTTTCCCCGCAAAATATGCATTTTTGGTTCCTATTGTTTACATTTCAGATTCCTGTGCAGACCTCTAACTTACTTAGTGAGCAGCAACGGAAAACAAAACTACACGACTTAGTGTCATCTGGTCATGAAGTTTAAATGCAAGCTCAGAAGCAAATCAGAGAAGGTTCACTGTAACCTAAAATGGGAAGATTTCCTTAATAGGAAAGGTTGAACAGGTTAAACTTAAGGTTTACTGGAGCACAGACAAGTGTAACGATACTCATTACCTACTGCAGATGATATCTTCCTCTTATAGAAGAATCTAGAACAAAGTGTTGCTGTTTAAAACATGAGATTACCCTTTTAAGACTTAGGAGGCTAGATCTTTACGCAGAGGGTTATATTTTTGAAACCCTTTCCTCAAAAGGGAGGGAGAAACTTTGATTTTTTTAATTTTTATTTTTTTTAAAGAGGTAGACTGCTGCCTAGGGGTGAAAGATTACCTTGGGTAAACTGGAATGTGGAGTTGGGTTTACTCTCAGATCAGTCAAGAGCAGGCTCAAAGTGCAGAGTGGTCTATTCCTAATTCAGACATTCTTATGATCCTGAACAGAGATCTACACATGACCAATGGAAGGCATTAATAAGTGAAATAGCAAGGGTTCAGTGCCAGCAACCCAACTTCACCCTTCACCATGATGCAAACAAAACTAATGAGTGCTGGATGGCAGGAGACACAGGGTGTTGGCTAAAGAGAAGCGGTAGCCTTAAGGGCCTGTCCCACCTACGCGATTTTATCAGTGACTTCCCGGCACCCGTCATAGTCACAGCAGGTCGCTAAAAATTCTCAAAATTTTGAAATTCCAGCGGTGACCAGAAAAAGGTACGACTCTTTGGGCGACTACTTACGACCAAATAGGCATCACCCCGCGACATGTCGCCTGTATGGGCATGAGTAGTCGCCCAAAGAGTTGTACCTTTTTCTGGTCACCGCTGGACTTTCAACATTTTTAAACTTTTCGGCGACCTGCTACGACTATGACGGGTGCCGTCAGTCGCCGAAAACAAATCGCTTAAGTGGGAGAGGCCCTTTAGACAGGTTTAAAGAACTTAAAACAGGTAAAAGGTCTTACATGAGCACAGAGCATGTTGGGCACACTTAGAAATTTAGGAGGACAGAGAGGGGCATAAAATGGCACTGTTGGAGAAGATTATGCATTTTAGAAGTACATTAAGGGCAAGAGAGTAACCAGGAAAAGAAAAAGGCACAAGAGAGTGCAGATGTTGGATTATGTGACAAAAAAAAAAAGCAGGGATGCTGGAAGAATCAGGCAGCAAGATGAATTGTCTTGACCAGAAACAACAACCATCCATTTCTCTCCACAGATACCATTGGAACTGCTGAGATTTTTTCAGCGGCTCTCCTTTTTAACCAGTGTTATCCTGCTGCTGCAATCCATGCAGAGTGAGCAAATGTAGATGAGGTGAGATCAGAATGAAGTATTCACTAATGAAGATGGGAATTGTGGATGGGGAATTCAGGAAGAAAGCGAATTATGGAACAAATTACCATTGAAAAACAGATTAGATCGCTAAGCAGTCTTCAAAGATGGGGAGATCCAAGACCTCACGAGATATATTCCAGATTACTATGTGGAGACAAAGGAGAGTTAGCTCACAAAGATTTTGCAATCTGTGCTGGCCACAGGTGAAGTGCAGGATACATGGATAGCGGCAAATCCGATGCCTTTATTTAAGGGCAGCAGGTTATGACAGACAGGTTGGTCTAACTGAATTGCATTAACTGAAAGGTGAAAACATTTCCACTTAAACCTGGCCAAAAAATAAAACAGGCTAAGTTAGGAAATTGGAGATTTAAGGGATTTGAAGGAAAAATTAAATTCAGCCAAAGGTTGAATGAAATTTAGAGTGCTCTGCCTGAGGCAGCAGTTGAGACAGGTGCTCTATTAATATTTAAATAGCATTTAGATGAACACTTGGAAAGCCATCACATGAAGGCTATGGACAGAGCACTGGTAAGCGGGTTTAGTATAGGTAGATATTTGATGGTCAACCTGGCCAAAATGCCTTTTTCTATGTTGTATGATTCGGACTCCAAATGCTCAATTTATCCCTAACAATTATTTTTAAATTGGAGCAAAAAGTCAAAATTGATAATTGAGCACTCCTAAACAATGATTTTTATACTATTTCTACCCTCAAAGATAGATTAGCATTAAGTCATTTTTTACTTGGGTGGTGGGATAAGTTGCTCATGGAATTACAGCAATTTCTCCCAATAGTCATTAAGCATACAAAAGAGGAAAACTTTTAAAGGTGGATATGCCTAACGAGGTCAAATGTAAATTACTGTATGTGCGCCTATTTACTAAGATTTCGTCTGCAAGATGTTACAAAGTAAAATTAAAACATTTTAAATGCATAAAACTATCTTTGTTCTTCTGAGAAACAAATCAAACTACAAATTGCTTTTGGCTGTTTCAGAAGCTTAGTAGCCAAATTTAATTTGCACCAGAGAGAGCCAGGTCACCATTAAACAGAACGTTCCAGGGCACGATCCTCAATCTGTGCTGCATCAAGGAATAAATAGATCGATCACAACTGCCAAGGCTACAGCACAACGTTTTCCAACTTTAAGTTTCCAAACTTGGGAAAGATGTGATAAGAAGAGGCAAAGCAAAGCAAGGACTACAGTCAGAACAAAAGTTCAGAACAAATGGGAAGTCAGAAGTATGTATGCAGTGAAGAGGGACTGGAGGGCTGCCTGCACCAAACAACGTGTTTTCTTTTGCCTTGGCTAGAAGGAACAATCTGTTCTTTACCAGAGTACCCAACGTCTGTGTTGGCTTAGCTCCATGGACTTTCAATCCTTGCTCCGATTAATCTGCTCACCAGTGCTTGCTTGGTGCGGAATAAATTTACCCATAACCAGTTTAATCACCAAAATCAAAGCGCGTCAGCAACATTTCCACCACCTATGCATTACACCTCATGAAAAACTAGTTCCCCATTTTTAACCCAAGAAAAATAATCTCTTATCAATAACCCCAAAAAACTATTTAGTCAAATCCTTTCCATTTGTTCTTCTACACCCAGATTGGTTCACATTTCTACGAAAATGTCATCAGGCAACTGAAAATGCAAATTATTTCGAAGAAGTCACCTATATAAGCATGTCTTTATTAGTTAGACCTACAGACCCAGATCATGTGCACCAATTAGTCATGTGGTATTATCACTGGTATGATCTGTGTAATCTGGCATTAGGAGACTCCTAATCATTTTCAAAGCACTTGATAGTTACAAAGAAAGCACAAATACGGCATTTCCTAACATGCAAGCAAGCTAACTAATTCACTGTGAAATAGCTGACAAAATAGTTCAAGCATGATTAATTAATCTTCAATTCATTTGCACTACTTCGGGGAAAAATATTTCCTTCTGTTAAAATTCAAAAAAGTACACCATTTATTTGCGGAATGCCCTTCACAAGACCAAGACATCCAACAGGCAGACAAGGGATGAAACAACAATGGAGCCATCCATGATTTTAAATTGTACTACAAAAAGCAATTGCCCCCACACCACAATGGAAACCTCCATAGAAAACATAGCTAACACCAACTGTGCACTACCTTTCACAACATGCTATTAACTTTACTTAGATAGACATCCAAACCAATGTCATCCCGCTTAGTACAAATTCCATCCCTTAGGAAAAAAAATTACTATTTCATCTCTTTAAAACAAATACATTTCATTAAAGAATTTAAAAAATGTTGATGACTTCAAATAGTTAATCCTAGGATTTATTTTCTTTTTAAAAAAAAACTACATTTTGCCTATAATATACTACCATTCTTAGTATTTCTCTGCAATCCCACTTGTCACAATGTTATTTCCTCTTTGACCCACTGAGATTCATCCAGTACCTATTTCCAATGCATCATGAGTTTTTATCTGAATATTCACTCTTATGAATTCCACATGCAACTGTTTTAATGTTTCCTTTACTGCATTTTATTTTTCCTCAGTCTGGAGCAGAAATGATCAAGTAGCATCAAAATCTTGCATCCTTGAATTATCACAGAAATTAAATAAAAAGAGCATTCATCAAGTGCAGATAGAAACCTAAACAAGGCCATACAAGCAACAAGCAGCAAAAAACACCATCAGGAAGAGTTCTCAAAAGAAAAGATCCTGTTGGGTTACTCAAGTGAACTTGCAGGGAAGTTGTTCTTCTAAATGGAAGGTATTACAGGGCTCGAAATTAGTGGTTGCCCAGGTGCCAATGACCACTCAAAGTGCCACCGGGCAACCTAAACGCAGAGTTATTTTGCCCGGCTTAGCACGCAAATACTGGTTTATACCGATACACAAAAAACTGGAGTAACTCAGCGAGTCAGGCAGGATCTCTGGCGAATAGGAACGTGACGTTTCGTGTCGGCAATGGCTCTATTGCGGGGCAAAGATACTAGGAGCTGGGTGACGAAGGGTCAAAGCGATTGACGGGCCCGCACAGCGGCTCCTCCTCCCGCACCCCGCCCTGCGGAAGGAGGCCTCCTCCCGGCCTCGGAGTGCGAGAGGGGTTGTTTTGAAAGCTCAGTTTGCGGATTTGCATGCAGTGGCCGCTATCGCCCTGATAACGGCCGCTGCCTGCAAATCCGCCAACGGCACTTTCAAAACAACCCCTCTCACACGCCGAGGCTTGGAGGGAGAGGAAGAGAGAGGCGGAGGCCTCCTTCCGCCGTCTGAAGCAGCTGCACCAAAGATCCTAGAGCCGTAGGATCTTTGAGCTGCACCGCTCGGCCCCGCACTTTGCTGTCGGCTGGCAGGGGAAGGGAGGCGATGGCAAGGAGTTCCCAACTGTCTCCCCCTTTGGCGGCGGCACTTTGGCGTTGGACAGGGAGACGGCCAAGGCAGCGGGCGATGTTGCCTGAGGAGCGCTGACCTTCCTCCCTCCCCCCTCTCTCTCTCTCTCTCTCTCGTGTACGCCCCCCTCCACCACTCCTATCCCGAGACCCCTCCTCTCCATCCCGCACCGATCCCCATTCCCTCCTCTATTCAGTACTCACTGACATCCCCTGTGCTCCCCTCCCCATCTACCACCCCCCCTCCCCCCCCCAATCTATTAATCACCCTACCCACCTCGCATTGATTCTCCTGCCACCCCCCCATCCACCCGACATGGTCATCCAGAAGCTGAAAATACACTTCTCTACCTTTGGTGCTCCCGTCAGCCTGAAAACCGACAACGGTCGGCAGTTCACCCGCCACATGTTCAAGCTTTTCGCAGACAGATGGAACTTCCAGCACGTCACGAGCAGTTCCGAGTATCCACAGAGTAATGAACTCGCTGAACGCGCTGTCAGAAGCGCCAAACACTTGCTGGAGCGAGCACAGATTTCAAAATCAGATGTTTATCTCGATCTCCTGAATCTCAGAAACGTTGTCAGGGATGGAACTCTAGGAGCGTCGGCACAGCGACTGATGTCGAGATTGACAAGGCCTCCAGTACCCATCGCACAACAGCAACTGGTTCCTCAGGTGCTGAAGCCCGCCACTATCCAGAAACGTCTACAAGAGAAGCACGGCATCCAGAAACCAATCACACACCAGCCAGCATCTCTAACTCCACCCCACTGTAATACTAACACTTGTTTTCCAGCACGGACAGTTGGAGCAGCCAGCATGTACTAACAACTAATCATTCTTCATGCTGTTAAGTTTCAGTGCTGATTAAAGATGTATTTGAATCACGTTCATATCATGTCTTGATTGGTCAATATGTTTATTTGTGAGTTATTTGAAGCAGAAATAATATGTGAATGTAGACAAAAGTGCTGGAAAAACTCAGGTGATGCGGCAGTATCTAGCGAAGGAAGTAGGCAACGTTTCGGGCGGAAACCCTTCTTCAGACTGATGGGTTTCGGCCTGAAACGTTACCTATTTCCTTTGATCCATAGATGCTGCTGCACCCGCTGAGTTTCTCCAGCACTTTTGTCTACCTTTGATTTTTCCGCATCTGCAGTTCTTTCTTGAACATAATATGTGAATGCTTCATTGAGCATAATTCCGACTGGTAACTACGCACTTCGTCCGAGCACATTATCGCCCGCGTCATGCAAACCGTCTTAAATGACCACCTAAACTGTCATTTGGCAACCTAAAAAGCTGTCAAAGGTTGCCCAGCTGGCAACAGGGAAAAGTAGTGAGAGCCCTGTACTATAGAAATAAATACAAGTAGCTATATAACCATATAACAATTACAGCACGGAAACAGGCCCTCTCGGCCCTTCCAGTCCGTGCCGACCATTTATTTTCCTCTAGTCCCATCTACCTGCACTCAGACCATACCCCTCCATTCCCTTCCATATACCTATCCACTTTACTTTTAAATGTTAAAATCGATCCTGCCTCCACCACTTCTGCAGGAAGATCATTCCACACAGCCACCACTCTCTGAGTAAAGAAGTTCCCCCTCATGTTAACCCTAAACTTCTGTCCCTTAATTCTCATGTCATGCCCATATGTTTGAATCTTCCCTACCCTCAATGGGAAAAGCTTATCCACGTTTCATCATTTTAAAGACCTCAATCAAGTCCCCCCCCTTAACCTTCTGCGCTCCAAAGAATAAAGACCTAACTTGTTCAACCTTTCTCTGTAACTAAGTTGCTGGAACCCAGGCAACAGTCTAGTAAATCTCCTCTGTACTCTCTCTATTTTGTTGACATCCTTCCTATAATTAGGCGACCAAAATTGTACACCATACTCCAGAATTGGTTTCACCAATGCCTTGTACAATTTTAACATTACTTCCCTACTCCTATATTCAATTCTCTGATTTATAAAGGCCAGCACACCAAAAGCTTTCTTTACCACCCTATCTACATGCGTCTATATGCACAGTTATTCCTAGATCCTTCTGTTCCACAGCATTCCTCAATTCCCTACCATTTACCATGTACGTCCTATTTTGATTTGTCCTGCCAAGATGTAGCACCTCACACTTATCAGCATTAAACTCCATCTGCCATCTTTCAGCCCACTCTTCCAAATGGCCCAAATCTCTCTGTAGACTTTGAAGATCTACTTCATTACCCACAGCACCACCTACCTTAGTATCATCTGCATACTTACTTATCCAATTTTCCACCCCATCATCTAGATCATTGATGTACATGACAAACAACAGTGGACCCAACACAGATCCCTGAGGCACCCCACTGGTCACCGGCTTCCAACCTGACAAACAGCCATTCACCATTACTCTCCGGCATCTACCATTCAGCCACTGTTGAATCCATCTTGCTACTCCGCCATTAACACCCAAAGATTGAACCTTCTTAACCAACCTTCCATGGGGAACCTTGTCAAAGGCCTTACTAAAATCCATATAGACAACATCCACTGCTTTACCCTCATCAATTTCCCTAGTAACCTCTTCAAAAAATTCAAGAAGGTTTGTCAAACATGACCTTCCAGGCACAAATCCATGTTGACTGTTCATGATCAGACCCTGTTTATCCAGATGCTTATATATATATTATCTCGAAATATTCTTTCCATTAATTTGCCCACCACTGACGTCAAACTAACAGGTCTATAATTGCTAGGTTTATTCTTTGAACCCTTTTTAAACAATGGAACAACATGCGCAGTACGCCAATCCTCCGCCACTATTCCCGTTTCTAATGACATTTGAAATATTTCTGTCATAGACCCTGCTATTTCTACACTAACTTCCCTCAATGTCCTAGGGAATATCCTGTCAGGACCTGGAGACTTATCCACTTTTATATTTCAGTACTTCAGTGTCAGTACTTCCTCCTCTTTGAATCTCATAGTTTCCATAGCTACTCTACTTTTTTCCCTTACCTCAGAGTTCAATATCCTTCTCCTTGGTGAATACCGAAGAAAAGAAATTGTTCAATATCTCCCCCATCTCTTTTGGGGGACGCCAGCTATCATTACATTCCTGCTATCATCCCCCAGCTATCATTACATTCCAAACAGAAAAGCTAAATCCACTGCCCAATGACTTTAATTTATATTTAGGGAGGCAGGACAGTGCTCACCTTGGCAGCTTGTTCGTTGCTGGATTTGATATAATTAGGATATTATTCACCGTCTTTCCTCATTAGTCATGCAAAACATCACCCATTCCTTCTCTCCAGAGATGCAGCCTGCCCCGCTGAGTTTCTCTGGCATTTGTGTGTCTTATTTTCATAGTCACCCTGATTTCACTCTAACAGAGAGTCTCAGTCTCCCCAACCCTTACTGAGCTTTTTTGGTATTGTTCTAACGAAGGGTCTTCAACCTGAAGCATTAGCTCTGCTTTTCTTCCTACAGATGTAGCCGGTATTTCCAGCATTGTTCTTATTTCAGATTTCCGGCAACTGCATTTAAAAAAAAAAGTTTAACTGATCGTTTGCACATTTGAAGATACTCATCACAGAATAATGTCTCAATTAACCAGATAAAATTTGACACCTAGAAAAGATGACAGAGCGTTCAGTTAACTCAAATGGAAAAAAAAAATGCAGAGGAATACTAAAGGAGCAGCAACCTCACATTTCACCTTAGTGGTCCACAACCCAATGGTATGAACACAAAATTCTCCACTTTCAGGTAGCCTGCTCCCCTCACCCCCTTTGTTCCTCAATTCAACCCAATTCTCCCACACATACCCTTCTTTCCCACAACACCCTGCCCCCTCTCACCCAGCTTCTTCCTCCCCCACACCATTACCTATACACTCCTCTGATTAGGCCCCTTTCTCCACCCTATCCCTCTTATTTGGTTCCGCACTCCACATTCCTTCCCCATCAGCTCCTGAATCTCATTTCAAAAAAATGGTTTAAGAGAAAATCAACAGAATTACAGTGTCGGGTCTGAAGAAGGGTTTTGGCCCGAAACATTGCCCATCTCCTTTGCTCCATAGATGCTGCTGCACCTGCTGAGTTTCTCCAGCATTTTGTGTACCCTAGATTTTCTAGGAGTTCTAGGAGATTTTCTGCAGTTCCTTCTTTAATAGCGTCAGTTTTCCTCATTCTTGGCTATAGGCCATGTTATCAACTCAGTATATGTATGTGAAGTATGGCAATGATCCATTAGAATTTTCAAAGTATTGCTGCAATGCAAAATGTAAACACACTTTAAAGGGAGCAATGCTCCACGTCGTAAAGAACTATTCCAGATAGATTATATTTAATCCCAGTAATTACCAGGCAGGTTTAAAGAGAATAAAGACAAATAGATGAAAATCCAACTCCGTGTTATGAAAGAGATCAAATTCCAACTGTTCAAAATGCCCCAAAAGAGCACCCAAATCCATGTTGGGAAGATGTAGTCAATACAAAATATACATTTCCATTTCTACAACCTCTAGAGGCTTCCAGCTGTTAGGAATGTCAATATGCAATCAAAGTGCACTTTTCCAATTCCCAGATGCCATTTAGGCTGACAATTACAATGGTCGAATTGTCTGAGTTTCCAGGAAACTCTCCCTTTTGTTCCGTTGCTTTGTGGCATTTCGACCAATGCCACTGTAAAATGATACTGTAAAGTGCAGCTATTCTCGAGGAGCAATCAATTCTTGCTCATGCAATGATTTAGTGATCCACTTTCCTGACCACACTGATGAGATTTCCATTAGAAATTAGAGGTTTTTAAATAAAACATTTCGAATGAAAAAAAAATTACGGTTTGAGATTTAGATTTTCAGTGCAAACAAAATCATTAACATACCAACTGTTATCATTATCTAGCAGATTAAAGAGCTATCTTTTCCTGAAAGCAATCTTAATATTTTCCTATGTATGCAACAGAGGCAACTGTAAATGTGCATTTCTCCCCATGTTTGGTACGGCTGCCTCCTATTTGTGCAAATTAGTAAGAAACAGCTGCAACAAGCTCATTCGTAAACTAGATCAGATTTTAAAAAAGAGGCTAGAGAACAAGACACAGTATTTGTGCAAATTAGAAACACAAATTTATTCGCTGGAATACATTTGTCTGAAAAAACAGAAGCATTTTCATTTGTTTTTCTTCCTGCTCAAAATAAAACGGGATGTATGCATGAAAAAGGGACAAATTAAACAAGACACGGAAAAAGATCAGGGAAAGGAACTAAATGGATAGCTCACCAAGGAACTGGCACAGAAGCCATCTGTGAGGCAGTCTCATAATGTATGGGACAACAGTCCAAATGATGCCAAATAAAAGCCCGTTTATGAGTGTTTTATTATACAAATCAGTTAGCAACTAGTTTTGAGGAGATCATGTCTCAAATTACAAATTGTCTCAAGATGATGCAACTCCCAAATGACATATCATTTTAACCTTCCTGATTGTTAGTTCATATATGAGTTACATTTACCACCATAATAATGGTATTTTAATGAGTTAATTACATGTTAATTATTATTATTAATGACTGTGAAGCAATTTTCAGCCACAAAATACACGGATGAGGTGTCTTTCATTAATACAGGGTTGAACTATTGTTTGCATCTTTTTAAAAATTAAAACTTTTACATTCCCCTTTCCCTTCCTTAATCCTCTCCTATGCAGTGGAAGAGGGGTTAGGAAATGTGAAAGCAAAAAATCATCATTGCACAACTTCACCCATGCAGCCAAAAAGATAATGGAACCAAAGTTTAAACTGGCCAAATTTCACTTCCTCGCAGTAGAGCGATATGTCACCTATTACAAAATTCACACATCAATTTGAGACCAAATGAATATTTTGTGTAACTTCATCTTTACCACGATTAAATTGAGAGATGAAAAATAAAACAATGCATAAATCAAACACTTGACATTATCCTACCCATTTCCCCAGAGCCGTGGTTAAAATTATGTAATCAGCCAAGAGTAAATTACTTTTTGACAAGGGAAAACTGTTTCCTTCAAGAGCCAACAAATCCAAACATAAATTTACGTAAACTTGCACATTTGCATACTCAAGGCACTGTGCGGTCTTAATGAGGCAGGTTATGTAGCTTGGATGGTATCACGTTGAGGTGCAGTGTCAGCAGCTTGTGTGTTCCTGGCACAAACCAAGGCCCATCTGTAGAGCTATTTATTGTTGCTGTCCCACATGCCAAGCTCTAGTGTTTCCTGCCAATGTTAGGCTTAAGTGGAGTGTAGGGAAAGATGTGTCACCTTAACTTAAAGGTAAAGAGTGATGATTCACAGTTTGAAATCACAGGTTTAGATGAATGAGCCTCTAAGAGGGCAGGCAGTTAGAAGGTACACAGCATCCCACTTGGAGGCAATCAAGCAAATTCATTATCAAAGCAAATCTGCTAAAATTAAAAATATACTTTGGTTGCACAAAAATCTACAGTAAACAAATCCTGAACGTTAAACAAAACAAAGTGCTGGAGGAACTCAGCGAGTCGAGAACCAGGGGCCATAGTTTAAAAATAAGTGGCAAGTCATTTAGAACGGAGATAAGGAAAAACTGATGAAGGCTACCATCCCGAAAAGTCGCCTATCCATTCCCCCCACAGACACTGCCTGATTTGTTGCGTTCTTCTAACACTAAAGGGGCTGTCCCATTGTGGCGACCTAATTGGAGAGTTTAAAAGAGTTTGAAAAAGTGTCATGTGCCGCGACCTAGCCGAGACCTCGAGTACACGAGGACTATTCTCGAGCATGAAGGAGAGTTACAAAGACCTCCCAGGACCTTGTGTCCACCATGCTGCGAATACGAGTCGAGGGCAAACTCTTCTAAACTCGCCAATCAGGTCGCCGCAGTGGGACAGCTCCTTTCGTGTTTTGCTCACGATTCCAGCATCTGCAGACCCTTGTGTCTCTCTGCTTAAAGTTAACCAGAATTAACTTTCGTAACCTCAGAGAAATTTGCAGAATCCTTCAGTTAAGGAATTTGTCACCAATTCTTCGCCTTAAACTTCATGTTCCCCTTAGACTCATGTACTACTTCCGCTCTCTAATTCCGGTAAAGGAGGATAGTATATACTGAAAGTTAGTCACAAAATTCATGGAAGGGCATGTTTTCACTTGTCATTCTAGTTGTTGGCTTTTTTGTATCCATGCTGGACTTTAAAGGAGTATTCCTCAGCTTTTGCTAGCTTGAGAGCCAATCAAATCCATCACAGGCCATCATTGCTTAGGCTTGTCAGAGCAGTCCTGGATCCAGATACCCTTTTTATTTTTGTTATGGCTTTTTGTTATTTCTGATTTGTTCTTAGCCTTGGGGCATCTCTCAAAGATGACACAAGTTCGATGGGCCAAAATATTGTGCTGATGTTAATCAGGTAGTTCTGGAATTTGGCCCAATAATAATAAAGAAAATAGTATTTAGTTTTAAGTCAGGACAATGTACAACTCAGAGCGGAAATTGTGTTCAAGACTCAAATCACTCTTGTCCCCTTTAAATGATTGATATTGCAAGATTGGAAAGGGTTTTACGAAGGGAACGTCTAGTTGCCAGATTGAGGGGGGGGGGGTCTAACGAGCTCCGTATTGAATGATGTTGAACAGTCCTAAAATGGTGGCAAATTTCTAGATGATATGAAGCTTTTGGGGGTGTCAAGAGGCAAGTCACATGACACAGGATAACCAATTTCTAGCTGTCCTTATGGCGACATTGGTGGCTGGTCCACTTAACATTCTAGTTAGTGGTGATCCCACATGTTAAGAATGACAAGACTTGTTTTTAGACCAAACAGCGAGAAGAAGTCTCAACCCTAAACGGCACCCATTCCTTCTCTCCAGGGATCCTACATGTCACGCTGAGTTACTCCAGCTTTTTGCATCTATCTTGTTTTTAGGCAGACTAGCCTGGTATTTAGAAAAAAATGCTGGAGCAACTCGGGGGGTGAGGCAGCATCTATGGAGCTAAGGAAATGGGCAACGTTTCGGGTCAAAACGCTGAAGACCCGAAACGTTGCCCATTTCCTTTGCTCCGTAGATGCTGCCTCACCCACTGAGTTTCTCCAGCATTTTTGTCTACCTTTGAATTTCCAGCATCTGCAGTTCCTTCCGAAACACTAGCCTGGTATTTGTTTGGCACAGATATTGTTCGGCAAGCCTTAATATAGCCCATAAATGCTCCACCATTTGCAATGAGCTGCAATCACAAAAGAATGGGCATTTTCACAAATAGAGAACATTTTATGGCATTTGAGGTGATCCCAAGGCCCATCGAGTCTAATCCAGCTATGTCTCATTGATTCCCCCCCTCCCCTTTTACTCCTCATGCATGCACATTAACACCCCATCAACTACCAACATGGAGGACAATTTACAATAGTCTGCAATAGTCTACAAAACCCTAGCAACCAGTACACTATGGGAATGTTGAAGTTAACCAGACCACCTTGGCAAAATCACAGAGTTACAGGGAGAATATGGAAACGTCAGAGAGACGTCAGTGGACCTCACACCTGAGCTTATGAGAGGAAACTTAAATCAACTGGGAATGGCTGAGCTACCACTCTGACAAATCTCTGCAATGATATCCAAGTGCTGATTGATCTTCAATAGCCACAACCACTTTCCTCTGCTACAGTTATGACTCTAGTAAACAAAGAACTTCCCCAACTTTCCCATTGATGTCTTTGTTGCTCCAGCTGCATTATGTCACAATGTCAAATGTCATAGTGTTGACGGTTATAAATGTCATTTGAAAATCTAAAAGTCATCTGCACCAATACAGTGATTAGGCCTGGAGGCGAGGCAATTGATCCCATGAGATTAAGGAGACTCCTGAGACCAGTCAAGAGACCGGCATCCGCACTGTTATGTGATCAGTGCCCGCTGGTGGTACTAGAACTGGTACTTGTTCCCTCCTATCTCCCCCCCCCCCCCCGGACAGGGACCCTAACAGGGAGGTGAAACTGTTGCTCTGTTTGCATGGCCCTGCTGTTCTGCATTGACTCTCTGAAAAGACAGTGATGTGTAAGTAGGGGTGAATGTGTGAATTATTTTTTTCACCAAACTGCTAGTGCCATTAAAACAGATATCCAAAAAAAAACCTATATGATTAAACCACAAGAAGACCTTTAACATGTCGCGATGCATGGACAATTTAAAGATTCATACGTTATTGTGCTTGGGATTTAAGCAGAAAATATAACTTAAATATCGGCATTGTTGAAAACAAGTGGAAGTGGTTCTACCCCAACCTTACTTGTTTATATGTGGAATAAATTTACAGAGAAATCAGTTCACATTGGACTGATTAAGACTTCAAAGAGTCTGGGATGATCAAACACGTTTGATGCCCAATATATGAAAGGGAGAATCAATAGATGCTGATTTTTTTTTTTTGGGTGTGGGTGTGTGGGTGTGTCTGTGTGTGGGTGTGTCTGTGTGTGGGTGTGTCTGTGTGTGGGTGTGTCTGTGTGTGGGTGTGTCTGTGTGTGGGTGTCTCTCTCTGTCTGTGTCTCTCTCTGTCTGTGTCTCTCTCTGTCTGTGTCTCTCTCTGTCTGTGTCTCTCTCTGTCTGTGTCTCTCTCTGTCTGTGTCTCTCTCTGTCTGTGTCTCTCTCTGTCTGTGTCTCTCTCTGTCTGTGTCTCTCTCTGTCTGTGTCTCTCTCTGTCTGTGTCTCTCTCTGTCTGTGTCTCTCTCTGTCTGTGTCTCTCTCTGTCTGTGTCTCTCTCTGTCTGTGTCTCTCTGTCTGTCTCTCTGTCTGTCTCTCTGTCTGTGTCTCTCTGTCTGTGTCTCTCTGTCTGTGTCTCTCTGTCTGTGTCTCTCTGTCTGTGTCTCTCTGTCTGTGTCTCTCTGTCTGTGTCTGTGTGTGTCTGTGTGTGTCTGTGTGTGTCTGTGTGTGTCTGTGTGTGTCTGTGTGTGTCTGTGTGTGTCTGTGTGTGTCTGTGTGTGTCTGTGTGTGTCTGTGTGTGTCTGTGTGTGTCTGTGTGGCAGGGGAAAATAAGAGACTGATGGAAAAGATCTTAATAGCTAAAAGGGGACCTCCCTTCCCGTACTGCTACCTCTCCCAATACAGTAAGATTAATTTACCATGAGATTTAAAAGTCAACCAATGTAATTAACAAAAGAAGGAACTGCAGATGCTGGAAAATTGAGGGTACACAAAATGCTGGAGAAACTCAGCGGCTGCAGCAGCATCTATGGAGCGAAGGAGATAGGCAACCCTTCGGGCCGAAACCCTTCTTCAGACTTAACAATTGAGTTTGTGTTTCATAAAAAATGTAACGATGTGGATCATCTGTCAGAAATCCTTTACAGGAGTTAATTACACATATTTTGTGATGGTAGAAAAAGGTATTTGCATAGATTAACTGATTTATGAGAGTGATTTTTATTGTTTTCACTTCCATCATCACATAGCATTGATGCAGCATTCTCTTGGACTGTAATCATGCACCAATCTATAAAATCAATAGCTCTGCTAATTCTTCCACAAAGTTCAATAAGAACCCAGATACAGTATGTATAATTGATACTGGTTTATTATTGTCACATGTACCGAGTATTAACTGCTGATCTCTGCCATCAATGTTTCAATGAACCGAGAAGCTAAGATGAAGTGTGGAAAAGAGTCCACTGCTTTCTTATCCAAAAAGTGCCAACCAATCCGGATTCTCCTAACCATAGAAGAACAACAGCCCATGAAATGTATTACCAAATCTTCCTGATGAAGAATGATTGTGTTGTTCTTGAACCATGCAGGATAAATTTTAATCATGGAATGATTTAAAACTCCCAAAACAGGTGGCGAGCTAAAGTGTTAAAAAAATTGAAACAAGAACCTAACTCACTCAAAAACCACCGACATCCGTTTTAACAATATGCCAATGTCAAAAGCTGCTCGTGTTCCTGCAATGTATTTCCCCTCCTCTTTCAAGGGTTGTAATTTTCAGCTTCCCTTTCAAACCTGTTCAGCCTAGTTTCTTGTGGTTTGCAAAAGCATGGCATCGAAAATGGCGAGAAGGATTGTCTTCCGATTTGATTTTGGCAAAATAATCCTTTTCAGAAATTAATTGCACATATTTTGTGAATGTAGACGTAGGTATTTGTATTGAATAAAAGAATGGGGGCAACACGGAAAGAAATGGACATCGAGTTAAAGAAAAAGAAAATGTGTTATTGTTTAATAAACAAATAAATAGAGCCAGGATGTTTAGGCGTTAAAAATCTCTGAAATAGGCAGGCAAAAAGGCAAATAAAATTACAAAAAAGGCATTTATTAACAAAAATAAGCATAAAAAGGCATTTATTTCCACCATCAAAATATGGTTTAAAATGATAATCAAAGGTATACTACATTAAATGACCAAAGTTGCCGGGTTGCACATAATTACTAGCATTTTTTTTTCAAATTATCTGGTGTTAAATTATGCCGTCTATCAGACAGAATATGCTTCAGTTGTGAAAAACTTCTTTCTACCCCAGCTAAGGTCACTGGTGCATACCTGAAACAAGCTACAAACTCTACATTCATGTTGATATTTTGTGCAATACAACTACCTTTGAGAACTTTAGCTATGTTTTGTATTTCTTCAAGATCTTTGTTAGCTAAAATCACTCACATTTTCTTTGTATGTCTTTACCTACATCGCCAGGAATTTTAAGTGCAAAGTACAGCAAGTGAAGATATAAACAACTGAGCAATAGTTGTCAAGTCAAACTGTAATGAAAGGACTAATGCTAAATTAAAATCACAAGCACACAATAGTAGCAAAAGAGCATATACCGTACAGGTGAAATGGACTTAAAAGGGGAGGAGTGCGGTGTATGTAATAGAAAAGGTATTACCTGCCTGCAAGTTAAAGGGGGAGAAGTGTTACGTATGGGATAATTAGGATAAGTAATTGGTGTCTTGTGATGTCTGGGGCAAGTACGCATGAGCAGGGAGAGACTGGAGGTGGCGTCCTGCAGTAAAGAAGCTTGTATGATTCCTCCCGTGTCCGAGCCTTTATTCAAGACTGTTCAAAGCCTCCGAATACACAACAATTGCCGACGCGGATAAAAGAATGAAGATAAGAACAAGGCCAGCAAGAAGAATCGAAAACAAAGGTTAAAAATAGAAGTAGTATTTGGAACAGCACCAAGCCAATGGTTTTGAATTGGCGGCAAAAAAAAGGTAGGAATGGGAAGCAATAGCTCAGGGAAGAGCTAGGAAACCAAGCAGGGGCAGTAAGGGTCACCAAGCACGGTGTCAGCTTACCTGGAATGTATCCAGGGCTGTGCAGCCCACAGCCAAGCCCAAGCAGCAGCCACAGACGTCAGGTCGGGGCCTAGTACCGTGAAGGCCACGGACAGGGTCAAGAGAGCCACCGACAGAGGCCGAGTCTTCAGCCCTCAGCCCAACCGGGAACAGTCAACCTGGTGGGGGGAGAAAACAGAGAAAGCCCGGTCGGGACCAGAGTCAGCCCGACCGTGAACAGAAAAGCGGACAGGCCCGCGAGAGAAGTTGACTTGCAGCTAAAACCTGAACAGTATAATCTAAGAGACTGTCCTACAAACTGCCGCGATCGCCAGCAAAGGCATGCAGGACTGATTATCTACAGCACCCAATTAGCAGCCGGTTTTTCACCTGCTAAAATACTAAATTGTTAAATACCTTAAGACCTACAACATCCAAATGCCTTCAAAGTAATGGCTGAAGCAATAAATCAAGTGGAACTGTAAATCAATTGCTGAATCTGCCAAAATAAAAGGGGGGGAAAAAATGGAAAAGCAGTGTTTGGTCATCGAGTGAAATCCAGTTCATCATTTCGGGGTGGATGAATCAGATCCCTTTCAAGCGGGGAATCTGCACAAAAACATTAAACGACTTGACAGTGAAAAACCGCTGTGACCAGGAGATCTGGAAACCTGGAAAAGAGACAGTTAAGTCAAGATAAATCATGGCTGATGAAGTTACTGGAAAGTCAGCTAAGCAGTGGAGTCAGTGGAAAGTCAGTGGAGAGGACAACAGCAAAACGGACATTCTCTGGTCTTGTTAACAGCATCATTAAGAACCATAAAGAAATGTCTGAAGAGGAGCTCAGGAACAATTTCAACAAACTCATGCAGGAGGCCGAAAAAGTCATGGAAGCCAATGACGATGTGGAGGCTGGACTCATTGCAGAGCTGGAGGTGGAGGCGGAGCTGGCGCAGACGAGGAAACTGTTAACTGAACAGCAAAAAGCCGACCTGGCAAAGACTGCAAAGGAGTGTGTCTAAACTAAAAAAGGTCAAAGGGCTCATCCAGGACACTCTATGGGCAAACTTTGGAAATGTTGAATTATCCACCACACTACAGACAGCAGATGGTGCATGTGAACTTGCTGCTGCCACCGCACCATCAAATAGCAACCAAGAAGCATATGAATTCATGCTTAACCAACTGCAGAAACTGGTAGAGACTGCAAAGGAGACGTACAGTCGGTGGAAACATGGGTCCCTCTGGATGAGCAAGAGAGCTTCCAGAAACACCTAACACTCGAGCTTCTCTTCCCCAAGCTGGTTTCCAGGAAGGCTGACTTCATACAGACAAGAATAAAGAAAGACGCTGAAGGATTAGCACAAGCGGCGAATGCTTTCAATTAACCTTCACCAGCCATCAGACTGAGACCCACGGCCATTCCTAAGTTTACTGGAAACAAGCGTGACTTTTATAGATGGAGGAAGGATTGGGAAGCACTGCAAAAGCAAGGTGAACCCACTGAACCAAATGAGGTGAAGAAGCTTCAATTGCTGGACAGTCTGGAGGACAAAATTACAAGAGACCTCCGCCTCACAAGTTATAACACAACTTTGTGCCCGAGAGAACTGGTTTGGAAATCAAACAGGTATTGCTATTGAGATAGTGGAGGAGCTTCAGAGAATCCCACCTGTCAGAGGACATCAGCCACGTAAAATAATGGAATTAATTCAAGCTGTGGAAAAGGCGCTCAAGCACTTAAGCAATCTCGGAGACACAGGCTCTATTAAAAATCCACTGATGACAAAATCAATTGAAACCAAGCTTCCAGAAATCCTCAAAAAGGAATGGCTGGTTTATGTAGCTGACAAGAGGAATGCTGTGGCACCAGAGAAACGGTTGGACAGTCTCTTGTCATTTCTCAAAGAGCAGGAGAGCATATATGAACAGCTCGAGCAACTGAGGGACAAGGAACCGAGTAGAAAGGTAACTCTGACTGAACCAAAACATGCCCGAGCCAAGTCTACCAAGTCAGGAAATGACCACACAAGTGGTGACGTAAAGCATAAAAGAAAGCTGTACTTCTGCAAGCAGCTGACAGAGAAAAGAGCTGCAGTAAAGAAGTTGGGAGCATGCAAAAAGTGTCTTGAAGTTCATGATGATGGTTCATACTGCAAACCTGCATATCTGTGTAAAAATCAAATCTGCAAGGATGAACAGACTCCTGAGCATCATTTTTATTTGTGCCCCAATTATGAGATGAGGAAAAGCAGTGTGGATCAGAGGAGTAAATTTGGTCCAGAGGAAGATAAAGGCAAGAAAAAATATACAGTGGACCAAGAGGAGTTTTTCAGCAAACTTCCACCAGAGTTGGCAAAACAATGCCGAGATGCGTTCTCCAACACTGCATCAAGAGCCTTCAACACTGCAAAGCATCAGCCAAGCCTCCTAAAGGAAGGTGGACTGGAAGAGCATCCAGTGATTATGATGCTTCTGGACAAATGCTGGACAAAAGGTTGGGACATTAATTGACTTGGCTTCAGATACCAACTACATAACTCACAAGGCTGCAAGCAGACTAAAACTTAGGAGTGAAGACATCACGCTTATCGTCCATGGAGTTGGGGGGGGATGAAGGTCCACGTAGAGACGAGGCGCTACCTTCTAAAGATCCTAGTGAAGACTCCCAAGGGCACACTCAAGTCGCACCAGTTAGTTTGTTATGGATTGGACAGTATTGCAGATGTTCACAAACATGTGACACCACAGCAGTTGCAAAAATTCTTTCCAGACGTCCCACTTGAGAAACTTGTGAGACCAAAAGAGATACATTTGCTCATAAGCCATAGAGAAGGTCAGCTAGCGCCTCAGAGGATTAGAACTGTTGGAGATCTCATTCTGTGGGATGGACCACTGGGAAAGACTGTTGGAGGTTGTCATCCTGAGCTGTTTGAGGAGCTTACCATGTCAGCCCACATGTCCATAACGCACTTCGCAAGATCAATGAGAGCCGCTGCTTTAAAGTATGAGGAACTCACTGACGCAGTCCCTGAGGAACTTTCACCAAACGGACAGGTCGCCGTCAAAGTCCAGAAGTCACGTACATCAACACCAATCGGGACTTCTTGGATTGGTGGAAGTGGGATAGCACTGGAGCAGCATGCGAGCCAAAGTGCGGAGGTTGCCGCTGTGGAAACTGCCAGCCAGGCGGAAAAGAAATGACTCTTGCTGAAGAGAGAGAGCTCAAAGTGGTAAGGGAAGGCCTCACCTACGTAACAGGAGACCGTCACAGTAAAGACCCACATTAGCATGCTAGCTATCCTTGGTTGGAAGACCCAGCTTCTCTACCAAATAATAAAAGGACAGTGGAAGCCACATTTCTCGGGATGGAGAGGCAGCTATCCAGAGAACCTGAATGGAAAAGTGCCGACACAGCTCGGGTGCACAACATGGTGGACCGAAAGGCTGCAATCAAATTGTCCGAAGACATGATTGCAAACTGGAAGGGTCCAGTGTGGTATGCGGGTCACCTTATTGTTCCAAACCCCCACTCTGTCACGACCCCAGTGAGACTAGTGTGGAACAGCAGCCAAAAGTGCAATGGTGTCAGCTTAAATGATTTGCTGATGAAAGGTCCAGACGTCCTCAATCAAATTTGCTCCTCAGATTCAGAGGCGGAATCTATGCTGCTCTGGGAGACATAAAGAAGATGTATAACTCAGTCTGGGTGGAGGACCATGAAGTACACCTACACAGATTCCTCTGGCGAGATTCCGAGGACGAGGAGCTGGGAGAGTATGCTATCACAAGAATGAACATCGGAGACAAATCTGCGGGGTGCATTGCACAGTTGGCAATGCGTGAGACTGCTAATCTTCCTTCTTTTACTCACCTCAAGGATGAGCAGCAAGTACTCCAGAAAGATAGCTATGTTGACAACATCCTCACATCTCACAACAGCCTCGACCAGTTGAGAATCATCACAGCAAATGTGGAACGAATCCTGAAAGCTGGTGGGTTTGAGCTCAAGCCTTGGGTTCTGTCTGGCCAAAGTAGGAGGAAGGAGGACAGTGATACTTTAAAGGAAAGCAAAACAAACACCATGATCCTAGCAAACCAAATGCATGATGATAACAAGGCACTTGGTCTGGGCTACATTGTTGAAGAGGATATGCTCCACGTTATGGTGGGAATCAATTTCTCCAAGAGAAAGAAAAAGATGCGGCTTGGTCAAGGCCTTCGACAAGAGCAAATGAAAACTCAGACGCCAAATCCCCTAACAAGAAGAGAGCTTCTCAGCCAGGTAGCAGGGCTATATGACCCCATCGGCATAGTGGCTCCTGTTAAGCACAAGGGAGCGATTCTAGTACGCAGATCTTTCCAAGAAGCAAAAGAGGGAAGCTGTTCGGTCAGAGACACATGGGACATGGCACTCTCAGATGGACTCAGGGAGGATGCGATTAAGCTCTTTGAAGAGTATGTACAACTTGGAAAAGTCAAGTTCATCAGGGCACTGACTCCCTCTTGCTCCGCAACTGAACCCTTGGGAATCACCTTTTCTGACTGAAATGAGCACACCTAGTGCTCATCAGCACACCATGCTGATGTACCTGAGATGGGATTCAGACCATGGCCCAATTGTTGGACTAGTGGAATCCAAGGCCAAGTTAACTCCCTTGGACCACAGAGGAGACGCTGTTAAAGCGGAGATATGCGGAGCAGTATTCGCCTCAAGCTTAAGGAAGTATTTCGAGCTACACAGTCGAATTCAAGTGGAGAAGTGGCATCATCTTGTGGATAGCCAAACAATCCTTGGTGCAATACAGCGAGAAACCTACGGATTTCACACATTCTTCGGCAATCGGATTGGAGAGATTCAAACAAGCACCAACATTCAGGACTGGCGGTGGATTCCTGGCCCACAAAACATCGCTGATGTAATCACCAGAGGTGCCAGCCCTCAAGACCTTCATCAGTATTCGGAGTGGCAAAATGGACTGAAATTCCTGGTGTTGCCTCTGAGTGGCCAATAAAATCAGCTAAAGAACTGGCTGCCACTGCCAGGGAGAACATCGACAAGTTACAGAAGAAAGCTTTTGATGCAGCACTATCAAGAGCCAAAGTAGAGAAACAAGAACCAGAACCAACAAACCCAAAGAGACCACCTGCAGGGTCAGCTATTCAGAACCTTGTTGGTTCAGCATTCTAACTCGACTGATCAAGACAGTCGCATGGATTTGGAGAGCAGTGAAGAGGTTTCTTGGCATCGAAAGCATCCTGACCACCTGCTTTACGGTATGGTACAGCAGTTGCACCGTGGCAGACAGGGAGGCACTACAACGGGTGGTGAAAACCGCCCAGTACATCATCGGTGCCCCGCTCCCTGCCTTGGATGCCCTCCACCGAAAACGGTGCCTGAAGCGGGCCGGGAAGATCATCAAGGACCCCTCACACCCTAATCATGGACTGTTTGCCCTCCTCCCATCAGGGAGGCGGTACAGGAGCCTCAAGTCCCGCACCAGTGGGACGAAGAACAGCTTCTTCAACTACACCATCCGACTGCTGAACTCGGAGCCCAGCTGATAGATTTGTCTGTACCCTGTATTTATTTATTTTCCATACTGCTACCACTGCACTCTGTATTTATTTTTCTATATCGCTATCACTAAGAACGACGCTAAACTGCATTTCGTTGTACCTATACTTGTATTTGTGCAATGACATTAAACTTGAATTGAATTGAAGAACAAAGCCCTAAACAATCCAAAGTGGGAGGCCATCTCTTTGACAGGAGTCATTACAGTAAGAGAACGAGAAAATGCTCTAAAATACATCTTTTGTGCTGCGCAATTGGACATAACTTTCCCAAGCACCACAACAGATCGACTGGTAGCCTAGAAAGACCAAGATTCTGGGCTGATGGTTTGTGGTGGCAGAGTGCAGAGCTTTGAAGAGGATAAAGTTGCTGCTCCCATCCTACCCGTTGATGCCTGGGTGTCCATGCTGCTAGCTCGGGAGGCTCACAGGGAGAGTCATAACGGAGTGGCTGGGACCTTGCTTAAAATGAGAAGAAAGGCTTGGGTCATAAAAGGAAGGAGAATTGCTCAAAAAGCCGTTGATCACTGCATAATCTGCAAGAAAGCAAAGGCAAAGAAATGTCAACAAGTAATGAGTGATCTGTGCCTGAAAGAACTGAACCTGCTGCTCCTTTTGAGTTTACAACAGTAGACCTCATTGGACGCTACCACGTACACGATGACATCAAGAAGAGGGTAAAACTCAAAGTCTGGGAAGTTGTCTTCTGCTGTGTGGCCAGCAGAGCCATCCACGCAGAGTTAGTTAACACCTTATCAAGTGAAGGGTTTCTGATGGCTTATCAAATCACAGCAATCCATGGGCACCCCAAGAAGATCTGGTCAGATCCAGGCACCAACTGTATTGGCGCAAAACCAGTCTTAGAGGAACTATATAGATTTTTGGACAACCTGGACCAAGCAGCTTTGGAGGAGAATGCAGCTAAAAATGGAACAGAGTGGATGTGGAAAATCCATCCTGCCGATTCTCCACACAGAAATGGCGCTGCGGAAGCTGCTGTGCGTGTTGTGAAGAGAGCGCTCCAAAGTTTTGGAAAAGAATCGTCACTCAGTTATAGTGAGTTTCAAACAGCTCTTTACATGGCAGCCAACCTGTCAAATGAACGTCCAATCGACGCCAGGATACAAAGCCGGGAAGACTGCGTTCAGTACATCACACCAAATACTCTTCTGCTTGGCCGAGCGTCTCAGTGCGGAGACATCAAGACTTGTAACTTTTCCAGCTACCCCAACAAAAGACTTGGAACAATGCAGTCAGAGGTGAACATGTTTTGGAAGAACTGGAGCCAACTCGCTGGTCCTAACTTGTTTATAAGGAGCAAGTGGCACACCACTCAGAGAAATGTCACTGCCGGAGACATTGTCTGGTTAAGTGACCAAAATGCACTGAGGGGCAATTCAAGCTGGGCAGAGTCGCCAGCTCCAATCCAGACCACAAATGCATCGTGAGAGACGTTAATGTACGGATCTTTCCAAGTTACTCCATTCCTCTGACAAAGGTTTTGAAAGGAAGGGCAAGGCATTCCAATTAGGGGGAGGAGAGGATCCAAGCCACGATTGTTCACAGGGATGTTAGGCGGCTGGTTGTCTTACTTCCAGTAGAAGAACAAGACAGCAATGCATCAGGAGACCAAGTTAAAACCTAGACTTCAAAGTTTGACTTTAAAGCATCGATCTCCCAAGTGGTTCCATTGGAAGATCGAGTCGGAGGTGTCAAGTCAAACTGTAATGAAAGGACTAATGCTAAATTAAAATCACAAGCGCACAATAGAAATAAAAGAGGATATACTGTACAGGTGAAATGGACTTAAAAGGGGAGGAGTGCGGTGTATGTAATAGAAAAGGTATTACCTGCTTCCAAGTTAAAGGGGGAGGAGTGTTAGGTATGGGATAATTAGGATAAGTAATTGGTGTCTTGTGATGTCTGGGGCAAGTACGCATGAGCAGGGAGAGACTGGAGGTGGCGTCCTGCAGTAAAGAAGCTTGTATGATTCCTCCCGTGTCAGAGCCATTATTCAAGATTGTTCAAAGCATCCGAATACACAACAATTGGCGATGAGGATGAAAGAACGAAGTTAAGAACAAGGCCAGCAAGAAGAATTGAAAACAAAGGTTAAAAATAGAAGTAGTATTTGGAAACAAGTGGAACAGCACCAAGCCAAATGGTTTTGACTTGGCGCCAAAAAGAAAAAAGGTAGGAACGGGAAGCAATAGCTCAGGGAAGAGCTAGGAAACCAAGCAGGGGCAGTAAGGGTCACCAAGCACGGTGTCAGCTTACCTGGAATGTATCCAGGACTGTGCAGCCCACAGCCAAGCCCAAGCAGCAGCCACAGACGTTGGGTGGGAGCCTAGTACCGTGAAGGCCACGGACAGGTCCAGAGAGCCACCGACAGAGGCTGAGTCTTCAGCCCAACCGGGAACAGTCAACCCGGTGGGGGGAGAAAACAGAGAAAGCCCGGTCGTGATCAGAGTCAGCCCGACCGTGAACAGAAAAGTGGACAGGCCCGCGAGAGAAGTTGACTTGCGGCTAAAACTTGAACAGTATAATTTAAGAGACTGTCCTAAAAACTGCCTCGATCGCCAGCAAAGGCATGCAGGACTGATTATCTACAGCACCCGATTAACAGCCGGTTTTTCACCTGCTAAAAGACTAAACTGTTAAATACCTTAAGACCTACAACATCCAAATGCCTTCAAAGTAATGGCTGAAGCAATAAATCAAGTGGAACTGTAAATTAATTGCTGAATCTGCCAAAATAAAAAGGGGGAAAAATAATGGAAAAGAAGTGTTTGGTCATCGAGTGAAATTCAGTTCATCATTTCGAGGTGGATGAATCCGATCCCTTTCAAGCGGGGAATCTGCACAAAAACATTAGAAGACTTGACAATAGTTGAGCTCTTTGACTTTTCCAATACTTCCGATGTCAACAAATCCTCCTTTGATGGTTGACCTGCTTCCAGTGTACCGTTGACCACATTGGCAACTTATCTCCCCACAGCATCGGTTGTCTCATCTATTGATCATCTCATCTATCCATATTTTGTTGCGTGCCAACTTCATCTCTAATTGTCTTTTCATGATTCACTGCTTTCTCACATGCTTTGCAAAAGAGTACACAGTTGCCTGTAGAGTCCCGTACACTCTCACCAAATCGTTCAGTTTTTTACAAGGCGTTGACTTGACTTAAGGCATTTTGATGCTTGCGGGCATAGATCCTACAGGAGCGGGGATGCAGACCTCCACAGGCAGGCCAAGTACAAGCTGAGAAGAGGAAGAGCTGCCTAGGAAAGGTACTCTGCAAGTCGTCAGCAAACGACTCTTCTTCAGTGTAGAAGGGCTTGCAAGAAATCACAAGCTCCAAGATGAAAATCCCCCGCTCCTTGGACAATCGTCAGCTGACCAACGACCTGAACAAGTTCTACTGCAGGTTTTATAGACAGTCACTTAACCCTGGTACCCCCACACCCCATCCCCAACCAACAATTCACACGTACTCACAGCTTGACTCCAGTTTGAAAAGACTAGATCCTTCCCCATCTACACCTCGCCAATCACCACTTCACACCTACTTAAAGCATGACTCCAGTCTGCTAATACTGGACCCTTTCCCACGCACCCCTCTCCAATCACCACTTAACATCCACTTACAGTCGGGTTTCGCCCCGGTGGTGTAAATTTTCTTGTAAATTACGTTAAAATGACAAAAAAAGGCTTTTAGGCAATCATGAAAAAGGCATTATCTTCCTGAAATCGTCAAAAAAGGCATGAAAAGACACATGGCATTTATGGCAAAATCCTGGCTCTAGTAATAAATAACATGTGAAATAGTAAAATATATAAGCCCATCAAGTCCTGAACACCTCCGCTCAGTCCACCTAAACCTACCTGATAAAATTATGAAGGGCATACAACCTATGTTGTTTACAATATATATTAACGATTTAGGCAAGGGGAATTAAATGTAAAATTGTTAATGATACAAAGCTGGGTGGCAGTGTGAGCTGCGAGGAGGATGCGATGAGGCTGTAGGGAGACTTGGATAGGTTGGGTGAGTGGGGAGAAGCATGGCATATGAAGTATAATGGATAAATGTGAGGTGAGGTGGCAAGAACGGGAAGGCAGATTATTATCTGAATGGTGTCAGATTAGGAGAAGGGGAGGTGCAACAAGACCTGGGTGTGCTTATTCATCAGCCACTGAAAGTAAACATGCGGGTACAGCAGGCAGTGAAAAAAAAAGCTAATGGCATGTTGGCCTTCATTGCGAGAAGATTGGAGTTTAGGAGCAAGGAGGTCCTACTACAGTTGTACAGGGCCCTCGTGAGACCACACCTGGAGTATTGTGTGCAATTTTAGTCTCCTAATTTGAGGAAGGACATTATTGCTATTGAGTGAGTGCAGCATAAATTCACCAGGTTAATTCCCAGGATGGCGGGACTGACATATGATGAAAGAATGAGTCGACTGGGCTTGTATTCACTGGAATTTAGAATGATGAGAGGGGATTTTAAAGAACATATTCTTAGAGGATTGAACAAGGTAGATGCAGGAAAAATGTTCCCAATGTTGTGAGGGTCCAGAACCAGGGGGGTCACAGTTTAAGAATAAGGGGTAGACCATTGAGGACTGAGATGAGGAAAAACGTTTTCACCCAGTTGTGAATTTGTAGAATTCTCTGCCACAGGAGGCAGCGGAGGCCAATTCACTGGATGTTTTCAACAGAGAGTTAGAATTTAGCTCTTCGGGCCAGGGAATCAAGGGATATGGGGAAAGGGGTACTGATTTTGGATGATCAGCCATGATCATAGTGAATGGCAGTGCTGGTTCGAAGGGCCAAATAGCCTATCGCTGCACCTATTTTCTATGTTTCTATGGTCAGTCTTTATCCCAGCGTAAGTGAATTTAAAACAAGATATAAAGGGGACTTTAAAGGTGACGACAGGCACATTTTTCCACACAGAGGGTGGTGGGTGCATGAAACAAGCTTCAAGAGGAATGTGGTAGAGGAGGGTACAATTACAAAGTTTAAGAGCTATTTGAGCTGGTATATGGATAGAAAAGATTTATAGGGATGTACACCTAATGCAAGCACCATTAACGCCAAAGGGGCCATTTCCATTATATGACTAATTATTTGGCGGCAATGGCAAAATAACCATGTTTTCTACTTACAACCTGTAATTATAGAGTTTTCTTGTATGTTAATTGATGCTGGAGAAATACGAGCATTCCAACATGGATATAGCTATCCACGCCTGGTAATCAATAGCAATTAAACCCCTGAATACTTTGCTCTTGGGCACGTGATGTTTGCGGTTTAAAATTGAATGAGTGCAGGAAACAGCTTTTTCATTTCCTGCATTTCCATTTATTTTCCTTGTAGTCAATGAACCCAACGAGCACACCCCTCTTCACCTCAAGTCAGGCACCAGGGGTCCTTGTTTCATAACACTAACAAACACCGAGCACATTGGGTGTTGATGTTGGAGCCACTTTTTTAGTTCTGCCATAGTCTCACCCCACTCATAAGGAGTAGGAGTAGAATTAGGCCATTCAGCCCATCAAGTATACTCTACCATACAATCATGACTGATCTCTCTCCCCCCCCTTTCCCCATTCTCCTGCCTTCTCCCCATAACCTCTGATAGCTGTACTAATCAAAAATCTATCTCTGCCTTAAAAATATCCACTGACTTGGCCTTCTGTGGCAAAGAATTCCAGATTCACCACCCTCTGACTAAATACATTTTTCCCCATCTCCTTCCTGAAAGAACATCCTTTAATTCTGAGGCTATGACCTTTAGTCCTACACTCTCCCACTAATGGAAACATTCCTGTATCTGCATGGGTATTACAGAATTCCTTGAGCAGCTGTGCTGCACCCAAAGTGGGTGTGATGTTTACTCGCAAAACAACAGTGGCTGCAATATCAAACCAAGATATATATGGCTGCAATATCAAACCAAAACCCTTCACAGAATTCAGTTCCCTTTGCAAGCATAAAGAATTCCTCACAAACTATTTTCATCTGTGAGCCAATAAAAACAATACAAATCAGCCAATATGGCAGTTCAACCTTTTGGGAGCAGATTTCTAGCAGTAATTATGACAAAATTACATGGGTTCATCATAATTTAACTGCTAAACTGACAGCTACTTCTGGATTTCCACATGCTTTCAATAATTCAGGATGCCTTTGTCAAGTTTGTTATTTGCATCCTATCCTCTTCACTGCAATTGATCAAAATTACCTGAATGCTGAGAGTTTAAGCTGGTTTACAAGCCACTTCTACAACAGGATACCTTGAAAATTTTACAGATTGTTACTCAAGACCAAAGCACATTTTAAAAGTATACTTGGCCTTGATAGACTTATTTTCTGTCTATACACTGTAACTTCTCGAGGAGAATCCCAGAAAATTGGAGTACCAGAGAAGAATTTTCAACCTGAATGCGTCCAGTGATTTTAGTCATTTGGTCTTCTACCTGGAATAAAGAATGAAGTATGTCCCCATGATACAAGAGTTTAATGATGAAGAGAGGCATACTTTTTTGTTTTTTACTGCACTGCCAGTATTCTGTATTGGGGTCGTCCATTCAGACAGCTCCATGACATTTGATATGCTGGGTGTAGGGATCACCCAGAACCGATGTTTCTTCGGCAAAGTGGAATTTCCAAAGATGACCAATTATGAGAATTTCCCTTTGGAGTCAAAGCACACAATATTTAGCCACAAAGACAGGAACAAACTTGTGCGTGGAAAACATGCAGTCCATAATAATCTAATGGATAATACCTAGTCTTAACATCTTGTATGTACTTCACAAACTAATTAAGTAAAAGTATTTTTGTAAAAGAAAATCAACATACTATATTGTTACACATGGAATACACACTTGGAAGATTCTGTAAATAGCCAAAATGTATATTGTTAAGAGCCAGGATATCATAGGAATGCGCAAGGGATTTAAAAAAAGAACTGAAGATAAAAACAAACATTTCAGCAATTCCATTACAACATACACAATCTAATGTTGTTTTGCAATGGTTAACTAGGATCCGTTAAATTCCTATACCTAAAACTGAAAATTGGAGTACCAGAGAAGAATTTTCAACCTGAATGCGTCCAGTGATTTTAGTCATTTGGTCTTCTACCTGGAATAAAGAATGAAGTATGTTCCCATGATACAAGAGTTTAATGATGAAGAGAGGCATACTTTTTTGTTTTCTACTGCACTGCCAGTATTCTGTATTGGGGTTGTCCATTCAGACAGCTCCATGACATTGGATATGCTGGGTGTAGGGATCACCCAGAACCGATGTTTCTTCGGCAAAGTGGAATTTCCAAAGATGACCAATTGTGAGAATTTCCCTTTGGAGTCAAAGCACACAATATTTAGCCACAAAGACAGGAACAAACTTATGCATGGAAAACATACAGTCCATAATAATCTACTTTTACTTTATCTCATACAGCATAACAACAGGGCAAAAACAATGCTGTAGATTCAACCATTGCACCATCTTATTGGTAGCATGACCAGCAAAAGGAAAATGGTGGGATATTTTTAAATTCTGTGTACGGCACATACGCAAGTTACTTTCCCCAATGTAATGAAACTGGCTTAATAGTCACTCCTGTTTGCAAAACATCCAAAAACTTGGCATATGTTAAATATTATTCGTTAATTCCTCTCTTCACCGGAAGTGGCGGCGCTGCCTGGCAGCTGCGGCTCGCCTGCAGTCCGTCTGTTTTTTCTTTTTTTTTGTTTGTTTTTGTTTATGTCTGTTTAGTTTATGTTAGTTTAGTTAGTTTATTAGATTGTATGGGGGGGGGGTGGGAGAAACAGGGCTTAGTCCCTTCCTTCGGGGGGATACAACCTTTTCTTGTTGTATCCCCCTGTCTCCGTCTGCGCTGAGGCCCTAATGGCGGAGCTGACGGCCTCGGGCGGCGTTCGCTGCAGCGGCGGTGGCTCGACTGACCTGGCCTGGCGGCGGCGGCCCGACTTGGAGCTGTGGCGGACCGGCCTGGAGCGGCGGCATTCCGGCGTTCCGGTGGTGGCGGCCCGATTTGGGGCGGCGTCCCGGCCTGGAGTGGCATTCCGGCGGCGGCGTCCCGGCCTGGAGCGGCGGCGGCATTCCGGCGTTCCGGTGGCGGCGTCCCGGCCTGGAGCGGCGGCGGCATTCCGGTGGCGGCGTCCCGGCCTGGAGCGGCGGCATTCCGGCGTTTCCGGTGGCGGCGGCCCGATTTGGAGCGGCGTCCCGGCCTGGAGCGGCGGCGGCATTCCGGTGGCGGCAGCGGTACCAACACCCGGCAGGGACAATACACCAGAGGCCTGGATCGCCTCAGCGCAGAGGGAGTACAAGGAGGGAAGGAGACAAAGACTAAGACTTTTGCCTTTCACCACAGTGAGGAGGTGTTTGCTGAACTCACTGTGGTGGATGTTAAATTTGTGTGTTTTTGTTATTTTTTAAGTTATTTTGAATTTTTGTATGACTGCAGGCAACGAAATTTCGTTCAGACCGGAAGGTCTGAATGACAATAAAGGTAATCTAATCTAATCTTAATTACAACATGGTGCACCTATATCCCGTGCTTCATTCTCCCCTCCATTACTGCCTCTGATAACCGGAAAACACAAATAAATTATTTAGCTCTAGGTTAATGATTGACATATCACGATCGTGCAAAGTTTAGTTGCAAAATGCTGCATCAAAAACACAAGTCAAAGTAAACATGTTAAACATAACCATGAAGACCACCATTCTCTTGAATATCCTCCATCAATACCACATTTGAGATGAAATATCAATTGCCCCACAATCTATTTCTGCATGCAGGGGTTTAAGCTAAAGACTTACTCAAAAATTGAAAAACATAATTGCTGTAGGACTTAATTGCAAATATCTCCGAACGCCAATACCCAACTGCATTGGGTAGAATCAAGAGTCAAGAGAGTTTTATTGTCATGTGTCCCAGATAGAACAATTAAATTCTTACTTGCTGCACCACCACAGAATATGTAAACATAGTACACTGCAAACAATATCAGTGTATATATTATACACACACACAATGGATAATACCTAGTCTTAACATCTTGTATGTACTTCACAAACTAATTAAGTAAAAGTATTTTTGTAAAAGAAAATCAACATACTATATTGTTACACATGGAATACACACTTGGAAGATTCTGTAAATAGCCAAAATGTATATTATTAAGAGCCAGGATATCATAGAAATGCGCAAGGGATTTAAAAAAAGAACTGAAGATAAAAACAAACATTTCAGCAATTCCATTACAACGTACACAATCTAATGTTGTTTTGCAATGGTTAACTAGGATCCGTTAAATTCCTATACCTAACCATATATCTTTTCTCACTTAAGGAATATTTAGCATATACTTAATTACACCTCATCATTGAACACATCAGAATAATGATAAAGATGACCGTAACATTTGCAGTAGACTGGAATTAGTTTATTAAAATGCAATCTTTACTCCATTAACAGACAATTAGGTCTGACAGCCATTTTTCTCTGGCCAGGAAGAGATAAAGGTCCTGTGCTTTCAAGAACGACTTCAATTTAGTTCAATCTAAAATTCCCCACAGTTGAAAGAACATTCAGCAAGATGTTTTGTTGCCACATGCAATGTCAGACTAAAGGGCCTGTCCCACTTTCCCGAGCTGCTCATGAATTCTCTCGAGTTTTCCCCTTGATTCAAACTCGGAGAATGTTCGTAATGGGTCTGTAGGAGGCCGTAAGAGTCTGTAGATATATCGTAGCGGCTCGTGATGTCAGCCGTAGGTTCTCTGAGCATCAGGTAAGTCGGGATGTTTTTTCCAGCATGACAAAAAATGTCCACGAGTAAAAAGATAGTCCGAGAGCAGCTCGGGAAAGTGGGACTGAAAGAGTTGGTTATTAATTGATTGTCATATTTAAGCTTTCCTGTTGTAAAAGGCCAATTGTAATGCATGATGGGATTTGGACAACTTACATCGTGACAAGGTTTTTTTTAAACTTAAGTTGAATATTTCACAGCTCTCTTACAAGGTTTTTTATGTAAGTTGAAGAGGTTAATCAGATAAGAAGGGGCCCAGAAGATGCCATTGGGGTGTCTGGTTTTTGGCAAAGAGTGAAAACAACTCCATATTTGGAGGTGGATGATGATTTTTTGTACATTTCCGTCATGCAATTTGTTTATATCTGTACGTATATAAGCTTGAGTTCTCTGGTATTTCTTTGTGTGTGCTGCTGGAGATTCAGACGTAAAACTCTGACGGGTGGGTCTCTAGGTCCACACCCGTCAGACGTTAAATTAAAGCTTTGTATGGTCTTAAGAATTTGTGCTTTGTCTATCTTTTTAAGTGAACTTTTTCAGGACAGGCCCTTAACTTTGCTCAATACTTATCCACACTTTCTTATTTAGGCAAAGAGGACAAACTCAATTCCTGTATATCTGGAAATTAAATGTCCCCGAGATCTACGACCGACCGCAGGAGGAGGATAATCGGTTCATGCATGGACACACAAGGCTTCTGCTTAGCAAAAGTGTACTATTCAGAGATCTCGTCTGAATTAAATAGGCTATGTCAAATGAAAAGCAAAGAATCAATGTCAGGCATTCTATTTGAAATTTGTTGTTTCAATATGCAATGCCAGAGCAACTTAAATACACCAGGCAGCAGACACCAGATTACTGACTAACAAGAATATTTCTACCTTCCCTTTTCCATCCTCCCCAGCCCTTGTACCCAAACATAGAAACATTTTACTGCAAAGTTTACCGACTGAGGAGAAATTACCTTCCAGTTAACAAACTCCATTCAAAGATATTGCAAAAGGCTGGAAACCTTCAGCTATTGCATACATTTATATCCTTTATTTTCTGTGCTGACATTTTAAAACTATTAATTTAAACCATTATCCCCACATAATTATATTGATCAATATTAGATGCAGTGATAATTGTCTGTGGAATGACCCCACTGAAAGATTTCAGATCACTTACATCATTATTCTTTCCCTCTAATGCTGTGAAAGTTAAAAGCACCCCCATGTTCAACTGATAAGCTTAGACTTGCTAACATTCATAATTCGTTCATATTTAACTTGAAAGAGTACTGAAATCACTTGGGCTTTAAACAAGGAATGATTTTTATTTTCTTTATTATCCTAAAACTTGAGGGGGAAAAAGCCAAGAATGGACATTACTTAAAAATAATCCCCAGAGGAGAAAAAAAAAGCATAATTCTCCACTGTCTTTATTCAGTGACAAATTAGTACAACCATGATGTCCTGGCACAGTTATTAATATTACAAGTCACAATCAGAATGTACAAAATCACGAAGAAAGTCAAGTATTCTATTGTGAGGAAACACGCCAATCAAACTATCGAAAAACAAAAAAGTTACAGAAGTTATATATGTTTAAGAGAGAACTGCAGATGCTGGAAAAATTGAAGGTAGACATAAATGCTGGAGAAAAACTCAGCGGGTGAGGCAGCATCTATGGAGCGAAGGAGATGGGCAACGTTTTCGGGCCTAAACCCTTCTTCAGACACGAAATGTTGCCCATCTCCTTCGCTCCATAGATGCTGCTACACCCGCTGAGTTTCTCCAGCATTTTGTGCACCCTCGATTTTCCAGCATCTACAGTTTCTTCTTTAACCCAAAATCGAATGATGTTTATTTCCCCCCCATAAACCCAAATGTAAATTCCAACAACTTTAACATGGTAGAAGAATTCTGGTCCATATCCCTCCCTCCCACCACCACCACCACCACCCCCCCCCCCCCCCCCCCCCACCCCCCACCACCCACCCACCCCCCCCCACCCCCCACATTTGCAGTGGGTAGAGCAGCATTGTGCATTGCAATGCAGGTTTGTGCTGCTGCCTTACACCTCCAGGGACCTATTTCAATCCAGGTATTGCAGATTGCACATTCACTGTGTCAGGTTCTCCCCAAGTGCTCCAGTTTCCTGCCACAAGCTCAAACCACGAAGTTGGTACACAGATTGCTTACTGGAAATCACCCCTTTGCTGTAGATGAATGACAAAAATAATCAGTGGAGTTGATGGGCATGCATGTGAGAATGAGTTGCAAATGTATTGGGAAATAAATAATTAAGGGGAATGAGACCAATGGGATTGTACCATTTGGAGCTGCATAGACTTAATAGGCCAATTGGCCTTGTTCAGTGTCATTAAAAAAAGGTGTCATCAATTAATAACTGATCCAAGAAATGACTTGGAAATACAGAAATAAGGAACTGCAGATGTTGGTTTACAAAAGACACAGTGCTGGAGTAGCTCAGCAGGTCAGGCAGCAACTCAGGAGAACGTGGATATGTGAAGTTTGAGTCGGGACCCTTCAGGCCAAGGATGAAGGGACCCTATCCAAAATATCATTTATCCATGTTCTCCTGAAATGCTGTCTGACCCTCTAAGGCACTTCAGCACCCTGTGTCTTGACTTGGAAATATGTTGAGTCTAAATCCCCAAATACCCTCTCCAACAGCACCATGGTAATACCATCACCAGTATGCCTACTGTCTAATGTTATTAGGTTGGGCAATAAATGCTGGCTTGGCTAGCAAAGCCTAGATAATAGAAAAATCAATTAATAAGAAAATAAAAACATAAAAGCATCCTTCTGCATGATGTTAAAATTGGAACGAGGTCCTCCCATTTTTTTTCTCACCACCTTGTTGGCGGCCACGGTGGCGCAGCGGTAGAGTTGCAACCTTACAACGCCAGAGACCTGGGTTCAATTCCGACTATGGGTGCTGTCTGTACGGATTTTGTACGTTCTCCCCTGACCGCGTGGGTTTTCTCCGAGATCTTCGGTTTCCTCCACACTCCAAATACGTACAGATACGTGTGTGGTCTGTGGCTAGGCTTGGGGGGGGGGTGTCTGTGTCTGTGTCTGTGTCTGTGTGTATATATATAAACCAGGGGTCGCTAACCAATGGCCCACGGGCCGGATCCTGCCCGTAACCCGAAATCATCCAGCCTGCAGGCGTATTTGTTCCCCCAGTCATCTGGACTTCTTTAGACCGTTTAACACTGTTGGCCAGCGACATAAAGACTTGCTTTAATGGGAAGACATTGAGAGGGTAACAAAGGGTCTGCATCAAGTTTAGGACAGAGAGGGGTGAGGGTATTTTCAATACAAGTGTCTCAAACTGCTATGTTCAAAAGATAATATTGCTTAAACATATAAATGTCAAAGTTTATTTGATATGTATTATTAATACCTCCATTTATTAACTATAGCGATAGATGTGGCCCGCCATGCGCTCAGTCATGGGTCCTGGCCCCTATGCAGAACAAAGTTGCTGACCCCTGGTGTAAATTGTCCCTAGTGTGTGTAAGATAGTGTTAACTAGACTAAGTGGGACCCATTGGGTCCCAGCTTCACACGGGAGGGCTGGTACCCCAACGCAATATTCAACCTCTCCACCAATTCCAATATTGCTGGCCAGTGGGGGGGGGGGGGGGGCTTTCTGGAGCATTAGCATGGTGTTGTGGGCCAAAGGGACTGGTTTCCAGAGGGCTAGTATGGACATTGTGGGCCGAATGGAAGTCTGCGGCACTTCCGCAATCAGTGTGATCTCTGTACTTACTGGAAATTATGCAATCAGCGCGACCTGTCCACTAAGCGGAAGTCACGAAATGAGCAGGACTTTTGAACCAAACACAGTCTGACCTAATAAAGCATTTACTCCTTCCAAACACAGTCGTACCTAATAAAGCATTTCAGTTTCAAGCACAGGCAGGGCAGCAAGCCAAACAAGGGCATTGTCATTAAGGGCTAACAAATAATTTATAGCAAGTATATTGCAAACTCACAGCTTAGAATTAGAGGCGTGGCCTCTCCCTCATGCAGAGTGACCGAGTCATGTCCAGGCATCCGGGGTTTTATAGTCCTGCCCCCACCCCCGGAAGGGGTGTTACCTTCATCGCGGTGATTGATAGGCGAGAGGATCAAGTTTTTTGTTTTTTTAAATAAACACTCATAACTTTTTTAAAATTTTCATCGATGGGAAAAATCCACGGGGCCTGCTCAGCGGAGGAGGACAGAGTAAGATGGCCAAAAATCATAGCGATATATGGTAGCGTTTTTTCTAAAATCAATATACAGCACAGACAGGAAGTGGTCAAGATGAGACTTTTAATTATATAGATGTGCGGGGATCGCTGGTCGGTGTGGACTTGAAGGGCCTGTTTCTGCACTGTGTCTCTACTGTAAATGAAACCTTCTTCTGTCCTGTCAAAAGTTTTCAGAATCCAGGCTTGAACTGGAGCCAAGAATGGTGGGTACAAAAGTTACTCTCCTTATCAAGTGCATGTAAATTGAGCTTGGATGGCTTGAACCAAGTTCCTGTTGGACACAAGCCACTGTGTAACATTGTCCCAAACTGGCAGTGCGTCTTAAAACCCACAATGACGACTTGTGTGGGAAACGCTACAACAAAATCGCAAAATGTGCTTTTTAAGGTTAAGGATAGAGCAAAATGTTAACAGACAGGGGAATAAGTATTACACTACATCTATTTCAACTCTTGTTTATTGGTAATGCTGGATACTTCATTCCTTAACATCCACTGACAAAAAAACAAATAGTTCAAAGTTTTGGGGACAACAGAAGAATTTTATCTTTCAATACATCCGTGAAATCAAAATTGGAGCAAAACAGGCAAATTAGAGTTTGTGATAGTAAAGAAAGAAATTCACAATTTAAAAAATAAAATCATGCTAATAGAATATAAACAGGATTAGCAATGAAATCCACAATATTAAGACAACTTTCAACAGCACAGCTCAGTTTGAGACAGATGATTTTAATGGGAATCAAATGATGTGCTCTGTCATTGCACATCATTGATGGAGACTAAATATATCTCCAGCACAACATCTCTATAGCTGCAATGAGACTGTAGAAGATATTATAAAGCAAACAATGCGCTTTAAAATGTTACTTGTACTTTGACACCTGCAATGCTTTCCAGAGTCTAATAGTGCCAATAATTTGACATGCGAAACAAATATTCCAGGCACCAATACCACAGTCGGTTCATGGACAGAACAAGGACAACATTCTTTTTAATCACTATGCAGTAGTCAGGCTTGACATTTTTCTCTGTCCTGGCCAAGAGCAGAATTTGCTGTTGAGCAAGAAACAATCAGAACAAAAATTTAGATCACCTGACTCTGTATAGCCACACAAGCTCTTAAGTGGAATGTGGCCTTGATTCAAAAACATTTAATGGACCTCCACAAAGTTCCCACAAGACTCAATTTGCATTGTGGGTATTCTCCTCAATACTCGGAACACCCTAGTCACAAAGTCCCACAGAAAGTAAAGCAGTAAAGACTTCATGTCACAAAATGAACTATAGACAATATGTAAAATGTAGGCAATTATTTCAATAGAAATGATCTTTTGCGTTGCAAAGTTTTCTTCATTGCAATGCTTTTAAAATTCCACATTAAATGATTTTGTTTTTGAAGTGGGAGCTCTAAGCTGACAAGAACTAAATAAACAACATTTATAACGACATTGATGCAAAATAATGCATCAATACTTTTAACTGACAAGCTTTTTGATTGTATCCAATCCAAAATGTACTAGAAAGAAAATTAGACAGCGAATGTTATAATGGACTAAAATCTTTAATTGGTCAAATAAAGACGACTTTAAAAAAAATGAAAGGATACATTTATCTGTACAAACTCACCAATGTTAAATGTCAACCACAGCGTAATTCTGTCCTTAGTATTGTTTGAATAAACCCGTGAAAATATACAGGGGATGTAATATGATAAAATACTAAAAGCTAAATGAACAGAGGATGATTCAAGGGCTGCAAAGCCATGAAATATATTATTTTCCACACAAACAACTGCCAAGAATGATTCAAAATTTGAATGTTATGAGATGACCTTTCAAATGCAAAGCCTCATGTGCCTGGATAAAGTAACAACACCTAAAAATCTAAGCAAACCTGAAAGATGCGCACTTAAACTCATCCAAATGCCATATTCTCTGCATTAACTGACATGTGAACAGAATGTGCACAGTTTATTATGTGTTTCTAACATATTACAAAACAAATTAAAATTGCAGGTTAAGAGTTTGCAAACAATACTGCACCAATTTTCAAATTTGGCCTCCTGCCTATTATTTTGTTTCACCTGGGTTAGGTTACTGTGTAAATTTCTCCTCAACTATTACAGTTTTTAATAAATACATAATTCAGTACTGTTATTTTAGTCAAATGATGGCTAGGAAGATTATTCTTATCAGTCAAGGGTTAACGTTGTCATTTTGAGGTCTGCCTACAAGTCCCAATAAAGTATTCCATCTATTATTAAATCAGAGGCTTAGAATCAAATCATTCCTCAAATCAATTTTAAAATAATATTCTTATTTCTCAATTTTGTCTTATTTCAATTCTGAAATGTGATACACAATATATTAACATATTTAGAAATTGTATGACCTGCAAACACAAAATAATTGATGCAGTGTACAAATATCTCAGTCTAATGTTTCACCATTTTCGCCTTTCTGCACTGTTTGCTGATAAATTAAAAGATGCAGATATTGTTGCCTCTCCAATATTTGAATAATGAGCCCTTGACTGAAGTATTCTTTCTACTCAAATATGAACAGAGCCAATAGCCAACTCCAATCACAACTTCAAGTCATTAGAATCAATTGGGAGATCACCTAATCCCGTCTGAACCCGTCCAAAATTAAATAAATGCAGATCTTAATAGACTTTTCAATTTTCGCCCTCCGAATAGGCCTAATTTATCCTCATGGCGAAGTATTCTATGTTCTTACAACACATTGCATAAATTTATTCTAACCCCTCATTAACAAAATGGATAGAAATAGGCCATTTTCCCAGCATGTTCACAAATGTTTGCCTCCATGCAACTAATGCTAAAAGCACATTTATCCACCTGCGACTGCACCTCTTCAACTATTTATCCAATTTAATCTTCCACCACAAGGATCCCTGCATCAGCCAGAGAGGAATTGATTTACACTGGGAAAAGGTTTTCTAAACCTCATCAGTGGCTGCTTGCTCTGAATTATCAATTGTAGGAAACAGTCAATACCATATTCAGGAACAGTCTCTTCCCCACTGTTATAAGTCTACTGAATGGTCCTGCAATAAGCTGGGGTATAGTCCCAATCTCCAAACCGACCTCATTGCAGACCTTGTATGTTTTTAATCTACATTTTCTATAACTATAATGCTGTAACACTAGATTCTGTTACTCTGGTATTTTTTCTCTTTGCATTCTATTGTACTTGTGTATGGCTTGATTGTACTCATGTATAGTATCAGTGACTGGATAGCATGCAAAGTTTTTCAGTGCACCTCCGTGCATGTGACAATAAACCAATATCAATGCACATTTTCATTTCAGATACATGCCTTTAGAAATACTTAAATGGTCTGGAAGGAAGTTATTCAGCCCTTTAAGTCCTTGACAGCACCATGTAGAGCATTCCCGGTAGTTTCATTTCCCTTCTCCGTTCATCTGCAGCCAATTTATTCTCTATCGTATGCCCATTGGCTCTTCTTTGCCACTCACTTGTGCCACGGGTAATTTACAGTAGCTCAGTGTCCATGGTTAGCAGTGAACCAGCACCCACACTCTACCAATCACAAGGATTTGACCCACGCCAAGGTAAACTAATGATCCTCCCCTTATTACATAGCAAACAACCACTCTGTTATCATGCAATCCCATTGCATTGGTCATACACTCAGTCCACTCAACACAGTCCTCTCAAAAACATCTGCCAAAATCAAACAATTTGAACTGAAAAGAGGGGTAGGATGAAGATGGGGAATGAAGGAGAGGATTTTCATAATTTTATATTCTCCACAGTCAGCCGATCAAGTCTATGCCAGCTCTCCGACAAATCCCATCTGTCCCAATGCTCTAGTTCATTTGACAACGTGCAAACTCCACATCGTCAGCAGAGATGAAGTTTGAATAAGGTTGCTGGAGCTGTGGGGCAACAACGCTAACACCTGCTCCACTGTGCTGCCTTACATTGGACTTTTGAGTTACGATAGACAGTTTGATAACATCAAGGTTAATAGTTTACTAAAACCCCCATTCTATCAGCAGGACTAATACCCTTCAGGGGGGAAATCTGCAAATATGTGACTAAACTCGCCACAACGTGGTTGAAGTTTACAAATGATGGAGAGATCAGCCATCTGATTGACAGCGAGGAGGAGGGGGAGGATGAAAGTGGTAGACTGCAAGAAGATACAAAATACAATTAAACTTTATTTATCCCAGGAATGAAATTGGGAAATTGATCTGCCAAGTCATAAAAACACAAAATACATGAAATTAAAGTGACGAGTGGAAAGGATTGGGGATTGCAAAGATGGGGGGGGGGGGGGGGGGTGTCTGTCTACGCCACGACAGAAGGGGAAGGAGATGTACAGTTTGATAGCCATAGGGAACAAGGATCTCCTGTGGTGTTTTGTGCTGTATCTAGTTGGAACCAGTCTGTTGCTGAAGGTACTCCTCAGGTTGACCAATGTGTCATCGAGAGGGTGAACTGCATTGTCCAGGATTCTCCGCAGTTTGAGGAGCATCTTCCCCACCAAGACCACCTCCCAAGAATCCAACTCCAAAAATGTTTGGTCTTTTGGATGGAAAAAGTGACAAATAGAAGACCATGAAACTGAGCGACATGAAGGAACATAGAAAACTTGGGGAATATATAACCAGATCTGTAAAAAATTGCTGGACAAGTAATTACGCAATCAATTAAATATACAGGATAATTTCCTTTATTAGCCACAGTGCAGATACAAGGGTTAGATTATACTAGAACTGTGCATATCACGGATGGAATACCTACCAAGGACAATTCTCATCATATTATAGAAACATAGAAATTAGGTGCAGGAGTAGGCCATTCGGCCCTTCGAGCCTGCACCGCCATTCAATATGATCATGGCTGATCATCCAACTCAGTATCCCGTACCTGCCTTCTCTCCATACCCTCTGATCCCCTTAGCCACAAGGGCCACATCTAACTCCCTCTTAAATATAGCCAATGAACTGGCCTCAACTACCCTCTGTGGCAGAGAGTTCCAGAGACCCACCACTCTCTGTGTGAAAAAATTCCTTCTCATCTCGGTCCTAAAGGATTTCCCCCTTATCCTTAAGCTGTGACCCCTTGTCCTGGACCTCCCCAACATCGGGAACAATCTTCCTGCATCTAGCCTGTCCAACCCCTTAAGGATTTTGTACGTTTCTATAAGATCCCCTCTCAATCTCCTAAATTCTAGAGAGTATAAACCGAGTCTATGCAGTCTTTGTTCATAAGACAGTCCTGACATCCCAGGAATCAGTCTGGTGAACCTTCTCTGCACTCCCTCTATGGCAATAATGTCCTTCCTCAGATTTGGAGACCAGAACTGCACGCAATACTCCAGGTGTGGCCTCACCAAGACCCTATACAACTGAAGCAGAACCTCCCTGTTCCTATACTCAAATCCTTTTGCTATGAAAGCTAACATGAAATGATGTAATTGCACTGGAGCTGGTCCAGATACACGTCCACTGTATTAATAAACAAGATACTCAAAAGATCTAGCAGCTTAGAACTGGACATCCATGAGACACTCTCGATAATAAACAGCAAAAAAATGTACAGCATTACAATGGGTAATCTCATAGCTCTGCATATCTCTCACTGTAACATTACTGTCAAGCCAGGGGATCAACCCTGATTCACTGAGTTGAGAAGGGAATTTTAGGATTGGTAGCAGGCATTTGAACAGCTTAAACTATCAAGCTGGTGAAGTTGTAACTCAAATCTACATGCATTCTACACACTAAAAAAGTCAAGCACAAAAGATAACTTCAAATCAAAGCTCTGCCCAGTCACATCTAATCATGAACAGTAGCAGACTTTTAAATAGGAAGAGAAGGCTATAAGAAGCGAGAGCCCTGCATATGTAGGCTAAATTCTTAACTTTTGCACGCATGCTCAGTCAGAGGCACTAGTGGATGATCTACCTCAGTGTTGCTGAAGAACACCCCCATGGTAGAAGTCAGTCTTCAGCTAATTCAATTCACGTTACTTGTTGCCACAAAATGTGACAGGGATGTAGAAAGTGAAGGTTCTAAAACGAGATAACATCCCAGCTGTATTGCCAAAGACCCATGCTGCAAAACTAGCTACAGTAGTTACAACACTAGCATGGGAGGTAACAGTGGGGGGGGGGGGGGGGGGGGGGCTGTTCCTGGACCAGGGGCTACATGCTTTCCAGCTTCTGTATCTACTGTTTTATGGGAGATGAGCGAAGAGGGAATGACCAGGGTGAAAACAATCCTTGAATATGTTGGCTCCTTAGCCGAGACAGTGTGAAGTATAGATAGAGTTGATGGGGACAGGGTTGGGATGCGTAAAAGGATGGTGTGCGCAAGATGGACTGAGGTACATCCACAATTCTGTGCAATTTCCTGTCGTCTTGGGCAGATTGCTGCCAAGCCAAGCTGTAATACATCCAGATATGATACTTTGTACTGTCCACTGTAGTCATTTGAGACAACATCCTTAATTTTCTCAGAAAATATAGGCTTTAATGTGCTTTCTTGGTTATAGCTTCAACATGGTTGGTTCAGGACAAATTGCTGGTAATATTTACACCAAGGTACTTGAAACTCTGATCATCAATGCTGACTAGGAAGCAAATAATTAGCTCCTTCATCCAAACATTACCCAATACAAAGTAGTCCACCAAACCATTCATTTTCTATGCCACTGGTATACAATGACTCCAGTGCGCTTCATCTTCAATATGCACTGCTGATACTGGACTACTCCAATATAATCTCCCAAACCTGTAATCTCTGCCACTGAGGAGGATAAATGCAGCAGGTGCAGGAGAACACTATCATCCGCAGGTTCCCCTTTAAATTGAGCACCATCCCAACTTGGAAATATATCATTGTTCCTGCATAGTCATTTGGTCTATACTCTGGAGATCCCTAGCCACCAGCATTGCATAGAATTGCATTGATCAGTCTGAAGAAGGGTTTCAGCCCGAAACGTTGCCCATCTCCTTCGCTCCATAGATGCTGCTGCACCCGCTGAGTTTCTCCAGCATTTTGTGTACCCCAGCATTGCATAGAAAGTCTGCAGCAGGTTAAGGCAGCTATACGGCACTTTCTTCAGAGCAATTAGGAATGAGCAATACATGCTGATCTTGCTAGCATCTACAATATGTACTGCAATTACCTAGACTACCCTGACAGCAACTTCCATACCCATGATCTCTTTCACAACAATGACACGAGTAGCGGGCCTATGGAACCACTTTTACCCACAGATTCCTGCCCACATTGTATTCCATCCTGCCTTGGAAAATAAAAGCATTCCTTAGAACTCATACCAACAACACTTTGAGCATCTTCACTAGAAAGACTTAACATCAACTTCCAAAAAGCAATAAAAAATGAACTGTTGTTATCCTTGTCAAAAACAATGATTAAAAGCAAAATCGAGAGTACATACAGAATTATAGGCTGTACAGCACATATCTATAAGATTGGGATTGTGCAGAGTATAAACCCAGCTATACTTAAAGTACCATGTAAAATTCTTGTTGCATTATGAGAAAGATGCTCAAGCATCATGGATAATGCAGCAAAAAAAAAACTACATGGACGACTAGAAATTGGCATGAACCATGAAGAAGGATCTCAGAAACTAATCAGATGGATAAGATAAATGCCACCAATTTTAACATGGTCACAGAAATACCCCAAAATATTAATTTGATTTCAGAACACAAGGTCCAATGCTTTACTATAATCTATGTTCTCTCAACACCATAATTAGCACTCCAAAATAGCTATAAAACAACAGGCAAGAACTAGCTAACAGGAGGGTGGGAGAGGAAGGAAGTGACAAATTAGAAAATCTTGACATCCAAACCCAATCTAATTCTCCACAGAAAGACATTTACCAACAATAGGTGCCAAAGATTCCAAGTTGTTATGAATATGCTATCCATTGTTTATGTTTCTAGTCTATATAATAACATTCTACAAATAAAGCCTTTGATACAAAATCCTTTGTTTTTCTCAGCAGTTTCACAAATCTATTCAACGTGCCATCCTATCTTTGACCCACATAAATGGTCAAATCAGATCCATGCAAATCAATGCTAGACTGTGATTTTTGTAACCAGTACTGCCTGATTCACTCATTTTGTTTCGAACGAAAATGGGTGAATCAGGGCTTCTGCTCCTTGGCCTGCACTTCAGCAACCTTTAATTCTTGGCTATGTCGATAATCCACCTCAAAAGTCTATCTTCAAACATCAAAACGCTCAAAAGGTATAAAACGTTTTTTGAATTTATGATTTTTCTATATCAAAAGGAGAAGCTGAATTATGCTCTTTATCCAAGCAGCCATCATCTGCTGCCACAGCTTGCAGCCATCAGTAAGCCATTTGATCCTCATGGACTTCATTAACGAGACTGATCCTGGCAGACAGAAAATCAATCAAGCCATCAGGCTGATCTTTCCTTAGTTCAGTGTTGAGACCAACAAGGGTGCCATTAAGAACAAAATTATATAATGCGCAGAATTAATGTACTTTTCCTTATTGTGATTACAGTAATTAAAATGCTCACCAAGGACAAATTCTCCTCAAGGTTCTAAGTGCTAATATATAAAATTTAAAATCATACAAGTAAAAATTAATTGTAGACATCACCTATTAATACTTCAATCCTGATATGAATAGATATGGATGAACCTCCTACATTCTAGTTTACTGGTCTTCACCACTAACTCACTTCCTACATGAACATATTCTGTGAATACAAAACAAGTTGCTATGAAAGGTGTGCTTTTTTGGAAGCAACCACTGAATACTGGGTGGGGTAACATGACTGTCTTAAGGAAAGTCTGAATTTTGAGACCTGTACGATGTTAAAGCATGGCAGACATGGAGTCATATTTATGAAGTCAGCTATTAAATAATCCCCCTTCCAAAATTTGGTAGCCAGGGACAATGCAAGTGTGAGGAAGTCTAATGCACCTGTGCATACAGTAAACCATCTCACAGACTCTCAATCCAAATACTTGAATGAACTTGCACATTTTCAGATACCTTTCCAATAGGAGACCGCATTTCGGAACTCCCGCAATGTCAACTTCTCCCGCCCGAATCACGGGGTTAAAACGACCCAGAGCTGGGCCTTACATTGCCCAGCGCGACTTTACCGGCCGCGGGACTTACCATCGCCCGCGGGGGCTCCAACAAAGACCCGGAGCAGGGCCTTACATCACCCGCCAGGGGCTTTAACATCGGCTGCCAGGGGCTTTAACATCAGAGAAGAAGAAAAAACAGGTAGGAAACAAGACTTCCCTTCCATCACAGTGAGGAGGTGTTTGGAGATTCACTGTGATGGATGTTAATGTAAATTGTGTTAACTGTGTGTCTTGGTTTTTTTTCTTGTTCATATGACTGCGGAAACGTAATTTCATTTGAACTTGGATTCAAATGACAATAAACGGTATTTAGATTCTGAATACCAAAGCAGAAGTAACCTATACTACTTCGGTATTCCAACTGCGCATGCCCAGGTCATAGGTCACTCGTGACAAACATTCTCGGCAACCGAGCTGCTGCGTGTATACAGACCTGCGTTTCATCCGTAGTCAGGATCGAACACGGGTCTCGGGTGCTGCAAACTCTGTTGAATTGCTACTGGACCATCCCCAGTCCCCTCCTGAGTGTTCCATCCCTGTCCAGAGGTGACCAGAGATGTCCACATTGACCCTGGACAGACGGGACACCGGCCCGGAGCAGTGGCGGCCCAGGTTTACAGCCAGCGCAGAGAAGAAGCGCTAACTCCACTGCTCCGGGCCGGTATCCCGTCAGTCCAGGGCTGTCGGTTAACCCAACAGGACAGAGTTGAGCTGGAGCTGGCTGTAAGCCTGGACCACCACTGTACCAGGCCGGTGTCCCGTCAGTCCAGGGCCGTCGGTTAACCTGGCGGAACATTCAGAGTTGAGCTGGAGTTTGCGCTTCTTCTCCCCACTGGCTGTAAGCCTGGGGCCACCACTGCTCTGGGCCGGTGTCCCATCAATCCAGGGTCACCCCGGACATCTCCGGCCGTCCCCAGACAGGGATGGGACACTCGGGAGGGGACGGGGATGGTCCAGTAGCAATTCAACAGTGCTTGTAACGCCGGAGACCCGGGTTCGATCCTGACTACGAATGAAATGCAGGTCTGTATACATGCTGCAGCACAGCTGCTGAGAATGTTTATCGCGAGTGACCTTTGACAAATCCCATGATTCCGTGCGTTTTTTTGGAATACAGAACTCGCTTATAGCTGCAGCGGTTTGTGGCACTATAGGATGCAAGTCAATAAGGGCTGATGATAAGCAAGCAGAGTTTGGGAGGATATATTGATTCTCTTTTTTACTTTGATCAGAATATTTAATGTATATTCTAAATTATTTTCACGGTTGATAACCATTAAATAATTGAATTAAACAGAGAAAGCATTACATGTATGCACTGACAATAATGAACACCTGGTGGGTTTAACTCCAAATGTTTAAGGCAATTAGTCAAAAGGTCATTAACTGTCATGTTGCTAGTGAAAAATCAACTAAATATTGCAAATGCAAAAACTGCAGAGATTTGAGAGTTTTCCATTGAACCATGCTCTTGTCAAACCACCAACACCCCAGTTACTTGTTCTCTGGCACATGAACAGTCCAAATCATCAATTACTCTCCAGTCGACATCCCTGCCACATCCCCCCCCCCCCCCTCCCTCCCCCTCCTAGGCACAGTTGAGATCAAAACCCACTTGTGCCAAGGGAATAGATGGAAATGACATGTCTCACCATCCCAAAGGCGCAGTCTGTATTTTGCCTCCCTTTTATTATTTATTCATTATATCCTCCTAAAGATAATAAGATACATTTATTCATCAGAAGCTCCGTGAATGGTTTAATGTTGCAGCCTCTAATTGAAATTAAAGGTATTGCCACTTTCAAACGCACGTTTAGCCTACATTGTCTCATAGCAGAAAATTCTGCTTTTTAAATGTTTCTTTACATTATATTAAGGCGCTTATACATGTATTTTACACAATTTGTCAAATTTATATAAATCTTCACTGGGAATTTAATGATTCTGAGGAAGGACATTATTGCCATAGATGGAGTGCAGAGAAGGTTCACCAGACTGATTCCTGGGATGTCAGGACTGTCTTATGAAGAATGGATAGACTCGGTTTATACTCACTAGAATTTAGGAGATTGAGAGGGGATCTTATAGAAACTTACAAAATTCTTAAGGGGGTTGGACAGGCTAGATGCAGGAAGATTGTTCCCGATGTTGGGGAGGTCCAGGACAAGGGGTCACAGCTCAAGGATAAGGGGGAAATCCTTTAAGACCGAGATGAGAAAAACTTTTTTCAAACAGAGAGTGGTGAGTCTCTGGAACTCTCTGCCACAGAGGGTAGTTGAGGCCAGTTCATTGGCTATATTTAAGAGGGAGTTAGATGTGGCCCTTGTGGCTAAGGGGATCAGAGGGTATGGAGAGAAGGCAGGTACAATATACTGAGTTGGATGATCAGCCATGATCATATTGAATGGCCTACTCCTGCACCTAATTTCTATGTTTCTAGAGTTACACAAAAAGCTGGAGAAACTCAGCGGGTGCAGCAGCATCTAAGGAGCGAAGGAGATAGGCGACGTTTCGGGTCGAGACCCTTCTTCAGACCGAAGAAGGGTCTCGACCCGAAACGTCGCCATCTCCTACGCTCCTTAGATGCTGCTGCACCCGCTGAGTTTCTCCAGCTTTTTGTGTAACCCTCGATTCTCCAGCATCTGCAGTTCCTTCTTTAACACTTCTATGTTTCTATGATTAACACAATAGATCAAACTGACATAATTACATTTTCACAAGTCAGGAAGTCAAAACCTTTCGGGCAATCACATTTCAAATATAGTAGTGCCTTTCAGTAAGTTAACATGGGTTTCAGGAACTTTTGTACATTTAATAACATACAAAAAGCAAACATTTAGAAATAATACACCGTTCTATCATGCAGAACAAATTCTGAAAATGAAAGGCAAAATTTCAGAAATTTGTAACTTTTAGATCCTGTTCACATGTTAAAAGGGTAAAAGGACAAGATTCAGGATTTGGTCCGTGCCAATTTATTCGTTTTGAACTACTAATACATTAACTACATTTGTAGTTTATATACCAAACAGGAAGCGAAAGCAGGCTGTTTAAAGTTAATTACCTCCCTATTTATATTTATGCGTTTCCTTCTCCCTTTTACAATCTTTCCTCCGACACTGTGTCTCACCCCAAACCAACCATTTCAACACTAAAAAAGTAGGCAAGTGACCTGTTCCTCGGCCATTGTTGCTGTGGCATTCAAGTTGCCTACCGGTAGTCATGGCAAGTTCGACATGCATTCAGAAGAAAGCACCTAACCGCAGCCCAGAAATTATGTACTTAAAATTTCTAATACGCAAAACCCACTGGGCATTATGAAAACATCGTCAGATTAATTCGTACTGTAATCCACAAATCATGCTACCTTTTGTTTCCAACATAGTAACATAAAATCCACATTTAAAACATCTTCACTCCAGATTGCTGTAGAAAGTTGTGATCCTGTGTAGACAGTTAATTCACGTGCAAAGATCCTAATTCCTTCCATAACAAAACAAATGTTCTGATTAGAGGCAAGCATTTCTACAGGTTGATCAGCAAGTTTCTAACAATGCAATTATTGCTAACAATAATCCAACTCCTTTCTATTTGGAAGAGATTTCAACAAATAAACGATGAAGGAGAAGAGTGCCACAATGAAAGCTGTTTCAAAAGCTTTGCTCTCTGCATATTTTTAATCTCTTGTTCCAGAAACAGTGGAGTCACGGCGGTAAATGTTTGACCAATTGTTTACCCAAAAGTGCACTGACCGTGTAATTCAAAATGATCTCCCTACCGCACTCAGAAATGTGGCTCAGCAATCTAACTTTATTAAACGGGGTTGATCTTATTCAACGAGGTTAGGCGCCAGGGAACAAGAGAAAGGGGGAAGAGCAAAGTGGGTCTCATAAACCTCGGGCTAGAAGCTTTAATGTGGAATAGAGTGGAGTTTTTTTTGGAGTGGGGAAAGAGGGGTTATAAAAACAATTTTGGATCCGAAATAGGACAAGCCACAACTTTTAAATAAAAACTACGTTTTAAAACAAGGGAAATATTGAAACATCGCCACCCGTGCGACGCTGCACTTGCATTTCTGGCAACAAGTAGAGAGAGGAAAAACAAAAACGACACTCAAAGAGACCGACCACGCAGCAACTTACCAGAAAAGCACGGAGGAAATGTGAAGCTATTTCTGCAGCTCTCCTGCTGCAACAAGTCCAGGACCCGCCTCGCGCTATGGCCGCCGCCGTCGCGACCCGGGCTGGGCTGGGCTCGAGCCGCTCTGGGGCTGGTGTCAGCGCTCAGTGGCGAGCGACACGGTGCAGCCTTGGCAAAAGCAAAAGCAAACGCCCCGCACCGACTGCAGCCTTGTGTATTATCTGCAGCCGTTCAATATTTAACCATTTGTAATTTTTGTTGTTGTCTTTACGCGAGGTGTATCAAAAGACCAGGGCGAGCCTGGTAGCGAAGAAGGGATAAAGTTTCAGCTATTTGAGACTTGTCACAGCTGCAGCTACCACGATGGCTGATCATTTTGGTCTTTCCACCTCCCCTCCCCCTTTTGCTTTTGAAGCCATCCAAGGGCAATTGTAGAAAGGGTGCTTTATTCTGCATTTTTCTTTACCATGCAATTTTGATTTGCAAAATAAAATGATCTTAAAATGGCAATTACTATGCAACAATATTAGCTGAAAACAATCGCCTTGGAAACATTGGAATTTATTTTTGGTTTTATTCTTCCTTAAAAGTTAGAATATCTTGTTTGGTTTATTTTCACTCCTTTTTGTATTACGTTGCATTCTGGTGCATATGATAATAAACCAATGTGAAGTTGAATCTTCAGCAATTTTAAAATGTCTTGTAGTTTCTCTAACTGCCACCAGGAGAAAATTTAAAACGCGCAATTACAGCCATGCGGAGAGAAAACCAAGAGTGGGTTTACTTTGATTGACTATGGGCCTGTCCCACTTAAGTGATTTTTCAGGCGACTGCCCTGTCTCACTTGGGTGAGCTAATTGGTGAGTTTAGGAGAGTTTGAAAAAATGATATGCAGCCTTGTGTGGAGGAGGTCTTCAAATGATATGTTGATGACGCAAATGATAACGCAAGGTTGCAGGCCCGGATGGAGTAGGGTACTAAAGGACAGTGCTGTACAGCTGGCGGAGGTATTTACGAGGATCTTCAACCTGTCTCTATCTCTGGCAATGGTCCCCAAGTGCCTGAAGACAGCTACCATAGTGCCGGTGCTGAAAAAGTCTAAAGTCATCAACCTGAATGATTACCGCCCAGTTGCCCTAACTCCAATACCAATGAAGTACTTTGAAAGGCTGGTCCTCTCCCACATCAAATCCAGCAACCCTGCATCATTGGATTCTCATCAATTTGCATACAGGGCAAATAGATTCACAGAGGATGCCATCTCTGTGGGTCTTCACACTGGCCTGACCCACCTGGAAAGACAGGGCACCTACGTGAGGATGCTCTTCATTGACTATAGCTCTGCCTTCAATACGGTCATCCCCACCAAGCTCACCACCAAACTCCACCAACTAGGCTTCAGCTCATTGATATGCAATTGGACGGAGCGACCGCAGGCAGTGAGACTGGGGCCGCACCTGTCCGCCACTATCACCCTGAGCACCGGCACACCACAGGGCTATGTACTGAGCCCCATGCTCTACTCCTTCTTCACCCACGACTGTGTCCCTACATTTGACAACCACACCATTGTCAAGCTTGCAGACGACACAACGGTGATCGGGCTGATCACCAACAGTGATGAAACAAACTATAGAGTGGAGGTGCAGAACCTGGCGGACTGGTGCTCATGGAACAACTTGTCGATAAACACCTCCAAGACCAAGGAGCTGATTATCGACTTCAGGAGGTCACAGAATGGGGAATACGCCCCAATCTCCATCTACAGAGACAGTGTGGAGCGAAAGTCCAGCTTCAAGTTTCTGGGCACTCACATCTCAGAGGACCTCACATGGTCCACCAACACCGCTGCGCTAGTCAAAAAGGCACAGCAATGACTGTTCTTCCCAAGAACATTGAAACGGACTGGTCTGCCCCAACAGCTGCTGACGACCTTCTACCACTGCACCACAGAGAGCATACTAACGTATGGCATCTCTGTGTGGTGTCTCAGCTGCACGGAGGTGGAGAGGAGAGCTCTTCGGTGCGTTGTCCACAGAGCGCAACAGATTATTGGGACACCGCTACCAGCCTTGGAGGTCATCTACCACACACGGTGCCTCAGGAAGGCCGTCAGTATACATAAAGACTCCTCTCACCCTTGTAATGGACTGTTCAAACTACTCCCTTCCGGCAGACGTTACAAGGTCTTCTACGCCCTCACCACCAGACTCACGAACAGCTTCGTTTAGGTATGTTACAAAACTTACCTTGAGCAGCGCTGCAGTTCTGCTGCTCCCCATGTGCGTGAGTTTGGCGCCTTTCAGAGGGGGGGCGGGCATAAAGTGCCGTTTTTCTACAGACTGGGCAAATCGATCCATGTCGGGCGATTTCGTTGTGGAAGAAAATTCGCTCCGACATTTCATTAATGAAGGTATTTTTAAATTACGCTAGATTATTTATTATCGAGAGTAATTTAAAAATCACCTTCAAAAGCCGTGAGTGCCGACAACGGGAAGGATTTTGCATAGGGGAGAAAAAAAGGTACACAGTTTATTTTTATATTAAAAGTTGTTTTTTATGGAGGCTTTAATAATATTTTCATGTTGCGAAATGGGGTCCAAAAAAAATGGATGAACCAACAGTATTTTTCCTCTTGACTTCACCGCAAACCACAACGTTCCAATTCACCGCATTCCACTAAAACCCACTCGCTAGTTGATTTAAATAGCCATTAATTTACAGGCATTAAACACTAAATTCCTTCCATTTGGCCCAGAAATTCATGAAAGTGAGATTTTAAAAATATGTTATATTGTGGATTATTGTGTGAATGTTATTTGGACACTTAGGCAATTTTAAAAAAGTTTATCTTTTCTTAAGAAATGGATAGATGTTTAGATCTACTCATTGAATTTTGTAATTAGCTACAATTAGATAACTAACTAATTATATGCTTTAATTTCAGGTCATCCAAGTAAAATTGTTTCATGTTTGTTTCAGAATGTTTCAATCTATAATAACTGAAAATTTCATTGAGTTCTCTTAATTTTTAAGAAAGTTATGGGTTTTTAATGGTTCTAGATCACAGCTTTTGAGTTAAGTCAATTGAAAGGCAATGGGGAACAAGATGCTAATTTCTGAGTATGAAAATGGTCATAACTTTCTTAATACTGAAGATATGAAAGTGAATTAGGTGTCAAATTAAACTTCTTTTTATGCTTTATAACCATATAACCATATAACAATTACAGCACGGAAACAGGCCTTCTCGGCCCTTCCAGTCCGTGCCGACCATTTATTTTCCCCTAGTCCCATCTACCTGCACTCAGACCATACCCCTCCATTCCCTTCCCATCCATATACCTATCCACTTTACTTTTAAATGTTAAAATCGATCCTGCCTCCACCACTTCTGCAGGAAGATCATTCCACACATTCCACGCTTTACCTAATGGGATAAATTGCAGACTTGATTTTTTAAATCTCAAAATTTTGTAACATTGCTACTTCATTCCCAGAGCTATAGCGGCTCTGAACCGGCCCTGCTGAGTACCCCCTCACCCCCACGGACTGTCTCCCCCGGCCTCGCACTTTAGTCTGTGTTGATTTTACTGGTCAAATGTTCGTTTTTACTAACGTTGTTCTCGGGGTATTTAAACCTAATTTTTATTTATCGATGAAGTTATGACATCGGATGGAAGTTGCAAACCAAATCTCGTTGCACTGATGTGTGATTACATTAAAAGATATTATTATTATTATTATTATTGAAGACTAGCTTCGACTAACTTTGGGAAAATTGGACATCGAATAGTGGAAAGTGAAGACGACCTCCTTCGACCTCCCTTCGACTATGATGAAGACTACCTACGACTACCTTCGACTACCCTCGATTACCTACGACTAACATGCCGACCTACTACGACTAAACCTACGAGTAAAAAAAAGTATCAATTTTTTTCCATGGCAACCTCTTTTTACTTGCAGGCATTTTTAAACATGTTGAAAAAAACGCCACGACCTAGCTGAGGCCGCGAGTACACGGAGACCACTCTCGAGCATGAAGGAGAGTTACAAAGACCTCCTATGACCTTGTGTCGACCATGCGAGTACGAGTCGAGCGCAAACTTGCCAGAATTCGTGGATTAGGCCGCCCAAGTGGGACAGCCCCTTTATGCAGGTGAGGACAGGGCGAGCGGTGGGGGGGGGAGGGGGGGATGGGGGCAGAAGGGACAAGGCAAGTGGGGGGAGCGCTGTGTGAGTGAAATTCACACGGTGCAAAGCCAATGTGATACAGACACACACACCACACACATACAGAACAGGAGGGTTGGCGCTGTAATTAAGATGGTGAAAACACAGTGTACGGAAATGGTCACTTAATTCATATAAAAGAGTGGGGTAGAGGGGGCAGAAGGGGTGGGGAGGAGTGGAGACAATATTTAAAATGCCAGACATACACGGCTGTGAAGCTCGGCGGACATTAACATTACCAGTCTGTTATCCTTAGTTCTGAAAACTACTGTTTACGTTTTTTTTCCCAATGAGCCAATTAAATTCACCAGTCAGCACCGGCGACAACCTACGAGAACCTATGACCTCATGGCGACCCACTACCACAGCACCTACAGCACGAGTATTCTCGCTACTCTCCATGGCGGCTTCTGAATGGCAACCAGAATGAAACCGCGACTAGTTCCGAGAATGCGGGAACTACTCACGACCATGAAGGCGACTCCCCTGCAACCACCCGTGAACATGTGGCGACCATGTGAATTAATTAATAAATTTATTGGCCAAGTATTCACATACAAGGAATTTGCCTTGGTGCTCCGCCCACAAGTGACAGCATTACATACAATAACAGTTAGGAATAACACATAAAACAGTAATAATAAAACATTATTGTTAAACATGTGGATTAAAATAAAACACCAGAGCACGAGGAGGCTACGGATTTTTGGTTATTGAGGAGAGCTACTATTCGTGGGGGAAAAAAACAGTTTTTATGTCTGGGTGTGGCAGGTTTGACGGTCCGGAATCGCCTTCCAGAGGGAAGTGATTCAAAGAGTTTGTGGCCAGGGTGAGAGGGGTCAAAGATGATCTTACCTGCTCACTTCCTGGCCCTTGCAGTGTACAGTTCATCAATATAGGGAAGGTTGCAGCCAATAACCTTCTCAGTTGATCGGACGATTCACTGCAGCCTCCGGATATCGTGCTTGGTGGCCGAACCAAACCAGACCATGATGGAGAAGGTGAGGACAGATTCTATGATGGCTGTGTAGAATTGGACCATCATTGCCTGTGGCAGATTGTGCTTCCTCAGCTGTTGCAGGAAATACATCCTTTGTCGTGCCTTTTTGACTGTGAAATCAATGGTAGCCCCCCACTTAAGGTCCTTGGAGATTATGGTTCTCATGAACTTAAAAGACTCCACAGATATGACTGTGGTGTTGTTGATGGTGAGTGGGGTGAGGGGAGGGGGAGCTCTCTCGGAAAGTTTGGAGTGTAGTAGCTCTGACACAATGGTGTTGAATGCAGAGCTAAAATCAACAAAGAAAATACTCGCATAGGTCCCCTGGCAGTCTAGGTGCTGGAGGATGAAGTGCAGGCCCAGGTTGACTGCATCATCCACAGATCTATTGGCCTGATATGCAAACTGCAGAGGGTCCAGCAGGGGGCTAGTGATCTTTTTCAGATTGGCCAGCACAAGCCTTTCAAGGGTCTTCATGACTACAGAGGTCAGTGCGGCAGGCCTGTAGTCATTAAGACCAATAATCCTTGCCTTTTTGGGTAAAAGAACAATAGTGGAGACTTTGAAGCAGGCAGGGACAGTACAGTTTTGCAGGGACTGGTTGAAAATGTCTGTGTAGACCGGTGCCAGTTGTTCGGCACAGAGCTTGAGAGTAGAGGGGAAAACATTGTCTGGTCCTGGAGATTTCCGTCTTTTCTGTCTTCTGAACAGCGTTTCCAACTCTTTTTATTGTTGATGATGGAGAAGTGATGTTGTGCTGCATGGAGGGGATGGGTAATTGGGTGTGAAGTGGTGATTGGAGAGGGGTGGGTGGGAAAGGGTTCAGTCTTTTCAGACTGGAGTGCTGCTTTAAGTATGTGTGAAGTGGTGAATGTGGGCGTAGAAGGGTCCAGTCTTTGCAGACTGAGGTCAGGCTGTGAGTGGGTGAAGTGTTCGTTGGGGTGGGAAAGGGTCCAGTCTTTTCAGACTGTAATCTTGCTTTAAGTAGGTGTGTAGTGGTGAATGGGGAGGAGTGGGTGTAGAAGGGTCCATTCTTTGCAGACTGGGGTGTGGCTGTGTTTGTTGGGGAGGTGGGGAGCGGGTACAAGGGTTACGTTTCTGCTTGTCAAACCTGCCGTGGAACTCATTGTTGGTCAGCTGACGATTGTCCAAAGAGCGGGGGGGGGGGCTTTCCTCTTGTAGCTGATGATTTCTTGCAAGACCTTCCAAACTGAAGAAGAGTCACTAGCTGAGAGCTTGCTTCTCAACTTTTCAGAGTACCTTTCCTTGGCATATCTGATTCCTCTTCTCAGCTTGTACTTGGCCTGCCCGCAGAGGTCTGCATCCGCACTCCTGTAGGCCTCCTCTTTAGCCTGTCAGAGCTGTCTGAGGTTCTGCAGTAAACCAGGGCTTGTCATTCTTGAACCAGGTCCGGGTCCTAGTTGGAATGTAACTGTCCTCGCAAAAGTTGACATATGATGATACAGTGTCTGCATACTCATCGAGGTTTATGGTTGCTTCCCAGAACCCATTCCCATCCGTGCAGTCAAAGCAGGATTGTAGGTTCTCGATGCCCTCACTTGTCCACCTTTTCGTTGTTCTGACCACAGGCTTAGCAGATTTTAGTTTCTGCCTGTAGGTCAGAATAAGGTGAACTAGACAATGATCAGAGACCCAGACCCACCTGGGGAACAGAGCAAAATGCGTTCTTGATTGACGTGTAACAGTGGCCAAGTGTTCCCTCCCCTCTGGTGGGGCAGGTAACCTGGAGTCTGGTCTGGCGGCCTCATAGTCTCCTGTAGTCACCTAAAACGTTGCCTTAGTGGGACAGGCCCATAAAGGTTGTTATGCTAATGCAGTGTCAGGTTGAAAACAGTAGCTGGCATTAGCAGTTTCTTGTTAATATTATATATCACTAGACCAAGTGCAGAACCGTTGGGTCTACTCCCCCAACACACCTGTCCTCTACCCATAGCCCCCACGGGAGGCGTGGTCCTCCAACTCAACCCATTGCCGAAGGTAAGATTCAAGCATTCCTCAGCAAAGATCATAGCTCGTGAGCCTACCCCAGCACTGGAGTTGAAAAAAAAATCCCAATAGCACTTCCCCAATTGCAATACCGATTGACCCTCCCCCTCCTGTCCTGCCAGGAGCTATGATGGCAACATGCTGTGAGATGCCAATGAGCTGAAAAGTTCAGTGTTCCTGCCAGTGTTCCTGTCTTGCAACTTTGTATTGAGGTGTGTTGATACTCACTAATCAAAAATCCGTCAATCTCTGCCTTAAAAATACCTAATGAGTTGACCGCCACATCCATCTGTGGCAATTAATTCACAGATTCACCGCCCTCTAACTAAAGAAATTCCTCCTCATCTCCTAAATGTACATCCTTTTATTCTGAGGCCATGCCCTCTGGTCCTAGACTCTCCCGTTAGTGGAAACATCCACTCCACATCCACTCTATCCAGTCCTTTCATTATTCGGTAAGTTTCAATCAAAGATCCTATAACGGAGCTCCGCTATAGGATCTTTGGTTTCAATGAGGTTCCCCCTCATCCTTCTAAACTCCAGTGAGTACAGACCCAGTGCCGTCAAACATCATCACACATTAACCCCATCATCCCATACTACCTGAATGCGTATTCTGCATCATGCATTTGTGTTTGGGTTGGGATTAATCCGCATGACAATGGTTCGGTAAGGAATGGAAAAAAAACTGTTCCCAATCTTGGATCCAATTTCAGTAAGGTTTTTATTTTGTGCCTGCCAGTCCTATCAATGGGAAATATTTCAAATACAAAGGGGGCACCCAAGAGTAAAGCCAGTTTCTAAATAAGAAAATAAAATGATGGAAGTCCTTCAGGAATTCTGGCAGCCTCTATAGAGTGAGAAAACAGGAGTCAAGAAGCAAAGTTAACTTTTCAGGTTGATGACTAAACTTCAGAACTTAAATATAAGTTGGACATTTACATATTGCCTAATGACATAGAATGAGGACATCAGGCCATCGTGTCTATGGCAGCATATCAATCCCATTCCCCTATTTTTTTTCTCTGCAACCCCCCTGTCCCACTTGCTAATCCTCCGATCAGCCACCAACAAGAGGAGTAATTTACTTCAGTCGATTAACATAACAACTGGTACATCTGTGTCGTGGGAGAAAGGCATGCGGTCACAGGGAGAACCAGCCACTCCACACGTAAAACACTGGAGTCAGCGTTAAACCTGGGTCACTTGAGCTGTGAGGGAGATGCACAACCTGCACCTTCACTGTAGTTGGAGCAAAAACACTGGAGAAGCTTGACATCTGAAACCAAAATACTGGAAGTTCTCGGCAAGTCAAGGGACATCCACGAGGAGCAAAGCAATCAACATTTCATCTTAAGGATGCTTCATCAGAATTGAAAAAATGAAAAAAACACGTGTGTTTTAAATTGCGACGTGAAGGAGAATGGAGGGAATGTCCCTGGGACAAGTAAAGAAACAAAAGATGGTTTAATGAGGGGAAATGGGAATGGCATTACTGTTGCTGTTCGGAAAGTCAGGACCAGATATTGTTGCACTCTGGAAAGGCTCCTTTGTAGAAATATTTGTTGTATCAGGAGGAAAATTTACATCAAAGTGGTTTTCATCTACCTGAGACGTTGCCTCATCAAAGATCCCCAACATCTGGGCCATGGCCTCTTTTCGCTCCTATCAATGAGCAGCAGATCTGAACCCTGAATTTCCACAGGGTTCAGGAACGGTTACTTTCATACAACTATAAGATTCTCCAACTGATCTGCACAAACCTAATCGTACATCAGCAACGGTCCACCTCGTCCACTACCGTGAACTTATTTTCAAATTGTGTATTCTTTGCGTAACCTATTTCTTTTCACTATCTTGTCAAATTATGAGTAATGTCTGTCTAATTTATGGATAATTTCTGTTTTTTCTTTGTTGTCCCAGTCTTTATGCCTGTGACACGGCTGCAAGCAAGATTTTCATTGTACCTATACGTGCATATGACAATGAACTCGACTTAACCTTTAAGCGTGGAAAATAGCAAAATACAAGAATGAACTAGAGGCATTTGCTTCTATCAGTGTTTTCAGGGTCAAACACATCAAACCTAAAATTTTAAGGCTATTCAAAACATTTGAAGAATTGCCAAAGAAGTTTGCAATGCCTTTCCCATTACCCTAAACATTGAATGTCAATGATACGGTTATTTTTCAGTGAGACTCTGTGATATGCCAAGAATATCACATTTAAATTGTTTAGGAAGGAACTGCAGATGGTGGTTTACACTGAAGATAGACATAAAATGCTGGAGTAAATCAGCGGAACAGGCAGCATCTCTGGCTCGAAGGAATGCTGCCTGTCCCGTTGAGTTAAGGGCCTGACCCACCAACATGCGAATGCATGCGCCTAGCACGACCAAACGTGGTCGCTTGAGGTGTACGGCCTCGCGGGGCTAGTCCCACTTCGAACCGCAGAGGCGTATGGAGTTGTGTGGGGCTGGTCCCGACATCATACTCACCAATCAGCTGGGCAGGAGGTGGGCCGACTGAATTTGAACGTCGCACAGCGTCGAGCGGTGACGTCATCACGCAATGGCACACCAGGCGGTGACGTCATCGCACAACGCCACGCGGTAGGTGTACGCCGTCAAGACGCTGAGTACGACATTGAGACGCTGCGTATGACGTCAAGATGCTGCGTACAACGTCGAGACGCTGCGTACGGCCTCGATGCAGGCCGACAGGCCGTTGGCGCTCGGAATGTTTGGACAGTGTCAGTTTTTCGGAGCCCCACGCGATGTCGGGACCAGCCCCGCACAACTCCATGTGCCTACAGTGATCGAAGTGGGACCGGCCCCGCAAGGCCGTACGGCTCAAGTGACCACGTTAGGTTGCGCTAGCCGCATACAATCCCATGCTGGTGGGACAGGCCCTTTACTCCAGCATTTTGTGTCAATATACATTTAAATTTGGTCTTCTTTAAAGTCATAGTTCATGCATTTATTAGTAACAAAAATAGGAAATCTTCTGGATTTCGTCGAATGTCTGCAATAATTTGTAAAAGGTTCCAAAGACTTGACCATGAATTGAAAGGTCACAGACATTAAAACTCAGATAATCGTAATCCAATTATTCAGAAATCCCTGCAGTTCTAACTCACTTGATGATGATTCCTAAACTGTCTTTAAACTCACTGAGTCCTCAGTTCCTGGAACTCTGCAATCGACACTCCCTTTAAACTCACCAGGGCTCTTTTTCCTGCACTCTCTTTAAACTTACTGCAGTTTCTGTAAAGTTCATTGTACTACTGTGTAACTACAAAGTGAATTAGAAGTGTTTTGGGTGGGGAGGGAAAGTGGGGAAGGTGGGAGTGGCATTCAATAGTCCAGAAGATCTGCTGGTCTGGCACCGTACATTAATAAATACTGAATTAACAGAGTTTTGCTGTCCGCACATGCTTCAGTTGAGACCAGGAATGCTTTGCTACGACATTTAATTGGTTTACTGAGGAGATGGGTGTTTGTGATAACACAGTGCACTGTTATATGGAAAGGGGTGCTGCTCACTGCGTCCTCATTGTCCACGAGGAATAGGGAGACAAACGTCTTGTGGATAACAAAGGACATAGAAACCTCTATGTCTGCTGACAATGATACTAAGTCAGCAATATCGCTCCCTACATGGGTATTACAACTTCCAAGTAAGTTTCAGCTTGTCTAAACAAGCAGGGTTTGCTTCTGATTTACTGCATCCTCGCAGGGAGGAGACTGACTTCATTTGGACTTTTCTCACCATCTGCAACAGCTGGTGGGTAGAAACCGCCTTTGAAACAGCATGCAGCAGAGTTGTCAGATCCTGGCTCCGGCTGCGAACTGACACACGTTCCTGACCCATGGCATTCCTGAGCCTGGCTCCAGCCCCACACTGGCCTATCCACTGCTTCCGTCTCCGGCCGCAAACCCACCCATGTATGTGAGCCCCAGTATCCCAGCTGCAAACCTGCCCAAGCTCCCGAGTCCTGATGTCTCCCATGTGCCCTTTAACCCCATGAGGCTTCTGTCTCCTGCAACATACACTGTTACTGCAAGTTTTAAATAACCAAACCTTTGATGTTCCACTTTGCAATCTAATTCACAAACTCAAATTTAAATCACTTGCATGATTCAAGTAACTAACAATTATGGCTGGATCTCAGAAAAGAAAGATTTCACAGCACCTGTCGCTTTACCTCCCCCCTTGACTCCATCCAAGGACCCAAGCAGTCTTTCCAGGTGCGGCAGAGGTTCACCTGCACCTCCTCCAACCTCATCTATTGCATCCGCTGCTCTAGGTGTCAGCTGCTCTACATCAGTGAGACAAGCGTAGGCTTGGCAATCGCTTCGCCCAACACCTCCGCTCGGTTCACAATAACCCCGATCTCCTGGTAACTCAGCACTTCATCTCCCCCTCTTATTCCGAATCCGATCTCTCTGTCCTGGGCCTCCTCCATGGCCAGAGTGAGCAGCACCTCATATTTTGCTTGGGTAGTGTAGTTTACACCCCAGCAGTATGAACATTCACTTCTCCAAATTTAGGTAGTCCCTGCTTTCTCCTTCTTTCCCCTCCCCTTCCCAGCTCTCCCACAGCCCACTGTCTCCGCCTTTTCCTTTCTTCTTTCCACCCCCCCCCCCCCCACTCCCACATCAGTCTGAAGAAGTGTCTCGACCCGAAACATTGCCTATTTCCTTCGCTGCATAGATGCTGACTCACCTGCTGAGTTTCTCCACCATTTTTGTCTACCATAGCATTCTACATGTTAAATAATGATTTTTAAATGCCTGAATACCATCTGGCTCATCTTAAGCATGTAGCAAGGAATGGTTGATAGGAATAGAGCTAGTCTCTACTTTCAGGACCCAGTCTCAAAGCACTCCCACCCTTCCCCACCCAAATTGCTTATGGCATTTCATTCTCAGGGCAATCTCTACCCTGCACCCAAACTCTGGTTCTAATCTCTGGACTCCTCCATCTCCAAATCTCCAACCTCCAATCAACGCCCCCAGCCCCCACCTCCTCCCCCCGCCCCCACCTAAACGAACTTCCCCAGGTCTGGTTGAGTGAGGTCCGGAACTGCAGGTGAGTCAGAGTGAGGGCTTGCTGGTGCCAACGTACGGCAGAGCGTGTAGAAGGCAGGGCACAGAACTGTGGGTCTGAAGAAGGGTACCAACCCAAAACATTACCGATCCATGATCTCCAGGGATGCTGTCTGACGCTGTGTCCAGTTTGTTCACTCTACTAGCTTTCTTCCCCATCACAACCAGTCTGAAGAAGGGTACCGACCCAAAAGTCACATATCCATGTCCTCCAGAGATGTTGCATGACCCGCTGTTTACTCCAGCATTTTGTGTCCTTCTTTGTAATGGCTGTCAGTTGGAGACAGATGGCCACTGTCCAGTGAAAGGAATGAGAAGGCATCTGAGAGCTGACATTCCAAGTCAACACAACCATAGCAGCAGCACCCGTGTGAGCAGGTGTGATGATGATGTCTGCATTGATCTCCAGTGAGCAGAGTCCTGCAAATACAGAATAGTCTAGGTTAGAAAGGGTGAGGGCCATGGAAAATTTCAGATGGCCAATGTCACATCAGTGGTGAACAAATCTGGAAAGAGTAGAGGCCAAATGCGGGGGGTCAAGTCGATCACGGTTTCTGGAGAAGAAGAACGGAAACAGGCAAAGGCAGCAGAAGGTGATCTCAAGGCCACATTGCATTCAGAATTCCTTAAGAGGAGGGCATGGAGGATAAAGTTGAAGCCTCTGCTGTTGGCAAATTGTTTGAAACCAGAGAGAGTAAGATTGGATGGGACAAGGGGTGGGACAGGAGAAAGAGAAGGAATTAGGGTAAAGTGGGGAAGGATCTGGTAGAACATTATAATTTAAGAGCGTTGAAGTTTGTGATTTTTGATGTCTGAAAAAAACAAAGAAAACATTTTGGTTGAAACTGAATGACAAAGGCCAAACGTGGAATTGCAGTCCAAGCATCTCTGAGATAGAAAGAATTGGTGCTGTTGTACAGAGAAGTCTGGATCATGAACATGCTAATGCATGGCAATGTGCAGCTCAGTACATGACAAGAGCACTGATCAGTGAAACATTGGAGAGCTTGAATGTACGTATGATCTGAACTGGGAAAGGTGAAAGTTCATTTGGAATCCATGTTGAAAAAAATGTAGCTGGAGGGATGTACAAAGGAAGAGCTGTGGAAGTGAGTTTCTTCATCAAAGAAGGGAAACAGAAACAATTGATGGTGAGCAAGATAAAATAGTCACATGGAAATCCATTAAAGTGAGGAGCAAAATTTAATCAAGTGGCCGTTCCTGGAAGAGTGGCGGCGTGGCGGCGTGGCGGCGCTGCTTGTCAGCTGCGGCTCACCTGCAGTCCGTCTGTCTTTTATTTTATTTTTGTCTTCGTCCCTGTTTTTGGTGTTTATTTTTGGTTTGTTGGGTTGTGTATGTGTGTGTGGGGGGGGGAGGGTGGGAGAAACGGGGTTTTAGTCTCTCCCTTCGGGGGGATGCGACTTTTCCTGTCGTGTCCCCCGACACCGTCTCCGTCTGTGCCGAGGCCCTGGTGACGGCCTTCCAGCTTCCAGCGGCGGCGGCACGGCCTTCAGAGCTTCAGCGGCGACCTGCTTCCGGCAGCGGCCTGGGTTTCGGGAGCTGCGGTGCTCCAGCGGCGGCCTGGCTCCCTCTGAGCTGCGGTGCTCCTGCGGCGGCCTGGCTTTCGGGAGCTGCGGTACTCCAGCGGTGGCCTGGCTCCCTCTGAGCTGCGGTGCTCCAGCGGCGGCCTGGGTTTCGGGAGCTGCGGTGCTCCAGCGGCGGCCTGGCTCCCTCTGAGCTGCGGTGCTCCAGCGACGACCTGGCTTTCGGGAGCTGCGGTGCTCCAGCGGTGGCCTGGCTCCCTCTGAGCTGCGGTGCTCCAGCGGTGGCCTGGGTTTCGGGAGCTGCGGTGCTCCAGCGGCGGCCTGGCTCCCTCTGAGCTGCGGTGCTCCAGCGGCGGCCTGGGTTTTGGGAGCTGCACACACACACACACACACACACACACACACACACACACACACACACACACACACACACACACACACACACACACACACACACACACACACACACACACACACACACACACACACACACACCCCCCCCCCACCCACACACACACACACCCACACCCCTACCTCTTTGATGATACAAATTTCTCTACCAGGGGCATGCAATTTCTTCCCTAGTTTCCCATACATTCTAAGATACACTTGATTACGTCCCAGGGATTTATCTACCTTAATGCACTTTAAGACCTCCAACACCTGCATGTGGACTCTCTTGAAGACATCACAATTAATTTCACCAAATGTCCTGGAGCTACGTATTGCTCCACAGCGTACACAAATATTCATTTAACACCTCCCCCATCTCCTGTGGCTCCCCAAAACTGATCTTTAATGGCCCCTATTCTCTGCTTGGTTACAGTTTTGCCCTTAATATACTTGTAGTCTCTTTCAATTCTCCTTTACCTCATCTCTCTATCTCACATTTAAAAGCCTTCTATTTATAGGGTATTCCGTAACCTGCCAAATGCAACCTCTAATTAACATTTGAAAGTTCCATTAACATTGGCCTTGCCCAGTTTTGGACTTCAACATTTGAACCAGTTTTTAAACCTTTTTCATAACTATTTTAAAACTAATAGAAAAAATAGTCTATACTCTATCAATTTGTGGGTAATTTGTACTTTCGGCACAAATTAAAAATATATTGGTATTATAGTTCATGTGCAGTTCATATAGAACACTGTATAGAGGAAACCACCATCCAGCCAGTTAGAATCAAGTCTGCAGTGAGGTGTAGACTAATAATAAATGGTCTTCATTGTGCTTCAGAATACTTCCTCTGTCTTCGTTATTGACAGAGGAAGTATTCTCATGTGGAATTTTCCAATAGTTATACTTTAGTACCATTTAAAAAAAATAAATAAACATGATTACACCAAAATATACTTATAGATGCTGTCCTTGTAACTTTTTAGATATGTTTGAATTACGAGATCAAAAATATCAATTAATTACAAGAAAGGTGCTATATTTATCACAGCAGAACCATTTATCTAAGTGTAAAAAGTACCTACATCAATTTGAAACGTGCACTCAGGCATGCTATTGCTGAGACATGTCACTGGTTTTCCATCAGACTTAAGTTTGAGTTGTTGCATTTAAATGTAGAGATGTAGTTACAAATAAACCACATTGCATGCAACCTGATGCTTGATTCTGGAGAAAGTTGTGGTGAATGTCGCTTTAAATGCCACTTTTAACACGTTTTAAATTGTAGAACTTTTTGCTTAATTTGTTCTAATGCTTGCAAATGTGACCTTTTTCCAGACATCAAGCAAAGTAACTTTACAATAAAATATTTAAGGGCCTGTCCCACTTGGGCGACATTTGCGCGCCACGCCATGCGTGCGTAATGCACGCCATGATGTCGCGTAAATGACGCGCAAATGACGCCCAAGTGGGACAGGCCCTTAAATATTTTATTGTAAAGTCAAAACATCAGTGCGTTGTGTGGAATTTGGGAATTCAATATCCCATTGCATGGAGAACTAAATTTTTAAGATTTAATTAATTAGAAATGAAACTCCAAGCAACTATCCTGCATCTGTACACTGTATAGTGTATCATGTATAGCGTAACTTTTCTGCTGACTGGACAGCACGCAACAAAATTAATCAATGTATTTTATTTGCACAATTGCAATGCGAACGAAGTGCTTAATGACCAATCAGAACCGTGTCCATTTGATTCACTGTGAACGCAATGTATCAATTCAATTAACTTTATTTTTCCGTAAGGAAATTTGGTTTCTGCAGCCATACAACAAAAAGAAACAATTTTACAAGACACACAACCAACTCAATTCACACAAACATCCATCACAGTAAAATCCTCCTCAATGTAATGGAAGGCAAAGTCTTGTCTCTCCCCTGCTCTCCATCCTCTCCTGATGTTAAAGCCCCCGGCGGGCGATGGCAAGTCCCGCGGCCGTTTAAGCCGCGCCGGGTGATGTCAGGCCCCGCACCGGGTTGTTTTCAACGGGAGAAGCTGCCGCCGCGGGAACTCTGAAAAGCGGTCTCCCACCAGGGACCCGCAAGCTCCCGACGTCACCGTCCACAGGCCTGCAGCTGGAGCCTCCAAAGCCACGAAGTCCGGCCGCAACCGCGCGCCACCACAGCTCCCCACGCTCCGAGGCCGGCCAGCCCCACGATGGTATGTCCGCAGCCTCCGCGACCAGAGCCTCCAGGTCGTTCCGGCTGGAGGCCGCTCCATGGTGCTAGGCCCCAACGACAATGGAGACTCCACAGGGAAAAGGTCAGGTCTCCCGTTCAGCGAAGAGATTTAAAAGTCCAGTATCCCGCTGAGTTACTCCAGCATTTTGTGTCTATCTTCAGTTTAAACCAGCATCTGCAGTTCCTTGGTGGACACAAAATGTTGGAGTAACTCAGCGGGACAGGCAGCATCTCTGGAGAGAAGGAATGGAGACCTTTCTTCAGACTGATCTGTCTGCTTCTCTGCAGTTCCTTCATTGTCCATATCTTCGTTTTCTAGTTTGTTCGGCATGGATATTGTGGGCTGAAGGGCCAGTTCCCGTGCGGTATGTTCACCTTTTAGATGAGAAGGAACTTAACAACTTTGTTTGGCAGTTTGCAGACTCAGAATGATAAGCATACTAAGCCACATTCAGGAATAGTTTTAGCATCGTAAGCTACTTCAGCCCTGAGCTTATTTGCCTGACGTAAGAATGCTCTGCCAGGCCGAGGGAATGAATTCAAATATGAACAACAATTGGTAAGTCACTACAGGTGACCTTAAATCAGCCACCCTCTCTGATATAGCACCACTAGACATTTAGAGAACTATTACTAGCAAATCAGAGAGGAAGTGGCAAACAGCGGACATCATACATCCAATGTCAGGGCTGCCAACTCCCACGCTTTGAGCGTGAGAATCACGCATTTGAAGAAACTCTCACAGCCTCACGCTGATCTGAAATTTCTCACGCTCTGTGGTGAGAAATTCTGTGATCAACAAAAATTTCCATACTCAGATAAACTGCATGGTCCGCGTGTGTTGGAGAGCCGGGGCTGAGGGAGGGATGGAAGCAGATGTAGCGGCGGGGACAGATGCGGGGAGCCGGAGCTGGCGAGTGTTTGCGGGGCCTGCGAGTTGCTCGCTGCATCTCCGGCCACAGAGCAGTGCAAGAGTCCCGGGCCGATCGGTGGCGTCGGAAGCGTTGCGCCGCTGCCGCGAGAGTCTCTGTTCCGATGGGAGAGAGGGGATGGAGACAGGGAGACAGGGGGGAGAGAGAGAGGGGGGAGAGGGAAAGGGGAAAGAGAGGGAGAGAGGAGAGAGAGAGGGGAGAGAGAGGGAGAGGGGAGAGAGAGGGGGAGGGGAGAGATGTAGGGGGAGAGAGAGGGGCTTGAGAGAAGAGAGAGCGGAAGACAGGGGGAGCGAGAGGGGATGAGAGTGAGGTGGAGAGAGAGGGTGAGAAAGAGAGGTGGAGAGAGGGGAGGGAGAGGAGAGAGAGGGGGACAGAGAGAGGAGAGAGTGGGGAGAAGGGGAGAGAGAGAGGGGGGAGAGAGTGGGGGTGAGAGCGGGGAGAGAGAGAGAGGGGGAGAGAGAGAGCGGGGGAGAGAGAGGGGAGAAGAGAGAGGGGGAGAGAGAGGGAGGAGAGAGAATGATAGAGAGGTAGGGCTGCCAACTCCCATGCACTGAGCGTGAGAATCACGCATTTCACCAAATTCTCACGCTGATCACAAATTTCTCACGCTCTGTCATGAGAAATTCTGAGATCAACGAAAATTTCAAAACTCATATCAACTGCATGGACCATGGAGCGGGGCTAGCGAGTGTTTGCCGGGCTGGCGATTCGCTCACTGCAGCTCCGGCCATGGAGCAGCCTCAGTGCAAGACGTCGGAAGCGTTGCGCCACTGCCGTGAGAGTCTCTGTGCCAAATTCGCCCAGGTGACCGGCTGCGGCTCAGTGCATCCTGGAGGACAACCAGTGGCTGCTGGAAGTAAGTACCAGGCACTGGGTAGAAACGGTGGAAGATAGTGGACTTCAAACGGGGGTGGTTGACGAAAGCATTCTGCTTGCCTGCTAGATTTTCACTTACTGTAACTGCAGGAAAAATGTTCCCGATGTTGGGGGAGTTCAGAACCAGGGGTCACACTTTAAGAATAAAGGGGGGGCCAGTTAGGACTGATATGAGGACAAACTTTCTTCACACAGAGAGTTGTGAATCTGTGGAATTCTCTGCCACAGAAGGCAGTGCAGGCCAATTCACTGGATGTTTTCAAGAGAGAGTTACATTTAGCTCACAAAATCAAGGGATATGGGGAAAAAACAGGAAAGAGGTACTGATTTTAGATGAATATCCATGATGAATGGCAGTGCTGGCTCGAAGGGCCGATGGCCTATACCTACACCTATTTTCTATGTTTCTATGCTTGAGTACATGGCAATAAAACTCAATCACTTGATTTTGAAGCATTCATGCATGGTGGAGGTATAATGTGGTCATAGTGATACAGTGTGAAAACAGGCCCTTCAGCGCAATTTGCCCACACCCGCCAACATGTCCCAGCTACACTACCTGCTTTTGGTCCATACCTCCAAACCTGTCCTATCCATGTATCAGTCTAATTGTTTCTTAAATGTTGGGATGGTCCCTGCCTCAAATACCTCCTCTGGCAGTTTGTTCCAAACTCCCACCACCCTTTGTGTGGATAAAGTTACCCCTTAAAAAGTTATCTCTTAAAAATACTTCATACAAATAACATTGAAATCATACTTCTACAATGCACTAAAACATGATTTTAATACATCAAATTTCAAAAAGTTCCTACCCTGGGTGGGGGGACACCTTTCTTCCACACCCTCTCCCCACTCGGTTGCTCCACTCCCTCACCGGGTACCCCCAAGGCCAGTGATCAGTGATCGCTCAGCCTCCCCACTTTCTAAAACGCTCCGCGGCTCCTGGTTCAGATGGAGAACACTGCCAGATGCGAGCGGGGAACTGAGGTCAGTTGTCCATGATGTTTGGATCCCAATGCTCAGCGCTTCATGTTTCAGAGTTGGCTAATTTTATTGATTTGTAATTAGTCTGATGACTTCAGGACAGTTTGTTACGAAAATGAAAGAAATGGTATCAGAATACTTATACAGTTGAGTGAGTATAATTTTATGGATGGGAATTGTGTTCAACCAATTGATGACTTCTTTGACAAAGTGACCAGCATGTTAGATAACAAGGAAGCCAATGAATGTAGCAAATTTTGTTATCCATAATTTGGTCTGTGAAGTGCCCCATAAAGGATTACTGTATTAGCTAAGCTCCTGTGGACTTGAACGTAATAGGTAAAGCTCAGGGGGTCAGATATGGGGCTTTATGTATGGGCCAGATATATTGTCAGTGCAAAGGGGCTAAGAGCAAGGCCAAGGGTACATCCAGAGTCAAGGTTTGGAATAGTACTAGGTGTGCAATCAAAGCTGGGACCAGGGGTGTGTTCAGCACTGGGAACCTAAGCAGGTAAGCAGCTAAGATCAGGGTAGAATAGGGGGCCAGGTGTAGGGCTGGAATGAGAGAAGGTATGCAACTGGAGTCAGGGCCAGGAATAGTACCAGGTGTGCAGTGAGACCCAGATTGGTCAACATGGGCCAAGTGTTTGATTATAATCTGATTTCCATACACTAAGATCATTCATGTGCTGCACGTATGGATCAGAGCTTGGGCTCTACTGTGAAATGTAATTAGGAATGTAATTTACTCTAAACCTTATTCATAGCTAATCCAATTTAAAGCATATATATTGCATTCAAGTGTAAGTTAAAAGACTCACTACAGTATGCACCATATTACACAATTTCCAGCTGAAAAATGCAAAAGTTCCGTACCAATGGGAGGGGGGACATCCTCAAGTTAATAGGAACCTGAGGGGCACCATTTTCACACAGGAAATATGGAACGAGCTGCCAGAGTAAGTAGTTGAGGCAGGTACAATAACACCATTTTAAAGACATATGGATAGATTCATGTTCATGGAGAGATTTCAAGAGATATGGGCCTTATCCCCTTCCTAAGAAGGGGAAATGGAATGGCTTAAATGGGGTATCTTGATAAGTATGGATGAGTTGGGCTGATGGGCCTGTTTCTGTGCTGTACAATTCTGTGTGATTTGTGACTGTTCTAATTTGCAGAGTGGTTTGATTCATCCAGGAAATTAGCCGTTGGTATTCATATTTCTGTGTCAAGGCTGGAATCTCTTCCTGATATTTTGCAGAAGCTGAATCTTGAATGGGAATGTGAATGGTAATGAAGTCCCTGTGGATAGCAAGTTGCATCTGACAACACCTTCAGTGGGGAAGATGTCAAACTCCTGGACCTCTGTGTACAGCAGGTCAGTGACCTCCTGAATGGTTGTGTGTACTGCAACTGGAGAGACATGAATAATATCACCTCTGAATATTGGGTAGAACCTGATGCTTAATCGTCAAAACTACAGTAATTTTCACAGCCTTTGACCGTTCCGGATACCTTTGTGCCAAGCTCCTTGATTTGGTTGAATGATTATCGGAGTTCAGTTATTGCCTTCCCAGACAACCAGAGCAGTTGGATGCACTGCTGCTCTGTAAAGTTGAGGCTGAAACAACAATTTTTGAGGACTCTGGGTATGAATGCTCCATTGTTCTTTACTCCATTGCATGGAAGTGCAGACTCTGTCACCTATCCAGATCACAAAAAAATGTCACCTATCCATGTTCTCCAGAGATGGTCCTGACCCGCTGAGTTACTCCAGCACTTTGTCCGTGCTCCTCTTTCTCCTGAGAGCCCCTATTGCCCTCTACTGGCTAATTTGCTCATCTACTTTAACAGCGGCAGTAACCGAATGCTGAGGGTGCCCTCTGCTGATTAATAAGTTGATGGGCAAGAATTAAAACATGGTAATGAATCATGAGCAAACGTTTCAGCAGACCCACTGTCAATGAACTATTCATTCAGTGTTATTGCATTTACTTTAATGTCCAATAAACAGTTTTATCTAGATGAAAATCCCAAGAACATTCAACTTTCTTTGGCTTTTCTTTCCAACAGGCCATATACAATTTCAGCTTTGATATGGGGTCAAGGAAAGAGTGTTCACGTCGCGGCCCTGTTTCCACCAATCTTTCCACCACCTCGCACAAGTAGCACAAGAAGCGCAAGACAGACACCATTGTGCAGATGCTGGGAAGTGTGTTCAGCTCTGGCTAAACAACCTAATCTTGTCTGTGGACTCGATAAGAAGAAGAAACTGTGATATGATTTCTCGCATCTTCATTAATTGAGTTGAATAACTGTACAGAATTGAACCCTGGGATAGATTACCCATGATCATATTGAATGGCCAGCTTGAGTGGTTAGGTGGCATACTCCTGCACCTATTTTCGTGTTAGTGCCTGACAACTTTACATTAAGATTTGAATAATGTGAGAAATGCTGCTCCATGCTCTAACCTCATTTGCACACTCTATCCATGTATGTAAATGCATAACTGCAGTGGTAAGTCAAGATTCAAGATTCAAGATTCAATTCAAAATAATTGTCACATGTACCAATTAAGGTACAGTGAAAGTTGATTTACAGGATATAAAGTGTTGGATAGCCCAGACCTTCCTCCAACTAAACGAGAGTAAGTCTGAGGTCATCCTTCTCGGCCCCTTGGACTCAATCAAAATGATAGCAGGCAGCCTTGTAAGCCTTACCGCACTACTCAAACCTCACGTCAAAAACCTTGGCGTGATATTTGACTCAGCATTGAAATTTGATAAAAAGTCAATGCCGTGGTAAAAGCTAGCTTCTTTCTGCTTCGGACAATAGCTAAAATAAAACAATTCCTCCAGTTTGATGACCTAGAAAAGATCATCCATACATTTATCTCCTCCCGCCTAGATTACTGCAACTCCCTTTACACCGGCATCAGCCAATCTTCCCTGTCCCGCCTGCAACTGGTCCATAACGCCGCAGCGAGACTCCTGACGGGCACCCGAAAAAGGGACCACATCACCCCGATCCTGGCCTCTCTCCACTGGCTCCCTGTGCGGTTCCGAATAAATTTCAAGATCCTCCTTTATGTCTACATAGCCCTTAATGGGCTTGCCCCCAGCTACATCAAAAGTCTGCTCACCCACCACACCACCTTCAGGTCCCTCAGATCGGCCGACTTGGGGTTACTGAACATCCAAGGCATAAGCTAAGGGGCGACCGCGCCTTTGCGGTTGCAGCTCCTAGACTGTGGAACAGCAACCCTCTTCCTATCAGAACTGCCCCCTCCATCGACTCCTTTAAGTCGAGCCTAAAAACTCATCTCTATCCCCAAGCCTTTCTTGATGTCCTCTGAGCGAGGGCTATATGTATGTAGTGATGTTTGTATTTAATCTGTGAACCACTGTTGTTTGTTATACTATTCTTATACCAATGTAAAGCATTTTGGCCAATGAGAGTTGTTTTTTAAATGTGCTATGTAAATAAAAAGTGACTTGACTTGACTTGATTATTGGAGAGCAAGAAACCACAGATGTAGAACATTTGCAATAAAATCTGAAAATGCTGGGAATTCTCATGGATCTGATGGAGAGTCATCAACCTGTAATGTAACATTGTTTATCTTTCCACGGATACTGCCTGAACTGTCAGAGTATTTTCAACATTTTCTGTTCTGGATCCAATCCTGCCCCTTCTTAATACTCCCCATCAAGATTTCCATCTCTCCCAATGTTTCTGCTGATGTCAACCAAGTGACTTACAAATGCTTACACTTTATATTGTATTGTCCTCAATGCCCCATATTTAGACTGTAACTGATAATAAAAACAAGAGGATAACTAGGGAGAAGGTGGACTGCTCAAGGATCATGTAGGGAATTTGTGTTTGGAATCTGGGGATAGAGAAAAAGTACTAAACAAGTACGTTGGCAGTCTTGAGGCACGATAAGGTGGATAAATCCCCAGGAATCTTTTGAGGATGTAACTAGGAAAATGGACAAGGGAGAGCCAGTGGATATAGTGGACCTGGACTTTCAGAAAGCATTTGATAAGGTCCCACATAGGAGATTAGTGGGCATAATTAGAGCACATGGTGTGGGGGGTAGGGTGCTGACATGGATACAAAATTGGTTGGCAGACAGGAAACAAAGAGTAGGGATTAACAGGTCACTTTCAGAATGGCAGGCAGTGACTAGTGGGGTACCGCGAGGCTCGGTGCTGGGACCGCAGCTGTTTACAATATATATTAATATTTTTGATGAAGGGATTAAAAGTATCTAGCAAATTTGCAGATAACACAAAGCTGGGTGGCAGTGTGAATATCGTTCGAGAAAACTGGTCGTTTGTATCTCATTCCACTAAATTGGTCACCCCTACGGGTTTGACCGTTGTCAAACCAGAGGATGGAAGAAAATTATTTTCCAGCAGACTCAAATGGCGCCCGGCAGGAATTTCCTGGATACAGGCTGCCCTTATTTTGGCCAGATCAGCCGCAGGTTTGGTTCGCCCATGTGGAGGCTCAGTTTCACCTGCATCGGATCGTCGTGGATGAGATGATGTATTTCCACGTTCCCTACCGCAGGAGTCGGCCTCAAGGTTGCTGCCATACCTGAGGGATCCGCCGGCGCTAGCAATGTATGAGGGCCTGAAGGCTCTTTTGTTACACACCTTCGGGCTCAACCGCCGATACGGGGTGGCGAAGACCCTGCACGTGGATGGGATCGGCGATCGGCAGCCCTCCGTCCTCATGGCGAAGATGTTGGCCCTCATGGACGGGGCACCGGCTGTGCTTGCTTTTTGATCAAGCTTTCCTGGAGCAGATGCCCAATGAAGTCTGGTTAATGCTCACGGGAGCTGACTTCAGTGACCCCCAGCAGCTCGCAGAGAGAGCCGACGAGAGAGAGCAACAGCAGCACCTTGCCTACATATCTGAATTCACGTTTGACATTCGGCATGTGGCGGGGAAGCTGAAGATTGTGGCCGATGCGTTGTCCCATCTGGCTGTTCCAGTGGTTTCTGCTCTGGACCTGGGGGTGGATTACACCCAGCGGGCCGACGCTAGCATGGTGGATTACCATAGCGTGGATTCAGGCCTTAAGCTGGCCGAGGTACCTTGTGGCGCTTCAGGCGTGCGGGTCCTTTGCGATGTTTCTACGGGTAAGGCCCGTCCAGTAATCCCGGCTGATTGGAAACGTCGGGTTTTCAACACTGTTCATAGTCTAGCCCACCCGTCCATCCATGCCACTTCCGCCCTGGTGGCATCCAAGTTCGTCTGGTACGGGTTACGGAAGCAGGTGGCCGCCTGGGCCTGTACTTGTATCCCATGTCAGACATCCAAAGTGCAGTGGCAGGTGCGGCCAACGGTTCAGGATTTTGCTGTGCATGATGGTAGATTTCAGCACATCCATGTTGACCTGGTTGGCCCTTTGCCGTGTTCGCGGGGGGCCATGCACCTGCTTACTTTAGTGGATAGGTTTACCAGGTGGGCGGAGGCAATCCCACTGGCAGATACCTCCGCTGAGGCTTGCGCACGGGCCATTGTTTCCCAATGGATCGCCCGTTTCGGGGTTCCGTCGGACATCACCACCGACCGTGGGGCTCAGTTTACCTCGTCTCTGTGGTGTGGTTTGGCGCAGCTGTATGGCACGTCTCTACACCAGACTACCGCATATCATCCGGATGTAAACGGGTTAGTTGAGCAGTTCCACAGGCACCTGAAGTCAGCGTTGAAGGCTCAGCTAATCGGCCAGGATTGGGTTGACCAGTTACCCAGGCTCCTTTTAGGCATTAGAACCACACCTAAGTAGGACCTGAATACTTCCTCGGCGGAACCCGTTTATGGCTCGGCTTTGCGGGTCCCTGGGGATTTCCTGCCTGCCGACCGGGACCAGCTTGTTCCCGTTTAGAAACATAGAAACATAGAAAATAGGTGCAGGAGTAGGCCATTCGGCCCTTCGAGCCTGCACCGCCATTCAATGTGATCATGGCTGATCATCCAACTCAGTATCCCGTACCTGCCTTCTCTCCATACCCCCTGATCCCTTTAGCCACAAGTGCCACATCTAACGCCCTCTTAAATATAGCCAATGAACTGGCCTCAACTACCTTCTGTGGCAGAGAATTCCAGAGACTCACCACTCTCTGTGTAAAGAATGTTTTCCTCATTTCGGTCCTAAAGGAATTCCCCCTTATCCTTAGACTGTGACCCCTTGTTCTGGACTCCCCCAACATCGGGAACAATCTTCCAGCATCTAGCTTGTCCAACCCCTTAAGAATTTTGTAAGTTTCTATAAGATCCCCCCTCAATCTTCTAAATTCCATCGAGTACAATCCGAGTATATCCAATCTTTCCTCATATGAAAGTCCTGACATCCCAGGATTGTGGTGGGTGCTAGCGGTGCTAGCTGACCTTCGCGAGCAGGCGCGTGCGCTAGTCCCGGTTCCCACCTCCAGACATGGGTCGGGTTCATTGCATGTGCCGGTGTCATTGCAAGAGTGTGCTTATGTTTTCTTCCATAGGAAAGCTCATCGCTTGCCATTGCAGCGGGTTTACGAAGGGCCGTTCAGAGTCCTGAGGACTGGTACGTTGACGTTCACGTTGGACGTTGGTGACAGGGAGGAGTTCCTCTCCGTCAGTCGCCTTAAGCCTGCGCATGTGGATGAGGACAGCCCGGTGACAGTGGCCACTCCACGGAGTAGAGGGCGTCCACCGGCCGTTTGGTCGTCCTCTACCCCTGTTGTTCCCGGTTTTTGTTTCACCGGTCCCCATTGTCACGCCATCCCTCATTCGCGGTTTTCGCGTCCCCCCCGGTTCTGTTTTGCCGTTCCCTGTTGTTATGCCCGTCCCGTTTAAGAACTATGTGTTCAGGTCGTACGGTTTGGTTACTGGTGTGTTTCCGTACCTCGGTTTCTGGGGGGGGGGGGCCATGTAGCGGCATCTGCTGTGGCGCGCCAATATCGAACCCAGCGGTCAGAAGCCACGAGCACGTGACCCGGGAGGGGTCGGGTTTTTGCACGGTTTTCTATTTCCTGCGTTAGTTGTTCGACGACCACCGTTTTGGCCAGTCGCATTTGTTAGACCTGTGGTTCCAGAGAACATGTTCGGAATAAATGTCATTTTTGAAAACTGGTCGTTTGTCTCTCATTACACTAAAAGGTTATCCACTTTGGTGGCAAAAACAGGAAGGCAGATTATTATCTACATGGTGTCAAGTTGAGTAAAGGGGAAGTACAATGGGATCTGGGGGTCCTTGTTCATCAGTCGCTGAAAGTAAGCGTGCAGGTACAGCAGGCAGTGAAGAAAGCGAATGGCATGTTGGCCTTCATAACAAGAGGAGTTGAGAATAGGAGCAAAGAGGTCCTTCTGCAGTTGTACAGAGCCCTAGTGAAACCACACCTGAAGTATTGTGTGCAGTTTTGGTCTCCAAATTTGAGGAAGGACATTCTTGCTATTGAGGGAGTGCAGCATGGGTTCACAAGGTTAATTCCTGGGATGGCCGGACTGTCATATGTTGATAGAATGGAGTGGCTGGGCTTGTATATTTAGAAGGATGAGAGGGGATCGTGTCGAAACATACAAGATTATTAAGGGTTTGGACACGCTAGAGGCAGGAAACATGTTCCCGAACATGTTTGCCATAGAGGGAGTGCAGCGAAGGTTCACCAGACTGATTCCTGGGATGTCAGGACTGTCTTATGAACAAAGACTGCATAGACTCGGTTTATACTCTCTAGAATTTAGGAGATTGAGAGGGGATCTTATAGAAACTTACAAGATTCTTAAGGGGTTGGACAGGCTAGATGCAGGAAGATTGTTCCCGATGTTGGGGAGGTCCAGGACAAGGGGTCACAGCTTAAGGATAAGGGGGAAATCCTTTAGGACCGAGATGAGAAGGATTTTTTTCACACAGAGAGTGGTGGGTCTGAGGAAATATTATTAAAAAAATTGCTCACATTATAATATCTGTGTGAGAAACTTATGTTGACTTGCAGGAGAAGAACTGGAAGCAGAGGTTTTCAAAATACATAGGCCATAACGAAATAAAGAAAACACACACACATAGGAGGACAGATGGCTTGATATAACATGGAGATGTTGATGTAAATGGGAATAGCTTTGCTTGCTTTTGAGCGGCTATAACTGTCAGAAGTTGTATTTGGTTTAGGATAGTGTTCAGAGTAATGGCATCTCCTCCAAGGACATGGGCACCATTTATTCATCATTTATGACACATCTCTGAGCTCGGCTGTGTCATGAAGGGGATTTATGGTTGTCTATGTTGGGTTGTAGGCACCAAGGCTAGATAATAGAGTCTGTGATTTGGTTTGTGCAGTTTCAAAGTATTTTTGTTGGGATAAGAGATAAGGCATAGGTGATGGTTGTGTGACCTTTGTATAAGGGAGATTTCTTATGTTTATAGAAGACGGAGAAAGTAATTCTGTTTTGATCTAAGCCTGAACGATTGGGGTCTGCATATTGTAATCTTCAAATTGCTGTGTGGAATGCTATCAGTAAGATGTTGTAAAGAGGCCTACATTCCTTTCCTCCAGAGATGACCAAGGGGGAGGCTAATTCAGAATGAAACTTGACCTGAGCTTGGTAAAAGGTCACTATAATGTATCACATGCGACAAGTATATGGTCTGTGTGTGTTTAGAGTTGGGAATGGTGTGATTAGAAATTACTTGATTTCTTACCACTTTGTAAGAATGGGGCAACACTCATATTGAATCTTTGTAATCCATAAGTAACTTAGTTTAACTATGTAGTTGAAAGGAAATTATTTGTGTTTAATTAGGGTTGTAAGTATGGTTAAATATGACGTTTTACAAATAACTTTCTTTTCCAAAAGTGAAAATATATGTATTGTGTGTATGTATTGTGTGATTGCTTTATGATATGTTTATTCTGAGAGATGTTCTGACAATTAGTTTTATATCTGTGGTTTTACTTAATTGAAATAAAATGATTTTGAGCAAAGAGGTTGGAAAAAAACCACAGGCGGGAAAAAGTTGTAAAGGGGCTGGAAAGGAAAAACCATGTGACTATACATGTTGTCAATCAATGGAAAATGGGTTTAGTTGATTGGTTAATGCAAATGAGTTAAATGTATGGTAAACCATAATGATTGGTTAATAGTTTGCCACTCCTTTTGTATTATAATTGTCTATTATCTATATAATATGTTACGTTTATACCAAAGTCAGTAGTTCTTTCAACCTGCTCCAGAGTTTTTAAACTCTGTGTTGGAAGGTTTAAAGAATTATCCAGCGCTGTTAGAATAAAGAATCAATTTCAACAACAAGAGTTTGAATCAAGTTTTCTTGAATTGGACTGACAAAAAGAACTCAGTTTAACAGGTCTCTGGAACTCACTGCCACAGAGGGTAGTTGAGGCCAGTTCATTGGCTGTATTTAAGAGGGCGTGAGATGTGGCCCTTGTGGCTAAGGGGATCAGAGGGTATGGAGAGAAGGCAGGTACGGGATACTGAGTTGGATGATCAGCCATGATCATATTGAATGGCGGTGCAGGCTCGAAGGGCCGAATGGCCTACTCCTGTACCTATTTTCTATGTTTCTATGTTTCTATGATGTTGGGGGTGTCCAGAACCAGGGGCCACAGTTTAAGAATAAGGGGTAAGCCATTTGGAACGGAGATGAGGAAATACTTTTTCACAGAGAGTTGTGAGTCTGTAGAATTCCCTGCCCCGGAGGGCGGTGGAGGACAGTTCTCTGGATACTTTCAAGAGACAGTTAGATAGGGCTCTTAAAGATAGTGGAGTCAAGGGAAATGGGGAGAAGGCAGGAACGGGGTACTGATTGTGGATGATCAACCATGATCACATTGAATGACGGTGCTGGCTCGTAGGGCCAAATGGCCTACTCCTGCATCTATTGTCTATTGTCTATTGACCTTATGGAATTTATCTCAGGTTATTGAGGGAAGCAAGAGAGAAGATAGCGGGAGCATTGACAAAGTTTTTTGTGTCTTCGCTAGTCACAGGCAAGGTCCAGAGGACAGGATAGGAGCGGATGTTGTTCCTTTACTTAAGAAGGGAAGTGGAGAGAATCCAGGGAATTATAGGCCGGTGAGATTTACATCATTGGTAGGGAAGCTATTGGAGAAGATATTTTGGGATAGGATTTACTCCCATTTGGAGGAGAATTGACTAGTAAGAGACAGTCTGCATGGCTTTGTACATGGTTTTGAGGGAGCGACAAAGGTGATCAATGAGGGTAGGGCTGTGGGTGTTGTCCATATGGATTTTAGTAAGGCATTTGATAAATTCCCCCGTGGTAGGCTGATTTCATAGATTAAGATGCACGGGATTAACAGTATGGATTCATAACTAGATTACTGATTGAAGACAGAGGATTGTGGTGGAAGGACAATATTCTAGCTGGAGGTCTGTGATCAGTGGAGTTCTGTGGGGATCTGTGCTGGGATCTCTGTTAATTCTGATATATATATATATATATATTTATATAAATGACTTACATAGAAATAAAAAACATAGAAAATAGGTGCAGGTGTAGGCCATTCGGCTCTTTGAGCCAACACCGCCATTCAATATGATCATGGCTGATCATCCAAAATCAGTTCCCCGTTCTGGCTTTTTCCCCATTCTTGATTCCCTTAGCCCTAATAGCTAAATCTAACTCTCTCTTGGATGAAAGCATAGGCAGCTTGGTTAGTAAATTTGTGGATGATAGTAAGACTGTGTGGAAGGCTTTCAACGTATACAGGCAGATATGAATCAACAACAGAATTTAGTGGAGAAATGGCAGATGGAGTTTAATCTGAGCAAGTGTGAGGCATTGCACTTTCGGAGGTCAAATGTAAGCAGAAAATGTACAATTACTGAGCCTCAACAACTTTGATGTACAGCGGGATCTTGTTGATATATAGCTCCCTGAAGATAGCAACTCCAGTAGATAGAGTGGTAAAGAATGCATATAGTATGCTTGCCTTCAGAGGTTGGGCCATTGACTATAAGATTCAGGATGCCATGATCCAACTTTATAGGACTTTGCTTTGGCCACATTTGGAATATTGCATTCAGTTCTGGTCGTCCTATGGGGAAGGATGAAAAGGCTTTAGAAAGGGTACAGAGGAGGTTTACCAGAATGTTGCCAGGATTAGGAAGCATTATTATCTTCCTGTAGCTAAGTGCATTAGCTACAGGAAGAGGTTGAACATAAAACACACTTAGAATGTTAACTGAAATTTTGTCTTCCTATTTCAGGTGGAAGACTTTGAACCAGCAGGTTTCAGACAGGGAGGTAAATGTTTACAAGAGAGGCACTGATAAAAAGACATGCAGCCTGGTTATTTTTCTGTCCCTGTGTAAGCAAGTAAGTAAACAAATGCATTTTGATATTGATAACACAGATAAAGGTTGTTGGTATTCTTAAATGCCATTCTTCCATCTATTTCCTGACCTGGGAGTTGAGAGATATGTATGGCAATATATTGAGATCTACAACATACAATGCAGATACGTCCAGCAGAGGGAGCCCATCGATAGTGTCACAATATTTATTAATCAAGCACATACTGCATCTTGCTCAGTTAGCTTATTGAGTGAAAACTGGATTTTTGTAACAGTTATATATATATCTATTGATCACCAACATTTAAACTATTTGTTGGACAGTCATAGCTGACAGCTGCCCTCGTTACTAGAATGTACACACCGTACATAACTGCAGAGTACACACTGGCAGGCATGGCCATGACACATGGTCAGAAAATGACTGGCCCAGAACTCTGACACAGGTGGAAATGAACAATAAAGCCCACAAGGGAAAGACTGATCATAGACAAAGAGCGAGGACAAGTCATTCCAGACCAAGTTATGCATGGTAATGTGACAGGACTATGCCAATACAGAGATTGTTGCAGGTTATATTCCAAAAGCCACTGAAACCATATCAACGAATCCTCTATTCTAGCTCTATCAGGCTTTGTGTAACCTCTTTTGTATGTGTTTAATTCTGAACACTACACAGATTAAAGGGTATTAAGAACCTAACCTAAAGGCACCTTAACCCTTGATATCTATTATCAAGATATTGGATTATTTTCTTTGAAGAGACATGGCTGGAACGGAATAAGCATGGAAAATCAATTAAAAAAATCCGTAAGAGAGTTAGAACAAGAGTTTTCCACCAGACCCCTCAAGCCATTATGATCGTGGCTGATCTATGCTGGCCTCATCGCTTCTTCTGATGTTTCTCCTTAGCTCTCAATTCCTCAATCTTTCAAGTACCTGGCTATCCCCACCTTAAATATTTCTAATGATCTGCCCACCTCCACTCTCCGAAACAAATACGGCTCAAGATCCAGTGAGAGAATAAATTTCTATGCTAGTTTAAGTGGATGAGACCTTCTTTGTAAACTCACAAAAGGCTGGAGTAACTCCGTGGGTCAGGCAGCATCTCTGGAGAAAATAAATAGGTAATGTTTTGGATCGAGACCCTTCAGCAGACCCAAAATATCACCTATTTATTTTCACCATAGATGCTGCCTGACCTGCTGAGTTACTTCGTGTCTGTCTTCGGTTTAAATCAGCATCTGCAGTTACTCCTTACACGCCTTATTTGTAAATATGTCTCCTTGATTTTCATGCCGGTGACAACATTTTGTCAGCTATCCTGTCATGCCCTCAGGATTATACATGTTTGAATAAAGTCACCCATCATTGTTTAGAACCAAGAATACAGATCCTCTCTAGATAGGAAAAGCCTCTCATCTCAGGAATTAGCCTGGTGAAACTCCTCCGGACTGCCTGCAATGCTACTACATACGTTTTCTCGGGAAGAGTGCAGAACTGTGCACAGAATTCCAGGTGTGGCCTCACCAACACCTGAACAATTGTACCAAAACCTTCCTCCAGGTAGACCCCAGATTACATATTTTACATTATGTTACAGTTTACAGTACATTTTTACAGATGTTGATTTAAATTGATTTTGTCCAAAATGCATAAAATCACTCGATGCGGTGACCAGACTGCGCAGTATTGCAATGAATGATATCAAAAATCCTTAACACTAATAAGAAAGAATAACTACCTTGTACTAGTTCTGCTGTTCGTGGGAATGAACATACATAATTCTTTGAACATTTGAATTTAACAATATTATGGGATCTTATTCCTATTTAGGGATGCCCTAAGTCAGGCATTCTTAACCCGGGGATGATCTGTATTTTAAACTCCAATTCTTTTGCAATAAAGGTCACGTGAAATTTTCTTTTTAACTACTTGTTGGACCTTGCCTGCTATATTTTTTTTGGACATCCGGTGGCGCTGTTGCTAGCTGCCTCCGCCCACGGTCTGGCCGTCTTTTTTAATTTTGTTATGTTTAGAGTGTGTTTTTTTAGTTTTTTAAGGTTTTTTTCGGTATTTTATGTGGGGGGAAGCGGATAGGGTAAGGGGGAAACCATCCTTTAGTCGCTTCTTGGCGAGGATGCGGCTATTATCCGAGCCGCGTCCTCGCCCCCCCCCCCCCTTGCGGCCTACCAGCTGGATCGGCGTGGCCTTTCCTGAGCTGCAGCAGTGACGGCGAGGGGCTGGAAACATCGCAGAACGGGCGATGCCTTTCTGGGATCGCCGCTTGGAGCTCCGGAGTGCTGGGCCGCTGCTTCAACATCACGGAGCTCTGGGTGCGGAGCTCCCAACGCGGGCGGCGCTGACTTTAACATTGCGGAGTCCTGGAACCCTTTGCCGGGGGTCGGCAGCACGAATCTCCGCCCAGCGCGGCCTGTGGACATCGGGAGCTGCGAACTCCGGTGGAAGGTGGCTGACGAGAGGTTCCCGGCGAGAGGGCCTGAACACCGGGCTGCCTGTAGCAGCGACTACGAGGTGCTCGGGAGGCCCCGACAACGGGTGAACATTGGGGAACATCGGCGAGGAGGTTGACTGGACTTTGGTTCCTTCCCTCACAGTGGGGAACTTTGGTGCTGCTGTGGGGATGTTTGTGTTGTGGACTACTGTGTTCTATGTTCTGTGTTTTGTGTTTTTTATTTATTTTTTATTTTTTATGACTAAGGGAAAAATAATTTTGTTGTCTCTCCATTGAAGACAATGACAATAAATTAAATCAAATCAAATCAATTTGTGATTCATGTGCAAGAATATCTAGATTCTTCAATACTTCATTCATTTGCAATCTCATTGCATTTAGATAATAATCTGCTTTGGAATTCCTCATACCGAATTGCATGACTTCCTACTTTTCCAGGTTAAACTCAGTTTGCCAGGATTTCACCCAAATACTCAATCTACCTGCATCCCATTGCAGAATTACAACATCTTCATCACAGCCTACCTTTCCATCTATTTTTGTATCATCGGAAAACTTGGAAGATTGACATTTTGTTTCCTCCTCCAGGTCATCAATGTGAATAGTGTAATTGAGGGATCAAAACTGATCTCTGTGGTGTTCTACTTGTTACGTCTTTACAACCAGAAAAGCACCCATTTACTTCAACTCTCTGCTTTCTATGTGGCATCCAGTTTTCAATTCATAGTTTGAAGTAAAGACTGTCTGTTATGAATTGGGATGGTATGGCACGCCATGCCATGTATATAGTATACACATAGATGTATAATCTAAAGGTAACTAAAACCAGATGACACAGTTAGTAGGGCACTGCCTCACAGTATCAGAGACCTGGGTTCAATCCTGGCCTCTGGTGCAGTCTGTTTGTAGTTCTCCCTGTGACCCTTTGGGTTTCCTCCAAATGCTCTGCTTTCCATCCTAATATCAAGGATGACTGCTTTGCTAGAAACACTGATCACTGTAATGTACTGATCACCCCAAATGTGTACATGAATGGTAGAATCTGCTAGCAGTAGTTCAGAACGTGGGAAGAACAAAAACTGTGTTTAATCTAGAATTAGTGTAAATGGATTGTCGGTGGTTGGTATGGATCCGATAGGCCAAAAGGCCGGTTTCATGCTGAATGACTATGACTAAACATTTATTTTTGATTGACTGTTCCTTGGAGAATAAGTTGCTGAAGCAAGGTTAATTTATTGTTTGTTCATTGGATATGAGTGCTGTTGCTAAAACTAATTTTCATTACTCATTCCAAATTGCCTTCTGAACATTTTAGCCATTTCAGAGGACAGTTGAGAGTCAACCACATTGGTGGCTCTGAGTCACATATAATCTATACCAGATAAAAATGTACATTTCCTTCCCTGTGAGGATAAGAGTGAACCAGATGCGCATTTTTGACAATCCAGTGGTTTCACAATTACCTTTACTGAGACCAGCTTTTTATTCCATTGTGGGATTTGAGCTGAGTTTAAATCTCCAGATGTCTCCCTTGCAACTAAATCGCTATACCCCTCAAAATATATTTCTGTTAAACTTAAAATGGGAAGTAAACAAATTAATAAGTAATTTTACAACATTAAGTCACCTGTTGTATGCAATTATGTGGTTGTGTGTATTGTGGCTTCTTAGAGCTTGAATGATATAATTGGAAAAGTTGAGAAGTATTTACCAGAGTTTTCTCCAAAACTGTCCAAAGGTTTTTAAACACAAGTTTTTATTGTTTTCCCAGACAAGTTGAGAGGTGGTGAGTACTGCATTAGCTGTACCATTATTTAAATGGAGTAGGCTTTGAAAGTGTAATAATCTTTTCTTAACTTTCTATCCAGGTAAGTGCATGAAGTCAATGATATTTATAATATAAATATGTATGTTTGAAAAGTATTTAATGAAATGCCTCAAAGTGAACGTTAAAAATGGAGTTAGGCTTTGCACAAATTACCACTGAAATCTAAAACTAAGTAGTTTCTTAAAGGATAAAATGAACACTATTATCATGGCTGAGTGAAAGACTTTCCCTTTCCAACTACTTGCCTCTTATCAAGCAATGGCACAGGTCACAAGCTGGTCACTATCACCAGAAGTAGGTCTGTCTGGAGTTTGACAGCTTTATTTTATAGTGGCGAGGTGGTTGCTGCACTACGCTATTTGTGGAACAGATGGTCTGATGGCTGCAAATTATAATGAATATTATTAGCCAGTTAATTGACCCAAAAATGATATCTTGGGTGAAGGTAATTACGTCACTCAAAAACCTGGTTGTGTGTTTTTGATAGTTGATTCATTTTAACGTCTGTACTGATTTAGTTTGGTAAACTGCACATCAAACTAAAATAACCAAGACAACTATAGTGGCAGGCCAACTGTCTAAAACTGAGGAAGGTATTTAGCTAAAGGTTCATAAGACAAAAATCACTGATATAAGATGTCCAGGATCAAAGCACAAGAACAGGTTGTTATTAGTCTTTGTAATTAAATACTAACTTTTGATCTTTGTCTTTTAAAAAAAGGTTCACATTGATGCAAGGCAAGAGCTCACAGCTGAGCAAAAAGCTTCCTATTGTGAATGACGAATGCAATCACAGCAATTATATAAACCATTATGTGACTTTTTACTGGCTTGATAAAATGACCTAGTAAAACAGAGCAAATTATGTTTTACTTTGTATGTCATTGACAGGTAAATTAATTTAATTTGTTTTCGATAAGTTTCCAGTGCAACGTGACACCACAGGTTTTGGAACTGATTTTATTTGGCATTGTAAGATTCTCTGCAGGTAGCCTGATGTGTTGCATCCATAAAGAACCTTTATATTGGTGGATAAGATAACTTGAGAATGATAATATCAACCCGTATGATCATTGATTCAGCTCATTTATTCTCTTTTCCTGTTTCTGTTCTGAAGGACATTTAGACTGGAAAATTAAACAAGTTCAACAAGTTGATTGTGGAATCAGTAATCTGGCATCTCTATACATTATAATGAACAACCAAGCTGATTGATTCCAATATAACAGCTTGATTGTTGGTGGTGTTTCAATTGGGTGCTCTTTGCTATTTGATTGCTCAAGATTTGTAATATTTCAGTATGATGTGATTGTGACATGAAATCTGTTGAAAAGATAACATTGTAGGAAAGGATGTGCTTATCTAATTCTGTCCAATTAAGAGAAAACACAGAGTTTTCAAGGAAAGTAAATGCCATATTATAAATGATGCATACCAGAACATTTCAAAACAGCTCAGAAGTGTATAAACAGTTTTTGGTTTCAAAACAGTTTGGCAATGTTAGAAATATTTTGGATGCGTATCCTTGCTTATTTTGTGATAAAGTAGCCATTACCTATATAAAGCATTGCATTGTGCTTTCAGTCTAATAAGACTCCCACTCAGGAGACTTAAGGATGAATCCCAGTCTCAGTGCACATTCCATCTTGGCTACCTCTGAGCATTGAGTTTCAACAGTTCTTATCCAGCCTATTACAGATGGGTGGCCAACGTTGGTGGCCACAGGACAAAGTATCTCACTGTCACAGCAATCATGTCTCCTGTTGGACCAAATATGTGCAAGTGCAGACTGAGTGTCAGTGTCGCAAATCTGTAACTATTTCATTTCTGATCCTGTTTTAGCTCAAACAGTTGATCATGATAAAACTTTATTTTGCATTTTGGACCGGACTGCAGAATTCAGAATCCTGCTGTTAATTAATAAATTTAGTGTAAAAAGGTTTAATTTTACATAACAGAATAAAATGCAACAGTATATTGACCATTCACCCTCAATATCCTGCAATACCATTCAATAAGATCATGACTGATCTTTTACCTGAGCTGCACCTTGTTTTACAAACCCCATATCCTTTAAATCTCTGAGTATCTACAAATCTATGAATGTCTGTGGGGAAAGCACTCCCTGATTGAGTGTCCATAGACCTCTTGGGAAAAGAATTACAAAGATTCTGGATGAAGAAATTTTGTACCATCCCAATGCACAATGGCCGACCCATTGCTTTGTGACTTTATGAATGCTAGTTTAGTGTCTAAAGTAGTTTAACAGGGTGATGGGAACATCGGAGGAAATTAGGAAAGAGAGAAACTATGCAGAAAAATAAGTTCAAAAAGTAGCATGCAAAATAGAAGACAAAACCAAGTCACGCAACAAAGGGAGTCAAAATTCAGAATATTAAAATGACAGTTTAAGGCACGTATCTGGATGCTCACCGCATTGACAAGGAAGTAGATGAGTCTGCAGTTACTTGTTTCTACTAGGTAGATGAATTAGTTATACTAATAGAAATTAAAAAGTTGTTGTTTTATTGTCATTACAGACGCATGGCTACAGGATGGCAAAAGCTGGAAACTACATATCAGAGTATTTGACATTTAAGAAGAACAGGTAAAAAGGAATAGGGCTGGAGTAACACTGAAAGTAAAGGAAGAGAGATTACCTTGGCTTGGCAGATCATGATATTGAACTAGAATCAGTTTAGGTTGAGCCCAGAAATAGCAAAGAGCCGAAAACATTTGTATTTATAGGTCCCCAAATAGTGGCTGTAATATTAGCTTTGGCATCACATTCGAAATGCACGTGCATTTATAAAGAGTACTGTAGGCACCAAACGTGGTGAATAAAGGTGAGATGTCAGGCTGGTTCAAACAGTCGTTTATTCAGGTTCGACACGTTAGGTTGGTGCGCTAACTATATTAACATTGTTGCTGTAGTTGAGCGAGGTTCTTCTCTCGGGCTCAGCTACCTGTTGACTGCTAAGGTCTCAAGGTGAGATAACCTTAAGTTGCAGGGCACTCCTTCTAGCCCATGACGTCGCGTGCCAGCCCTCGTACCTACTGACGAGGGTTCGACCATAAGTGGTCTGTGTATAGGCCAACGCCACAGGACCCCCCCCAGAACGGAGGAAGGAATAGAATGGTCAAGGGCGGCTCCTGCATGTGGGTCAGGGCCACCCCGGGCGTGGGTCGGGACGGAGGGGCCCGCGGGCGCAGTCGACACTGTGCGTGGGCAATTCCGAGGTACTGAAGGGTGCGAGGAGACCGATACAGAAGCCGCCGGACGGAAGAGACACAGTCGTATCTCCTCAACCAGCTAAGGGATCGTGTCCTGTGAAATATGGCCCCCAGCAACAATGAGGAATAAATAAATAAATAAATAAACTGATTGCTGAACCCGGCATGGTGATGCAGTGAAAACAAAATGAACAGAAACAACACAAATTACAGTGAGCAATCACGTGCAAAGTGGTAAGTTCAAATTGTCCAGTGTCCATGGTGCAGGATAGGAAGCCGTGCTGGAAAACCGGAGGTTGCAGTGACAGCCTCCGACCTGAATGAGGCACTGTTGCCGATGGTCAGGCTGCATGGACGGCATCCGGCTGGAAGGTGGCGCTGTGGACGGCGATCAGGCTGCAGTGACGGCAGTCAATCTGACGGTGGCGCTGTTGCTGGTGGTCAGGCTGCAGTGATGGCATCCAGCGGGAAGGTGGTGCTGTGGATGGCGGTCAGGCTGCAGTGACGGCAGTCAATCTGACGCCACAGGACCCCCCCCCCCCCCAGAACCGGAGGAAGGAATAGAATGGTCGAGGGCGGCTCGTGCATTGTTGTCGGTGGTCAGGCTGCAGTGACGGCAGTCAATCTGATGGTGCGCTATTGCTAGTGGTCAGGCTGCAGTGACGGCATCCGACCGGAAGGTGGCGCTGTGGACGTCGGTCAGGCAAGTTCGAGCTTCCGGCCGGCCGCGGCTGCCATACTTGTAGTCGGGCGGCTGCTTGTTTCAGGAGGCCGCAGCAGCCATTTTGCCGGCCAGCTGAAGGGGGCCCCAGCCAGCGATTCAATCCCTGGGCCAGACAGGCAGCCAGTGCCCAGGGATCCTCGACGTCCGCACTGGTGAGGGGAAGAAGGGCGTCTTTGGCAGTCGTCCCAGGTAAGCCCGCTCTATCGGGTGGCTGGGCAGCGGCTGGCGGGGCCATGTGCAGTGAATCCTCTTGCGGTGCCAGGGCTGATGCCGTGTCCGCGGTGAGGCCCGGTACGGTGCAAGTGAGGTGAGGCCTGGTGCAGGGCCTGGAGCGATGACCGCGGTGCGAGGCCGGGCCCTGGTCCGTTGTCGGGAGCGGGAGAGCGGCAGGTACTCTCTCTGCTCCCGAGGCCGGTGGGCGTGCGTCGGTGATGCTGTAGGCAGGAAGTTACTACGCTCGCAGCTCCTGCAGCAGCTGGCGGGGCAGTGGCGGCTGGTACAACCTCTCTGCTCCTGTGGTCGGCTCCAGGCAGGCCATGCGGGAGAGCTCGGTGACCGTCACACAAGGCCTGGAGTGGTGTGGGGTTGAATGCGGGGCCTGGTCCGTTGCTGGGAGCGGGAGAGCGGCGGCAGCCGCGGCGTCTCAGCTCCGGTGAGCAGCAGCTGGTGGAGAAGCGGTGGCATCCCAAATGTAGCGGCATACCTTACTGCAGGGCCGGGTTGGCAGCAGCGTAGTTCTGCAGGGCTGGGCAGTTGGCTGCAGACATCAGGTCTCCCAAGGCTGCGTGCGTCATCAAAAGATTATTTTGGATTAAAGGGTATTTTGGATTAAAGGACATTTTGAGCAATGATAAAGGGTTAATGGATAACCTTACCAAGGTAACTTGGTGAAAGAGGGACCATAATATGATATTAAAATGAGTTTGGAAGTGATACAATTCACTGCAAAACTAGGGCCTTCAATCTAAAGAAAGGAAACTATGAAGGTATGAGAGGAGAGTTGGCTGTGGTTCTTTGGAAGACCATATTGAAAGTATATTGATGGTCAGCATTGAAAGAAATTATGCATAATTAACAAATAGATATAATCTTTTAAGTCACAAAAATCCTAAAATAAAAACAGATGAGAAGAGAAAGTAAAGGTTGAATCCAAGAAAAAGTTGGCAAAATAGCAGAAGGATGACTTTTGTGAGCATTTTAGACAGTAAACTTTTGAAAAGGAGAGAGAAAATAAAAGTACTACCAACCAGTTAGTCTAGTGAAAGTGGTGGGTAAAATCCTGGATATAATAATGACACCGAAAAAATAATAGAATACAAGCAAATCAACATGGATTTATAAAGTGCAATAATGTTTGACTACTGGGTTTCTTTGAACTTCTTGCGTATGGCGTGCACAGCCTAAAGTTGTAGGACAACTTGTTCTATTTGACCTTATTTGATTGTGCACGCCAGGTTGATTGCATTTGTTAAAACAGGGCGGACCACGTGAAGGTTGCAATCACCCACCCCAGTTTCTTTGATGATGTAAACTAATCGAAGAAGAGAATTGGAGAAAACACTAAATTTATATTTTGAAAGGCTTTTGATGAGGACACAGATAGAAAGGTGGTGAACAAAGTTGGAACACATGGTATTGGGGTTCATATAGTGACAGATTGAGAATTGGTTGTTGGAGAGAAAACAAAGCATGGGAATAAACATAATGTTCAGGATGACAGGCTATGACAAGTAGGGACTCAGTCCGACCCCATAGCAGAGCATCCATGTCGCGGGCTAGAAACTGGAAGTATCCTGAGCTAATTCTGCTACCATGATCATCTATTGAGACAAGTGATGGCTTCTACTGATTGTCGCCGGAAGCTTGCATCCTTTTCAGGATGGACGATGACAGCGAGGTCAACATTTGTAACAAGATGGACACAAAAAGAAGAAGAAGGGACTTGGGCCCAGCTTTTCACAATGCCCGATTTGGCAGCGGGCCAAGAGATCATGTCACTAAACTAGTTGGGATTGAAAATATGTAAAGAGGCTTCAAGGATATTTGACAAGTAGATTGAATGGATGAAAACAGGTGTATGAAAAATATGTGAAAAATGTGAAGTTAATCAGTTTGGTGCATTCGAAACAAAAGCAAAATACTTGTTGGAAGGTGACAGATAGTTTGATAGATTTCTGGACATAAAGTCAACAAGGTGTATGTGAATAGTATTAGAAATTGGTATGGAAGTAGATGATCCGACCCGAATGTATTATGAGAGGTCTGAAAGGACTTTTGCTGCTATTTCTTATGGACCCTCGTTCTGGACATATTGATCAAGGAAATATCATTCCTGCATCTATTCTACCAAGCTTGTTGATTTATTTTCTGAAATTGGTTTTAACTATGGTACTAGAATATTAGTCTCTGATGAGTCAGTCAGTTTTAGTCTTACACATATTTTTTATGATTGCATGAAATTTTCACTTAAATTGAATAATGTGGTGATATGGTCGAGGGTCGAGGGTCTTGCCCTGTGTGGAGGTAGATTGTAGTTCTCTAGAAGGGAGAATACTCAGTTCCTCCAAGTCCCAAGACTGGCCATCATGCAACAAATCTGTGATGTGAGCCTATTGTAAATGAAGGAAAACATGCAGGAGACATCAGTGATAGTTGCCATGGTTGCATATTTGCCAAAATTTATCGTTTCAGTTTGAATTCAAAAGTAATGTGAATTCAAAAGTAATCTTCAATTACCTGGACAAATTCAGCTAAAATGATATTCAACATTTGAAACCTTCTGTGTATCTGCCACTGCACTTACTGTAATGTTCACCCATCCTTCCCACCTCCACCACACTGATGACCTTTGAAACACAATGCAGCAAAAAACCAAGGTTACTCTGACAGATGCTTCCACCTCTAAGCCACTCGCACAAAGTGCCATGTCATGGAAACATTGCTGCACAAATCTTTAATTAGAGATGTTTCATCATTCCTTCATCACTAACTAATTGATATTTTGCCATTCTCTCCCTGCAATAAATAGACAGCAAAAAAATATTCATTGGAGAAGGGAAAAGGGAGCAACCAGATTGTTCTTCAAAGAGCTGATATAGACAGTGAACAAAATGACCTTCTGTGTCATTCTTCCCTATGTCACCTGCAAATTAAATGTCACTTGTGAAACTCAATCAACTAGTCAAATAAAGCTTGATGTATTGCCACAAGTAATGTAGCACATACAAAAAAAAGACCACTGCCACCTTCAATATAACCCAAGTTGCTCAATATTTATTGTTTGACTGGGTCATCTATTAATATTTTTAAATGACTACTTATCATTAACAAGAGGATTTGTATTACCCTGTTCTGGAATTCCAAAGTAGGGTAGAAATGGAGAGAAGAACAGGAGAGAATCCGAAAAGGCAGTCAATTGGGCTAACAATTTTCAACGGCTCAGCGCTGCTTTGTCCGACTGAATTTCCGTCCAGTAGCCTGTCAATGTTAAGAGAAATGTAGGTCATAGATACACTAACAGAACCTTTATCTGTGTTCCTGCTACTTCTTTGGGTAGTTTCATAACCAGGCAAAAGCAGGTTTAAGTTATCTTGAGACCAACTATAAATAGAGAACTTGCCTATGCTAACACATTTCATTGGATGTGATGGATTGAAACCTTAAATACAAAAGGTTGGCGTTTTGTGTTAACCAATGGATCCAGTGCCACATGTAACTTTACCTATGTAACACAAAATAAGCCTTTAAAAGTAATGACAATTAATCTAACATGCCCAAAGGAGACACTTCATGCTCAGTCAAACGTCCATTTGTTAAATCTTCAGCTCAAGAGCTTAAGGGCCTGTCCTACAAGCATCCAACTCTATGCGATGAACGTGATCAAACTAGAAGCGGGGGCCGCGCGGAGGTCGGGTGATCCCCTGCACAGGGCCGGTCCCACCAGCATGCGGCAAGCGCGACCAAACCGGCAGCAGGGGCCGCGCGGAGGTCGGGTGAGTGGCGCAACGCGGCGCAAAGTGAGGCGAACTTGGAGTGAAATCTAAGGTAAGTTCGCCAGGAGAGAGAGGGGCACACAGAGAGGAGCACAGAGGCACACACACACAGAGGGCCACGGAGCCACACACATATAGGGTCACGGAGGCACCTACAGAGAGGGTCACAGAGGCACATTGTCGGGGCGGCGTGTCATGCGTCGAGGTGACTGCGAGCCGACAAGCCGTTGCCGCGCAGAATTTTTGAACATAGTCAGTTTTTCGGAGCCCCGCGCGATGTCGGGACGAACTCCGCACAATTCCACACGGCTCCGGCAATCGAAGTGGGACCGGCCCCGCGACGCCGTACGGCTCAAGCGACCACGTTAGGTCGCGCTAATAGCATAGAGTTGCATGCTTGTAGGACAGGCCCTTTACTCCACAGTGCAAGGTGACGCACACTTGCTGGTAAATGGGTTTAGTGTGACCGTTGTTATATAGACATACACACACATACATGCACACACATTAATAATATATTAGTGAATGTAGGAGTTGTAGTTAATAAGTTTGCACATGACATTATATTGGGACACAAGGGATTGCAGATGCAGGTTTACAAAAGAAGACACAAAGTGCTGGAGTAACGCAGAAGGTCAAGTAGCATCTCTGGAGAACATGGATAGGTGACGTTTTGGGTTAGGACCCTTCTTCAGACTGATTGTAGCGGGGGGGGGGGGGGAGAAAGTGGAAGAGAGGAGGAGCAGGGCAAGGTCTGGCAAGTGATAGATGGATATAGGTGAAAGGAAGCTTTTGATTGTCTGATGGGTGGTGGTGATGACATTGATAATGAGGACGGTAATCTCAGGCTACAGAATTATATTGATCATACGGGAAGGTATGGCCTCGGGGGTATTGAGGAATAAAGGGATCTTTGTGTACAAGACCAAAGAACTTTGAAGGTGGCATTACAGGTAGATGGGGTGGTGAAGAAGGCATACTGGCTGTTTACATTCACTAGCAAGGGCATTGAATATAAGTGTAGGAAGGTCTTGGTGTAACTTTATAAAACATTGGTCAGGCTACTGTTTAATTATTATGACTATAATAATGCCAATATTGTAAAGAATGACATGATTGCATCTGACAGTGCACAGGTGAGATTCACCAATATGTTGACAGAGAAAGGTATTTCATTGGTGTTTCCCTTAGCATAAATTGACATGAGAGCCACAAAATTGTGAGAGGTATAGATCAATAGATAATAAGAAAGTTTTCCGTCTGGCTGGAGAATGTATGGAGTATGAGGTTCGGAGGATCTGAGGAAACTTTTTTTTTTCATTTTAGGATGGTTGAAGTTTTGAACACACTATGTGAGAATTTGGTGGAGGCAGGTACTCTCATAATATATAAGCATCAGGATAAACGCTTGCACTGCCTGAGCACAGCAAACTATGGATTGTGTGTAGGAAGGAACTGCAGACGCTGGTTTACACTGAAGATAGATACAGAATGCTGGAGTAACTGAGCGGGACAAGCAGCATCTCTGGAGGGAAGGAATGGGTGACATTTCGGGTCAAGACCTGTCTGAAGAAGGGTCTCAACCTGAAACGTCTCCTATTCCTTCTCTCCAGAGATGCTGCTTGTCCTGCTAAGTTACTCCAGCATTTTGTGTCAATCTAAACTATGGATTAAACTGTGGTAAATGGGATTTGTATAGAAAGATAGTGATGGTTTGCATGGTCATGGTAGATCTCATTTAAAAGAAAGGCTATATATAGAACCCTTTGATTAGTGATGGAAAAATACACCAAAATTGCATTTTGAGGGCATTGCGACCTCTCAAAATACCAGACAAATGTAATTATTAAAAAATATTACTTTTCTTATGCAGGAACGAAAACATCTGTTGATCAAAAGCAATCTTAAAATGATGCTCGGAATCTTTTGCAAAAACTGAACAGGTGAACGTAGAGATGTCCAACTAAAGAAATAGCAGCCAATAGATGTCACTGGAAAAAACAAGCAGTGAGATCTAACATATCTTTAACAGCATTGTCTATCCTGCTCCTGGCACCCCTTATGCACAAAAGTATGGACTTTCCACTTAGGACATAATCAGCAATAAACAAGCCAATTGCTCATATTTCACCGGGTTTTTGAATGAAGCTATGAATCAAGTTTCCATTTTAACTGTATAATCATTATGTAAAAATATATGTGAATCATTGCAATAAATAGCATACCAAAAATGTAAAGTCTTGCTTTCTTTTTCTGTATTAAAGTATATCTAGCTGTAACCTGGTGCAGCTTTATTAATGCAGCTGAAAATGGTTTAATATCAGAAGTGTTTAGTCTACATCTTGAGTAATTTAAAATCATGAAGAACATTTTAAAAAACATACCGAGCCATATTCTAGTTTTACAATTGCATGCTAGCCTGTATATCAGAAATTCAGTATTGTGATCCCGTTAAATGCATGTAAAATTTGCCTATTAATGACTTTGCATTAAATATCTGCACAGTTTGAAGCAGAGATTCCCGGAATAGTTACAAATGGCAGAAATTCTCCATCAGAGGGCAAAGATGGGTTCCAATTTTAAACCATTTTTAAAGATTATGGCATCTGGATTTACAGCCTTTGCAACTTGCACTTAAAATTACATGATCCTTTATACTGTTTGACTGATTCCAAGTGAATAGAGTTAATGTAAATTTCAGGCCATTAAAGTCTACTATCACATTGTCTCCATGACATGCATCAAAGTCCATTGCGAGGCATCAGTCCATATAAATATTGTGCACAGTGAAAAATCAATTATGTTTTTATGACAGCTTTGCTTCTCTGAGTGTGCATGAAGGTGAAATATTACCTTGATCGCCTGCCTATCTGCTAAATGGAACGTCAGCTACACCACTATTGATTTTATGCCAGGATATCAAATTTAGCACTAATACCATGGGTCATGGTCGCTTGATTTATTATTCAATTGGTGAATGAAAAGATGCTGATCTTCCCTCATCAACGAGTTTAGCAGCACTTGATTGCCTCAGAATTATAGTATTATGTGTGTTTCATAAAATACATTGATAGTGGTAAACCTTTGGAATTACCACAACCACTGCAAATACTGCTAATCCCCATTTTGCAACCAGTGTGGATTTGTACCATTGGCCCAGCAATTGATCCAAATAACAACTTCAATACAATTTGGATGTTCCGAGAATAGTAATGTTGAGAGGGATATAGTCCAAACACATTCAGATGGGAATGGCTCAGGTAGACATTTTGGTTGGCATTTATAAGTTGAATGCTATGACTCTCTGTGACTTTAGCTTCCCTCTCAAAACATGGCTTGACCGTCATCCCTTTCAGGATTTTTATAGACATCCATAAGTTACAAATATACAGAATACACCTGATATGGTAACCATACATCCACAACATTGTAATGAATGGCATCAAAGCCAATTACTGAAAGTGGAGAGAAAGAAAACTAGCTCTGCCATTCGTAGGTATGAACGTTTATGCATACATTGGACTTTTGAGTTTAATAGTATTATGGGAGCTCATTTGCATGTTGGGGTGTCCATAACTCCAGTATTTGTGACCGGGGCGATCTCCAGTAATATTTGCTATTGGCAGTGGCACCATGGAAACTACTTGAACACCATTCTATTGTTTGATGAGCTGTAATTTTCAAAGATAATTATATATTAGTCCATTAAGTAGGTATGTTACAAAACGTACCTTTACCGGCGCTGCACTTCTGCCGCTCCCCGTGTGCGTGACTTTCGCGCCTTGCAGAGGGGGGCGGGCTTAAAGTGCCGTTTTTCAACAGGCAGGACAAATTGATGAATGTCGGGCGATTTGGTTGCTGAAGAAAAATCGCTCCGACATTTCATGAATGGTGGTATTTTTAAATTACTCTACATTATTTATTAACTAGAGTAATTTAAAAATCACATTCAAAAGCCGTGAGCGCAGACCATTGGAAGCATTTTCCGTAGGGGAGAAAAAAAGGTAAATACTTTATTTTTATATTAAAAGTTGGTTTTTCGGGAGGCATTAATAATATTTTTATGTTGCGAAATGGGATCTAAAAAAATGTATGAACCCCCAGTATTTTTCCCCCCGACTTCACCGCTAACCGCAACGTTCTTATCCACCGCATTCCACTAAAACCCACTCGCTAGTTGATTTAAGTGGCCATTAATTTACAGGCATAAAACACTAAATTCCTTCCATTTGGCCCAGAAATTCATGAAAACGAGATTTAAAAATTATGTTATATTGTGGATTATTGTGTGAATGTTATTTGGACACTTAGGCAATTTTAAAAAAGTTTATCTTTTCTTAAGAAATTGATAGATGTTTAGATCTACTCATTGAATTTTGTAATTAGCTACAATTAGATAACTAACTAATTATATGCTTTAATTTCAGGTAATCCAAGTAAGATTGTTTCATATTTGTTTCAGAATGCTTCAATCTATAATAACTGAAAATTTCATTGAGTTCTCTTAATTTTTAAGAATGTTATGGACTTTTATCTTTTCCAGATCACAGCTTTTGAGTTAAGTCAATTGAAAGGCAATGGGAAGCAAGATGCTCATTTCCGAGTATGAAAATGGCCATAACTTTCTTAATACTGAAGATATGAAAGTAAATTAGGTATCAAATTAAACTTCTTTTTATGCTTTATCTGATGGGATAAATTGCAGACTTGATTTTTAAAATCTCAAAAATTTGTAACATTGCTACATTAAGGCTTTCAAATTTGTACATTTCACTAAGGTTTGGAACCAAATATTTATTTTGCATAAAGGGAAAGAGGGAAATTGAAGATAAATTAAATTAGCTCAGAGAAGTATGACCTGTAGCGCGTTGACAAATGCACCACTAGATGGGCCACTCACACATTAAATCATACTGGTAACTGCGAATAGAGAGTAAAAAAAAACTCAACCGCATAGAGCCTGGTCCACTTCCGACAACGAGCAAAGTTATAAAAAGAAACTGCAATTTATCTTCAAATTTGCAATGAGCATGCATTTATTTTAAGCAATACTTTGCAACGTTCATGCTAAACGCAGTAACGCCAACATCGTGCATTATTAACTCGTTCAATAAAATGTTTAGTACACGAATATAGCGAACAGCTGACGAGCAGTACATTTTAATCCATTTAAACCATGTATTTGTTAAGTATAGAACATGAGATATAATTTAATACATAGGTTTGGCACAGCTGGCTAAGCACAAGCTTTAAGAGATGACACAAAAACTTTCGTATTCGTAATAAGTGTTATTATTGTTGAACAACGTGAAAGTTATTCTGTAGTTAGAATAACTTTCACGTAGTTTGCCTTCAACATTTTTGCACAAAAACACTGGGACTACACATCTTCAATTACACTATTATCCAAATTCCACCCCCTACGAAACACACACCACACGCACAGCATTCACACTAAAGTGGCAGCTGTAGCAATGTTTCATGGAAGAAAGGGTTCATCGCACCGGGTTCTTAATGTTGCCACACGCCAGAAACTCTGCTCAAAGTTCTATTGTGCTCTCTTTAGATATGATAATGAGCAGCGTGTGCCGTGCAATGCCTGCCCAAAGAACAAAAAGCCTTTGCTGAAAAGTAGAGCCATTCACCCAGTTTTCTGTAGTGATAATGGCATCTTATTGCATTGCAATATCATTGAAGATGGGGTTGTAAATTATGAGCAATCAATTGCAGCACATGCACATTGAATTATAAATAAAGTTGGATTAAATAAAAAGGCTTTTTCTTCAAACAAAATTCACAACTGCACGCTAAATGTTGCTGTATTGCAACCTTTTACCCCAATGTTTTCCCTTGTTTGGCTTTTTAGCTTAATTAGTAATATATTATACTCCTGCAAGGAAAACAAAATCAATAATCTTCGCCCATCAGTTTCTCCCCAGTAACAAGCGGAGCCGGCGAACGCCCCACGTGGGGGAAACGGTTCTACATAATTAATGAGGCGGCGCTCCGCTCCAATCAGAGGGCCGCGGGGCCGCGCACAATGGGTGCATGCTATAAAGGGAGCGGCGGCGAGTTCGCGGCCAGTCTGACTGAGAGACAGCAACAATTTGCATCTACTACACAGGCTGTGTCAACAACTAATGCCCCACAGTCTGCAACTACTACCACAGCAACAACTAGTGTTCACAGTCTGCCTGATAGACAGCAACAGCCTGCAACTACTGCACAGTCTGGCTGAGAAACAGCGACCGCTGCAACTACTACAGTCTGACTGAATACAGCAACTACTCTGCACAGTCTGACTGAGCGAGTGACCGCTGCAACTACTACACACCTGCTTCAAGCACCGCTCACTTACTCTTACCCGCAAACCCACCGCGATCATTCGGCCCTTCGCCAAAAATATGACCCTTGAGGAATTCAACGCTGTTGAGGAGCAGCAAGTGGAAAGCGCTGAAAGGTACGGGGCAGAGCATTTGTGCAAGGGTGCGGGGCCAGGCAGGCAGGCGGGCGGTGGGTGCAGCAGCGGCTGGGTGCCCGGGCGGGCGGGCGGTGGGTGCAGCAGCGGCTGGGTGCCCGGGCGGGCGGGCGGGCGGTACAGCAGCGGGCGGCGTCTCGAGTTGCCGCTGTCGGTTAGTGCGCGAGGGGCGGCCGCCGCCGCCTCTGGGTCTGTTTGAAAAAAACAAGGGAGCGGAGCGCGGCTGCTCGACCTGCTCGCCCTTCAGCAACGGGTGAGGAGGGGGGCGAGCTGGCTGCCGCCCCGGGCTCTGCGGCTCGTACTTTGGTGGTAACTGACATGGGGTGTAAGGTGGCTCGACGCTGGTGCTGATCTCGCCTTTATTTCAGGATGCAAGCTGCTGGCAAAGCCCTGGAGGAGTTGCTGAGCTCGGCGCAACGGCAGCATTGTCTGACGGTTGGAGTCTACGAGTCTGCAAAAGTCATGAATGTGTAAGTTCTCGCAACCTCTATTTCTGAATGCAACCCGCCCAAAATCAGTAAATGCAGTCATATTCATCCGGCTTGAGAGAGAGTTGGTGGATAATCTTGTTTTTTTTCTTCTTGCAGTGATCCGGACAGTGTGGTGTTATGCCTCCTTGCCAGCGACGAACAAGACGAAGGTGACATCGCTCTGCAAATCCACTTTACTTTAATTCAGGCTTTTTGCTGCGATAATGATATCAACATAGTGAGAGTGAATGACATTCAGAGGCTGGTCGAGATCGTTGGTAATGCTGCTGACAATGAGGAGCCCAAAGACATGCATTGCATTCTAGTCACTGTAAGTGTGATTTTTGTGGGGTGATTTAACAAGACCTTTGGGAGCTATTTGATAATTGAAGTTAATATTTGACTTGGCACCTGGCCACATATTTAACATGCCTCTTTTTGATTGCATTCAGAATCCAAGCCAAGACTCTTGGAAAGATCCAGCTCTAGAGAAACTTGGTGTCTTCTGTGAAGAGAGCCGCTGCACCAATCAATGGGTCCCCAACATTTCCTTTCCTGAGCGTTGAAGTTGCTGCACAGACTTTGGTTGCTAGAAATGTTGTATTTTGAAGTCGCTATCAAAGGGCAAAGTGGCTTCCTGGGTCTACACATTAGACTGAATTGATCAGTCTCGTGGACATAAGACCAGTGGTGGTGATACGGAGGCAGGGATGACCAGGAGTGGTGATTGCATATGGTTGGTTGGAACAAAGGAATGCGGTGCACAGCAGCTTGGACCTGGAGTAGCGAAGAGGATGTGGAAGACTCGTGCAACTCTGCACCTGCCACAGAGTCCTGTTTGTGTAACTTGGAGGATGAAGGCTTGTATCAGGCTAAACTATAGAACTGTGGTTCTAAAACACTTGCGAAACAGTCAAACTTTGACTTGCGATGGACTTAAAGATCTTGTCTTCAGTTGAACTCTACAAAATCTTTAACATGTATACTAGATTTATTTTTTGTAAAGTATAAAAATTAAATGCTAAAAAGAACATGAACGTTTGCTTTGGTTTTTCTCTATCAAAATTGCTTATACAGTAAAAATGAACACCAGTCATATTAACTAGGTCACCAAAGTTGTACCCCACCTGCATTAGCTGTTACAGAACTTCATGTAGGTTGCAACTGTCAGCATAATCAAGTTGGGTGATTAAATTTCTAATCTTGATTTTGTGGAAAATGTTAGACAAGAATAAAGTAGGTGTTTTTTGCCAGTTGTAAAATTCCTAGCAACTTGGTAGATGGGTGCCAAATTAAAAATGTCTTTGTCCATAAATGACTACTGATCTTGGCTAGATTGACAAGATATGATGCAACTGCTTGTTAAATTTCTGGGTTAATTAAATGCCCTTTTCTGGTAAGGGGTAATTACAGCAAGGACATTGACAAAACCAATGGTGGAATACATGTACATATCTAGAATACAATTGCTGGAACTACCCTATAGCCAGCACCCTGGCTGTTGGTTCCTGGACAATTTTGCAAAGCATCCTTGATAATTTGGGCTAGTCCTGCCCTGTAAGCTATTTGTATGACCATTGCCTAAATTTCATCTGGGTTTTGATTTTCTTGATTTGTGCAATTTGGAATGCTATCTTTTGTAGAGATTCACTAACGGCTGGGTGAACCTAGTCTTCATTTTGACCTAGGTGAACCATTAACCCATGCATCTACCATATGAAGCCCTGTGAAAACTTAGTTTAAGGAGATCGTCTCATGTTCTAAAATCAAAGCGATATTAAGTTGGTCTGTGTAATTTTCTCAGGGGTCAATCAGACACACCGTTACATGTCCTCTATTGCAAGCATATTGTTCTTTTGGAGGGGAAGCCAGACCAGTTTGCAGTATTCCACAATCTAGGATGCTTGCAGTAAGAATTTACTCTTGCTATTAAGGCTGACATTTCATTTGCCTTCACAATTGCCTACTTTTGTGGAATGGAAACTTAGTGTAGCTTCTCTGAAAAGAAACCCACATTTCTCTGAACAATATTGCCTGTTAAATTCTTCTGGCTTTTGCTGAATTGAACTGCCACATTTTTGACAAAGTATTCCATTTGACATGCCTGCCCTGTTATGTAACTTGCCCATATCCCCATGAGCACTATGCATCCTCTCAATCCACACTGCTATTTAACTCTGTATTGTTAGTAAACTTGGATGAGGAGATCAAGTCCAAGATATCAATGTTATGGATACAATATATGGGCAGCTGGTACATAAGCAACAGCCCCTCCAGCACTCCGCTACTCATAGCCTCCCAATCCATAAATTATCTATTTTCTGTTGGTTAAGCAATGCTCAGTTTATGCTAATATGTTACTTGCAAACACATAGTCTAACCTTAATTTCAGTGGAACCTTTTTAAAACACCAAATGGAGAAAGCTGTTAGAATCTCCCTTCTCCCCCCCATGTTTCCTCTGTCTATTGCAACTTCATAGATACAACATTTTTTTCATAAATCCATGTCAGTCTGCAATTATTTTCCAACACCCTGTGACCAATTCCATAAGAGAAAATTTTAGCACTTTTCCACCTAACTTCACGCAAAACACATTTGTAGTTTTGTGTTTTCATTCCCTCCATTTTTAAATGTTGGGGATGCATTTGCTGTCTTCTAGTCTAGGAACTAACACAGAACCCCTGGTATTTTGGAAGATGTCACTATAAATATAATGATTGCCAGTTGATAGTCACTCTATCTATAGTCAGCACTTTCTAAATCATGCATGTCATTAGGTCCTGAAGATTTCTCAACTGTTAGCCTCAATAACTCCCATCAATACTATTTTGTTACCATTCTAATTAATTTTAGATCTACATGAAGATGGACACAAAATATTGTTTTTCTTATTTCCTTGTCTATTTTTGGCTGTCGCACTCTGTAGAGACTGACATTATGTTTCACTTTTTTCCTTTACATATCCAAGGAAGCCATTAAAGGACATTTACATTTTTTTTTCTGGATTAAGTTCATATTCTATTTTACCTTTTGTTTTCAATGTCTAGATCATCCGTTGCTGGAAACTTGAAAGTTTCTCAATGCACAGGAGTATAACTCTTCATAAGATCATAAGAGTAGAATTAGGCCATTCAGCCCATCAAGTCTACTCCGCCATTCAATCATGGCTGATCTATCCTGCAGTTCTCCCCATAACCTCTGACACCCGTAGTAAGTCGTTTGGCAACATTATAAATTTGTTAATTTGCTCTCATAGTTTAATTTCTCTTGTTAGCTGGAGTTTTTTTTCTTTTGGGTTTTTATGCCTTAAGTGGTAATATTTGCTGTAGGCTATGTATTAAAATTCCTTAAATTATTAATTTACAGTTGCATTCAGTAGCAATATTACAAAAATTTTAGATTTTAAAAATCAAGTCTGCAATTTATCCCATCAGATAAAGCATAAAGTTTAATTTGATACCTAATTCACTTTCATATCTTCAGTATTAAAAAAGTTATGGCCATTTTCACACTCGGAAATTAGCAACTTGTTTCCTATTGCTTTTCTATTGACGACAAAAAAGTTGCGATCAAGGACAGTCAAAAGCCCATAACTTTCTTAAAAATTAAGAGAACTGAAATAAATGTTCAGTTATTATAGATTGAATTATTCTGAAACAAATATGAAACAATCTTACTTGGATGACCTGAAATTAAAGCATATAATTAGTTAGTTCCCCAATTATAGCTAATTACAAAATTTAATTACGAGATCTAAACATCTATCCATTTCTTAAGAAAAAATTAACATTTTTTTTAAAGCCTAAGTGTCCAATTAACATTCACACACTAATTCACAATATAACATGATTTTGAAATCTAATTGTCATTAATTTATAGGCCAAATTGAAGGAATTTAATGTTTAATGCCTGTAGATTAATGGCCATTTAAATCAACTTGCGAGTGGGATTTTCTGGAACGCGATGGATTGGAACGTTGCGGTGAATTTAAACCCCATATCGGCAGGAAAAATTCTGCCGGTTCGTATGGGGAATAAATCACCGTTTTGCAACATTAAATGTTGATTAAGGTCATCTAAAAAAGCAGGTTGATATGTAAAAATAAATAGCTTTCACTTACCTGTCCCCTACGTAAAATCCGTCCCCGTTGTCGGCGTTCACTGCATTAGGAGCTAATTTTTATTTTACTGCAGCGCTAAAATAGTCGGCTATTAAAAAAAAAAAATTAACGTACTAGCAGTCGGAACGAATCTCCAGAAATAGCTCGCACTCCAAGAAAATAAAGCTCCGGATGGCAAAGGGAAAACCGCATTTTAACCCCCCCCCCCCCCCCCCCCCGCTTAAAGGCGCTAAAGTCTCGCACACGGCCAGTGACAGAACTGCAGCACCCCTAAGGGTAAGTTTTGTAACATACCTACATTCAGAAAGCTACAGTAACCAAACTCTAATCTCATTGTTTCTTTTTGATTTAAGGCTCTGGTTTCGCATTGAACTAAGTCGCTTTTAATTGTTGCTAGCCCAAGTGGGACCCGTTCCGCCCCGTCCCCCAATGCGGGGTGGGCGGTGGCGGCGGCGTCACACGGGTTGGCTGGTCCCTGAACGTGGCGTCGGCGCTCACCCTGAAGACAGTCACCCCCCCCCCCCCCCCCGAGCCAATGACCCCCATCACACCCCCACAAGTAAAATCCTGGAATTTATGGAGACAATCAATCGTCCCCATATTGGGGGGGGGAGGGGGGAGGGGGGGGGGGGGCGACGTCGGCACTCACCCTGGAGACAGGCACCCCCCTCAGAGGCAATCACCCCCATCACCCCCCACAAGTAAAATTCTGGAATTTGTTGTAAATTAAACTTCTCCCCTATACCACCTGACTGGTTTATTATAGCTTAAAATGTGAATAACTCTTGAAATACAACAATTTAAATGTTAAAAATGAGATTTATTCAGTTCAATTCTTTGTAGTTGCGTCTCTTGCTCCCCTCTGTTTTGTGTTCTTTCTCATTGATCCTTGACGTGTTCAGTTATTTCTTGTTGCGTCTCTTGTTCCCTTCTGCTACTCACTGTTACCGTTGGCAACAATGACTGCAGCTTATGTAAATGATCCCATTGTGATTGGTGGACTGTGAGATGGCATTGTGACATTATCAGTGGAAGCTGCTAGCGGAGTGTCAGAAGCAGTTGGTTTTGTTCAAATTTTGCTTTTTTAAAAAAACTTTAATCATCAATAACTTGTGAAATATAGCATCAACTCTGAAGGGAACCTGATTATGGAGTGGACGGGAAAATGTGAATAAGAATGTGGAAATATTTCAGCGTTACGGCATAGGGATTTTACGAAGATACAAATACACAGACACATAGATATATGCACACATACATACAAGATGACAGTTTAAAACTATTATCTATCACATAATGATCACTTTTGCCTCAAAGCCACTTAACTACCAGATTATTACTTAACCCTTTCTCATTGCATGATACTAGATCTAAAATAGTCTGTCTCAGTGGTTTCTCAACATAACGATTAAGAAAGCTTACATTGGACGAATTCATCCTCCACGTTATTTCTGTTAATGTGGCTTGCCCATTCTAAAAATAATATCCCACATCATCATTGCATCACTCCTTTTACACATCTTTGTCACACAAACATACAATCTTTGACATTTTGGGTAAACTTGTCAACCAATGGGTCTCAGAACTTATCATGAATGCCACATTGTGCAGTATAATTCAGCAGGAAACAAAACAACATGGATAAGGGTCCTGACCTGAAATGTTGTCTGTCCATTTACCTCCACAAATGCCACCTGAGTTCTTCCAGCAGTTTGCTTCTTGCTCAAGAGTACAACATCTGCAGTTTATTGTATCTCCAACATCCTGATTATGTTTTGGACATGTAACATAGCTAGTTCCATCAGTACAAAACCACCCATGAGGCTGGGAAAGCACATCTCGGACCCGCAAATGCTCACATAGGAGCGCCGCAAGGCTGCATACTCTCTCCTCTCTTCTACTCTCTCTGCACCAACGACTGCACCTCCACCGACACCTCTGTCAAGCTTCTCAAGTTTGCGGACGACACAGCCCTGATTGGACTGATCCAGGATGGGGAGGAATCTGCCTACAGACAGGAAGTGTCACAGCTGGCGTCCTGGTGCCGTAGCAACAACCTAGAGCTCAATGCTCTTAAGACTTGATTTTTGATTGACTTTTGACTAATTGACTTTAGGAGAGCTCCCCCTCCCCTCACCCCACTCACCATCAACAACACCACAGTCATATCTGTGGAGTATTTTAAGTTTCTGGGAACCATAATCTCCAAGGACCTTAAGTGGGGGGCTACCATCGACTCCACAAAGGCACAACAGGGGATGTACTTCCTGTGGCAGCTGAGGAAGCACAATCTGCCACAGGCAATGATGGTCCAATTCTACATGGTCATCGTATAGTCTGTTCTCACCTTCTCCATCATGGCATATTTTGGCTCAGCTACCAAGCACGGCACCTGGAGGCTGCAATGAATCGTCCAATCAGCAGAGAAGATTATTGGCTGCAACCTTCCCTCTGTGAATGAACTGTACACTGCAAGGGCCAGAAAACCAGCGGGCAAGATCATCTCTGACCCCTTTCACCCTGTCCACAAACTCTTTGAATCACTTCCCTCTGGAAGGTGACTCCGGATTGTCAAAGCTGCCACAGCCAGATATAAAAACAGTTTTTATCCACGAGTAGTTGCTGTACTCAACAGCCAAAAATCTGTAGCCTCCCTGTGATCTGGTATTCTGTTGGTTCACATGCTTGATCAATGGTGTTTTATCATTAATGTTTTATTATTATTAATGTTTAGTGTTTTCTGAGTCATTCGTAACTGTCACTGTATGTCATGATGTTACTCGTGGGCGGAGCGCCAAGACAAATTCCTTGTATGTGAATACTTGGCCAATAAACTTACTTACTTAATTACTTACTTAATTGAACTTCTGCTCTGATATTTATTCGAAATCCCTCTTTATAACCATACCTGTTTCCCAATCGAAGCTCATTTACTGATAGTCATCCATTACTATCTTCCATTGGAAGGACCATCTACTCTGCTGAGTTACTCTAGCATTTTGTGTCCATCTTTGGATCACATAGCTACCTGACTTCTATATGTTTCTCATGAAGGCATAGATAATACTGAGGAAATGGCTACCTGATTAACTTTGTTGGTGCTCAATCTTCTCAGAACTGTAAGGCCATGTGATAATTCGAGCAGCACAGTGGTGCAGGTAGTAGAGCCACTGCCTCACAGTACTTGTGTTCTGGGTTAAATCCTGACCTTGGGCGCTGTCTGTGTGGAATTTGCATGTGATGGTATGTATTTCCTTTGGGTGCTCCGATTTATCTCAATTCTAAAGATGTACAAGTTGGTAGAGTCATCCAGCGTGGAAACAGGCTCTTCGGTCCAACTTGCCCACGCCGACCAATATGCCTCATCTACACTAGTCCCACCTGCCTGTGTTTGGCCCATATACTTCTAAACCTATTCTATCCATGTGCCTGTGAAAATGGTAGGTTATTTGTCCACTTTAAATTGCCCCTGTTGTGTAGAGAACAGTAGAAGCCAAGGGGAATTGATAAGAATGTGAATTAAAAAATGAAATCAATGTACGACTAGTATAAATGGGTGACTGATGATCAGAGTGGATTTGATGGGGCGAAGGGCCTGTTTCTGTTCCACATCTTTCAATGGCAATAACTCTACATTTGTTCCAGCTGACTTGTCAGGATTGCTTTCATCATGAAATATTGAGTGTTTTTGAACATAACGATGCCATAATTATTTAGACAAACTGCACAGAAAAGAAACCAATAATACAGAAACACAGTAATTCAAATTGTTTAAATTCAAAATCTGTCATTGGCAATGTTATCAGATTACATCAGAACAAAATAATGCCCTGCTCTGCAGCAAATGGTCATATAATTCTGAGACAGTCTGGTAAAGAATACAAAATGTTTGTTGTGTGTAACCTTATTAGTAAGTAGTGAATAGGGTTTTGAGTGGGTTATGATTTTCGAGAGCTGTATTACGAAGTGTATAAAGGAAAAATATGTTTCCTCAGATTCAATTAAGTGCTTCAGGATAATAAATGGATTGCAAAAACCTTTTCTTTTTTTTGCTATGAATTTGTGGATAATAAAACAGAAACTTACATGGTATAGGAATGAACGGCCGATGCTGGTTTAAACCGAAGATAGACACAAAGCTGGAGTATCAGAAGAAGGGTCTCGACCCGAATGTCACCCATTCCTTCTCTCCAGAGATGTTGCCTGTCCCGCTGAGTTACTCCAGCTTTTTGTGAGAAACTTACATGTTCTGTGAACTATGAGATTTCCAATTATTTAATATTTTGTGCATGGCACATGTTACTAAGAGAATCAAAATCTTTTACTATAGTTTATAGATGTTACAAGATCACACAACTAACTCAATTAGTAATTGAAACCTTATATAAATGCATAGTCCAGCCATTTAAACTAACTGGACACTTTAAAAAAACATGTTCAGCAGAAAAATTTATCCTGTAAAGAATGCACTTGCACATTTTCAGGAATGAAATACTGTTGCCTACAATAAATAGAGTTTTCAAGTAGAATGGAGATTAATTTGTTGCAATGATATGGTGCAGTGGTGTAAACTGGATAAATACAGTACATTTAAAAAAAAAATTCAATATTGACTTTATTCACATAATAAATATATACAATATATGAACCGTGCAAAAAATTAATCCGACATTTTCGGAGGCTATACAAAATATTCAATAGTCTACATACATTGCTCAAATTTCACAAATTTATTCCCCACCCTTGCCACACATGTGGCCCACTGGCGTGGAATACCTTCCCTCATTTTGAGGGGCATCTCCACCACATCCTTCCTCCCATGTCCAGCAGCAGAAGGAACCTAGACTGTGGTCCTCTGCCACCAAGCCTTGGTGTTGTCTACACCGAGCTTCATTGCGTCCCTCAGCACGTCCTCCTGCAGTCTGCAGCGGGCCAGTCAGCAACATTTCCAGACGGGCATCTCGCTCTGCTGGATGGTCAACAACGCTTGGGCAGACCAAAGAGCATCTTTCACCGAGTTGATGGCCTCCCAGCAGCACTCGATGTCAGTCTCTGAATGCGTCCCTGGGAACAATCCGTAAATCACAGAGTTCTCTGTGACGGAGCTGTTCGGAATAAACCATGACGGGGACCTTTGCAGACATTTCCAGAATATGATTATGCCTGGATGGATGATGTTGCCTGGGGTGGAGTGTTTTAGGTATGAGGGGAAACTAGCTGCTCTGGGTTTGTCTTCCGGAGTGGAAGAGGGACCTGAATGAGGTATGCAAAATTCTAAGGGGCATGGAGGGGATGAATCGTAATCCACAGTAGAGGTGTATAAAGGCATATGTGTAAAGTGGGGCAAAGGAGCTGTAGAAAGAATCTGAGGATTATATTTTTTCACCCAGATTGAGATTGAATTCTGGAAAGGTCGTAAGGGAGTAGTGAAGGGAAAGACTCTCAAAACATTTAAGAAGTATTAAGATGAACATTGAATTACCAAACACAGAAGTCTGCAGACTAACTGGTGGTAAATGGAATGAGTCTAGATGGATAGTTGATGGTCGACATGAACATGGTGGGTCAAAATGTCTGTTTTTATGCTGCATGACTCTTTGGTACTGTGATTCTGTGTATTGCCTGTGCAATATGCAGACGGCATAGTGGCACAGCAGGAGGGTTGCTGCCTTAAGGGCCTGTCCCACCAGCATGCAACTCTATGCGATTAGCGCGACCTAACGTGGTCGCTTGAGCCGTCCGGCGTCGCGGGGCCGGTCCCACTTCGATCGCCGGAGCCGTGCGGAATTGTGCGGAGTTTGTCCCGAGTTCGTCCCGACACCGCGCGGGGCTCCGAAAAACTGACAATGTCCAAAAATTCCGCGCGGCAACGGCTTGTCGGCTCGCAGTCGCCTCGACATTTACACACCGCCCCGACATCGTGCCTCCGTGAACCTATTTGTAAGTGCCTCCATGACCCTCTATGTGTGTGGCTCCGTGGCCCTGTGTGTGTGTGTGCCTTGGTGCCCCTCTCTGTGTGCCCCTCTCTGTCCTGGCGAACTTACCTTAGACTTCGCTCCAAGTTCGCCTCACTTTGCGCTGCGTTGCGCCACTCACCCGACCTCCGCGCGACCCCGACTGGCAGTTTGGTTGCGCTTGCTGCATGCAGGCGCATGCTGGTGGGAACAGCCCTGTACAGGGGATCACCCGACCTCCGCGCGGCCCCCGCTTCTAGTTTGATCGCGTTCATCGCATAGAGTTGCATGCTGGTGGGACAGGCCCTTTACTGGGAGACCCAGGTTCGATCCTGTCTATGGGCACTCTCGCACAGAGTTCTCTCTGTGACTTTGTGGGTTTTCTCTGGGTGCTCCAGTTTCCATCCACATTCCAAATAATTGCAGGTTTGTTGGTTAATTGGCTTCTGTAAATTGGCCCTAGTGTGTAGGATAGAACTAGTGTACAAGGTGATCATCAGTCAGTGTGGATTCGGTAGGCGGAAGAGCCTGTTTCCACGCTGTATCTCTAAACTAAACTAAAATGACAATAAGGTGAAAGTAACACATTTCTTACAACTAAAGCTAAAAATGAGACACAAATGACTGCAGATGACTTAGCCTGGAGCAAAAATCAAACTGCTGGAGGCATTCAATGGGTGGGGCAGAGTTTGTGAAAGCTAAAAGAGTGAGTCCAAATTTTGGATAGACCATCCCTTTGTCTCTACAAATGCAGCTTGACCCACTGAGTTCCTCCAGCGTTTGTTTTTTGCTTAATACTAGAGGTTGAGTGCTATTGGTGGGAGTCTTTTTTTGGAGGAATTGGAAAGTATTACAAACTGAAACATGTCAGGTTGGTTACATGCAGGTCAGTGCCTGTATTTTTCAGTTGTGAAATTAAAAAAATGAATCAAACAATATTGAAAATATTACCAGCTGTACCTAAAATACTGGAGTCAGCAATTTATGAGCTTCCTCTGAGTCATACAGTGCAACCACATACAGGATAAGAAAATACTATGCCTCCATTGTTCTGAGTAGACACAAGTCCACTATATACAAGAGAGAAATTGTGCCAATAATAAGCTAAACAATGATTTCTTAAATTGACATCTAAATGCATCTTGCTTATAATTTTACAAAATTTATTAAATATATGAAAAGCTGCATTTTTTGTTTTCGAACAATGTTGTCATTATAACTTAAAATTCTGTCAGGCATCCAAACTTAAATGATCTGTGCAGTAAATAGAAGTATTATATTTGCAAACAATCTAACATGCATAGTTAAATTTTAAGAATAAATACTTTGAATCAAACAATATATGTCACATTTCCGTGCTTTTTGATGCAAATGTATCAAACAGTGGATAGCATTTGGACTTTGCCTTGTATTATTAATTTATCACAAAAAAACTTTTAATGTTTTGGTTAGGCAATTGATCAGAAAGGAGTTGTGCATATAATAAACAAAGTATAGATGTGCAGAGATAGAGGAAAGATGAAAAAACGGAATCAACAGGCCATCTTTGCATAACGTCATAGAAAACAGAAGGAGACCATTCATGCCATTATGACTGCACTGGTCAAAAAGCTATCCCGCTGGACCCCACATCCAGCACTAGATCTGTAACCATGCTGGTCACAGATCTTAGTGTGCATGTCCACGTGGTGATCTGTTTAAAATGTGACGATGGTTTCTATTTCTATCACCCTTTCAAGACTATTGAGTTTAATTGTCATATGGATCGATAATGGAACAATGAAATGCTTACTTGCAGCAGCATAACAGGCCTGTACACACAACACAGTACTGTACTAATAGATAACATATAATAAACACAACCCATAAATTAACAACCCCAATACCAATGCAAAAATGTTTAAAGTCCATAGTGCGACCAAAGACAGTCCATAGTTCATAGTTTGGTTAATGTTGTGCAATGTTCAATAGCTTGATGTTTATTGGGAAAAATATATTTTTGAACCTGGTGGTCATGGTTTTCTCACTCCTGTACCTTCTTTTTGAGGCAATACCTCCAACAGATCACTTTGGTGGTGCGGAGGTCAATACCTGTAATGGTCTGCAATGTCCACCGTTTTCTCCCATGTTCCTAGGAATTTGAGTTGTCGAACCAGGCTATGATGCAACCAACTAGTATGTTCACTACCATACACCTGTAGAAGTTCAAGGGAGTATTCATCAACATATCAAATCACCTCAATCTTCTAAATAAGTAGAGATATTGATGGGCTTGTTTTATGATTGCGTCAATTGCTGGACCCTCAACAGGTTTTCACAGATATGCGTGCCCAGGAATTTGAAGTTTTTTACTCTCTCCACCACCGACCCATTGATGAAGACAGGTTTATGGATCCTAGGGTTCCCTCTTCTAAAGACAACAATCAGCTCCTTTGTCTTGCTGACGTTGTTCTGGCACAATTCTGACTTTCAATCTCTCAAGTATACTCTGACTCATCATTAGCCATAATTCGTCCAACAACAGTGGTGTTGTTGGCAAATTGAAAGATGGTGTTGGAACTGTGATGGATGTTTATGTAAACTGTGTTAAGTGTGAGTCTTGGATTTTTTTGTAATGTAAGACTGTAGAACATGCAATTTTGTTCAAACCAAGCTGTTTGAATGACAATAAAAGGCATTCTATTCATTCTGAACTGTGTCTGGCTTCACAGTCATTGGTACAGAGTAAGTAGAGCAAGGGGCTGAGCAGCCCTGAGGTACTCCTGTGCTGATGTCTATTGGGGTGGAAATGTTGTTGCCATCAACAAGGTAATACTGATTGTGGTCCATCAACAAGGTAATTGAAGATGCAGTTGCATAGGGGTGAGCAGAGACCCAGTTCCCTGACGTTGATAACAAGTTTGGAAGGGATAATGGTGTGAACCATTGTACACCATTGTTGCTCTTATTGTCCAAGTGCTCCAGTGCAGAGTGGCGAGCCAGCGAGATCGCAACCCCCATCGATCTATTGTGGTGCTAGGCAAATTGTGGTGGGTCCAGGTCCTTGCTCAGGTAAAAGTTGTTATGACACTTCATCATCATGCGCATTAGTGCCACCGATTGGTAGTGATTGAGACATGTCACCTTACTCTTCTTGGGCTTTATTGAAGAGCTTTTTAAAGAAGGTGGGAGATGGCTGTTAGTAATTAGAGTAAATTTCAGATTGTAAGTTCCAGATCTCTACCAGTCTCTAACTGAGAATTGTTTTCCTCTTCTCCACTTTAAGATATGCTGATTGCCTTATCTAGGCCCACTTGTTTTAAGCCCTCCACCAGGGGAAATAGCTTCTTCCCACTTATTTTATCAAAGACTTACAATTTTGCACACTTCCATTAAATCTCCCTACATTTTTCTCTATTGCAGAGAAAATGTACAGATCTTTCCTCAAGACTGCAATTTTGCATTCCTGGCCACTTCTTCATATCCACTGCATCTTCTCCAGTACAGTATTTGTCCAATTGAGGAGGTTAACTGCTAAAGTCAGACACTGTTTACTATTTAGAAAGAAGGAACTGCGGGTGTTTAGTTTAGTAGGTTTAGTTTAGATTAGTTTAGTTTAGAGATACAGCATGAAAGCAGGCCCTTTGTCCCACTGAGTCTGTGGCGAGCAGCGGTCACTTGTACACTAGTTCTATCCTATAAACCGGGGACAATTTACAGAAGCCAATTAACCTACAAATCTGCACATCTTTGGAGTGTGGGAGGAAGCAAGAGCACCTGGAGGAAACCCATGCAGTCACACAGTGAACATACCAACTCCGCAAAGACAGCATGCGCAATCACGATCCTGTTCCGTCTGAAGAAGGGTACGACCCGCAACATCACCTACTTATGTTCTCCAGGGATGCTGCCTGACCTGTTGAGTCACACCAGCACTTTGTGTCTTTCATATTTGTATTTTTTAGTGTAACCCTGCTTTAGTGGCTTAACTAAACTTGCAAGGTAAATGTGACCCTGCTAACAGATGAGTCATACAGTATATGCCAGATGTGGCAGGTGAAGGTTAATCAGATTTGGCCTGGCTGCCCCAACTATGATACAGTCCTCTTCCTAACCCCAGACTCCTCCTTGGCCCAGCCCCTCGATTGCCCAGGTTCTTCACTCACCCTCACTTCTCTCCACCCAGACCCTTCCCCTTGGCATGGCTACTCTCTCATGCAGGGTTCTATAATTTGCCCTGTCCTGTCTCATCCCCTTCCTTGGCCCAATATCAACCTCAGGCTAACTCCTCACCACCACTCCACCCTCAGCCCAGTACCTCCCTGTGCCTCTGAGGAAATGAACAAGACAGGGGAGGCGCCAATCAACAGACTGGCGCCTCCCCTGTCTTGTTCATTTCCTCAGACTACCTGGTCCCTCCCTTGGCACCAGCGGTCCCTTCAGCTAGCCCTTCTGTCTGCCTGGCCATTCCTGGAGTCTGGTTCATCTCTTGACTTGGCCCCTCACCCATCATTGCCCCTCCTAGCCCACTCTGTGCCCCCTCATTCAGCCTGGCTCATTTCTTGATCTAGCCCCTAGGTTCAACTGTCTCCTTTTATTGCCCAGCTCTCCCTTGTCACTGGCCCTCCCTTTAAAATTCCTGTTGGTGGAACACGCAGAAGATTGAACAAAACAACTGGGAAAATAGAATTATAATAATTAGTTCTGTAGGAGTGACTTTATGTTTAACTCCAGGCTACAGCAATTGGAGAGCAGCATTAACAATCATGAATGATTTTGTGCATTTAACTTTCAATCTCAGCAGCATGAAATATTATGTTTACTTATCCTTGATTCTAGACTTTAAGTAGATTGCATCAGTATTATTTGTGTTACCTGTGCTTTCAAAATGGAACTAATTCCCCTTCATTCATCGTGGCTTGCCTAGTATGTAAATATCACATCCCTTGCTCACTGCATTTTTAATTTTATTGCTATCTTGCACACTGTCATTTTTTCCCAGTTATTATAACAGCCAAATCAAATTAATTTATTATATATAAAGGTAGGTTTGAGAGATCTGAAGAGTGAGGTGAATCATTTCAAATAAAAAATGATCACAGACTAAGAACAAATAATTTAACATTAATTGGCAAAATGGCACAGCAGATAGAGCTGTTGCCTCATGGCACCAGAGACCAGAGTTCGATCCTGAACTTGGCTGCTGTCTGTGTGGAGTTTGCACATTCTCCCTGTGGCCACGTGGGTTTCCTCCAGGTGCTCCGGTTTCCTCCCACCTCCCAAAGACGCATGGATATGTGGGTTAATTGGCCTCTGTAAATTGTCCCTAGTATGTTGGAAATGGATGAGAAAGTGGGATATATATACAACTAGTGTGAATGAGTGGTCAGTGCTCAGCATGGCTGAAGGGCCATGTAAAATATTTATACATGTATGTGAACAGAGTAGTTCATGTTATTTGCATTTGTACCTGATGAGCAGCACCAATTAAAGACACAGATTTAGGAGATAGCAGATGTAAAGGCTTCAAGTGGGCATTTTCCAAAGTGTGAACATTAAGCTCTTTTCATACAGATGATGCACATTCTAACTTGATCAGAGTCTAATTACTTTTATACACATTTGTTAAAATTCAGATTTGCAGATACAATAGTGGCATTTAGGAGATTTCTGGATAGGCACTTAGATATACAGGGAAAGGTGGAGTAGACATCATGTACAGGCAGATGAGATTAGTTTATCTATGCCCTGTTCACCATGGACATTGTGGGCTGAAGGTCTTATTTCTCTGCTGTACTGTTCTATGTTTATACAAATTTCCCTTTATCCCTAAATTATTCAGATCATGCATGAGATGGGAAAACGAAGAATTATTGGGCATTTGAGTTTGTCCATTTACCAGACAATCTTTAGTTTTTATACTTCGTAGAAATATATCTAAATAATAGGGAGGAGACAATGAAAAAACATTTTCACCATTTAAATGAACTAAACCTATCCTTTTATGCACATAAATTTCACCAAATGCCACAGTGCATGAAATAAATAATTGGTTGATCCAATCCTAGGCAGCCATTGATTGCAAACATTTCAAATATTTATTGTGGTTCATCATTGATAGTTTGATTTCTGTTTTATTCTAAATTGTTTTTTTATTTTCATGACTAATTTTCGAAAAGAAATATGCCTTCTTATTTAGCTGCATGCAATGAAAATGCACCACAAGTGCCTTATTGAAGTACTGTACAGCATTCTTTGACCTAATGACAGCCTGTTTGGTCCACTGCATCACAGGCTGTTCTTGCACGATTATTGCACCTCCCTTTTGGAACCACTCATTTCATCATGAGTCATTCCTTATATATTTAAATCAACTTAAAGCAAGTTTAATTTTTTTTAGGTAGGTTTAGGTTAGGTTTAAGTTAATTATTGTCACATGCATGCTATTCAATCAGGTCAGATACACATGTACATATATACATGTGTATATATATCATGTCAGGCAAGGGGACATTGGAACACATCCTGAGCTGCTGCCCAAATGCTCTGGGGCAGGGCTGGTACACCTGGCGTCACGACCAGGTTCTTAAACCCATTGCAGAAGCCATCAGCATGGGAATCAGCAGCTGCAGACGAGCACGCCCCACCACCCAGATGATCACCTTCATGAAGGCCTGAGTGCAGCTGCCAAGTCAGGAATCCTGGCGACTGCGCAGGACTGGCAGCTTTCTGTAGACCTAGTGAAAGCTGAAGTTCCCACAGCACATTGCCATGACCACCCTGAGGCCAGACATCCTCCTGGTCTCAGAGGCGACCAAAAACATTGTCTTGTTGGAGCTGACAGTGCCGTGGTAGGACCGTCTGGAGGAAGCGCACGAGAGGAAGATGACCAAGTATGACTTACCTATTGTTCCCTCTCAACCCAATTCTCCTGCCTTCTCTCCATAACATTTGATGCCGTTATGGATCAAGAACCTCTCAATCTCTGCTTTTAAAACAACCAATGACTGTAAGCAGGGCTGGAAGGCAAGGTGTGTGCCCATCGAGGTTGGCTGCAGAGGTTTTGCAGGGCAATCACTCTACAAAGCCTTGAGTACACTGGACATCAATGGAGTGGCGAGGAGAAGAGCCATCAAGAACATCACTAAGGCAGCGGAGAAGGCCTTAAGATGGCTCTGGATCAGGAGAGAAGGTCCATGGGGAGTAGCAAATGCCACCTGAACACAAGTCGTGGTCTGATCAACCACGGCTGGGTCGCCTGGGCAAAGATGTCGAAAGATGTTGAAAGACCCTAAACACCCAGTGACCCCAGGTTACATCACTGATGATGTGTTCAGGAGCATCAATAGATGTATTTTTAGCAATGTCAAACTCAGATTGAGCAGCATCTCATATTTCACTCGGGCAGCTTACAACCCAGCAGTATGAACGTTGATTTCTCTAATTTCAAGTGACCCCTGTATTCTCTCTCTTCCCCCCCCCCCCCCCCCATCCTACTAGTTCCACTGTTCGCATCCCTGTATCCCTTCACCTCTTCTCCAGTCAACCCGCCCTTGGTCATCTGTTGGTGGCCCTGTTTTGTTCTGGCCTTTTTTGAACTCCAGTTCCTCCCCCTTCTAATTTCAGTCTGAAGAAGGGTTCTGACCCAAAACATCACCCATCCTTGTTCTCCAGAGATGCTGCATGATCAACTGAGTTACTCCAGCACTTCAGATTCCCTCTCTTGTTTTCTACTATTTTTATTTCCTTTCATCGTTCCATACCCAACAGCTTTCTTTGTGGCTTTGCCATCCAACTCCTCTTCTTGTTGTCATAGATTCTCTTGCACCCCTTTTCCGGCCAACCCCACATCCTCCACTCCCTTTAATGCGTCTCTCAGGCTTTTGTGGACTCTCTCCTGGCCGTGAGCTGTGACTTTTTTGTGTCAGTCTTCACTATGGACGACGCCAGCAACATGCCAGAAATTCAAGAGAGTCAGGGGGCTGAAGTGAGTACAGTCGTTATTATAAAGGAGAAGGAACTTGGGAAGCTGAAGGGTCTGAAGGGCTATAAGTCTCCTCGATTAGATGTTCTACACCCCAGGGGTCTGAAAGCGGTAGTTCCAGAATTATTCAAGAAAATTGGAAAAATCACAAAAATAACCAATGTTTAAGAAGGGAACGAGGCAAAATAAAGGAAATTATAGGCCGGTTAGCCTTTCAGTGGTTGGTAAGATTTTAGAGTCCATTATTAAGGATGTGGTTTTTGGGTACTGGAAAGCAAAATAAAATAGGCTGATGTAAGCATGGTTTTGTTCAGGGGAGATCTTGCATAACAAATCCGTTAGAATTCTTTAAGGATGTAAATGGCAGGATAAACAAAGGAGAGTCAGTGGATGTTGTTTACTAGGATTTTCAGAAGGGCTTTTATAAGGTGTCACACGTGAGGATGCTAAAGAAGATGAGAGCCCATGGTATAATTGGATAGAAGATTGGCTGACTGGCAGAAAGCAAAGAGTGGGAATACGGGGGCCTTTTCTGGCTGGCTGCCAGTGACTAGTGGTGTTTGACAGGGGTTGGTGCTGGGGCTGCTACTCTCCACGTTATATATTAAGATCTGGATGATGGAATTAATGTTTTGTGGCCAAGTTTGCGGAGGATACGAAGATAGGTGGAGGGGCAGGTGGCATTGAGGAAGCAGGGAGTCTGCAGAAGGTCTTGGACAGGTTGGGAGAATGGAAAAAGAAGTGGCAGAATGTATGGTCATGCACTTTGGTAGAAGGAATAAAGGCGCATACTATTTTCTAAGTAGGATAGGGAGAGGATTCCGAATATGGTGATGCAAAGAGACTGGGGAGTGCTGCTGCAGGATTCCCAAAAGGTTAACTTGCAGGTTGTGTTGGCTGTTATAAAATAAATGCAATGTTAGCATTCTTTTCGAGAGGATAAGAACATAAAAGCAAGGATGTAAAGTTGCGGCTTTATAAGATGCTGCTCAGAGCACATTTTGAATATTCTGAACTTTGTTGGGCCCCATATCTGAGGAAACATGTGCTGACGTTGGAGAGAGTTCAGAGGAAGTTTACAAGAATGATCCTGGGGTTGACTGGATTAACATATGAGGAGCATTTAATGGCACTGGGCCTGTACCCGCTGGAGTTTAGAAGGATAAGCGGGGATCTCTGAAACCTACTGAATAATGAAAGGCTGAGTGGATGTGGAGGGATGTAGAATCTAGGACTAGAGGGCATAGCCTCAGAATAAAAGGACATACCTTTAGAATGTAGATGACGAGGAATTTATTTAGTCAGAGGGTGGTGAATCTGTGGGATTAATTGCCACAGATGGCTGTGGAGGCCAAGTCATTGGTTGTTTTAAAAGCAGAGATTGAGAGGTTCTTGATCCATAACGGCATCAAATGTTATGGAGAGAAGGCAGGAGAATTGGGTTGAGAGGGAACAATAGGTAAGTCATGATCGAATGGTGGTCAAGTGAAATATAAAACTCAGATTGCTAGGATCTGGAAAGAGGTAGATGGCAAATTAATGTGTTGGGTGTGGTGATGGAAGGAAGAGAATCCTGCAGAAAACAAAATGGAATCTAAAGGTCAAGGAAAGTGAGAGGAAATGTACAGCTGGATAATTATTTTGTGAAGGTTTTGAGAGAGATGATGGGGTTTGTATGGCGATGTTTGTAGGGCTGATGAGTGAGGATCATTTGGAGGAGTGCTTGTGGAATAGGGAGAATGGGCCAAAAGCTGTCAGAGGACTTGATTGGACAAACATGGCACATGGTTAGGGGTGCAGAGCCAACAGAGGGGAGAAAAATTATTTGCCGAGCAGAGGTTTTCAGTCAAATGTTTGGGGGCAATGAAAATTAGAAGATTGAAGTTGAGAAAGTGGGGAATGGGAATGGATTGAGTAATTTGGAGAGGTGGGGATATCCTCTATTATCTAACAAGAATAGATGAGAACCTGGTGAGTCAGAAGGAAGAAATGAATGGGGAAGTGTTACAGTTCTGTTACAGGAAAGCTTTCCTCTTCTCTGCCTCTGACTTTGGTGAAAAGCTGTTTATTTCTAATCCAATTCAAATGGATGATAATTAACTTGAAATATCAGGGCAATTTTGAATGTGGATGAGCAAATGTGTTGAATGTAGGTAGCGATTAAATCCCGTGAATGGGATGTAGTGGTGACGATGATCGTAAGTCCCCAAACTCAGCATTTCACTTGGTTGCAGACACGATGGAGAGGCAGGCATCGGTTTTAATGCACTGATCACATTATTTTAGTTTAGTGATATAGCATGGAAACAGGTCCTTCAGCCAACCGAGTCCACGCCAACCCTGGATCACCCGGTTACACCAATACTAGGTTATCCCACTTTCTCACCCACTGCCTACACATTAGAGGCAATTTACAGGGTCAATTAATCTATAAATCCAAACATCTTTGGGATGTGGCAGGAAAACCAGGGCACCTGGAGGAAACCCATGCAGTCACAGGAAGAACGTACAAACTCCACACAGGCAACACCCGAGGTCAGGATCAAGCCCAGATCTCTGGCGCTGTAAAGCTGCAATTGTACCTGTTGCGTCACTGTGCCACAGTATATAGTGATATTAAAATAAACCTTGAAAGAAAGGCAAAAAAACTGAAGACAACATTGGGAAATATGCCAATATATTCTGTTAGTGCACAATTGCTTCTTACTCATGTAAACAGCTTTTTACATAATACATGGACTGAGAGGTTACTTCACACTTCTTGTAGGTCACTTTGACAATTCTGGAGATCACATCAACAGATCAGTTTGTGCGATCTGTAGTTTAGATCAACACGGGTGACACTGACACAGAAGCATCGTTTGTTTGGATCTCAGAATAATGAAAAACTTGGATATATACAAAGAAACATAAAAACATAAGTGCAGGAGTAGGCCATTTGGACCTTCGAGCCAGCACCGCCATTCAATATAATAACCATATAACCATATAACCATATAACATAATCATGGCTGATCATCCAGAATGAGTACCGCGTTTCTGCTTTCTCCCCATATCCCTTGATTCCGTTAGCCCTAAGTGCTAAATCTAACTCTCTCTTGAAAACATTCAGTGAATTGACCTCCATTGTAGAGAATTCAACAGATTCACAACTCTCTGGGTGAAAACGTTTTCCTCATCTCAGTCCTAGATGGCTTACTCATTATTCTTAAACTGTGACCCCAACATCGGGAACATTTTTTTTGCATCTAGCTAATAGAGTGGATGTGGAGAGGAATGTTTCCACTAGTGGGAGAGTCTCTGGCTAGAGGTCAGCCTCTGAATTAAAGGATGTTCAGAAGGCTGTGGAGGCAATGTCAGTGGATATATTTAAGACAGGGATAGATAGATTCTTAATTAGTACAGGTGTCAGAGGTTATGTGGAGAAGGCAAGATAATGAGGTTAGGAGGGAGAGATGGATCAGCCATGACTGAATAGCAGAGTTGACTTGATGGGCCTAATTCTACTCCTATTTCTTATGATCTTATGATCTCAAGTGATAACAACATGACCGGCACTGGTAGCTGAAGGAGCAGATGACGTACATGCAGCAAGAGTACGCTGCTCACAAACTTTCAGGATGGCAGAAGAGAGGAGAGCAGCACCGAGGTCTTGTTTGATGGTGGTCATATGCATTGTGCAGATGGCATATAAACATTCTCAACATCATGGAACACCTGCGGCTGAGGGAGCTCAGTCTTCACGTCATTTGGTGGCACAGACATGTTTGCAGAAACAAAGTTTGTAAAAAAAATGTTGCTCTCCAGGCAAACAATTATGTGCACCTTTGCTATGATGATGCTCAAAAAAAGGAACTGCAAACTGCAAATGCTGGTTTTCACTGAGGTTAGACAGATCTGCAGAAGCGTCTTGACCCGAAACGTTACCTATTCCTTTTCTTCAGAGATGCTGCCTGGTCTGCTGGGTTACTCCGCAGTTGGTGTTTATCTTGCTTGTATTTGCAGCTTTTTTCGGCATTTGATGGGGGACATCTTCAATTGCACTCGTAAGACAATCAAAGCACCCAAATCATCTCACCCGCTGAGTTTCTCCAGCATTTTTGTCTACCTTCGATTTTCCAGCATCATCCAGGATTGTGCATTAGCACAGGGACTGCTATACAGCCAAGATTAGGTATTGGCATCTGGGGGTTTGCTTGACAGTGGTCTATAGACGGTTTGAGTGCTGGTCTCTCTCTTGCTATGGAGGAACATATCACAATATCAACACACTTACACATGAAGTTATCTCTCCCATTCCCCTTGCTCTGATGGAGTCAACATTACATGCTGTGAAAATCTTTGCCATGTCCTGAGGAGAGAAAAGGCACTATCTAAATGCAAATGCTTTTGTTCTTTCTTTGATAGCTATGGAATTGCCTGATCGGAATAGTTCTTTTTTAAATGTAATGTATGGGATTTGGAAGAATTTGTGCATAGTGAGACCAAAAACATAATCAGGTGTTGGCAGAACACTCAATGCACCATTCTCTACCCTACTAAATGAAAACAGACTTGTTTGACAGAAACTGCTGTTATAATCTTGTCAAACTTTACATTGGGTGGGTCACAGTTGATGATACCTATTATGAATATCATGTCAAAAGTTACATTTCTGGCAAATGGCATTCCATTCATTGTAGGGGAGGATATCAGCAATCAGTTAATGAATTATTAGCACTGTGTGCATAGCTGACACAATAAGACATGGAGACATTAAAAAAATAGTTGTGGTTTCTTCGGTGCCTCCTTTAACAAAAGACAATACCAATTATAGTAATAAGAGAGTCATACTTCATTCCTTATGTACAGTGGAGGGTGGGGTAGGATGAGAATAATGCAGGTATAATTAAAATGGCATTCTTTTCTCATTCCACAAAAAGTCATGTCAAATCCTTGAAAATAAATATTATGCCAATTTTAATTGTAATTTTCAAAATTAGAAACCTTAAAACAAGAAGGTACAGATGACACTATAATTACCTCAAAATACAAGGGCAGTAATGAAAACAATCTAAAAATAACATTTCTGGAAAGTGATGGGTGAGGAGGAACCTCTGGAATACTGCCACATGCTTTGTTGTGCACTGTAGACTACATGTCTTCCCCATGTTACAAACATTCAACTTATGCACAGGCCGCATACATGAATGAGCATGAGGAAGACTGCTCGGATGGATCTGCCAGTTGCCACGGTACTGCGGACATCTTTGATTCGATTGGAAGTAACAACATGGAAACAGGCCTTTCGGCCCACACCAGAGTCCACACCGACCATTGTTCACCATTCACACTTGTTCAATGTTATCCCACTTTCTCATCCACTCCCTACAAATTAGAGACAATTTATAGAGGTTGATTAATCTGCAAATCCGCACGTCTTTGGGATGTGGGAGGAACCAGAGCAGCGGGAGTAAACCCACGCGGTCACAGAGAGAATGTGCAAACTCCATGCAGATAGCACCCGAGGTCAGGATCAAACCTGGGTCTCTGGTGCTGTGAGGCAGCAGCTCTACCTGCTGCACCACTGAGCCACTTATGCCCTGTGGGAACTCTATTCATGCCACTGTCTGAATAGTTGGGTTTAAATGGGCTGTTTTGACTTTACCTTGCCCTTGGTTGTTCTCTGTTTATACTTAAACATGTTGCGGGCCACCACATTACTGCCTTGCAAACTGCTCAGGTTATGAATGGTTCCCTGGAATGGAATCCTATCATAACCTAAGGAGGACTTGCATTGAGTAGAAGTTAAAGCTAAATATACATTTACATAAATAAAAAATCAGCTATTATTTCAATGAAAGGAAACAAACTAAAAAAAAGGACGATGCCGATCTTTAAAAAAAGAGGAAATCAATATTTGACACACATAAATAAGAAAAGTAAACAAACATAAACTTACTACAAAATATTGTTGATACGGGAAATCAAAAATACAAATAGGAAACGGAACAGATCAGGTAGCATCTATGGAGATAGAAACTGCTCCACACTACTATTGGTTCTAGAAATGAATTATTGTTGGCAAGAAATTAACAAATAATGATCAGACCAAAATTCATGGTGGGAAATTCATTTATGTCAACTTGTGGACATGTAGACTGTTTTGGATTACCACATCTTCTGGTAAACATTTCTGCCTTTATTCGGTAAGGCAGGAGGTGTCAGTTAAATATGCTCTGGTGTATAAGGAAAGGCTTTATGGATAGTTTACTGATGAGTACAGTCATCCCACAGAGGAAAGTTAGGGTACAGGAAAAAGGAGTGTGGCTACTGAAAGGCAAAATAAACTAAAAGGACGGTGAGGAAGTCCCACAGGACAAAGCGTAATATAATGGAACTGCAGATGCTGGTTTATACCAGAGGCACAAATTCCTGGAGTAACTCAACAGGTCAGGCAGCATCCCTGGAGAAAATGGATAGGTGATGTTTCCGCTGGGGCCCTTTTTCAGACTGATTTTGAGACGGGGGGAAGTGGGGGTATGGCGGGTATGGGAGGGTGAACGGACTGGAAAGTGATGGGTGAACTGGAAGTAAGAGAAAAAAAAGGATTGTATTGGTACACCTGAGGATAAGAAGAGTTCATTTTTGAGCTACACATTGTGAAGTAAAAGTTGCATAAAGCAGAGATAGATTATTTATAAATGTATTTACATGGGATTCAATAATTAGGGGGCAGAGCACACCTTTAGTATAGCCAGAATGGTGTTTCCTACGTAATAGCAATTTAAGTTAAGGTATAGCTTGATGTCATGGGAAAAGAATTTGGAAAAGGAAGGGGAAAATCCAGTTGTTGTAATTCACATAATATCCAACCCCCAAAGGAGGATGTCTTGCTAAGAGTTAGGATCATAATTAAAAGGCGAAACTTAGGAGTAATACCTGAACTATGTGCAAATTGCTTCAGGAACAACAGATTAGGAAAGGGAATATTCAGGTAAAGGTTGGTGTGTGAAAGGTAAATACCACACATATGACTTGTACTCGCACGAGAAATGCAGGGACACCCTGAAGTGGGTGGAACTAAGATCCCATTTAAAGTTGAGACACAAGGAAGTGCAGATGCTGGAGTCTTGAGCAAAACACAAAGTGCTGGAATATCTCAGGGGGTCAGGCAGTATCTGTGGAGTAAATTGATAGGCGATGTTTCTGGTCTGAACTCTTTTTGGGTTAAGCTTAGTTCATTACCAAAAGCATAAGAATGGTGAGGAAAAGGTAGCAAGAAATTATATGTAAATTATACATAAATGACACATAACATTTCAAAAAGAAAAAAAATGTTCAAAAAATCACAAAATTATAACAAAATATTATTGATAAAAAGGCTTCAGTAAAGTTTTAAATTAATAACAAGAGCTTTCAATTGAGCATAAAATATAAATAATCTAAACACATGTAAGAGGAATAAAAGTTAAGTCTGGGTCATTTGGAAGTGGCGGCGCTGCTTGGTAGCTGCGGCTTACCTGCAGTCCGTCTGTTTTTTATTTTATTTTTGTCTTTGTGTCTGTTTTTAGTGATTATTTTTGGTTTATTAGGTTGTGTATGTGGGGGGGGGGAGGGTGGGAGAAATGGGGTTTTAGTCTCTCCCTTCGGGGGGATGCGACTTTTCTTATTGTGTCCCCCGTCACCATCTCCGTCTGTGCTGAGGCCCGAATGACGGAGCTGGCGGCTTTCCAGCTTCCAGCAGCGGCGACACAGCTTCGGAGCTTCAGCGGCAACCTGGCTTTCGGGGCTGCGGTGCTCCAGTGGCGACCTGGCTTCAGGGATGCGGTGCTCCAGCGGCGGCCTGGCTTTCGGGGCTGCGGTGCTCCAGTGGCGGCCTGGCTTCAGGGATGCGGTGCTCCAGCGGCGGCCTGGCATTCGGGGCTGCGGTGCTCCAGCGACGACCTGGCATTCGGGGCTGCGGTGCTCCAGCGGCGACCTGGCGATCCTTGAGATAATCACTTGATTGGAGTCCACCAGTGGTAAATTAAATTGATTGGACATAATTTTGAAAGGCACACACCTGTCTATATAAGGTCCCACAGTTGACAGTGCACGTCAGAGCAAAAACCAAGCTATGAAGATGAAGGAATTGTCCGTAGACCTCCGAGACAGGATTGTGTCGAGACACAGATCTGGGGAAGGGTATAAAACAATTTCTGCAGCAATGCAGGTCCCAAAGAGCACAGTGGTCTCCATCATTCTTAAATGGAAGAACTTTGGAACCACCAGGACTCTCCATAGAGCTGGCCGCCTGGCCAAACTGAGCAATCAGGGGAGAAGGGCCTTGGTAAGGGAGGTGACCAAGAACCCGATGGACAGAGCTCCAGAGTTCCTTTGTGGAGATGGGAGAACCTTCTAGAACAACAACTATATCTGCAGCAGTCCACCAATCAGGCTTTCAAGGTGGAGTGGCCAGACGGAAGCCACTCCTCAGTAAAAGGGTCATGACAGCCTGCTTGGAGTTTGCCAAAAGGCATGAGAAACAAGATTCTCTGGTCTGATGAAGTCAAGATTGAACTCTTTGGCCTGAATGCCAACATAGAAACATAGAAAAATAGGTGCAGGAGTAGGCCATTCGGCCCTTCAAGCCTGTACCGCCATTCAATGTGATCATGGCTGATCATCCAACTCAGTATCCCGTACCTGCCTTCTCTCCATACCCCCTGATCCCTTTAGGCACAAATGCCACATCTAACACCCTCTTAAATATAGCCAATGAACTGGCCTCAACTACCTTCTGTGGCAGAGAATTCCAGAGACTCACCACTCTCTGTGTAAAGAATGTTTTCCTCATCTCGGTCCTCAAGGAATTCCCCCTTATCCTTAGACTGTGACCCCTTGTTCTGGACTCCCCCAACATCGGGAACAATCTTCCAGCATCTAGCTTGTCCAACCCCTTAAGAATTTTGTACGTTTCTTTAAGATCCCCCCTCAATCTTCTAAATTCCAGCGAGTACAAGCCAAGTCTATCCAGTCTTTCCTCATATGAAAGTCCTGACATCCAGGAATCAGTCTGGTGAATCTTCTCTGTACCACCTCTATGGCAAGAATTTGGAGAACTTTCCTCAGATTTGGAGACCAAAACTGTAGGCAATACTCCAGGTGTGGCCTCACCAAAACCCTGTACAACTGCAGTAGAACCTCCCTGCTCCTATACTCAAATCCTTTCGCTATGAATGCTAACATACCATTTGCTTTCTTCACTGACTGCTGCACCTGCATGCCTACTTTTAATAACTGGTGTACCATGACACCCAGGTCTCGTTGCAACTCCCCTTTTCCTAATCTGCCACCATTCAGATAATAGTCTACCCTCATGTTTTTGCCACCAAAGTGGATAACCTCACATTTATCCACATTATACTGCATCTGCCATGCATCTGCCCATTCACTCAGCCTATCCAAATCACCCTGCAACCTCCAAGCATCCTCCTCACACCTAACTATACCCCCCAGCTTGGTGTCATCTGCAAATCTGGAGATGTTGCATTGAATTCCCTCGTCCAAATCATGAATATATATTGTAAATAGCTGGGGTCCCAGCACTGAGCCTTGTGGTACCCCACTAGTCACTGCCTGCCATTCTGAAAAGGACCCGTTTACTCCTACCCTTTGCTTCCTGTCTGCTAGCCAGTTCTCTATCCACATCAATACTGAACCCCCAATACCATGTGCTTTAAGTTTGTATGCTAATCTCTTATGCGGGACCTTGTCGAAAGCCTTCTGAAAGTCTAGATATAACACATGCACTGGTTCTCCCTTATCCACTCTACTAGTTACATCCTCGAAAAATTCTATCAGATTTGTCAGACATGATTTACCTTTCGTAAATCCATGCTGACTTTGTCCAATGATTTCACCACTTTCCAAATGCGCTGCTATCCCATCTTTAATAACTGACTCTAGCAGTTTCCCCACTACCGATGTTAGACTAACTGGTCTGTAATTCCCCGCTTTCTCTCTCCCTCCTTTTTTTAAAAGTGGGGTTACATTAGCTACCCTCCAATCCTCAGGAACTACTCCAGAATCTAAGGAATTTTGAAAAATTATCACTAATGCATCCACTATTTCTGTGGCTACCTCCTTGAGTACTCTGGGACGCGGACTATCTGGCCCTGGGGATTTATCGGCCTTCAATCCGTTCAATTTACCCAACACCACCTCCCGGCTAACCTGGATTTCACTCAGTTCCTCCATCTTATTTGACCCCCGTTCCACTGCTATTTCCGGCAGATTATTTATGTCTTCCTTAGTGAAGACAGAACCAAAGTAGTTATTCAATTGGTCTGCCATTTCCTTGTTCCCCATGATCAATTCACCTGTTTCTGACTGCAAGGGACCAACATTTGTTTTAACTAGTCTCTTTCTCTTCACATATCTATAAAAACTTTTGCAGTCAGTTTTTATGTTCCCTGCCAGTTTCCTTTCATAATCTATTTTCCCTTTCCTAATTAAGCCCTTTGTCCTCCTCTGCTGGATTCTGAATTTCTCCCAGTCCTCCGGTAGGCTGCCTTTTCTGGCAAATTTGTATGCCTCATCTTTTGTTTTTATACTATCCCTGATTTCCCTTGTTATCCATGGATGCACCACCTTCCCTGATTTATTCTTTTGCCAAACTGGTATGAACAATTTTTGTACTTCATCTATGCAGTCTTTAAATACCTTCCATTGCACATCCCCTGTCAACCCTTTAAGAATCACCTGCAGTCTATCTTGGCCAATTCACATCTCATACCTTCAAAGTTACCTTTGTTCAAGTTCAGAACCCTTGGTTCTGACTTAATTTTGTCACTCTAATCCTAATGAAGAACTCAACCATATTATGGTCACTCTTGCCCAAGGGGCCACGCACAACAAGACTGCTAACTAACCCTTCCTCATTACTCAATACCCAGTCTAGAATAGCCTGCTCTCTCGTTGGTTCCTCCACATGTTGGTTGAGAAAACTATCCCGCAAACATTCCAAGAAATCCTCTTCCTCAGCACCCCTGCCAATTTGATTCACCCAATCTACATGCAGATTGAAGTCACCCATTATAACAGTGTTACCCTTGTTGCATGCAGTTCTAATTTCCTGTTTGATGCCATCCCCAACTCCAATACCACTGTTAGGTGGCCTGTACACAACTCCCACTAGTGTTTTCTGCCCCGTAGAATTTCGCAGCTCTACCCATATCGATTCCACATCCTCCACGCTAATGTCCTTCCTTTCTATTGCATTAATCTCCTCTCTCACCAGCAACGCTACCCCACCTCCTTTTCCTTTTTGTCTATCCCTCCTGAATATTGAATATCCCTGGATGTTCAGCTCCCAGCCTTGGTCACCCTGGAGCCATGTCTCCGTGATCCCAACTATAGCATAGTCATTAATCGCTATCTGCACCTTCAACTCATCCACCTTATTACGAATGCTCCTCGCATTGAGACACAAAGCCTTCAGGCTTGTTTTTACAACAATCTTACTCCATATACAATTATGTACAAGTGGCCCCTTTCACATCGATCCCTATTACACTTGGCCATACTCTCCTATCCCTTTGTGAGCTTTCTAACGTTAATTCTGGAGTCATTAACCATCCCTTTACTCACTTTCCCTTTAACTCCATCGTCGACTATCCCATTTGACACCCCACCCCCCTTATTCAGTTTAAAACCATCTGTGTAGCAGTGGCAAACCTGCCGGCCAGAATGCTGGTCCCCCACCTGTTAAGATGCAATCCATCCCTTTTGTACAGTTCCTTCTTACTCCAAAACAGATCCCAGTGATCTAAGAATCTAAATCCCTGTCCCTTGCACCAGTTCCTCAGCCACACATTCAGGTCCCGTATCTCCCTGTTCCTGCTCTCGCCAGCACAAGGAACTGGAAGCAAACCGGAGATAACACCCTGGAAGTCCTGCTTTTCAGCATTTTTCCAAGCTCTCTGAAGTCCCGCTGCAGAATATTCATCCCCTTCTTTCTACCATCATTTGTGCCAACATGCACGACCACTTCCGCTGTTCACCTTCGCCCTTGAGGATTGTCTGCACTCTGTCCGTGACATCCTGGATCCTGGCACCAGGAAGGCAGCACACCATCCTCGAATCCCGTCTGTTGCCACAGAAACCCCTATCCGTACCTCTCACAATGGAGTCTCCAACTACAATGGCGTTGCCCGACTTTGGCCTCTTTGGTTTTGGTTCAACAGCCCTTTTTGTTTTGCAAGCCAGTTCGCCGCTCAGTGCGATACCGTCTTCTGTCCCGGCAGCTTCCACGTGCGTGAACCTGTTCACAAGAGGTACAACACCCGGGGACCTTTGCATTTCATGTTTTCCTCCCTTTCTCACCGTCACCCCTTTCCTCCATTTCTCACCTCTCTTCTAGTGCCTTGGGTGTAACAATCTTACTGTAGGACTTGTCGAGGAACGACTCAGTTTCTTGGATGAACCTGAGGTCATCCACTTGTTTCTCCAGTTCCCCAACACGGTCCTTCAGGAGCTGTCACATTTGTAGCAGCCAGAGGCACCAGCAGTGTCCTTGACCTCCCACATACTGCAAGCATCACACTGCATCAGCTTGCTTGACATCTCCTTCTTTTGCCTCGGTCGCACCCTACCCAAGCGTCATGTTTGGAGGAAACCAGGCACCGCTCATCACCTGGCCAATACCATACCTACGGTGAAGCATGGTGTGGCAGCATCATGCTGTGGGGATGTTTTTCAGCGGCAGGAATTGGGAGACTAGTCAGGATCGAAGGAAAGATGAACGGAGCAAAGTACAGAGATCCTTGACGAAAATCTGTTCCAGAGCGTTCTGGGGCAGAGGTTCACCTTCCAACAGGACACAGCCAAGACAACGCAGGGGTGGCTTCGTGACAAGTCTGTGAATGGCCATGAGCGGCCCAGCCAGAGCCCGGACTTGAACCCAATTGAACATCTCTGGAGGGACCTAAAAATAGCTGTGCATCGACGCTCCCCATCCAACCGGACAGAGCTTGCGAGGTCTGCAGAGAAGAATGGGAGAAATTACCCAAATACGGGTGTGCCAAGCTTGTAGAAAACTTGTGGGGGGTGGAAGATTGCAACCTTCACGTGGTCCGCCCTGTTTCGACTAATGTAATCAAGCGACATGCACAAACGGAACACAAATAGAACAAGTTGTCCAACAACTTTAGACTGTGCATGCCACACGAAAGAAGAAGACTTGAGGCTGTAATCGCTGTCAAAGGTTCATCAACAAAGTACTGAGTAAAGGGTCTGAATGCTTATGTAAATGTGATATTTTAGTTATTTATTTTTAATTACTCTGCAAATATTTCTAAACACCTGTTTTTGCTTTATTATGGGGTATTGTGTGTAGATTGACGATTTAAAAAAATTAAATCCATTTTAGAATAAGGCTGTTACGTAACAAAATGTGGAAAAAGTGAAGGGGTTTGAATACTTTCTGAATGCACTGTATTTGAAAAAGCAGTGTTGCTTTATTCTCATATATGTATTCGAAGATTCTCAAATGTTTTGAATAACAACTAAACAGTACAATTTTAAAATTGATTGGAAATTAGTGCAATAAATACTAATTTTAGTTAAGGACAAATAGTTACTTGAGATTGATTTTCCATTTAAATGTTCAATTTCAGTCACTGAGGATTGCATATACTTTTGCCATGGATTCCTCAATCATTGATTATGTTCAGGAAGTTAGGAGTAGTTAGTTGACAAGGCAAACCATTTCCCCTGGTTGTATTTTTGATTCCCTGATGAGCATTATGGGGCTGAAAGAATAATCAGACATTGGCACATATATGGCACCATGTTCTCTGTCCCAGAGGGAAGTCATACAGTAGCATTCACGTAACGATGCTAATGCATTGACGCCTCACTATCTAAATCTTATACTTCTTACATTTATACTTGCCACTTTCCATGGTATATATCAATAGACAATACGTGCAGGAGTAGGCCCTTCGAGCCAGCACCGCCTTTCAATGCGATATCATGCTGATCATCCCCAATCAATACCCCGTTCCTGCCTTCTCCCCATATCCCCTGACTCCGCTATCTTTAAGAGCCCTATCTAGCTCTCTCTTGAAAGTATCCAGAGAACTGGCCTCCACCACCCTCGGAGACAGAGAATTCCACAGACTCGCATCTCTCTGTGTGGAAAAAGTGTTTCCTCATCTCTGTTCTAAATGGCTTACCCCTTATTCTGAAACTGTGGCCCCTGATTCTGGACTCCCCCAACATCAGGAACATGTTTCCTGCCTCTAGTGTATGCAAACCCTTACTAATCATATATGTTTCAATAAGATCCCCTCTCATCCTTCTAAACTCCAGAGTATACAAGCCCAGCCGCTCCATTCTCTCAACATATGACAGTCCCGCCATCCCGGGAATTAACCTTGTAAACCTACGCTGCACTCCCTCAATAGCAATAGTGTCCTTCCTCAAATTAGGGGACTGCACACAATTTATCCAGGTGTGGCCCCACTAGGGCCCTGTACAACTGCAGAAGGACATCTTTGCTCCTATACTCAACTCCTCTTGTTTTGAAATCCCGTGACAACAACTAGAAAGTGGAATTTAACATCAAGTATTTCTTCAGCGGGGAAGCCATCATAAGTCAGGGAGGAATGCCAGTCCACTGGAGGAGCATTTATCACTATCCAGGATTAATCAGTCAATGTACAGGAAGCAGCAGCCTTTATTGACCGGCTTTGGGCCTAGTTGTTGGGGATGAGAATGTGGGAGTCTATGACTCAAGTAGGTTTGTCAGAATGTGTTCATGTTCTTTAGTTTAGTTTAGACTTACAGTACGGAAACCAGTCCTTCGGCCAACCGAATCCGCGCTGACCAGCGATCCCTGCACACTGACATTATCCGACACACCCTGGGGACAATTTACATTTATACCAAGCCAATTAACCTACAAACCTGTATGTCTTTGGAGTGTGGGAGGAAACCAATTAAATCGGAGAAAACCCACACAGGTCATGGGGAGAACCTATAAACTCCGTGCAGACAAGCACCCGTAGTCAGGACCTAACCCGCGTGTTTGTAAGGCAGCAACTACTGCTATGCCACCATTCTTGATTAATGTCTCTGTGTTTTTCATTCTGTTTGCCAGCTATCGCTTTCTTCATAACAGGACCATAACTTAGCTGATCAAGGTGTGCTCCTGTACATTCAATTTAAAAACTCGTATTTTCTTTAGTGGTTTGAAGTCTAACACTTACATAGAAAGAGAATCCAAAGAGGGTTCAGATTTATTGCTCGCCAAGTTAATAGAGGGTGTAAAGTGGGAATCCCTTGTGTGGAGAGCCTGAATAATTGAGTTTGGAGTTACTGAGAGCATAAGTGACAGTTTCAGCAGAAAATGACCAGAGGTATTGGGTGAGAATTCTAGTGACCTAGAGATGGAAATAAAAGGTAAGTGTGTGGAAACCTCTAGCGAGGTATGGTTGGGGTTCAGGTTCAAAGAGAAGAGGATACTTGGCGCAGCAATCCAACACTCGGGTGACAGTTGGCACATAGAAGAGAAATTAAAGTAGGCGTAAGCTTGCAGAAGGCATCCATGTATCTTGTTTTGAGCAGCTCAATAGCTTTTTCAGTTTTGATTCGTGTCCAACTGAGGTACTAATGAAATCAATGTTTGAATAAATGAACTAGATGCAGGAGCTGGCAACTCTGCCCCTCAAGGCTGTTCCACCTCTCAATAAGATCATAGCTGATCAGATTGGAACTTAATTTCCACTTTCTTATCTACCCGGTGACCTTTGTATCCTTTGTTAATCTGTGTCTTAAAGAAATTCAGAGTCTTCTTCCCCCACTTTCTTACAGAGTTCTGAAGAGTCATCACCTCTGAGAGAAAGAAAATGTGCCTAAATGATCAACCCTTATTATAAGTGATCCCAAGTTGTAGATTCTCCTACATGAGGCAATACCCTTTGCACCTCCATCCTGTCAAGATCCTTCAGCATCGAATATGTTTCAGTGAAAACCCTTCTCGCTCTTTTAATCTCCAGCAGATGTAAGCCTAGCTTGTCCAACCTTTCCTCATAAAACTGTATGCCCATTCAGAAAAGTCAAAGGCAAGCCTTGAGAGTCCTGTCATGTTGGAATTAATATGGGAAGTGATTGCTTCCATTTCCCCTCACACCTATTGACAAGTCCCCAAATGTAGCCTATGCTCAGGTAATATTTAGGGCAAAGTGCAGCAAAAGTGCTGACTGCCCCCTCCATAGGTTTAATTATGCAGACAATGCAACATCAAATTTCAGTAAATGCACACAAAATGGCACTTCAATGTGACTTCACCTCAGGGATATCTTCCTGTAGTACATATGTTCAGTAGTTATTTAGAGTTAAAATGGGTGGTTAATGGGGGAAGGTTGGATCTGCTCCTTTGATCTATATACAATAGACATTAGGTGCAGAAGTAGGCCATTCAGCCCTACGAGACAGCACCGCTCTTCTATGAGATGGGATCATTGCAGCCCCTAAAGGAGACCATGCCTCTTTCGAAGAGCAATAATTCAGTTGCAGATCTTTGCTGTGGATTTGAGGAGAAAGGCTCCAAGAAGACATTGGTGAGACCGCATTTAAAATATTATGTTCAGTTCTGGGCACCATGTTATAGGAAAGATATTGTCAAGCTTGAAAGGGTTCAGAGAAGATTTACGAGGATGTTGCCAGGACTAGAGGGTGTGAGCTATAGGGAGAGGCTGAGCAGGCTGGGTCTCTATTCCTTGGAGCGCAGGAGGATGAGGGGTGATCTTATGAAGGTGTGCAAAATCTTGAAAGGAATAGATCGGGTAGATGCACAGTTTCTTGCCCAGAGTTGGGGGATCTAGGACCAGAAGACATACAGTAGGTTCAAGGTGAAGGGAAAAAGATTTAATAGGAATCTGAGGGGTAACTTTTTCACACAAAGGGTGGTGGGTGTATGGAACAAGCTACCAGATGAGGTAAATAAGGCTGGGACTATCCCAACGTTTAAGAAACAGTTGGTACATGGATACGACAGGTTTGGACGGATATGGACCAAGCGCAGGCAAGTGGGACTAGTAGCTGGAACATGTTGGTCGGTGTGGGCAAATTGGGCAGAAGGGCCTGTTTCCACACTGTATCATTCTATGACTCCATGACTCTAGGCCAACTTATTTAATTTCCCACTGAAACTCGTGCTAAATGTGAACAACAGTCTAATTTTAATATAAATTTTAAATGAAAGCTGACAAGAAGATAAATAGTTTCAGTATAACTTGATCAGGGGAGTGACATTATGTGTGTTTAATGCAGAAATATAAGTTTTTAATTTTGTTTCAGAAACTTAGCTTTGGGAGCTGCTATTTTATTACACAAAACAAATGTTTTCATTTGGTTGAGTTGTTTAGTTGGAGTTTATATTTAGCACCACTGGTTTTATCAGCATTGAATGTTCCATTAAAATGAACTGTTTGATCACCCATGGGCGAGACCTTAAAACTAATTAACTATGCATAGTATCACTGCTACATTTTGTGGCGGAAATCAAGGAATTGTAGCTTTGGAGGTGATTCATTCTCTCAAAATTTGACATGCTGACAGATTTCTTCTCGCAAACTGCAGAAAAGCGTATTTAGCTGATTAGCTGATGTGCAGTTAATTAAAGAAAAGAAGTCAGCTGCTTTGCAAAATAAATAAGACCTTTGAAGCTATTGAGCTACGTGGCCTTCCTGACTAATGAAATAAAGGATGAACCATCCTAATTGAGCAGTATAAATACAAGTGCTTTTCAAGCCTTCAGGGCAGCTTTCGACAGAGGTCTTCAGGAGCATAACTACCTAGAGTAGTTCCTCCATGCTACGCTCCGAGAGAGGTAGTGAAGGCAAGTCCTGATACAGGCAACCTAGTGTTATATTTGTATTTACCCCGTACGGCTACCCTGCTCTCTGATATAGTCTCCTAGAGGGGCTGAGGCTCGGTAAAAGTCGGGGACCTTTTTAACTAAAAAAGTGTGTTAAACTTACAGCGCTTTTAAACGCTTTTTGTTAGGCTTCATACGGACATCTGAACGGTAAGATTTATGATATGTACACATATTGTATGTAGAGCAAGGATGTGCGTATGAATTGTACCAACTGCTTGAGTTATTATACCTTTTGACAAATTGAATAAAAACCATTATTTGATTAAATTCAATCAACGCCCTGTCGTCATCTTACTACTTATAGTGTAGCAATAATATATAGGATATAAGTAAATGCGAGGAGCAACATTTAACACTTAATAGCTTTTAAATTCCCGAGACGTCGACACGTATCAACGGCGAACGACCGATGACCCAGACCGGAATTAAGGTATTAGTTTATCTTTTGCAATTTCTATAATGAATACGGTCTTAGTTCTATTGACATAACTAACCGGTATACAAGGAAAAAGGACTAGTCAAGATCCCGGGAAAAGGGGGAGTTAGTCTTAGTATTCTAGTGGGTTCCTTGTCAGGATCTAGGATAATTGTATAGAAATCCGTAGCAATTGGCGCCCAACGTGGGGCTCTTTGGATTTAATTTGAAGAGCCTCACTAAAAATCCTAAACTGCCTATAAGTAGGTAAGAAAATAGGTACACAGCCGTTAAAATAGGTAAAACAGAAGTATAAGGACCTCGAAGAAATCAGTACTGAGTCTAGAGTTTAAAAGTCGATAAAAAGACTCTTTAGATAAACCAGGGATGGCTGCTCCAGCCTCTCACCCTGCTGCATGGCGAGACCAGCATGCTCAGGCAAATCAAATAAACGGATGGGGAAACCAAAGATTTGAAGTCCCTGTCGGAGGAGATTTTCATGCAGAAATAGCCGGCTACAACGGGAATGCAGCTCCTGCTGCAGGTGCCCGCTTTGTAGTCGAGATAGTGGACCAAGGAACCCGACATCGATATGATTGTGAGGTACCCGCTAATATAGGAGACCCCTGGTATTTAGGGTCTAATGTCCAAGATCCGACCCTTGTGGGTACAGTTGTAGTCCACATGGACGACTTACCAGTAAATTGTACAATAGTAAGTCCCGGATTATCCAGATTTGCCTGGCCAGACGATCCGGGAGAAATCTTGTTATTAAGGCCCTCAGAACTTAGGAAAATACTAGCAATTGTGAGACCAGAGGCTTCCATGAGATTGGCCGCACATAATTATGCCCGTATTTTATGGGAAAGAGCTCACCCTCAGGGAGTACCACGCCCTGCTCCAGTCATGACTGTATATGGCCCGTGCACGGTAAAAAGTTTTAATGAAACCTTCCCTGATTTTCCTAAAGAAAACAGAGCGGCTATTAAATATTTAGTCCAGAAATTCGATAGAATAGAAAACATGACCAGACCTTTGACACCTGAAGATAGAAGGCATCTGTTGGGAAATCTGGGTGCGCCCTGTCTGGTATTAGATATAGCGCACACCGGAAATCTGACCGATGTGCTTAGACAAGCTCACGTCCTTTGCTATGGCATAGGACTAAGAGAAGCCTCTCTCCAAATAATAAAAAGCCTATTGTCAGGCACTATTAATTTAGTCAGATGTTTACAAGTAGCAGTTTTCTTGGGGTTAGACTGGGACCGCTGTAATAGACATTTGTTTGATCTCATACTCGATCCGGCAGTAAGTGAAAGAGTACGGGGTCGGGTGAGAAACCGCACACTCCAAGAAAATCCTTTTGAGATATTCGGTACTGCTTTAGGAGAATGTGCCACTGACCGAGATGTTTGCTTAGGCGAGCTTTTGAAAAAGGCTGATCAAGGGGGAGAAACCTCCCGTAAATCAGCAGGAGTAATTCCAAAAAAGGAAAAAACCCGATCATCTGACACAACCACTTCCACCAGCCAAGCCATTCCTCAAAGGGACGGACGAGGCAGAGGAGGAAGAGGGAGTGGACGACTGAGAGGGCGTACACAGTATAGAGAAGCAGCACAAGGATCACCCAGGAGATCAGACCAGAGAGATTATCAAAACTATCGCCAGGACCAGGGTAGGCGACCGGATAGAGATTATGATCAAAGAGACCAGCGCGACCATAGAGACCAAAGAGATAGACGTGATCAAAGAGATCAAAGAGACGGAGGCGGTTACCCGCAACAGAGAGGTTATAATTTAAGACCTAGAAATCAAGATGGGTATGCACAAACTTCAGGTGGAGGTAGGGCCTGAGCTGAGGGAGAAACCGGCTACCAAAGGGATAATAGACAGAGAGGTAGAGGAACACAAAATAAACCTCACAATGTGGGAATAAACAGGGCATTCAACAGTCCCGAGGAACAAGAGCCCAGGGAAGGACACAATAGTAAGTGGCAGGACCACCACACAAAGTTCCCATTTTGCAAGGTGAACTTACAAGGTAGAAAACCACAACAGGGGTGGACCCGAGGACAGATTGATACTGGAGCCGATGTCACCTGTATAGATACAGCCATAGCCCAGCGTTTAGACTGCGACCCTCAAGGGCAGGTTTGGATACAAGGTGCCACCGGTCACATAGAAGAATGTACCAATTACAAAGTTAAAGTAAAAATGGCGAACGGGAGAGAATTCACCTCCATAGCCGCCGGCATAGATAATTTACAAAAAAGATTACAAATTGGGATTTTGATCGGGGTGCGAGATATTCAAAAATACGAGCTATTAAAGACCCCCCGAGACGATAGAAATTCACACCTCGAATTACAAATAGAAGCAGAACCAGATCCAACGATAAGGGCTAGAATAAAACATTTAGTCTTTAGTAATTGGGGAGTCTGGCAGATGCATAAAAACCATTGCGGATCGATCACACCCGACGGAGACACCGTCACCGGTATGAACGACTTCCCCAATCCAAGCCAGTATCATATCAACAAACCTGAAGCCAGACGAGCTATTCAAGAAGTCATTAATGATTTAGTTGAACAGGGAGTCTTGGTGGAAAGGAGTTCTAAGGTCAACACACCAATTTTAGCAGTCGCTAAACCCGGTAAACCGGGCGAATACCGCTTGGTATGTGACTTTCGCGCCTTAAATAAAGGCTCCGTGAAATTCGCGGGAACTCTATTTAACATGGCGAGTCAGACCATGCAGATTCAAAGACATATATATAAAACCACTTTCGACTTAGCCAATGGCTTTTGGAGTCATCCAATTCCCGAGCATGATTGGGACTATACAGCAATCACTTCCCCTCAGGGAGTCCAATATTGCTGGACCAGATTGCCCCAAGGATTTGTAAATTCCCCGCAGATTTTTTCGGCCCAAGTCCTACGCACTTTAGATTTTCTAAGAAACGAACACATAATTGAATGCTACGTGGATGATATATTCATTACTCATGCGACTCTAGATGATCACTTCAATTGTCTTCATAAGATGCTCCAAGTCTTACGAAATTTGGGGTACAGAGTAGGGCTCAAAAAATCAGCAATATCCAAGACAACTGTGAAGTTCTTGGGGATTGAGATCGCCGAAGAAGGACGTGGCTTGACTTCCGCGTTCAAAGAGAAACTGTCAGAATTCAAATCACCCACTAACGTAAAACAATTACAAAGCATTCTGGGATCCCTAAATTTCGCTAAAGGTTTCATTATAGGATACGCTGAGTTAGCAGCCCCCCTATACAGACAGATAGTAGCCCCAAACGAAAGATTTGTATGGGAACCAGAACACCAGGAAGCACTAAACACACTAGTTGAGAAAATAGTTGAAAGCGCCTGGTTAGCCACACATACACCCGGTGCAACCATAGAGGTTACTCTGATACTCTCAGACTCCTCTGGAACCGTGGTATGCAAAGATGAAGGGAAAGCTACCCCCTTCCAATACTATTCCATGAACTTCTCCACTACGGAATTAAAATTCCCAAAACTTGCCAAAGCCCTGACTGTCTTAACACACGGGCTTTTACACTTAAGAAGAGTACAATCCGAGGCCCCTATAAAAGTACTCACACATTTCCCGGAACTAAATGAGTCAAGGGAAAGCATTGTCAGGGATCGCCGCGTCCACAACGTCCGATGGGACAAATGGGACATCATAAGGGCAGACCCGACTATCCTCTGGCTAAAAGATCCCAGTGAAGAAATGAATACCTGGGCTTTACCCGAATTAGCCGAGGAAAGAGAAAAACCCGATCGAGCAGACATAGTCATATATTGCGACGGGTCATCTCAAGAAACTAAGAACCCTGATGGTTCTACAACCAGGAAAGCAGGAGCTGGTATAGTTAAGGGTACCTGGGGACAGGAAGGTTTTACCCCAGACACCACGAAATCAGTCTTTTTAGGGACAGGTATGACGGCACACTTAGCCGAAGTGGAGGCTCTGACTGCCGCTCTAGAGCTTGTAGCACCTGGAGATAGAAGTAAAGCAATCTTGATTTGTACCGACAGCAACTATTGCCATGGTGGCTGTAACGGATTGCTAAAAGACTGGGCGAATAATGGTTTCAAAACAGCTAGAGGCAAACCCATCCAGCATGCTGGATGGTGGAAAAAGATAAATGCATATCTAGAAAACATGCCTAGACTGATTGTAAGACATGTACCTGCTCACCAAAAAACAGGCGAGCATGCCGTAGGAAACAATATGGCCGATTCACTGGCTAAACAAGCACTTGGTACAAATCTGCCTAGACACACAATTGTTAATATTGTAACACGCCAATCAATAAAAGATAACACGGATAAAGAGTTGATGGACCTGGTGGCTGGTAAGACCATTCCAGGATATCCCAAATACTACTCGTACATATTAAGTCCCGACGGGACGGTCCGCTGCCTGAAAAAAGGAGACCTAAAAGGGAAAATCATAATCCCTAAAAAAGACAGGCATCGGTACATCAGAGAAGCACATCAAGGATTGGGTGCGGCACATGGAGGAGCAAAAACCACCTGTGCCCACCTATCGCTTCAATACTGGTGGCCATTTATGTTGTCTGAATGTCGAAAGTTTAAAGCCAACTGTGAAACCTGTATGAAACACGACAAAGGAGGGGGGGTAACTAGACCTGGATACACCGTACGGGAGAAACCCGAAGCCCCTATGAAGCAATGGCAAGTTGACTTCATTGGTCCGTTGCCCGAATCCCGAGGGGATCCTCCCTTTCACCGAAAAAACAGGTACATACTTGTGTGTGTTGATGAATGTACATCTTACACTTGCCTATATCCCACTGCTAGTTGCACGTGTTCAGACGCTATCGAAGCTCTTGAGGAAGCGATAAAAATACTAGGTCCTCCCTTAATCATTCACTCAGACCAAGGCCCGGCCTTCGTAGGCACGGCCTACAGAGAATGGTGTAAATTTAAGGGAGTACGGACCGAATACAGTAGCCCCTTGCACCCCGAATCAGCGGGAGTTGTGGAGAGGAAAAATCAGGACGTCAAGAGGGCCATAGCTAAGATGTGTACTACCCGAAGCGGATCATGGGTTAGAGCTGTTAACTTTGTACAAATGGCAGTCAACAACACCCCCATAGACAGCGAAGGACCAAATAGACATATCACTCCATACTTTTTAATGTTTAGTGTACAAATGAACACTAAACTAAGTATAGGAGACGAGCAAAGACGTTTGTCCCTTATGCAGGAATATAGGGAACTACGACACGCGGAGTCGGTCTTACTTAAAGCAGAAAGAGCCAAACAGGACGAAGGGAAAAATATATGGTTACCTAAAGTAGGTGATTGGATTTTAGTCAAGACTAACTACACCAAGGGTAAATCACTGAAACCTAAATTTGGCCCTGCTCAACAGGTGATAGCTGTTGGGGAGCGGACCGTAACATACCTTAGGAAAGGTAAACGACAGATCATATCGGTTGACAACTGTAAACCCGTAAGTAAGGACTTTATTCCTCCTACAAATGAGTTGGATAGATCAGTTAGAGATGGAACCGCTCCCGGAGGAAGAGCCAATGCTGAGTCAAAAACTCAGCAAGAAGTACAAGGAGCCAGGCCTAAGACTAGGTCTATGAGCCCGGCGAACCTGTAAAACACATAAACAAATCAAACCCACTAAAACAAAGAAAAATAAGAAGGGGGACGAGGTTAAAATAGTTATAGATCCTCAGGGATCAGGATGTAAGGATGGATGTAAAGCTGGTGGACGGATTACATGTTATTTTCTGTTTGCATTCTTTTTTATAATTTTCACCCTCCTCGGCGCAGGAGTGATCCTTTTAGTTAACCTAACTAGCTCTTCATGTCACCTCATGGAAAGTGACTTGGTTAAGAATAACTCCCTTACTTCAGGAATGGAACTAAGTAAATGGGGAATTATAGGAGGTTTAGGCCTAATCTTTGGTCCTAAGGGACAAATGATAGCCCTGACCGCATTAATCCACTTTTCCATTGCCGAACCCCAAGACAAGGTGGAAGTAGAACCACTCCGAAACGGGATGATTTGGATTAAAGAGCCATATCCTTTCCGTTTAGATACAGGGAATATATTGGTACCTCTAACTCTGGTACTGGATTCCCAGGCCATGTTGGATGATATGGACTTAAACCGTGATGGGGCCGGGGACGGCCTTATCCTGGTTAGTGAACTAGAACAGTTTTACAAAACCATGTTACAGATCAGTCCCCAGATCACAGACCCCTCCATCTGGCAGGAAGAAGAAATGAGTAAATACAGGGACTGTTATATCACCCAGATTAATACAACGATTCCGTCCAGAACTGTGACCAGGGCAGACTGCACTTGGCCCTACAGGGATGTTAGTAACAGTGGCTTCCATGACTTAGCCAGCTATCACCCCATCCTGATGTGGAGTGCCTTTGCAAATTGCCAATCAGCCCTTAACCACCAAACCAAATACCTTCGCAAGGATTGTTCCTATGACGATGGTTCCAAAGTCTGGTTTACCACAGAGGACGAAAGTAAGTTAGGTCCAAGTGAAATACCTTACACATTCAATTTACCCGCCATACCGCCAGGATTCCATATGATTTGCAGTCCCAGAGTATACGGCCCGTGGTTCAGACGAACCAAGAATAAGGAGGGAGAAATTAGGAAAAAATGGAACGAGACACAGATGGGAGACATTTTTGCACCCATCGACCCTTCCATATGTAACCTCCCTATCTTTTCCTTATTAAACCAAACCAAAATTGGAAATTACACCTGTGTTAATGTCGCTAGATATACACCCGGTAGATGTGGGGATATATGGGCCAAAGGAGACGAGAAATGGCAGAGAATTGAATACCCCTGGAAAACACATAAAGATTACCCGGAGAAAAGAAAGGAGGTTTTCAAGGAAGGGGATACAACCAATGACCCCACCGGCGATACCGAGGCCGGTTTTCAAGATTGGAAATCGGTTTATCAACTGATACAAAACAATGAGACATGGCGAGGGGTAAACGGGTCCCTCATAAAGGAAGAAGTCCTCAAATTTAATTTTACGAGGACCCAATTTAAGGTTTATCTTAATCTTACAAGCAAGACTTTTACACAACAACCGACAGACATTATCTGTTGGCTTTGGGGTTATATGAAATGCACAAACATAACAAGACAGCGTACTGTTGAACCTGCTACCGTAAAGTTCTTCGAATTACCTTCCCCTTACAGGTGGTTACATTTTAACACCTCGGGGGAAGAGTAACTTAGACTTGCCGGTAAGATGATTTTCTTTATTTTTCTGCTCCTACGCTTCTCCAGTATAAAGGGAAATGTAGCCAGCAAGTTAAAAGATTCCCAATTGGAAACCATTGAAATATTAAATAACATGAACAAATTCTCAGAGGAGCTCAAGAATAATCAGAAAAACATCGTTGAGTTTACCAGGTTTTTACACAAATCGCAGGTAGAAACTACTATGGAAACAATGAAGGCTCTAACCCATATAGACCAAGCCTTCACAAGGGAAAATCTTAAAACCACGTTAATGGCGCTAGCCGCACTTTTGAGTACCGGACGGGTTAAACCTTCTTGGATCCCAAAGCAGATTTTAAGCAAAGAACGCTGGATTACTAGCACCCAGCTACTCGATTCATCCAGTCGTCTTTACTACATCAAACGAGAAGGGGCACCTCCCACATATAGGAGCCCCTCCTTAAAATTAACCCTAAACATTTTAATCACTGTTCCTTGGATAACAGATACCACAGCTGCAAACTACACCCTCAGATTATATAATCCTGGTGTAGTGCGTTGCCACCATTATTGGAACAAAGGCTGTTGGAAAACCATCATCAAAGTCCCATATAAATATGGCCTGTTGCGGAATAATACGCTCCAGGTATATCAGGGCATTCCACGCCAAGATAGGACAGGACTGACCCTTACAAATTTCGAGGAAACAACCGAATGTATCAATCATCATTGTCCCGTTATAGAGGAGAGAATAAATATACCCAAAGATTCCTTTTACTCTATGGGAAATGGTTCATACATAATTTCCAAAACTTCGCCTGGCTCCTGCAATGACTCCTGCAAAATTAGTGAGGGCACATACTTAGTCTCTTCTTTTGCACATGACAAAACCACTTGCTGTAACCATACAATATATGGTCAGCCAAAGGAAAGGGAATTGATTTTTCACGTTCCCAGTAAAGATCAGACCCTTCAAATCATTCTTTCCAAGCTCGGAGACATACTTGTCAACCTTGAGGACAATGAGCTGATCGTTACCTATACAGATTGGGACATCAGTACCCAACTTAGGAACTTGAGATCAAAAGTTAGCAATATTGATACCAGTTATGGGAGACAGATTCAGGATGTTTTTGCGGCCCTGGCAGAAACTCTCCAAGGGATTTTACCTGAAGGATTAGCAGCCCTAGGAGAATTAATAGGAGGTCTTGGCAGCCTTATGGGTGATGTAATGAACTTCCTCGCCGACCTTTGGGGTCTTGGCTCGTATGCCAAATATGGAATATACTGCGTAGTAGGCTTAGTCCTCTACCGGATCTGTCGAACCTTTTTATCTTCCAGGAAATGAGTTCTGACAAGGCAAAGGACCTATACAGGGAGGCGATTTTGGAACATTTAAGGACAGATTTGCAGGCACACCCAGATCACGAGGAACAAATGGAACTAATTGCCAGACACAGGGCGGCCAGTTGTTTAAGCATGGAACATTTACATTTATTCTGCATCAACAGTCTTACCAAAATCTCAGATTTATCCATGCAATCAGGCCCCTATATTAGGGGTCATCCTATCATTGAGCCTGACCCTCTCGCAGGAGATTTCACTTTCAGAAACGTTTTCATCCGATGTAATCTATGCCACCAATGGTGCCCCGGTCATTGCCTCCTGAGTGGAGGTTATGCCAGACTCCCATTCCATAAAAATCACAAGAATCCTTGTGTGACCAGGCAGCAATATTACTCATCTTACGTTACCAACGAGGTTAACATGGCCACTGTGCCAAGGATGCCCATTGTTCAATTTAAAAATTTTGAGGCAAACCTGACGACGATTCACAACCCTCAAACTCCCAAAGATCCTCGTTACTAAAAGGTAAGAAATGGACCATAAGATGATGGCCATGGGATTTATCCTCAGTATTGCCTGCCTGGCATTACAACTCATATACATGCTAAAGTTATTTTACTCTAAATTACGACACAGGCGGTGGCCTCTCGGACCTTTTCTAATCGCTCTCCTATACCCAATTAGCATTGCAACAGTCATTTGCAGCATGTTAGCCCAAGGAGGGGGAGAGGATTCCGACATCAAAACCACCACCGAAATTAACAGCACAACCACTGATGTCAAATACAAGTCATATGCAGAGTTTAATATTTTAATTTTCTTTTCAACAGCTCATTTATTATTTGGGCTAATCAACCTGCGACATTACAGATTCACTGATCCCCAGGAGGGGGAGCGAACATCCCTTCTAAAGAATCACAAGGAAGTTATCTTCTTTGTCTTTATACATCTGACTATGACGCCATACCTAGCTTTTTGGTTTATTACACTTACACCCACCATTATCTACATCTTAGGAGCCCTACTATTGATATTAGCAGTAGTAGATGCTTATGTCCTGTTTTCTATCACAAAAAAGAGACCATGGATGCAGACTGATAACAAACAAAAATATAGATGGTGGTTAGTTTTAATCCTGTTATTATATACAACAGGATTGGTAGTCCAAGGAAAAACACCCTGGATAGGACAGGCTATATGCTCCCTAGCTATTGTAGCTATAGTATTAGATTGTATATTTGTTTACCTTTCAGCTCTCTCTTCCGAACAACTACCCTGGACTCCAACACCAATTGTAAAACCATGTCATCCTCGAAAAAGCGTCAGTTGCAATATTGCAATACCTTACATATATTCCCAAACCCCGACAACGGGACCGATTCGAACACCCTTCGTAATATATTACCAAAACCTCCCGTATCTAGTGATCAAGACCGACCGGCAGGGTCGTCCCACCAAGGTCCAGCTAATGAGGGAAGTGCACCTGCGTCCCGCAGCAACAGCCCCCCCAGAATTAGATTCCCAGGTTTACATAGGAATGACTGGAACCCAGGAACAAAACAATGGGGACCTAGCTGGCCAGAACAGCTACCATACCCACTGTTAACCTGCCTAAATTACAGACCGGTCGTTAAAGTTTTCTCCAAATGAGATACTTTTCCCGCCTATGGAGGAAACGTGATAGATCAAGAAGAGGGGAAATGGGAATGTATATACAAACCTAGATTAGAATCACCTATTAAAGTATTAGCAAGAATCTACACAACCCAGGATAAATAGGGGAACATGTATACGGCCAAAACCACTGGAGGCACCCTCCAGTGGATCCTCTGCTGTAACAGTTTTGAATGGCAGTATTTGCGTAACCAAGTATTCAGTTCATACTCCCGAAAGGGCAGTACAAATAAATTCAAACTTACTGACTGTCTGGGATGCGGCCAACCCGAAATAGGACTGGCCCCAGCAAATACCCCTTTTGGAAACAAGGGCCCTAAAATGTTATGTCCAGATGGCAAATTATTATGTGAAAGATTCGGCATAGAAATAAGATTCCTCATTAACGTGACCAACTACTTAAAAGTAAAACCGAAATGGCTAACTACCTAGAGTAGTTCTTCCATGCTACACTCCTAGGGAGGTAGTGAAAAAAAAAAATAATAAAAAATAAAGTCTGAGTATCCTAGTGATCCTGACTTGTGGTATAACCACTGAAAACCAGATACCCATAACCCTAGTGGATGGGAGTAGACCGAAGGTTTTCCTTCTGGTCTCGAAGAAACTAACCGTATGGGGTCCTAGAGACAACATACTAAATTCAGGTCCTTATCACTCCCGCTCCACCGACGATGAGGACACAGATACCGTCTCAGAAGGTGGGGAGGATAAGGAAGAAGATATTCAGAGGGAAATGGAAGCTCTAGCCGTTTGGAGGGACCAGAACCACTTCTCCGACGACACCGAAGAAGAGGAAAACTCTAAAGCTAAGGGTCCTAGCGAATTGACCCACCAGGTGTCGGGAAATGCAGAAGGAGGACTAACTGAGATACCGGCTGATGAAATAGTGTGCTTGCCTAGTGCTCCACGGCAGCTATGGATCTCAGAAGAATACGCCGAGGAAGAAACTTCCATAATCCCTATCGAGCGTGACAGTGAAGGAGAGGATGCTGAGTGGGGTCATCCATCCGATGAGTTGATGTACCGTTTTTTCGGACACAACCGTGATGACCCAGAAATGGAATAAAAACTATTGAGTAGCTAGACTCTCAATATTTTCGCCTTATACCCATGGACACATGAAAAATAGAAATTATTGCAAGAGTATTAACCAACACAACTGCAAAGGTGCCGAGAATAAACCTCGAATGCAAAGCAAGTCTTCAGGGAAATATCAACGCTTCTTCTCTGAAGACGGAAAATTTATTGTAATCTGTTTAGTAATACTTTGTATTGTATTATGACTAAAAGCAACCTTTTTGCTTCCACCCGCAAAATCATGCGACAATTTAGAATAAGATACTGTTTGGTGTGTATTGAAATAGTATAAATATTAATCTAAAATATACTTAGGATGTTTTCTTGCTATGATATGCCTAGAGCAATTTATTGTAATATGTTTGAGCATAAGATCATTATGTATGACCAGAAGGAAGAAGTTAGGCAGTCCACATCCCCGGACGCAGAGAATGGTTCACTCCAAGGAGGGGGTGTGGCGGAAATCAAGGAATTGTAGCTTTGGAGGTGATTCATTCTCTCAAAATTTGACATGCTGACAGATTTCTTCTCGCAAACTGCAGAAAAGCGTATTTAGCTGATTAGCTGATGTGCAGTTAATTAAAGAAAAGAAGTCAGCTGCTTTGCAAAATAAATAAGACCTTTGAAGCTATTGAGCTACGTGGCCTTCCTGACTAATGAAATAAAGGATGAACCATCCTAATTGAGCAGTATAAATACAAGTGCTTTTCAAGCCTTCAGGGCAGCTTTCGACAGAGGTCTTCAGGAGCATAACTACCTAGAGTAGTTCCTCCATGCTACGCTCCGAGAGAGGTAGTGAAGGCAAGTCCTGATACAGGCAACCTAGTGTTATATTTGTATTTACCCCGTACGGCTACCCTGCTCTCTGATATAGTCTCCTAGAGGGGCTGAGGCTCGGTAAAAGTCGGGGACCTTTTTAACTAAAAAAGTGTGTTAAACTTACAGCGCTTTTAAACGCTTTTTGTTAGGCTTCATACGGACATCTGAACGGTAAGATTTATGATATGTACACATATTGTATGTAGAGCAAGGATGTGCGTATGAATTGTACCAACTGCTTGAGTTATTATACCTTTTGACAAATTGAATAAAAACCATTATTTGATTAAATTCAATCAACGCCCTGTCGTCATCTTACTACTTATAGTGTAGCAATAATATATAGGATATAAGTAAATGCGAGGAGCAACATTTAACACTTAATAGCTTTTAAATTCCCGAGACGTCGACACGTATCAACGGCGAACGACCGATGACCCAGACCGGAATTAAGGTATTAGTTTATCTTTTGCAATTTCTATAATGAATACGGTCTTAGTTCTATTGACATAACTAACCGGTATACAAGGAAAAAGGACTAGTCAAGATCCCGGGAAAAGGGGGAGTTAGTCTTAGTATTCTAGTGGGTTCCTTGTCAGGATCTAGGATAATTGTATAGAAATCCGTAGCAATTTATTCACTGAAACCAATTCAGTTCTCTCTTAATTGCCACTCCAAAGGTCAATTTATTGCGTTAGCACCCAGAGACCAGGGTATGGATCCGGGCATGGATATGGGTCTTCATCCAAACATGACAGCTGGGGAATTTAAATTAAACAATGTGGAATAAAATACTTGAATCGTGGTGGCAGCCATGAAATACTGAATTGTTGTTAAAACCCAGCTGGCCCATTGATCTCCTTCAGAGAGGAAATCTGACAACCTTCCTCAGTCTGGCTTAAGTATGACTAATGTATGGCCACAAATGTATGGCCTAACAAGTCGCTCAACTCGGGGGCCTAGTAACCACCAGCTCCCACATCCCATGAATAAATTTAAAACAAACCCGACTACGAGTCCTGTCTTTATGGAGTTTGTACATTCTCCCCGTAACCTGCGTGGGTTTTCGCCAAGATCTTCGGACTTTTTCCACACTCCAAAGACATACAGGTTTGTAGGTTAATAAGCGAGTTCGGTATTCCCGAAAACACAAGGAATCATGGGATTTCTCAAAGGTCAGTCGAGGAAAAAAAAGCGAACGGGGGTGTCACATAGCGGGATGTCGTGGTGTAACATTTGAGAGAGGGGGCAGATGCGAATGGGAGATGGGGAGAGACTGGACCATCTGAGAGGTGGGGGAGAGACTAGGGTGGCAAAATACATGAGTGTTTGTGTTTTGCTCACAGATGTGTTTAGTTTAACATTCCGAGGGGAGTGCCGGTGTTTGCACGTTGGTTGCAGAGGCAGGCAATGTCCTCCAGTCCCTCCTTCCACTCCGGGGCGGAGGGATGGGGGGGGGGGTGGGTGGGTGTGGAGGAATTGTCCTAGCGCCGGGGAGTATGCGGAGACAGGGTGTCAGGGACCGCGATAGCGAATTTCTCTCTCTCCCCACCCCTCTCCCCGCCGCCACGCCTTTACCCGTGGACAGGCGTCGCTCTGTAGGAAGGAATTACAGAAGCTGGTTTACACCGAAGGTAGACACAATGTGCTGGAGTAACTAAGTGGGACAGGCAGCATCTTTGGAGAAAAGGAATAGGTGACGTTTTGGGTCGAGGCCCTTCTCCAGAGATGTTGCCTGACCCGCTGAGTTACTGCAGCATTTTGTGTGTATTCCCATTGATGATTGGTGTTCGGCTTTCGCCGGCACCGAGGGGGTTAACTGACAGCCACTGGATAAGGCGAGAGGTGCAGCTGGCGGTCCCCGGCCCGTCGGGGAATGCGTTCCTCGGGAGTTGGAGCAGAGTTGAGCTGGAGTTAGCTCTTCTTCTTCGAGCTGGCTGTAAGCCTGGGTGGTCGCCACTGCTCTGGGCCAGTGTCCCGTCAGTCCAGGGTCACCCCGGACATCTCCGGCTGGCCCCGGACAGGGATGGAAGAGGACGGGAGAGGACGGGGACGGTAGTGAGATTCCGCTCACAAATCTGCGTCTTGGAGTACGTGGTTTGCCCCTATATAATAACCCTCTGTAACCCGGGAGGGCAGCCCGAGTGAGAATGGAACTCGTACACCCAGGCTGAGGGTGACCGGACCAAGATTCATTGCTGAGATTTCTGCATGAACCAGTGGAGAAGGGACTAGTGCTGTTAACTCCAGTGGCAATTCAACAGCGTTTGTAGTGCCTTAGACCAGGTTCGATCCTGACTATGGATGAAACGCAGGTCTGTATACACGCAGAAGTTCAGCTGCTGAGAATTTTTATCGTGAGTGACCTATGACCTGGGCATGCTCAGTCGGAATACCAAACTCACTTATTGGCTTAGTATAACTGGAAATTGTCCCTAGCGTGTGTAGGATAGTGTAAGTGTGTGGGGATCGCTGGCCGGTGTGGGCTCGGTGGGCCGATGGGCCTGTTTCCGTGCTGTATCTCTGAACTAGACTAAACTAAACTAAAAAGCTACACTTGCCCGCAGGGCTTGCGTGGAAGCTGCTAATGAAAGGAACGCGGTATGATTTTTACTCTTCTGCCTTCTTCAGAATCATTAGGCCCTTTCACAGGTTCCACAAACGTGGTGCATTTCTTCAGGGGTTATACAATCTAATACATTAAAAGTAAGAGCCAGTGTTAAGTGCCCTACACAAGTTTGGAATGTTCAAATTGGTCCAAAGCTTCAAAGCTGCACCTCCTTAAAGAATAGAAATAAAGAACTGCAGATGTGGGTTAATACACAAAAGGCACAAAGTGCTGGGGTAACACAGTCGGCCACACAGCAACTCTGGAGAACATGTTTAGTTTAGTTTCGTTTAGTTTAGAGATACAATGTGGAAACGGGCCCTTTGCCACAGCGTCTGCCCACAGAGACCAGTTGCACATTAACACTACCCTACACACACTAGGGACATTTATGCCAAGCCAAACCTGTACGTCTTGAGTGTGGGGGAAAAACGCAGATCTCGGAGAAAACCCATGCAGGTCACGGGGAGAACGTACAAACTCCGTACAGACAAGCACCCATAGTCAGGATCGCACCTGGGTCTCTGGCGCTGTAAGCAGCAAAACTACCGCTGCGTCACCTTGCAGCCCTAATTCTTCTCCAGAGCTGCTGCCTGACATGCTCAGTTACTCCAGCACTTTTTGTCCTTTCCTCCTTAAAGAGTGATCACGTGTAGTGGAATTGCACCAGCCAATTTATATACGTCAGAAAATCCACAAAGTGGAAATGATGAAAGAAACATTTCCATTTTGGTGATGTTTTCTGGTAATCATCAGAGAAATATTCAAACCAATTCTCCCACTGTTGTTTCCTGTCAGCTTATCACACCATCCTAGTCTAATTGCAACTAAAGGTACAAGGACGGTTGGATCAAACTTCAAACCAGCCATGTCCAGTCTCTTTTGAATAATGCAAAGAATCTAATTTTTGCATGTTGATTTAAAGTAAGTTGTGTGTTTCATTCTTAGTACAGGCGGGTGCACAATACTGTGGTGCCCTAATTCATTAAGTACTGTAATGAGAGAGTGGAGAGAAAAACACAGCCTATGTGCAGCTGTTGCTTGACTTGCATGATGCAGCTTAATTCCTTGTAATTCAATGAGTGCGATATAATAAGGGGTAAGGAGACCAAATGAGTTGCATTGTGTGAGACTAAAGGTCACTTGTCTGTGTAATGGCTACTGGAATCAACATGACACATATCAAGGTGATTCTTGTAAGAGGATTTGTTTATGCTTGCCAGACCAAAAGATTATCAACTATTTGTAGATAGAGGATGCATTTTAGACAGTCAGGCTGTGTAACGGACAAAGACCAGTCCTTAATACTTTTTCATAGCCAAAGGTCTGTCTTATAGTGGAAAAGTTGAGCCAAATCAATACAGAAAAAAAGTGAGGTTTAGATAATCAAGAGGCTTATTTGGTAAACATCCTGATCAGTCTGTAAAAGTACAAATTAGATCATAAAGGTTTTAGAACTGAATGCTGGCAGGTATAGGTTTATTGTTATCATGTATTTGAAATACTGTAAAAAGCTTTGTGGCGATAGAGCAGGTGCTATAGAAGATCTCAACTGGTTCAGCTATAGGAAGTGCAATTATCATTAGCTCCTTTAGAAAAAGCAGCAAAATATAGAATTGCTGCTCCTGATCCTGAACACCGTCAACTATTCCTACCCTGGAAAGGGCAGATGTGTAGATATTGATTAGCAACAAAACTAAGGCCTGCTTTGTTCTGCTTATAGTCAGTCTTAGTATAACTCATACTCTGGTACTCTAGTGAAAAATTAAATAGTTAAGGATAATCTGGTTTATTCTGCAATACAAAGCAAATATCAATGCTTTGTGTAGGAGGGAACTGCAGATGCTGGATTACACTGAAGATGGACACAAAATGCTGGAGTAATTTGGTGGGACAGGCAGCATCTCTGGCGAGAAGGGATGTGTGACGTTTCGGATTGAGACCCTTCTTCAGACTGAGGGAGACACAGAGATATGGAGGGTTAAGGCATGAACACGAGAGATCAAAGGGAACAAAGATCAAGGAAGATAGTAAGATTAAAAGAGAACTTACCAGTTTGAAGTTTGATCTTTATTTTATGAGGAGTTACGATGAGGGATTATGTGCAGAAGCCCGCCAGCCCGCATGCGCGCCAACCTTCTAAACAGTGGTGAAATAGTAAGATTAAACGAGAACTTACCAGTTTGAAGTTTGATCTTTATATTATGAGGAGTTATGATGAGCGATTATGTGAAGAAGGCCGTCAGTCCGCATGCGCGTCAATCTCCAAAGCAGCGGTGTGAAATCACAGATAACAGTAGTTGACCTGAACATAGTAAGATTGGAGTGAACTAGAACATAGAAACATAGAAACATAGAAAATAGGTGCAGGAGTAGGCCATTCGGCCCTTCGAGCCTGCACCGCCATTCAATGTGATCATGGCTGATCATCCAACTCAGTATCCCGTACCTGCCTTCTCTCCATACCCCCTGATCCCTTTAGCCACAAGTGCCACATCTAACGCCCTCTTAAATATAGCCAATGAACTGGCCTCAACTACCTTCTGTGGCAGAGAATTCCAGAGACTCACCACTCTCTGTGTAAAGAATGTTTTCCTCATTTCGGTCCTAAATGAATTCCCCTTATCCTTAGACTGTGACCCCTTGTTCTGGACTCCCCCAACATCGGGAACAATCTTCCAGCATCTAGCTTGTCCAACCCCTTAAAAATTTTGTAGGTTTCTATAAGATCCCCCCTCAATCTTCTAAATTCCATCGAGTACAAACCGAGTCTATCCAATCTTTCCTCATATGAAAGTCCTGACATCCCAGGAATCAGTCTGGTGAATCTTCTCTGTACCCCCTCTATGGCAAGGATGTCTTTCCTCAGATTTGGAGACCAAAACTGTACGCAGTACTCCAGGTGTGGCCTCACCAAAACCCTGTACAACTGCAGTAGAACCTCCCTGCTCCTATACTCAAATCCTTTCGCTATGAATGCTAACATACCATTTGCTTTCTTCACTGCCTGCTGCACCTGCATGCCTACTTTCAATGACTGGTGTACCATGACACCCAGGTCTCGTTGCATCTCCCCCTTACCTAATCTGCCACCATTCAGATAATAGTCTACCCTCATGTTTTTGCCACCAAAGTGGATAACCTCACATTTATCCACATTGTACTGCATCTGCCATGCATCTGCCCATTCACTCAGCCTATCCAAATCACCCTGCAGCCTCCAAGCATCCTCCTCACACCTAACTATACCCCCCAGCTTGGTATCATCTGCAAATTTGGAGATGTTGCATTGAATTCCCTCGTCCAAATCATTAATATATATTGTAAATAGCTGGGGTCCCAGCACTGAGCCTTGCGGCACCCCACTAGTCACTGCCTGCCATTCTGAAAAGGACTACTAGATGACCTTTATAATATGAGGGTTGGGCACGTAATCGCTCATCGTAACTCCTCATAAAATAAAGATCAAACTTCAAACTGGTATGTTCTCGTTTCATCTTACTATTTTACTTCGGAGTCATGTGAGTGACTACGTGAAGACTTCAAAGCTCTGTGATTTAACGCCAGATACGAGTCCAAGCATCACACACTGTTTGGATTGAGCATGGATGAGTGAGAAAGATTAATGCATTCAGACATGACATAGTTAGTTAATAATGCTGATGTTTTAATCATCAAAAGAAAATAATAGTGACCCCTCCCATTCTAGGGGGGAAACTATCGAACAGAATCTAAAATGGTACTAGCAAATACCCCCGGTCCGGCAATTGGTTTGTTGTAAAAGCTGTGGAACGTCTGTTCATTGGACCATCTTGCAGCCACTAGGATGTGGTCGAGAGGGACGTCCATTGCCCTCGCTGCCGCCATAGATACAGCCCTGGTGGAGTGAGATTTAAACGTGTCAGTGTCCACTCCTGCACTTGCCAGAACCTCTTTTAACCATCTAGGAATGGTTTGCACTGATACCTTGTGAAAAGGTTTTTTGTAACTTATCAGTACAGATAACTCGGAGCCTCTGGGGCTCTTAGTGACCTTGATGTATTGTTGAATGTGTGATACTACACCCAACCGTGGGTCCATGGGGTATGCCAGGAACACTAGCATGAGCCCTGACACCCCCGGTCTACTCTGTTTGATCAAATCATAAATGATGAAGGTTATATTATTTACATAAATAGTCATGTTGTCCAGTCGTAATTTGTGCAACGTCTGGACCCGTTGTGCTGTGACCAGCGCCATTAGCATGACCACCTTGTGGATGAGTTTTGGTAAATGCAGGGATGAAGCTGGCGCCCCCTGGCGAAGCAGTGTGAGCACCATGCTCACATCCCAAATCTCCGTGTACCGGGGCCTGGGTGGTATTGAATTAAAAATGCCCTTCATGAACCTAGTTATTAAGGGGTGAGTCCCTGCCGATTGGTGACCCGATCCCAGCCCTAAGTAAGAGGATAATGCGCTTCTGGCACTATTGATGGCACTGTAGCTCAATTTCTGGTCATAGTATAGGGTAGATAGAAACTCCAGGATATCCGTGATTTGTGCTGATTCATACGTGATGTTTGAGATAGAACAGAACATCTCCCACTTCTTGATGTGAGAGATGTACTGTTTTTGAGTACTGTCCCTCCAGGCCGCTGTTATTACATCCACTGTACGTTCTGACAGTCCGAGCCCCAGGTATGGTCTCCTCAGAATCTGCAAACCAATAAATTGATTCGGTGATGTAGTGGACGGTTACTTACCATTAGTGGGTGAACCAGCAGTTTCCTGCTTTTGGGGACAGCCATAAAAGGCTGTGTTATCATACCCAGGATTAGTGGGAACCAAGACTGTGTAGGCCAGTCAGGCACTACTAAAATGCCTGTGGCATTGTCTTGCTTGATTTTTGCCAAGCACTAACTGATGAGGCAAAATGGGGGAAAAGCATACAAAAACATTCCTTCCCAGTGTAGCGAGAAAGCATCTACTGCCACTGCCCCTAGGTCTGGTTCCCATGACACATATTTGGGTAATTGATGATTTAGTCTGGATGTGAACAAATCAATATCCAGAACGCCATACCAGGCGACAATGTCGTTAAACCCTTCATGATTCAACATCCTTTCTGTGTTGTCATTGAATGTCCGTGATCTAGTGTCCGCCACAATGTTATATCTACCTGATAGGAAGATGGCTGAAACCCAAATGTTCCTCGTAATACTCCAGTGCCAGATAAGGTTATCCAATTTATCACAAGATACTGACTTAATACCACCCATGTGATTTACATATGCCACCGCTGTAGTGTTGTCAATCTGGAGTTGAACATGTACATGTTGCATATTGCTGCAATAAGCCTTCAGCCCATAGAGTGCTCCCAACAACTCTAAGTAATTAATCCCATGTTGCTGAAGAATTAATGACACATTCCATCCACCACCGCAGCTAGAGATGGTATTTGTTGCTCCCCATTCTAGGGCGCTTGCAACAGTTTGGAAGATAACCGATGGTGTATCGACTAAAATGTTTCTGGAGCAATGACGAATATTCGTTACCCACCATTGTAATTCAGCAATGGCCTCTGCTGGCAATCGCATAGGTCTACCGAATTGGCCTACATGGAATTTGAGTGCCTGCTCCTTGGCACGTTGTAAATTTTGATAGTGCAAAGGCCCATAACACACAGCTGGAAAGGCAGCCACTAGTTTGCCAATTACACTAGCTACTTGTCTAATTAAATGTTGGTGTTAAACAATTAGATTGTTACAGGCTTCTATTAACTCTGATTGCTTGCCCCTGGGCAGAGTCACAGACATGAGAATTGAGTTAATGGTAAATCCCAGGTAATCAATTATCCTGGTAGGTATCAATTTGGACTTAACTGGATGGATGAGGAACCCCAATCTCTCAAGCACAAGTTTGGTGGCTGAAACGGATGATTCAGCTGATTTCTTGGTGTCCCCATGGGTTGTAGTCTACCAAAGAAGAACATGAAATGCTGGTCTTCTAGTTTGCGTGTGGCCTCACTCTGGCAGTGGAGGAGGCTAAGGACAGAAAGGTTGGTTTGACAATATGAAGGGGAGTTAAAATGGTTAGCAACCGGGAACTCCAGCAGACCATGGCGGCCAGAGCTGCCAGTATTCAGCAAAATGGGAGGGGGGGGGGGAGGAGGAGGGGGGGGGGGGAGGGGGAGGGGGAGGAGAGAGAGAGAGGAGGAAGAGAGAGAGAGAGGGGGGGGAGAGAGAGGAGGGTGGGAAAGGGAGGGGGGCTGGGGGAGGGGGAGAGAGAGAGGAGGGGGAGAGAGAGGAGGGGGAGGGGGGGAGAGGGGTAGAGAGTTGGGTGGGGAGGGAGGGGGAATGGAGATGGGGAGGGGAGGGGGGAAGAGGTGGAGGGGGGAAGAGGAACCGGGTGAGCAAGGGTGCTGCGAAAAGCGGAGAGAGCCTGGGGAGGGAGAGAGAGAGACAGCTCTAGTGCAGGGCCCGAAGCTAGTAAAAAGTTCTCGGGAAAGCCGAGCCTAGCGTGCGTCGACCTCGGAAGCGCTCAGAAAGTCTCGGAAGTGCCTTCGGAAGCCGTGGGGATGTGCAGAACAGAGCCCACTTGCTCGTTCTGTCTGCGTCTTTTGAAGAACTGGGGGGGGAGGGTAGTGAAGTCACTCCTGGAACACAGTTCCCAGCAGCAGTATGTTGAAAATTCTGCGCAGCTTGCCGCGAGGAGCAAAGGCATTGTGATGTCATGCAGCTCACTTCAGCACGTTAGATTTTAAAAAGATGTCAGATTGGTGAACAATTTTTGTAAAAAACTCGGTTAAAATTTCACCATTACCGTGTCAGGTTTTTGAGGAGATGGGAATCAAAGAAAACATCCAAGCAAGCAAACCCACAAGTAAACTTCCAAGATCAGAGTTTTATAATAATACTAGACCAAGTGCAGACCCGTTGGGTCTGTTCCCCCCAACGTGCGGTTGCAGGGGGGTAAAGTGTCTCCCTAGTCACATATGGGGGGGGGGGGGGAGTGGTGAGTGGTGAGGAGTGAGGAGAGTTTGGAGAGAACGGTGATCACGCATTTCGGCACAGGCTGCGGGGAGAGGGGGGGCGGGGCAGCATGTCCCTGAGGGTGGGTGAAGGGGGTAGAGAGAGGTGGGGTAAAGGGAAGGGGAGGGGAGAGGAGAGGGGAAGGTGAGAAGAGAGGGGTTATGGAGAAGAGGGGAGGAAAGGGAGGTGGAGGGGAGAGGAGAGGGGGAGAAAGAGGGGTAGGGGAGAGGTGGATAGAGTGTGGAGGGGGGGAGAGAGAGAGAGAGGGAGAGAGAGAGAGAGAGAGAAAGGTGAGGGAGAGAGGGGGTGAGAGAGTAGGAGGAGAGAGAGAGAAAGGACAGGGCGAGAGGTGGGGACGGGAGGGAGAGGGGAAGAGTGGGTGGGGGGGAGAGAGGGAATGGGGTGGGGGAGAGGGATGGGGTGGGGGGAGGAGAGGGAGATGGAGAGGGGGAGGGAAGGAGAGAGGGGTGGGGAAGGGTGAGAGAGGTGTGGGGGAGGGATGGGGAGGAGGGAGATGGGGTAGGGGAGGGAAGGGTGTGGAGGGAGAGGGTTGGGGGGAGAGAGGGGAAAGAGTGGGGTGGTAGTGAGGGAGGGGGAGGGGTAGGGGCAGTCCTTCTATTCCCCACTCCCTATCACCCCCAATCCTCTTTATTCCCACACACGTGATCAAGCGTTTCCACACAGGCTGCTGGGGCTGGGGCTGGGGCAAAGGCAAATGTAAATGAGATCCATTCCGATTGGACATTTGTGAGGGATGGCATTGTGACATCACACAATGGAACGTGCTGGAACATCAGGCGGGGGGGGGGGGGGGGGCTGAGGCTGGTGCGAGGGCAGATGTAAATGAGATCTGTTCCGATTGGACATTGTGAGCATTGGGCATTGTGACATCACACGATGGAATGTTTACCAACATTCTGTGGGTGAGAGCAGTTTGATTTTTTTTTAAGATTTTGAAATATTGGGGGGGGTGGGAAGGATTTTATTAAAAATGTGTACGTAACAATGTCTAAATGTAATGAGGAGTGCATTAGTGAATGTAAAAGCGTAATCACTAATCACACACTAAGCGGGGAAGGGGGAGAGAAGTGAAAGAGTAGGGAGGGAGGGGGAGAGGGTAGCGGGAGTGGTGGAAGAGGGACAGAGGGGGAGGGGGAAAGAGGGAAGGGGGTAGGGAAGGAGGGATCGGGTGGGAGGAGGAGGGGGGGAGGGGTGAGGAGAGGGATGGGGAAGGGTGCGAGAGGTGTGGGGGAGGGGAGGAGGGAGGTGGGGTAGGGGAGGGAGGGGGAAGAGTGTGAGGGAGGGGGAGAGGGGTGGGGGGAAAGAGGGGTAAGAGTGGGGTGGTAGAGAGGGAGGGGTAGGGGCAGTCCATCTATTCCCCACTCCCTATCACCCCCAATCCTCTTTTTCAATTCCCACACACGTGATGAAGCACTTTGACACAGGCTGCAGTGGTGGGGGGGGGGGGCTGGGGCCAAGGCAGATGTAAATGAGATCCATTCCGATTGGACGTCTGTGAGGGATGGCATTGTGACATCACACAATGGAACGTGTTGGAACATCAGGTGGGGGGGGGGCTGGGGCTTGTGCGAGGGCAGATGTAAATGAGATCCGTTCCGATTGGCCATCTGTGAGTATTGGGCATTGTGACATCACACAATGGAATGTTTACCAACATTCTATGGGTGAGATCAATTTGATTTTTTGAAAAATTGGGGGCGAGGGGCGGGGGGAAGGATTTTATTAAAAATGGTGTACGTAACGACATCTAAACGTAACGAGGAGTGCCTTTGGTAACGCACAAGCGTAACGTCTGGCTAAATGGAAAAAACGGTGGCGTCCGAGGGTCTGGTTTTGGCGGAGCAGGGAATCAAATGGCGAAAACATGGCAGCCGGCAGGCAGACACACACAGAGTTTTAATATAATAGAGATTGATGCAGAGGGGCAGTGCATAATTAGAAATAGGTATGGTGGATTGGATAGACCCAGGCATGTTTAGATAATTCAGCAGAGGGAAGGAAGTATGGGTCATAGCATAATTCCTTCTTTGATGGGTTTTGTACAGATTAGAATTTTCCACAATGTAAGCATTGCAGGTATTGCTCCACATACAAGATTATGATAATGCAATGTCATGTGACTTTATACTTTAGAGATAGAGAAAGGAAACCGGCCCTTCCGCCCACCGAATTTGCGCCGTCCAGCATGCACCACGTACACTAATATTATCCTACACGCTAGGGACAATTTCTAATTTACAGAAGCCAATTAATCCAAAAACCTGTAAGTCTTTGGAATGTGGGAGGAAACCAGAGCACCCAGAACAAACCCACATGGTCACAGGGAGAACGTATAAATGCCATACAGACTGCACCCATAATCAGAATCAAATCTGGGTCTCTGGTGCTGTAAGGCATCAACTCTACCGCTGCACCACTGTGCCGCCATATGTAATATTGTTCCGAACACTCCATAAGGCCAGTACCTTCAGGATGACATTGGTAACCTTGAGTCCATTCACTGGGAATGTACAGGAGCTGAGTAATTATTTGGTGGAAGGAACACCCCATCTCCCAAACTACTGAACACCTGCCCCGTCAAACACCTCCTTCCTAACCTTAGGTGAGACCTGCAGCCTCACGTGGCCATCATGAGACTGCACATAAGTGAATGCAAGTTATCCTTGATGCAGAAGGGTTTCTCTTAGAAGAGTAGAAGAATTGCAAATCAAAGTGCTTTCATTCATTGCACAGGCCAAATCAAGGTGATAACAAAAGACACTTTGAATAAAAATATGAATTGAAATTTGTGATTTACTTTAAGATATTCTTATGCCACAGCAAATTTTCTGTTTTCAATCATTTTCAAGACAAATGCCAACTCTGGTGGAACCTGTCTACACACATTTTAATTGCCTCAGCGAGAGGGGAGATGTCTAAAATGAATGGTTTATTTTGTTCTCTTTCTCTGCTTGTGGAATGGAAGTTTCCCCACCAAGCAGGGTAAATTAAGGGCCTGTCCCACCAGCATGCAACTCTATGCGATGAATGCGATCGAACTAGAAGCGGGAGCCGCGCGGAGGTCGGGTGATCCCCTGTACAGGGCCGTTCCCACCAGCATGCGCCTGCATGTGGCAAGCGCAACCAAACCGGCAGTAGGGGCCGCGCGGAGGTCGGGTGAGTGGCGCAACGCGCCGCAAAGTGAGGCGAACTTGGAGTGAAGTCCAAGGTAAGTTCGCCAGGACAGAGAGGGGCACACAGAGAGGGGCACCGAGGCACACACACACACAGGGCCACGAGCCACACACATAGAGGGTCATGGAGGCACCTACCGAGAGGGTCACGGAGGCACGATGTCGGGGCGGTGTGTAAATGTCGAGGCGACTGCGAGCCGACAAGCCGTTGCTGCGCGGGATTTTTGGACATAGTTGGTTTTTCGGAGCCCCGCGCGGTGTCTGGACGAACTCGGGACGAACTCCGCACAATTCCGCACGGCTCCGGCGATCGAAGTGGGACCGGCCCCGCGACGCCGTACGGCTCAAGCGACCACTTTAGGTCGCGCTAATCGCATAGAGTTGCATGCTGGTGGGACAGGCCCTTTACAAATGTACTGCCACACAATAAACAGGACACACGATAACATGAAATAAAGGCTGTGTAGAGATTGATTGATCTGTTAATAGTGGTCATCATTTCTAGACTTGAGGCTTCAACTGGTTAAAACAGTCCCCAGTTAACACTTGAAATTGTAGTTGGCTCACAATCCAGTGATCCCCAGCATAAAGTGTGCAAAGACTTCACTAAAATGTGAAATGTATTCACTGAGTTAGTGACAACCTTACACATAGGTTACCTAGTGTAGGTAGCTGGCAATTTACAATTAACTAGTTTTACTGCTGCTGATTTATTGACAAAACAATATAAGCCCAATACACTTCCCAAATGATCTTTCCTTCAGATTTAACAATTATCAGGGCTGCTTCAGATTTAGCATGGTATAACAGGGGTTGCCCATTCACAGTTGAACTTGCAGGGTGAATCCCCTGCATCGCCTCAATGACAATGCTGTTAACACACATGTAAATTTAACATGCATTTGCATCCAGGTAAAAGATAATATTTTCCAATAGCACATGTATTATTAGAGATGCAAATAAGGAATGGAAACTCTAATTAATTTAGCTTCTTCAGTGAAACTGCTGCTAGACTTCTCACGTCTGCAGCTGCACAGAAAACACTCCTCACTTCCCTGTTCAGAAAGCTTCCTTCGTGTGTGCTTTTATTTGCTGTGGTGTATAACATTATCTTTCATTTGAGTCAAATGCCAAAGTAAATAGCATTTTCCATTTTACACCTGTTTGCGTTCATATGACCTGGTTATTTTTCTGATGCAGCTGACAGGCAAAGCACTTTCTGTACTGAATGAACTGGATGTTTGGTTCCAAGAAAGAGCATGTCAACACAGGGTATAGGGCAGGGCCAGAACCGAGAATGCAGTTTGAGAAAATATTGAAGCCGATACTTAGATGGAATGTGTCAGGGGTTATGTGGATAACAGAACATATGATTGAGATCACATGCACTTATGAATTATAATCCCTATGTCACGAGACTTTGTTTTCAGAAATACATCTCAGTCTGCATATGAGCTGGTACTGCATGCTTACAAGAAGCACAAGTAGTCCCTCGATATATGACATAACATTTTAGCTGTCTTTAAATGCAAAGGCATGTGGATTTATGCCTTAGTGTACATTCATCTGAACTGCTGTTTGGAAAGTGCACTCTAGGAAATTAAACCTGATAGGGGATAGGAGGGGAAGGTAAGTGAGAGAGAGAGAGAGTGGGGAAGACCAGGCAAATGACAGATGTAAACAGAAGAGCAGCAAGATGGGGCAGAGATAGAAAGCTCGAGGTTGGAGGTTGAGCAATCACCACAGACATGTGGCTTGGAGTCTGGCAAAGGCACACTGAACAGTGTTATGTTTTGCTTGATGAGTAGGTTTGGTTCTTTTATTGAATGTTATTTACACACACACAGACCACATGGGTTTAGGTTAGAACTCTGCTCTGCGCAGAGTTAGCTCATTTCTGTTGGACCAGTGGTGGGAAGTTGCAATTGAGCTCCTGTTCCCGCACATCTAGAAAGAAAGGCAATCTTATCATATTTTTATATCTCCTTAGGACTCTGTCTGGCCCATCAAGTCTAAAAAAAAATCTCATCAATCCCATGCTTCTACTTTCTGTAACCCACTCTCGTTCATATGCCTATCAACTCCCCAATCCGCTCACCACACACCTAGCTACACAAGGGGTCATTTAGTCATCAATTACACTCCCAGCCAGCATGCCTTTACAATGTGGGAGGAAACTGGGGCAGCCAGGAATAACCTGTGTGGTCACAAGGAAAACATACAAACCCTGCACAGATTGTACCAGAGTGAACCCAAGTTGCTTGTGCTGCCAGGTAACCGCACTACCTGTGGCACTGCATCCAATCACCATGTGCAGACATTTACACAGACTCATCTGAATGAGATTTCATCCAATTTAATCACAGATGTAGACATAGTACAGTTCAGCGAGGTTGGAGGCCCTTCAGTCCACAATGTTCATGTCGAACATCATACTTGTTAAAACTAATCTCCTCATCCTGCACGAGATCCAAATCCTGCCTTTCCCTGCATATCCATGAACCCATCTAAAAGCTAAATGCCCTGATTATATCTGCCTCCAGCATCCTAGCACTGTGTTTCAGGCACATACCACTCTCTGAATAAAACATTTGCCCTACACATCTCCTTCAATTGTTGCTCCTCCTCGTGTTAAAGCTATGCCCTCTATTTGTTGACATTTCCATCCTAGGTGAAAGGTTTTGACTGTCTACCTCATCTCTTCCTCTCATTATATATAGTTCTATCAGGTCTCCCTTCAATGTCCAACACTCCAGAGAAAACATTCCAAGTTTGATGTTCAAGATGAATCATGTTCTGGAAAGAAGAGCAGGGATTTGTGTGGAGAGAGTTCTAAATGGTCTCTTCCCTTTTTCTGAAGAAATGTTTCCCAAAATCATCCCAATCCGATTACCTGTAATTTTAATATTTAATCCCATCTCCAGGAGATCCTTTAATGTAAACCTATCCTATCAAATACTTTCTCCATTATACACATTGGCATTGTAAGTCACTTAGTCATCCTTAGCATAGGTTCACATTGTTTCAGTCACATTTCACCCATTTACAGGCAACCTGCAAACTAAGCAGCAATGCATGTGTTTATTTATTCACTTGCGGGATCTGGACATCATTAGCAAGGTTCATTTTATCCAACCTTCGTTGCTGTCTGGATAGCTTTTAGGCTTGTTTTAGAGAGCTAGAGGACATGAATGGTAATTATTTTCCTGAAAACATGAGTGAACAAGGTAAATTTTATAACCATCCAGTATTTTAAGATGTAGAAACAAGAAACTGCAGCTGTTGGTTAATACACAAAAGGACACAAAGTGTTGGAGTAACTCAACAGGTCAGGCAGCATCGCTAAAGAACATGGATCAATGACGTCTAAGGTTCAAATGGTTCTTCTGATAGTATTTTAGGGGTTACTGGGATTCATGGTGGCAGATAATAAACATGGTGGCAGATAAACGTATCTGTCTTGTTCTATGGTCCAGCCCACTGGATACCAATCCCCTGTTTAAACACCGTGTTACCACACCCAGAAATACAACTTGTTTTCCTGGATTTTCTTGAGTGGAGGGTAGTGCTTGGATATAGTTCAATAATCGCCAGATCTTTAGGCTCCTGGCATAGTTTCACATTCCCCAAAAACGCCTTAGGTGGTGCGGAGCAAGGGAGGGTGGGATGGTTGCTAACAAAGGGTGATCTTGCCCTTGTCTGTTAGCTGTGTTTAGCAGGGAGCACTGTGAGGAGGGGTAATTAGTTCCCCACCACCACTCCTCACTGCACCGGTAGGCTAGATTGTGGTGTATGTACCTCATAACTGAGATGGACTGACCTGGAAAGTATCCATGAATTAAATTTGGCAAATAACGAAGTGCTGAGTGAAATGAATGGGTCAGGTGGCAACTGGGATTAAATTGCCACTTTCTTAGCCTTTCTCCATGTGTTACATCTACTTACCTAATCATGGGGGGAGAAATAGGGTTTTTCAATGAGTGGTCTAGAAATTGCCTCTTCCTGGCCTTTCAACGATTGCGCATTGTTTATCTTGGCCAATGGCACATGGTGAACTAATGTTCACCTGCTTTGTTTACTGGGAGAACCTGATATGAGCTACTACACGGAGAACACCCAACAAGGCCAACAACAGCAGCAGTTCTTTTGACATCAATACCACCGGCTTACTAAATTGATGCTGTGCAGATAAACTTGGCTTGAAAGCAATTACTAAATGTGAATGCAAGCTCTGTTTTTGACTCCGTTCTCTGCCATTTCAATACTATTACAGACAAAAAGAAAATGGAATGACACTGCAGCAATAACTGAAACATAGCAACTGAGCAAGAGTTAATCAACCTTAATCGGTATTTTCTTGGGCAATGATCTTCTTCTTATCGAGTCCACACACAAGATTAGAAGTTGTTCAGCCAGAGCTAAACACACTTCTCGGCATCTGCATACAATGGTGTCACAGATAATCCTTACATTAATATAGATACATTTGAGTTCACTTGATTTTCACTTGTATTGAGGATGGTTCTCAGCTATCCCACAGATAGCATGCTCAGGGCAATTTCCTCCTTGCCCTCTCCCTCTTCCCTGACAAGTGTATTCAGGGTGATTTACTCCCTTCCCTAGTGCCAATGTATTCAGGGTCATTCCCCTCCCTCAGTGAGTGTGAAGATAATGATAACTCCCTTCCCTCACTAACAGTATGTTGAGGGTTATTCCCCTCTAGATCAGTGCACTTTTATTCATTGAAGTCCCCGTCCAGACTGCGAAAGCGTCACCGATTCCTGTTTTGAATGTTTCACTCAGGAGTACATGTGGAATACCGCCACCCTTTTACAACAAACCTGCGGGCAAGGCTGGACAGCTGCTGGGGAAAGAAACACTGAGCCGTTTTCATGTGTTTGCAATTCCGATGAAGACTGACATGTTTTTGGAAAATACCAATGTGTGTTTTTGTAATTATTCCTAGGATCACTGATCCCTAGCTGTTCAAAGCAGGTGGTGGTATGCCATCATTTTGAATCCCCGCATTTCATATAGTGAAAAAAGACACAAAGTGCTGACTTAAGTCAGTAGGTCAGGCCCCATCTCTGGCGGACATGGATAGGCGACATTTTGATTCAGGATCCATCTTAAGACATGTTCCCCAGAGATGCTGCCTGGCCCACTGTGTTACTCCAGCACTTTGTGTCTTTTTTTCTGTCAACCAGTATCCACAGTTTCTGTGAACCAGCATTCACTGCAGTGCAGTTATCCCCACATATTGCACTGCGAGAGTTTGATTAAATCTGTTCATGAGATGCTTCTCCATGGGACACCCTCCCATCACAGTTCCTTTTACTGTGTAAATCTGGAAGGGACATGAGCAATGGACAATCCCAGGTATGTGCACCCTGGCTTGTCCATTGTGTCCTGACCTAAAGATGAATGCATGAACGCCACCCTCAATCCTCTACCATCTACATCTATTCAAAACCCTGCTGTAACTCTTCAATTAGAACTGCCCCCAGTTTTCAAGGTCATTTCTTACAACCCTCTCAACTCAGTGTCTTCAAGACGGTCGGCACAGTGATGCAGTGGTAGAGATGCCGCCATATAGCACCACAGACCAGGATTCGATCCTGATTACTGGTGCTGTCTGTACAGAGTTTGCACGTTCTCTCTGTGACCACGTGGGCTTTCTTCAGGTGCTCCGGTTTCCTCCCACGTGCAGGTTTGTAGGTTAATTGGCTTCTCTAAATTGTCCCTAGTCTGCCGGATGCAAAAGTGGGTTAACATATTACTAGTGTATGGGTGATCATTTGGTTGGTGTGGACTCGATGGGCTGAAGGACTTGTTTCCATGCTATATCTCGAAACTAATTTAAACTAAACTAATTCCAGGTGATTTCAGCACCACTCTTTTTTCACTATAATATAAGGATTCGAAAAGATGGTATACCTCCATCTTCTCTGAACAGCTGAGGATCAGTGATGAGAAAAATGTATTTCAGGAATAATTCCAGAAACAAAGACTTGGATCAGACTAAGCAATCTTTAATCACACCAGATTTCGACTCATCTATCTTTCCCTTTCTAATTAGAACATTAACACAATAAATCTCCCACCAAACCTTTTTAATCTTGCACCGATTCAGTTCAGCAGTTAATTCAATCCACTAGCTGCAGATTGAACTGAATCAAGCTGTCAAACTGAAGTTGTTAGTCTCTTTGCTTCTGTTGCACATTCTTTCTCAGAGCCAATGCCACCAAATTGCTAAAATACTGATTTTGTTTTTGTTTTGATTCAATTTTTTCTTTATAATTGGCCAATGGATTTGTTTACTTTAGGCTTGGAAAGATGTTGCTCTCTGTAATTGGTTGTGCTGTGCTTACTGGCAGAGCACTATAATATAATAAGATGTAGTGCATTAAGCCTTTGGCAATGGCTTGCGCTGAGCCAGTGCCAACTTGATCTGAAGCAAAGATTTAAATTATTCACAAGGACATTCATGAACGAAACATGTTTTCTCCCAGTGAGGGAACATTTGCTGTAAGATGTTGACTTACTCTGGATCATCGTTACATGGAGCAAAACAATGTTGCTGAAGTAAACAGACAAATCAAAGTGCAAAATCAGTCCATTAACTGGCTCCGGTCCTGGGTAGATTAATGTCAAACGGGGAAGAAAACTGCATGCAACATTTATTGAAATGTTGCTGGTGCTAAAGCTTGCTAGTGTACAAATTATTTAATTTTGTTGTGATACTGGGTCCTAGGAAGAGATGACTGTTTATCGTTGGTAGTCACAAAAACATTAGTCATTGCATAGAATGTAATCAGGCCTCCTTCCCAACATGCAAGTCAGCTTAATTATGTATTGTATACAACAGCAGCTTTCAAGCACAACACATAACCACAGCTATCTATACTTTAATACATGACTGAGCAGCCACTCACCCTCCACACCCAAGCTTGGAGCAAAGGGAGGAAAACGTTGCCCTTACTATCTAGCAGATAATTGGATTTTGCCATTGCTCTTTAATCCAGGAATAAAACCCACACTGGGAAGTTTGACTGTCTAAAACCAATTAAGGAAGGTTTCAGCCAACAATAATAATGTGAATTTATTTTGCATCAAAAATAATTTCTGGAATTTCAAGGGAAATTTGACAATGAGTTATGTAAGGGGATATTCAGACAGATGATCAAAGACTTGGAGGCAGGATTTAAGGAAAGGCAAACAGAGGATTAGATAAAAGTACATCTCCAGATGATACCAAGATAGGATAATTGTGGATAATGAAGAGGATTTCCAAAGTCTACAGAGTGATTTAGGCCAGTTGGAAAAATGGGCTGAAAGATGGCAGATGGAGTTTAATGCTGATAAACGTGAGGGGCTACACCTTGGCAGGACAAATCAAAATAGGACGTACATGGTGAATGGTAGGGAATTGAAGAATACAGTTGAACAGAGGGATCTGGGAATAACCGTGCATAGTTCCTTGAAGGTGGAATTTCATATAGATAGGGTGGTAAAGAAAGCTTTTGGTATGCTAGCCTTTATAAATCAGAGCATTGAGTATAGAAGCTGGGATGTAATGTTAAAATTTTATACGGCATTGGTGAGACCAAATCTGGAGTATGGTGTACAGTTTTGGTCGCCCAATTATAGGAAGGATGTCAACAAAATAGAGAGGGTACAGAGGAGATTTACTAGAATGTTGCCTGGGTTCCAGCAACTAAATTACAGAGATAGGTTGAATAAGTTAGGCCTTTATTCTTTGGAGCGCAGAAGGTTAAGGGGGACTTGATAGAGGTCTTTAAAATGGTGAGAGGGATAGACAGAGTTGATGTGGACAAGCTTTTCCCTTTGAGAATAGGGAAGATTCAAACAAGAGGACATGACTTTAGAATTAAGGGACAGAAGTTTAGGGGTAACATGTGGGGGAACTTCTTTACTCAGAGAGTGGTAGCGGTGTGGAATGAGCTTCCAGTGGAAGTGGTGGCGGCAGGTTCGTTGGTATCATTTAAAAATAAATTGGATAGGCATATGGATGAGAAGGGTATGGAGGGTTATGGTATGAGTTTAAGCAGGTGCGACTAAGGGAAAAAAGTTGTTCGGCACGGACTTGAAGGGCCGAGATGGCCTGTTTCCGTGCTGTAATTGTTATATGGTTATATGGTTACAGGAAAACTAATAAAGCAGCTGATGCTGGAAACTGAAACAAACACAGAAATGCTGGAAGAAGTCAACCAGTCCAGCAGCATCTGTGGGAAGAGAAACCAGTCAATGGTTCAAATCAGTGGAGGGTTTCCAGTTTTCAAAGCAGAACTGGGGGGGGAGGTGAGGTAAGACAGATCAGGTGATTTAGAGAATAATCAGAATTAGAATCAGAATCACACTTTATTCGCCAAGTATGTTTTGCAACATACGAGGAATTTCATTGGTCAGGTCAGTCATACAATTAAAAGTAAGATCACTTCAAAAACACATTTTAATATGAACATCCACCACAGTGACTCCTACACATTCCTCACTGTGATGAAATTCAAGTCTTTCCCTTAGTTCTTCCTTGGTCGTGGGCCTCGAGCCCCCGTTGATGGGATAATCTTAACTCCCGTAGCCGGTGGTGTACATGCCCTCCACGTCGAGGCGATCTGCTCCTGCATTGAGAGGATGTCAGCTCCCCCGCACTGGACGATCGAACCTCGCATCGGGGTTGGTGAACCTTCCGCGACTTTGGAGCTCCCGACTTGGCCTCACCCGAGACTGCGAGCCCTTGATTTTAATGTCGCAGTGGCAACGATCCCAGGCAAGGGATCAGCTCCGATGTTAATCCACGCCCCGCGGTGGGGCTCACGACAGTCCGAGGAGGCTTCCAGCTCCATCGATGGTAGGCCGCAGAGCCCGGAGAATGTGATCTGAAAATTGATCACATCTCCATGAAGGTAAGAACCAGAAAAAAAGTTTCCCCTGACCCCCTCCCCCCTCCCCCCACATAAAACAAACCGAAGAACATCAAAACAGAACTTTTAACAAGCTAAAAAATATCAAAAAGAGTGAAAGTCGAACAGACTGCCGACAGGGCAGCCATCACTCCGGTGCCCCTGGTGGTCTTTTAAATACTAACCATTAGTGAGCATTTTAGAAAAAGAGGTGGGGAAACAGACAAGTATGATAATAGCTTTAAGGTGAGAGTAGCAAAGTTTGTAGGAGATGTTCAGGGAAAATTTTGTACATGGACAGTAGTGAGTACCTACAACGTGCTGCCAGGGTGGTGGTGGAGGCAGATATAACAGTGCTTTTGATAGACTTTGGATAAACACATGGATATGCATGGAATGGAGGGATATGAATTATATGCAGGCAGATAAGATTTTATCTTGGAATCCTATTTGGTACAGACATTGTGAGCTGAAAGGTCTGTTCCAGTGCTGTACTGTTCTATGGGAAATGTTAAGAAATGGGTTTGCCTGAAGCGGAACATTGTAATGTTCATTCCAGAAGGTTGCAATTTGCCTTGGCAGAATATGTTATTCCACTAGTTTACACTGGCAGTTCAGTTTAGTTTATTGTCACATGAAAAGCTTTTATTGCGTGCTAACCAGTCAGCAGAAGGACAATACATGATCACAATCGATCCATTAGCAGTGTATAGATGCATGATAAGGGAATGAGGTTTAGTGCAAGGTAAAGCCAGCAAAGTCTGATCAAGGGTAGTCCGAGGTTCAGCAAATAGATAAAGTTTAGCATTGCTCTCTGGTTGTGGTAGGATAATTCAGTTGCCTGATAACAGATGAGAAGAAACTGTCCCTGAATCTGGTGGTGCGCATTTGCACACTTCTATACCTTTTGCCTGATGGAGAGGGGAGAAGAGGGAGTGGCCAGGGTGTGACTTGTCCTTGATTATGGTGCTGGCCTTGCCAAGGCAGCGTGAAGTATAAATTGAGTCAATAGAAGTGAGGTTGGTTGGTGCGACGGTCTGGGCTGCGTCCACAATTTGCTGCAATTTCTTGCTGTCTTCGATGGAGTTATTCCCAAACCAAGCTGTGATGCATCCTGATAAAATGCTTTTTATGGCGCATTTGTAGAAGTTGTGAGAGTTATAGGGGAACAGTGGGAGAGGCCTCAGACTGGCACCTTGGGATGGGAGCCGGATTGGGAATTAAAGTGGCATTCAACAGGAAACTCAGGATTATCCCAGCTGTCTGAGTGAAGGTTGCCTGTAGAGGAGGCCCCATTGGGAACATTGAAAGCAATAACTGAAAAAGATGCCAGCGAATCACTGCTTCAGCTGATTAGTTAGATCCATGGATGGGAGAGTCTCGCTGACATTGGAGAGGTGTTGAAAATCAGGGACTGGCATTAAGTCTTCTTCTTCTTCTTGCGTATGGCATGCACAGCCTAAAGTTGTAGGACAACTTGTTCTATTTGGTCTTATTTGGTTGTGCACACCAGGTTGATTGCATTCTTCGAAACAGGGCAGATCACGTGAAGGTTGCAATCTCCCACCCCTGGCATTAAGTCGTAGTCACTTCATCAGCAGTTGCTTCAATGAAAAGAATTTTGGTTCTTTGAATCTTTCTGTGTGCTCACCTGTTTGTTCTTTTATTTGTATGATCAAAGTTTAGACATCACAGATATAAAATAAAGGGAGAAAGTGTGAGCGTCGACACAAGGAACTGCAGATACTGGATGCAAATAAAGACAAAAGTGCTGGAGTAACTCAGCGGGTCAGGCAGCATCTCTGGAGAACATGGATAGGTGACATTCCGGGTCAGGACCCTTCTTCAGACTGACTGTGGTGTGGCGGGAGGGGAGAAAGCTGGAAGAGAAGAGGGGCAGAGCAAAGCCTGACAAGTGATAGGTGAATGCAGGTGAGGGGTGGAATAATTGAATGATGACATGAGAAAAAACATTTTTTACAGAGCACATGATTGGTAATTAGAGCCCGCAGAGTGGAGGCATGGTGGAGGATTCCATGATGATCTTCAAAAGGGAATTGGATAAATATATGGTCAAGAAAAGTTGGCATGGCTATGAACCGTAGGTGGCCGCTATCTGTATACATTGTGTATGCAAGCAAAGAATCTCACTGTGCTTAGTCACATGTGACAATAAAGTATTCCTAATTCCTAATAAAATGCTGGGAGGTGGAAATAATAAGGAACTCTGGGATAGAGCCGGCACAGACATGATAGGCCAAATCCCCTACTTCTGTACCTGCTGAAGCCATTCAAGGAATCTGGGATTGCAGCGAGCTCTTAAACCTATTTAGCTTATTGCAGGCACTCACCTATTTTGGGAAAGTAGCATCAAGCATTTTCTATTTCCACTGCCAAGATTTCAAATATAAAATGCATTGTCTAGATATACCAGTACCAGTTTATAATACTGATATCTCATTGTATTCTCTCTCTGAAGTTCCCATTGACTTACTTGACCAGAATTTTGGAAGTAGTGTAGCGTATCCTGCTGCTACCAAATAGTATATTTTGTGCTATTGGCTAGATGCGAATTTTGAGACCATTTAGCTAGATTGGGGTTAAGGAAGCTGTAGGTTGTGTTAGCAGTTTTACCATGTTGTTTTACCCTCATTTTTGTAATAGTTTTGTAGTGATTGGGTGTATTATTGACACACAACACTCACTGAACTAGTTTGCCTAGTTGTAATGGCAAGTCAAGTCCATACAGGGAATTCCAAGAACTAGGGAGAGTCTCGGTGATCCGGTGATCCGGTGCAGGAGGTGTCGAAGCAATTCATGATTTTTTTTCATTCTTTGTTGGACAATTTTATCCACCAGTTCTTGCAACAGACAGTGCCAGTGGTGGGAAATGGACCAGCTAAAATAATTTTTTACCTCACCTTTATTACGCTGCCTCTTAGAAAGCTATCTTTAATTTGATTTAAAATGAAAAACTGCTGTTTGCAATAGGAAGTGGGTCAACGTGGAGAGCAGCGTGTCTGTGTAACGTGCTGTAGCGCTGATGTAGGATTTGGATTCACAGGTGTGATTTAACGCACTGTGAGGTCAGGAAATTGGGTGTGTTTAGGTTGATACTTCTGCAAAGAGAGAGAGAGAGAGAGATGTGTGAGTAAGTCACCATGGCCCTCAACACCTTGTGGTTCAATATTGACTTTGGCAGGGACCAAAGAGCAGAGAAACTCATTTTGCATCTATTGACAAAATGAGATCCAAGCATACTCCCACCTGGTGCATGCAGGAACTTTACTAGTTGTTCAGCTAGCAGCAGACATTTTGCATGTTTATTGAAGAAATAGTTTGACAACTCTAGCATCAGAATGGGGTTGTAGAGCATTGATGGTGTTACTTTGGAAGAAAGCATGATGACAAAAGATACGCAGTGCTGGTAATCCTCAAATCAGACAGCAACTAGCATTGAAGAGGCTCTCCAGCAATGGGAAGTGGGTTGCAAGATAATATGCATCACTCTGCTATTAGTCTTGTGTAAACAACATTTCAGATGTAGACTTTTTATGATTTATTTAGTTGCTGCTCCAGTTCCTTAAACACACATTAGAAGATTAAGCACAGCAATTAACATTTACAAAATGTCAAAATGTAAATATGTTTATTTTCTGTTTTATTTTATTTTTTTATCTCTCTTAATCCAGATTCTTCTCTTGTTATCTTTCTGCATTGTATTTGTCCCTCTGACCTATCTTAGTACTTCCACCGTTCTTTTTAACCATTCTTAAATGTTATTGGTTATTGCCTGTTTATCCTCCTCTTTATCAAAGTCCCATGTGTCCCGATGGTCTCACTTCGATGTTAACAACTCGCACTTCCAGCAAGATTGCACTTATTTCTTTTTTTGTTATGTCGTGAACAAGCTGGAAAGGGTGCAGAGAATATTTACGAGAAGTTTGCCAGGACTTAAGAGCATGAGCTCTAGGGAGAGTTTGTGTCGACAAGCATATTATTCATTAGAGTATTGGAGACTGAGGGGTGATCTTTGAGGTGAATAGAATCACAAGGGGGATAGATAGGGTGAATGTACAGAATATGTTCCCCAGGATTGGGAAATCTAAAACTAGAGGCCAGAGGTTTAAGGTGAGAGGTCAAGGTTTAAAGTGAGATTTGATAAATTTAATAGGAAACTGAGGGGCAAAAATTGCACACACAGGATGGTGGGTATATGGAACGGGCTGCCAGAGGAAGTAGTTGAGGTAGGCAAATACAATATTTACAAGATATTTGGATGGGCACATGGATAGGAAAGGGGTGGAGGGATATGGGCCAAAATTGGGGAAATAGGACTGGCTTAGATGGGGCGTCTTGGTTGGCATGGATCCGTGGACCGAAGGACTTGTTTCCATACTGTGTGACTCTATGATGCCAATTTTAATGGGATGTATCACACACTGTCTTACAAACGATGCATATATGAAATCAAATAAATTGGATCTAAATATGTTACAATACAATTTTAGAATATTAAAATGTTTTCTTGTATAGCTTGAGGAGTAGAGAGCATTGGACAGGTTAAAAGAATGTATAGCACTTTACAACAATAGGTATAGAAGCACATCCACGGAAGCATAAATTCTAGAGCCGAGATTCAATTAAATCATGGATGATTTGTTCTTTGAGACCGTCTTTGCTCCTTCTCCTTTGTAGTACGTAGCTAACAAAAATAAATCAATGTAGGTACAAAGAACTTCAGATGTTGATTTGCAAAAAAAAGGCATTATGTGCTGGAGTAACAGTGGGTTAGGCATCATCCCCAGAGAACATGGATAGGCGACATTTTGTGTCAGAACCCTTTGTTCTGGCCTGAAATGTTACCTATCCATGCTCCCCAGAGATGCTGCCTGACCCACTGCTTTACTCCAGCACTTTGTGCCTTTTAAAGAAAAAAATAAATCAATAGGCTTAAAATTTATTATTGGTTTGAGCCTCGGGATTCTTTAGGAAGCAAGTTGTAGATTTCCCCTAGCCTTTGTATGGAAAGGTTATTCCTAATTTTATTCCCAAGTGAGCTAATTGTATTTGTAAACCCATGCCCCCTTGTTGTGGGTTCCTCAACAGGAGGAATCGGTCTCTCTACCCCACTCCTTGGGTTCTGTTTTTCACTTTAAGTAATTCAATTGGATTATCACCTCAATCCTTCAAACTCAAAAGACTTATAAACCTACTTTATGCAACCTTCCTAATAGATTAATACTTTACACTCTTGTGAATGCAGGTGAATCTGAGCTGTACCTCTTAAAAGTATCCTATCATAGGAAATAAATATTGGTATATACCGTCCAAAACTCAGTACAGATGAAGGATGACTTCTTCCGCAGTAGGCTTCCAACACTTGAGGAAACACAAATATTTCATTTGCATTATCAAAAGGGATTTGAGTGTTTTTAAGCTTAAATACCCCATGCCTATATAAATTTCCCAGTCTCTAACTTGTAAGAAAGTATAGTGGTGTCCTCATACTTCCTGGGTACACAAAAGGCTGGAGAAACTCAGCGGGTGCAGCAGCATCTAAGGAGCGAAGGAGATAGGCGACGTTTCGGGTCGAGACCCTTCTTCAGACCCTTGGGTCTCGACCCGAAACGTCGCCTATCTCCTTCGCTCCTTAGATGCTGCTGCACCCGCTGAGTTTCTCCAGCCTTTTGTGTAACCCTCGATTCTCCAGCATCTGCAGTTCCTTCTTTAACACCAAATGAACAAGATGGTTGTCATTTTCTGAATGGTAATATCACACACCATATTGTAAAAGATAGGTGAACCTACAATAGGAGCACTCATCAGAAACACCTTAGCTACAGTGCCCTCCATAATGTTTGGGCCAAAGACCCATCATTTATTTATTCGCCTCTGCACTCCACAATTTGAGATTTGTAATAGAAAAAATCACGTGGTTAAAATGCACATTGTCAGATTTTTACACATTTTGGTTTCACCGTGTAGAAATTACAGCAGTGTTTTATACATAGTCCCCCCATTTCAGGTGAAACCCAAATGTATAAAAATGGCCTTTATTAAAATTTGACAACGTGCACTTTGACCTCACGCAATTTTTCCTATTTCAAATCTCAAACTGTGGAGTACAGAGGCTAAGAAATAAATGATGGGTCTTTGTCCAAAACATTATGGTGGGCAATGTATATTTTAGTTTTGCGCTTTTTTTGTGTTTGCTGGGCCTAGTTCAATTTCCGAACCATTGCGGACTTTACTCTATGTTGCTCTATAGGTGTTCTTCATACTTTGGCTATCATGGTGTGGCATGCTTAGAATAATTTTTAAATTATGGTTGTAATTGTTGAGTCTAATGCACCTGCAAAGCTGCAGCAAGCACGAAGGATCAGTTCATATCTGATGCATTTGACAAATAAACACTCTTCAGTCTTGAACTGTAAGGCTGAGATAGTGGCTCCATTGCATGACATTCCCATTAGTGAAGCATGGCCAACATGATCAACAACCTAAGATAGACACAAAAAGCTGGAGTAACTCAGTGGGACATGCAACGTCTTGAAGAGAAGGAATGGGTGACATTTTGGGTCTAGACCTTTTCCAGAAGACCCTTCATCTGAAGAAGGGTCTCTACCCGAAACGTCACCCATTCCTTCTCTTCAGAGATGCTGCCAGTCCCGCCGAGTTACTCCAGCTTTTTGTGTCTATCTTCGGTTTAAACCAGCATCTGCAGTTCCTTTTTACACAGTGATCAACAACCTATTTCCTTTTCCATTATTAATAAGTTAATTCTCCCGAAATTTGCATTGAGGAATTGGGTATTATTGCATTGTGTATTATCGCAATTTGTTGGATGTTTTGTGCCTCTCTAATGTTAGGCTCTCAAAACTTCCTGTTAAAGAAGGAACTGCAGATGCTGGAGAATCGAGGGTAACACAAAAAGCTGGAGAAACTCAGCGGGTGCAGCAGCATCTAAGGAGCGAAGGAGATAGGCGACGTTTCGGGTCGAGACCCTTCTTCAGACTGGTCAGGCATCAGGGAAGCGAGAGATATAAACAGTGATGTGGAGAGATAAGGAACAATGAGTGAAAGATATGCAAAAAAGTATTGGTGATAAAGGAAGCAGGCCATTGTAAGCTGTTTGTGGTGTGAAAATGAGAAGCTAGTGCGACTGGGGGGGGGGGGGGGAGATGGAGAAGGAATGTCAGGGCCAGAGGGCTGAGGGAGAGGTGGGGGGGGGAGGCAGTCTGGGGCTGAGGGAGAGGTGGGGGGAGGCAGTCTGGGTGCTGAGGGAGAGGTGGGGGGGAGGCAGTCTGGGGCTGAGGGAGAGGTGGGGGGGAGGCAGTCTGGGTGCTGAGGGAGAGGTGGGGGGGAGGCAGTCTGGGCGGTTCCTTCTCCATCTCCCCCCCCCCCTCCCCCCCAGTCGCACTAGCTTCTCATTTTCACACCACAAACAGCTTACAATGGCCTGCTTCCTTTATCACCAATACTTTTTTGCATATCTTTCACTCATTGTTCCTTATCTCTCCACATCACTGTTTATATCTCTCTTTTCCGTGATCCCTGACCAGTCTGAAGAAGGGTCTCGACCCGAAACGTCGCCTATCTCCTTCGCTCCTTAGATGCTGCTGCACCCGCTGAGTTTCTCCAGCTTTTTGTGTTACTCTCAAAACTTCCTGATGGCTTTCAACTTCCTGTTAAATTTCAAAAATGTTTTTGTGATTGGACAGCAATCGTTAATTAATACACTTGAGAACGTTAGTATTGATTCTTCACAGAGCATGGATTGTTTTAATAATTAGATAACACTTAAATTACAATCTGACTGAGCAGGATTAGACATGCAAAAAGTAAATAGGCCTTTTAGATTTTTAAAAGTTTTGTAATTTTTATTTTTGTTTATTTCAGCCCTAGATTTCTCTTTATTTCACCACTTTCACCTTTTTCATGTATTTCTTTTCCCAGTCATTGAATCCTTTGATAAAGGAGATGGAGACTGCTGGTCATGTGGGTTACTAAGGCCTTATCCATCAAGTCCTCCTTCCAACATCATTATCAGCTTTGTATTTCCAGCAGCTTGGGGCTGATGAATATGTTTTCACCGAACATTGCGGGAGAAAGTCTCACTAATGTCACAGGCCACAATCTGTCCCTCTTCAGGCAAATCCTTGCTCATTGTTTCTGAGAAAAGCTATATGAGGGGGAAGAGCTCCCCAAAGAGTCCATGCGGACATGACCTCCTGTGCAGTCCCTGTATTCTCTGTTGGCAGCTGCCTTTGCAGTGCAATGTGCTGCTTATTTATACCCATTGTCATCCAGTCCCCTTGAGATCACCCACGACTGTAGCAAAGCTATTCCTGAGGAAGAGTGTAAAATCTTTTCAGTGCTTCCACAGAGCGACCACTCCAGGGTTTCGACGCACCAAAAAATATACGCTGCCTGAAATGATCGGACAATTTGACGCGATTGACAGGTCGATGATTGTTTTGAGTGGAAACATTGGCTCTTAGCTCTTTGGACCACAGAAGGTCTTGGACTCTACACATGGATGAGCTGGAGGTCAGATGATGCTGCTTGTTCCGTCGCTGGGCTGCAATTGTGATGCTTCTTGGTGACAGCCTCCCTGGTCAAGCATAGACATTTGAGATGCAGGGTCAGAATTTGCTGCCAAGGTAACAACGCTGAGGAGAGAGTCCAGATGTTCACTGCATCTGGTCTTCAGCATTCCAACAGGGGTGGAGTGGTGACGCAGCCATAGAGTTGATGCCTTACAGCGCCAGGGACACGGGTTCGATCCTGACTACAGGCGCTGCCTGTCTGTATGGATCTTGTATATTCTCCCCGTGACCTGCATTGGTTTTCTCTGGGTGCTCCAGTTTCCTCCCACACTCCAAAGACCTACAGGTTTGTAGGCTAATTGGCTGTGGTATCATTGCAAATTATCCCTAGTGTGTGTAGGGCAATGTTAATATGTGGTGATCGGCGGGCCAAAGGGCCTGCTTCCACACTCTATCCCTAAACTAAACGAAAACTAAATGGGCGGATGGTGCCAGGACATCAACACGATTCATGTGGGTGGGGGTCACTGAACTTGTGGAAAAGGCCAGTAATTGATTGTTATTTAACTTTGTTTTCATGTTCCTAAATCTATTTTAAACTGAATTAATTGTGGATTTTTCAAACTTATTAATTTTGGTTTAATGATGAAGCTATTTGGATAGTGTTTTAAATGCTTGACTATAGGAGCAAATGAAAAACAATTGAAAGGCCTTTGGCAGGCAGCTGGTGACTTGCCAGGGGCTGTGTGGGTGCAGTGGAGCTGAGGCCTTGATCTCCTGCTCACTGACTTTTTAGGGCCAACTCTGCCCACCTGTGAGTTACAGGTGGCTGTTCAGTGGCTTTTTCAGCTTGTTCAGTGCCCACATCTGGGAAAGGTACAAGCAGCCACGTATGGTAGTGCACTGTGGGTGGTCTGTCTAATAATGGGCCAGGTCCATGCCTAACCAGTCCATAAGGCAATGGCTAATCTGTAAAGGGGCTGTCCCACTTGGGCGACCTAATTGGCCAGTTTAGAAGAGTTTAAAAATATGACATGTTGAAGACCTCCTTCGACTATGTAGACAACCTCCTTCGACTAAGTTGAAGACTAGCTACGACTAACTTCGGGAAAATTGGACACCGAATAGTGGAGAGTGAAGCCGACCTCCTTCTATCTCCTTTGACCTCCCTTCGACCTCCCTTCGACAATGATAAAGACTATCTAAGATTACCTTCGACGACCATCGATTACCTACGAATAACATGCCGATCTACTACAACTAAATCTACGAGTAAAAAAAGTATCGATTTTTTCCATGGCGACCTTTTTTTCTCGTGGGCATTTTTTAACTTATTGAAAAAAACGCCACGACCTAGCTGAGGCCTCGAGAACACGGAGACCACTCTCGAGCATGAAGGTGAGTTACAAAGACCTCCTACGACCTTGTGTCGACCATGCTGCGAGTATGAGTCGAGGGCAAACTCGCCAGAACGCGCGGATCACGCCGACCAACTGGGACAGGCCCTTTAAGTGCCCTTTGAATATCAATTTTGATTAGAATCTTATTGCACTGCGTGACTTCTGCACATGATGCGCAAAACTCTGACACATTGACAATGGAGTACAAACTCTCAGATTGTTCAGCATCCTAAATTTGATAAATTATTTTAAGATTTAAATGTTGCTGGTGTATCCTCTGCTTTCATCGGCTCAGCTGCCATCTACCAATTAAAAAATTACAGCAGGGTCTTGATCAGCTGGGCAGATGGGCTGAGGAATGGTTCATGGAGGCTAATGCAGATAAGTGCAAGGTGCTGCATTTGGGAAGTCAAACCAGGGCAGGACCTTCATAGCGAATGGTATGGCCCCGGGGAGTGTTGTAGAGCAGAGGCATCTAAGAGTGGAGCAGGCACGTGCCGTGAGTAATTACTCAGGGTGGGCACTCAGTCCGCTTTAAAATCAAATTAAACCGCGCATGCGCAGATTGTTCTCCCCGTTAAATTAATTAATTAATTAAAAACAGTGACATTACAATTTGCCCTTCCTGGGCATCCTAGTCCTAGACCAATTGGGGGGGAACAGTTCCTTTCACAGTGCATGGAGAGTCTGTGCCAGTGGTAAAGTTGTGGGGAGGGCACGAGTGTTGAGAAGGAGGGTGGCGGGGATACTGCCAGTAACTCACTCACCGCTGCCGCAGATCTCCGGGCGCGAAGGCACGCACTGTAGCTGGGGATAGAAGCAGCTCGGGGAGCTACGAGCGACCACCGGGACCCGACAGCAGAACTGGCCGCCACTTCAGCGCCTTCTGCCAGCCCGCTCACCTTTGGCAGTACTCTCCGTCGGAACACCTGTCACCTGCCGTTCGCCGACTTAGCTCATGTCAGCGGCTTCCTGCAAATCCTCCAGCCGAGTAACCTCAACCGCGCTGTCGGAATTTAAGGACATGAGTGAGGCCAGCGAGTGGCAGGAGAGAGGTTTTTAGACGAAGAGCTGCCAGAGGTGAGCGGGGACTGCAGAAGGAGCTAAGGTGGCGGCTGGTTCCGCTGTCCGGCCCCGCAGCCGCTCAGCCACCGAGCTACTTCTCCTCCCCCCCCCCCCCCCCCGTCCTCAATGCGGTGGCATTGCATGCCTTCGTGCAAGGAGCGTCGCAAGTGGCATTATCCCAATCCCCTCATTCATAACATTCGTGCCCTACCCGCAACTTTACCCCGAGCCAGACTCCCCAAACGCTGTGAAAGGAGCTCTCCCCCCCACTCCCACCCCGGGAAATACAGTATTTCAAAACATAAACACAAAATGTACTTACCACATTATTGGTAACAAACTCCATTCTTCTCTCTTTGTTACCTAATATACACTTAAAATATTGACAAACCATCTTTGGAAACCCCCCAAGAAACTTGCGCTGCGCATGTGCATGCGCAGTAGACTGATGTGCATGCGCAGTACAGCAAAGGCAGAATTTCTGCTGCCTTCATCCCCGCTTGAAACTGACGGCTTCAGGCTGCGCTGACGGCACGTGGGCTGCACAGAGCTTCCCGTGTTGCAAGCGCTGCGCATGAAAGGCACGGAGAATTATGCCTACCTAAGAGATCGATCTCCCATGGCATAATTCTCCCATGCTTTTATTATTTATATTTAGTTATTACTATGTAATAATTTTAGTCAGGGTAGGCAGTGCCTACCTTGCCTACCCTGACGGCACGTGCCTGGAGTGGAGGTACATAGTTCCTTGAGAGTGGAGTCACAGGTAAATAGGGTGGTCAAGAAGGCTTTCTGTGCATTGACTTTCATCAGTCAAAGTATTGAATGTAGAAGTTGGGATGTTGTGTTACAGTTGTACGAGAAGTTGGTGATGCCGCATTTGGAGTATTGTGTTTAGTTTTGATCACCCTGCTATAGGAAGGATGTTGTTAAGGTGGAAAGAGTTGTCCATACATTATTGATTTTCTATTTTTACTCTTATTTTATTTTTCTCTATTATTTCTTTCTATTAATTTCTTTCTGTATTAAAAATAATAAAAATATATAAAAATAAAAACAAGAATGATTGTAAACTTTAAAAATATTAAGAATGTTTGTGATGAATAATATATTATTTTGTTTTCTTTTAAAAAAAAGGAAACAGTTGTTCATGTGTGTATATATTTATATAATGGTATATGAACACACTGATCTGTTTTGTAGTCAATGCCTACTATGTTCTATTGTGCTGAAGCAAAGCAAGAACTTCATTGTCCTATCAGGGACATATGACAATAAACTCACTTGAACTTTAACTTGAAAGAGTGCAGGGAAGACTTACTCATTCCTTGGAGCGCAAGAGGATGAGGGATGATCTTATAGAGGTGTATAAGATCATGTGATGAATAGATAGGGTAAGTGCATAGACTTTAACCCGGAGTATGGGAATCAAGAACCAGGGGGCATGGGCTTAAGGTGTGAGGGGAAAGATTTAATCAGAACTTATTCTCACGTAGGGTGTTGGGTACATGGAACGAGCTGCCAGAGGAGATGGATGAGTCAGGTACCATACCAAAATTTAAAAGGCATTTGGACAGGTATCTAAGTACCTGTCCAAATGCCTTTTAAATTTTGGTATGGTACCTGACTCATCCATCTCCTCTGGCAGCTCGTTCCATGTACCTAAGAGAGGCTTATCTAAGAGAGGTTTAGAGGGATACAGACCTAACACGGGCACGTGGGAGAAGTGAGGATGGGACATCTTGTTTGGCATGGGAAAATTGGGCTGAAGGGCCTGTTTCCTTGCTGTATGATTATTTTTGCCAGATGGGATTGTGGTGCCTAGGAGTCATGTTCAAATGTGTTTAGGAATCTTGTTGCCAACATTTGCTCCCCTCCCAAGTTGTACCCAGCTTTACAGCAAGGTGTTGGTCTCAAGTGGTTTCAGTCCTCTGCCTTGTCCTGGCTGGTATATTGTCAAAGATAACTCTTGTCAGTCTGCCAAACTGGCCTGAAAACTGTTTGCAAACTACAAAAGCATAGCCTCAATGGTCAACAGGGAGATTCAGGAGTCAGTGGTCTTGACAGCAGTGATTGTTAGCTTTTTCCACATAACCCAAAAGTTGATGTCAAGTCTGCTTCTCAGTTATCAGTACAGAGTGTTCTATACGAAGAGACCACTAACAGCTCATTAATAGCATATTTTGCATTTTGTTCTTTTACATTTTGTACAATGCTAACTTGTATTTTATGGTTTCTAAGTGGGAATATCCTTAATTGGAGGAGGTCTTTATAACATAAACTGCCTCTTTCAATTACCTGACTGTTTACTGTGTGGAGAAATGTCTGAGAAATAGTGTAAAGTCTAGAAATGCTAAATAATGATAGAGAATGTTTGAACATCTGAGTGCCAGAAGCTGCTGAAAGGAAAGAGAGGTCATCGTTTTCAGTATATCCTGTGGGCAAAAGCTATTTGGATCTATATAAGGAAAAAGAACCACTTGCAAAATCTTTTCTCATCTTTGAAACATGACAATAAGCATTCAATAATAAACAATTTTTGAAGTTGTCTTCACAGCTGTGTAAAAAACCAAGGGACCACTTTCCTGCAATCTGCAGCAAAATCAAGGATCAGTTTGTGTGTTTACTTTGAAAAGAGGCAGCCTTGTGATTTTTTCTATATTAAAGCACAGCAAACTTCAAACAAATGCACCGATTGAAACCGAACTACCACCCACAAATTTACACTAATCTATTCAGGCAACATTCACAGGGAATGTGATCCATATGCATTGTAGATATGTCTTGTTCATTATTTACATCAGGGCTCCACAGACATGCTGTTCAAAGGGACCAAAAACCAATGCAATGTACATTTTTTAAATAAGACTTCCATAAATGACTCTCCTCTACAAGAATGCTGAATTACTTTCATAAATATTCTTGTTTTGACGTATAATAGTAGTTTTCTCATTTGCAAATGAGTAAACAGAGTGCATTGTTAATGCATCTGTTTTCAACAAGTCTACAGCAGATTGCCACGGCCGGAGTAATGAGGGAGGGATGCCGCAGAATGAGGAGGCAGAATGTCTGAGCTGCCTCCGTCGTACCTCCACAGCAACATGTGCGGTACGTCCATTATCACAGCCATACTTTCAGAAAGGCAGTGTCTTTTCTCCACCCAGTTTGAAAAGAAAAGCAGTTTTACCCGGCAACAGGGGCACACTCCATCTGCTGTCTAATATAATCAGACGGGCCAGCTTTGGCACAAGCTGACTTTCATTCTTCCATTCACTTCAGAGCTCCCTTTCAAACTGTGCATTGTCTGCTGCTAATGGCCCCACAATGGCACTGCCTGTCGCCGTCGGAATCAGAATAGGACGGGATGGGGGGAGAGCCCTAATCTCTGTAGAAAATTAGAGAGGATCTGAATTAGTAATAGGGTGGGTTAGGAGGAATGCACTGATTGATAAGGGGATGTGCAGCCCTCCAGCCATCAGCTGTTCAGATTAGCAGGGGCTTTAAGTGCTGAGGCACAATATTTTATTCTGCACGCTTCCGTCTGTGGGGCCGGGCGTGTGGCTCAACCCTTTCAAGGCTCCGTAAATCATGCGGCAAAGATGCCCAGATACAGTGACAGATGGAAAGGGGGTCGGCTGGACCCAGCGCCTCAGGCACACCAGCCCGCGCGAACAAAGACAGCTCAATCCACTCAGAAATCTTCCAGGCCTGATTTAACTTTGCAAGAAAAGGATATGATATGGCCATAGCTTACTCCTGCTCTGCACCCCCCTACCCTGAAGCTCTGCTCTGCCATGTAAGCACATTATCTGCCGCATATTTGCTTGCTGAAGGCACATTCACATGCAAATGCCAGGGTTTCTCCCCTCAGTCCAGGCACGTGGCAGCAGCCTAACGCAGAAATAATCCGAAATGCTTCTGCCCCCTGGCCTGAAACACTAGAGCTGACAGGATGAAAGTCGCCACACGGCAGGTGCAGGACACAGGGCAGGTGTGTATCAACCATATGCTGCACTCACGGATAATGTTCCCTTCGATCACTAAACCTCACTGCTCAGGTGAAGAAAAATCAGCAAAAGCTTACACTGGATGCAAGCATGAAAATCACTAGAGGGTGGGCGAGTGAGGCCAGCGTTTCTCTGCAGCAAATCTGCAGTTACTTTTGCAGACAGCTGGAAACAGTAAATCAATTATTTACATTACAAAGTACACTAAAGGGATGAGCCGACATGTGAACACGGGGCATGGAAGTGTCAAATCTGCTTTAATTTATCAGAAAAGAGAAGTCTCAAATGCAGAATAAAAACTGGAAACAGGTGAAAAAGCAGAGCAGGATTAAAGTGGAATCACAAAAGGAGAAAATGGGATCAGCGTCACAGGGTGAATCCATCATCGCCGTCCAATTGGATTTATTTCGCTATTATTGCTTCTCACTCAGATCCCACCACACCAACAGAGTGTTTTCTATTTTATTTATAAATCTGCTTTAATGAAAATATAAATCTGTTAGAATGCTTCTGAACTTGCAGGGTAAATTTAGGCTGCCTCCACTGGTGCAGAGTTGAATAAATAGTTTTAATGGAGTGATCATGACTGCCATTTAGTCCTTGATCCACTCCCTGCACTGACAGTAAAGGGGTTTTGCACCCATATGGATTATTTGGCAAGATTCCTGCCAATGTTGTCGGCCACATTCGAGCCTTTGAGGAGATTGACCCGCAAAGAAGTAGAGTGCGAATGGTTATCAGAACATGACACTGCAATGTTAAAGATCAAGGAGCTGTTGACAACGGCACCTATCCTGGCGTGCTACACGCCAGACAAACAGCTGACCATACAATGTGATGCAAGCAAGGCGGGTCTAGGTGCAACACTTATGCAGAAGGGCAACCACTGTCCTATGTGAGTCGAGCATTGACGCCAATCGAGCAGAGATATGCTCAGATTGAAAAGGAGGCACTAGCAATAGTGTTTGTACTCAAGCGCTTTTCATCACTACACCTACGAACAGAGAGTGATCGTTGAGAGTGACCACAAGCCATTGGAAGTAATCGTCAAAAAGCCTCTGCATACAGCACCAAGACGTCTCCAGGGCATGATGATGAGGACGCTACACTATGACATCGAGATCAAATGGGTAAAAGGAAAAGACATGCATCTAGCAGATATGCTCTCCCGAGCATACCTCCCTGACACCACTGGATCAACCAGATTCACTCATGTCAACGTAGTTCAGTCCTTGAGCATAGGAGAGGACAAGGTCAAACGCATCCAAGCCCACACTAGGGAAGACGAAACATTACTTGTTAAGAGAGTAATCCCAAATGGATGGCCAGATCACAAGGCAGAAGTCCCAGAGGCAGCACAACCGTACTTCAACGTCAGAGATGAGTTGAGTGTGCAAGACGGCCTAGTCTTCAGAGGAGAGAGAGTTGTAATCCCTATCACTCTCTGTAGAGATATGAAGGAGACACTCCACACCTTTCACCTGGGAATGGAAGGAACCCTCAGACGTGCTAGAGAATGCATTTTCTGGCCCGGAATGAACTCTGATGTGAAACAGTTAATTTCAAACTGTGAAGCCTGCAGGACGTATGAACAACAGAATCAGAAAGAAACTCTGATGCCCCATGACCTCCCAGATCGACCATGGGCAAAAGTGGGAACCGATATGTTTGAACCTGAGGGAAAGCATTATTTAATCACAGTGGACTATCTATCTAATTTCTGGGAAATAGACAGACTGTACGACCTGAGCAGCAGGACAATCATTGTGAAACTCAAGTCAAGTCAAGTCAACGTCCAGGTTCAGAAATAGCTGCTTCCCCACAGCCACCAGGCTATTAAGCTCAACTGAAACAAATCTCTGATCATTAATAGACCATTATATGTTTATTTGCACTTTATCTGCTTATTTATTGATGTGTGCATATATTTATATAATGGTATATGAACACATTCATATGTTCTGTATTCATGCCTACTATATTCTGTTGTGCTGAAGCAAAGCAAGAATTTCATTGACCTATCTGGGACACATGACAATAAACTCTCTTGACTTGACTTGAGTTTCACAATGATTGTCCTGCTGCTCAGGTCGTACAGTCTGTCTATTTCCCAGAAGTTAGATAGATAGTCCACTGTGATTAAATAGTGCTTTCCCTCAAGTTCAAACATATCGGTTCCCACTTGCGCCCATGGTCGATCTGGGAGGTCATGGGACATCAGAGTTTCTTTCTGATTCTGAAGAACCACTTTGCAAGATACAAAATTACCAGCAATGTGGTAAGCAACAATGGGACACAGTTCTCATAAGAGGAGTTCACCAAAATTGCCAGGAAATGGGAATTTGACCACTACACAATTTCTCCAAGACATAGCCAAGTTAACGGTAAGGTGGAATCGGACGTTAAGGCAGCTAAGCGAGTGCTGAAGAAAACCAATCGCTCCAAGACAGATGTTTACTTGGCAATACTGGAATTGTGTAATACCCCTGTGCAAGGAGTGAACAGTAGTCGTGCACAAAGACTACATGGAAGGAGAACAAGGACGACACTTCCAACGACATCTAACCTCCTCAAACCACGTGGTGCAGAGATACTCACAGAAGAGAGGAAAAAGATGAAGGATTTGCATGGAAAACAGTCAAAAATCTACAACTGATATGCCAAGGGTCTGCCAATCCTGGAAGAAGGTGATGTCAAAAGACTCAAACCCTATAAACTAGGAGTTACCAGATGGCAGAGAGCAACAGTTCAGAGATGACTGGATGAGAGCTCATACGAAGTCGAGACAGAACTTCTAATCCAACGTCATCCCATGGATCTGAAGAAGTCCGGAGAACTACCACCACACATAACTCCAAAGAAACCACCAGACGTGGAGAAGACTGGGACACCCTTGCAACCTCAGCTGACATGAAAAAGACCAACACAACATGCATCACCGGAAAAAGAAACAACTTGTGAAACTCTTAACACAGAGAAAACTAAACAAAAACAAAGTGACACAAGAGAAGAAACTAGAAGTGATGCACATAATGTACACACTGAAAAGAAAGACATTTCTGAAAGAAACGCCATCACAAAGACTAGGGCAGGAAGAGTTGTCAGACTTTGTGAGTTTTCCCTGTGATCCTGTGGGTTTAATCGGTTAATTGGCTTCTGTAAATTGTCCCTAGTCTGTTGGCTAGAATTAGTGTACGGGTGATCGCTGGTGATGTACCTACCTGTTTATGAGAAGAAAGCATGTGAACATTAGTTTATGTAATTGAAATGTCACAAGTGTGACTATGATTGAAATTGTGAAATAAGACAGAACAGTTGTTTTATTCTGTTAAGTAAAACCATATTACTACGGTGTAATATTATGAAAAGTGTTTAAGTTTACTTTGTTTTGGGATCGTCGGAAATGTAATCCCAAAATGTCTAAAAGGATGTGACAATATCCATGTAATTTATGCATATGAGCTGTGCTCATTCTCACACATGCTCAGTAAATCAGTCAGTGACCTTTGACTTGGAAATAAATAATTCCTGTTTTAGACTCCAACACGCGTTTGTGTGATTCCATCTTTCTCTGTACTAGATTACTTATTTTATAAGCAGACAGATATCAAAACAAGTACTTTGTCTGGACGGACACAAGGTTCTTTATCCAGGAGGTTTAGGACAGTTAAACTCGCTAAAGGTCGTGCAAGAAAGAACATGCTTGTCTTTCAAATAAATTGTCAAAAAATAGTTTTTCTCTAGTCCACCATAAAATGACAATTTGGAATAAGAAAGAGATCTGTGGTTTTGTGTAGCTGAAACAGTCTCTCAAAGGCTGCGCTTTGATGTTGCAGTTTTGTTCTGCGTGCTGTTTTCAATCAACCCGCAAAGTGGGATCTCTTGGGGATTTTTTTGTAAAGGCAGCATTTTGGAGCACGTGTTGTCGACTGTTGCAGAAAGAAGTGTCCTGTAAAGTCCTTTCAGCATTGTTTCGGAGATGCTGGTGGGCAGCAGGCAATTCCTGACAGCTGTGGATCGCGTGTACCACAAACAGCTGTCTTGTTGTGGAGTAAAATTAAAAGATTAGGTGGATATGGGCACGTGTGAGACAAAGGCAGGGAGGGGTGGCACTTGTCAGCAGTCGTTGACAAAGGTAGCTTCATTGAAGCAGAGAGGTCAGGGGTGAGGGGGAGCTGAAGTTTAACACCATACAAAAGACTAAAAAAGTAGTTTGAAATGGAACTCAGAAAGCAACAGCGTGGCCCTGAAAAAGCTGGCTTGGCCCCACAACAGCTGCCTCAGTGCAAGACATTTGAGACAGCTTTATTCACAGTCAAAACAGATCCACACAGAAGGGGATGCAGTGTGCTTCTTTTGTATAGGCGTCGGCCAGGCTCACTGAGTTCATGTGCAAATGAAGGAAATGTTTGAAATCATTAGTAAAGCCTTTCAAGGCCCACATCAAGAGATCAGGCTGCTCCTCTTTGCATCAGGAGATTATGGCTTTATTTTGTTTTCTTTTGCTATCCACGCAGTTAGTTATCAAAACGATACAGGAGCCGGGGGCACTTTTTCCACTTCTAACCACCTGTTCTGAGACTGAAAATCACCAGCTTGTAGTTGAACATTTTGGAGATCCCTCTGTCCCCTCACTGTTGACCAAGGCTGCACATAATGTCACCTTCAAGAGGATCTGTAGGGCAGCATGGTGGGGCAGAGGTAGAGTTGCTGCCTTACAGCACCAAAGACCGGGTTCGATCCAGCCAACAGGTGCTGTTTGTACAGACTTTGTGAGTTTTCCCTGTGATCGTGTGGGTTTCCTCCCACATCGGTTAATTGGCTTCTGTAAATTGTCCCTAGTCTGTTGGCTAGAATTAGTGTACGGGTGATCGCTAGTTGGCGTGGACCAAAGGGCCTCTTTCCATACTGTATCTCTAAACTACACTAAACTAAATTAAACTCAACTAAAACAGAGGGAGAGGAGAGATGAGCAGTGAAAGGGGAGCAGGGGACAGTGGGAGGAGTGTGTGGGCGATGGGCAGATGGCATAGGATGGAGAGGCAAACAAAACAGGGTGATGGGGTGTGGGAGTAGTCTGGGAAGATGGGGGGGTGTGAGAGGACAAGGTAGATCGGAGGAAAGGGTAAGGGACTGGGGATGCAGGTTACCTGAAATTGGAGAATTCAATGTTCATTCCATTTGGCTGCAGATTAGCCAGGTGGAGTTTGCGTTTGGCCTCACCCTGGCAGTGAAGGAGGCTGAGGACAGACAGGCTGTCGGGGGAATGGGAAGAGGAATTAAAATGACTGGAGACGAGTATGTCCCAGTTCAGGTCGAGCACAGGTGCTGGACAAAGGGGTCACCTAGCTTGCCTTTGGTCTCACCAATGTTGTGGAGGACACATCAGGAGTACTGAATGCAATAGGTGAGGTTGGAGGGGGTGCATGAAAATCTCTGTCTCACTTAGAAAGGCTGTTTAGGCCCTTGAATGTTGGTGAGGGAGGATGTGCAGGCACATGTATTATACCTCTATGATGGTTGCAGGGGGATACGCTTAGGGGAGGCGGTGAGATGGGTGAGGAGAGATGAGCAAATTAATGAGTCAGCGAGAAAGTGGTCCCTGTGGAAAGCAAAAAGGAGTGGGGCGGGGAAGATGTGACTGGTGGTGGTGGGATCATGTTGTGGCTGTTGAAGAATGATGTGCTGGATGTGGTGGCTAATGAGGGTGAAAGACATTATTATTAATTTTATTATTATTATTATTATTATTGTTATTATTACCTTACTCCTTTTTTTGTGTGGCGTGCACAGCCTAAAGTTGTAGGACAACTTGTTCTATTTGATCTACCATTTGTGCACGTTGAGTTGATTGCATTAGTCAAAACAGGGCGGACCACGTGAAGGTTGCAATCTTCCACCCCACCTTACTCCTGTTTGGGGGCGAGGGGAGGAGAGGTGAGAACGTAAGTGCGGGAGATGGAAGAGATATGGGTGAGGGTTTGGCCAATGACAGTGGGAGTGGAACTGCGATTCATGAAGAAGGGAGACAATTCAGATATCTTGGAGTGGAAAGGCTCATCTCGCGATCACATGTTGTTGAGACAAAGAAACTGAGAGAAAGGAACAGCATTCATGCAAGAGAGAGTGGGAGGAGGTGGTATGGATAGCTGAGTGAGTCAGTAGATTTGTAGTAGATATCAGCGAATAGTTTGTCTCCTGAGATGCAGACAGGAAAGTGGATAGAGGTGTTGGTCCTTGAACTGTGCAAATTAACACCACTATAGTGGTGCAGTCACTGTCAATGACTGCCTCTCAGTTTAAGTGGTGGCCGTCACGAATAAAGGATGCGTAGGATGTATAAATAGAATGCTATTACTATTGACAACATTAAGAGCTTATAGCTGAAGATTTAATAAATGCTTCAAATGGTGATATAACGGTCCAGGAACTTTTGCTTGTCTCATTTTTTTTCCTATTACCTTTGAAAAAAGTGACTTAACACTGATAACTTTTTTTTCAAGTATAACATCAGATTATCTATCGCAAGTGGTAGTTTATTTGACGATTGGTGACTTAAAATTTGGTTTAAATTGGCCTTATGCATTTTGCAGCATAATCACAAGGTAATGATAATCAGTCCAAATCCAAGATGAATGATCATCACTTTAATTCCATGTGGCACTTCTCTTCCTGTCCACCATGATGGCTTTCACAAGATGCTCTCCTCGGTCAAGTCATGGCTCCCATTATTGGTACTAAATGGATTAGTGATAAAAACCTACTCCATTGTTTTGAACTAAATGTAGTGCCTGGGGAAATCACCCAGGAATGCTTACCATGTATAATTACCATTACGCGATCTCTGGATAATGTGACAAATTTAATTTACAAACTTTCTGCTTTTTCTCAATACTCCTTAATAACCAGCATTGGAGTGGGTAGACAATGTTAAGTGCCCAAATATTTTACACAACAGGTTTTAAATGAGCGCAGAACTGAGAATAGCTCTCAGGTCTGAAGAAGGGTCTCGACCCGAAACGTCACCCATCCCTTCTATCAAGAGATGCTCCCTGTCCTGCTCAGTTACTCCAGCATTTTGTATCTATCTTTGATAATTTTGATTGTTGTTTGCAGTCATTTATATACTGCATTTAATTTACATGATAGTTGCCCATTCATATGGGATGTATTTATGTGCAGTGTTGAAATAACAAACTTACAATTTTTGGTGCATTCTAAATCTCGGCACATAATGCAGCCAATATTTATTAAATTTCAATCCAACTACTGTTTAAAGTGTTACTAGGTTCACTAAATGATTATAAATAATTTCAATGATGCAGACACAAGGAACTACAGAGTGCTGGAATAACTTAGCGGGACAGACAGAATCTCTGGCGGATTGGAGATAGATTGAAAGATATAACATGGAAATAGGCCCTTCGGCCTGTTCAGTCCACAGCGACCATTGATCGCCCGTTAACACTAGTTCTACGTTATCTTCATAATCACTCCGGACACACTTGGGGTAATTTACAGTCCAATTAACCTACAACTAACGACTTTTGGTTGTGGGAGAAACCGGGGCACCTGGAGTAATGCCATGCGGTCGGTCACAGGGAGAACTTGCAAATTTCCAATGGACATGCATGAGTGACATTTGGGTTAGGACCCTTCTTCAAAATCATAAGATCATAAAATGGTTTGAATTCCGGGGAGAAAGCTGGAAAAGCTGTTCTCTCAAGCTGGAACTTGTGCTGTTTTACACATTTGAAATGTTACTCACACAGTATGATTGAGAGCGTGCTGCATGAAGTAAATGTGGCATTATGTGGATGATTCTGAAACCAGTGGCAAATCAACTGGGAATTTCCTCATTGTGAATTGAAGACTTTTATCAATAAAGTATGAAAAGTATGGTAAGACATCGATTGTATTTTTAAGGCTGTTCCTTTCCAGTGCACATGCCATTCATTTTACTGTATTCGTACAAACATTGACTCATTGAATTCCAGAGCATTCCTGTGACCTGCATGTAATAGCTGGGCTGAGTTACTGGTGAGAACGTGAGGCCATCTGAGGATCAAGAAATATTTTGCAGGAATTCCAGTATCAAAGACCACCATGGTTACAGGTCTGGCATATTGGTTTAGGAACTTCAGTAACACTTGGACAAATTCCTGGGATTAGGAACACTTGGTGAAGGACCCTCAGATCTGGAGAAGGTCGTACGTAATTTGTCGACTGTGGAATCATTTTTTTGCCTAAGCATCAACAAAGCCCTAGCAATAATATTTGCTGCTAATTACTGGATTTGGCTGTTTGAGGAGTTCAAAATAAGAACAGATTAAAAAAAAACCCTTGTCTGAATTCAAGCTTTGAAAATTCTGTCTTGAGTTTCTTTTCCAAAATCTGTTGGGAAAATATTCTGCATATTTATCTTAATTCATATTAAGAGTCCTTCTGTCTGAATATGCTGATATTCCTCTCTTCCTGGTCTGTTTACTATGAGTTGAGGACTTTTATTTATGGACTATAAAGTATGAAAAGGACAGTAAGAGACCAATTGGATTGTTAAGGCTCTAGTGCTTCCTAGTGCTCATGCCATTCCTTTTATTGTATTCATACACACATTGACTCATTGACCATAGAGCATTCCAAAATATATTCAAACATACATGTAAAACTTTAATTTAGTTTAGCGATATATCGTGGAAGCAAGCTCTTTGGCCCACACACTAGGGACAATTTACAATTTTACCAAAGCCAATTAACCTACAAACCTGAAAGTCCTTGGAGTGTGGGAGGAAACCGGAGCACCGGTGAAAGCGGAGAAAACCCCTTGCAGGTCATGGGGAAAACGTACAAACTCCATACAGACAAGCATCTGTTGTCAGGATCAAACTGGGTCTCTGCGCTGTAAGTCAGCAGCTCTACCGCTGCACCACTGTGCCACCCGACTTTAGACAAGTTGAACATAGATACTTATAACTTTTGATTTTCACATAGACATTTTTTGTCAGGGGAGCAAACTTAGACTTCTTCTGCCATTCAGTTAGACCATTGACAGAAAGCAGATCGCTGTTATCTCCTCTATGCCTGAGATAGAAAGCACTGAAATACAAATGTGGATTGCAATTTAAAACACAATCATCTGAATTTAGTCTTTTCTTGTCAAACAGTTGGAAATAAAAGGACAAGTACAAACCTGTTCGTAATTATAATTGCTGGAAAGTCACACTTGGTTTCTAAATCCTCTGTCATTTGTGTTATTTTAACTTTTTTCTGGAATTCATTTTTGAAGTGCAGTCTGATGTCACTCTCCTCAAGTGGGTGCTTTACTCCTTACAGATAATAATCTCAATTTAGGATGGGCTTCTTAGCAAAATATGGCACTTGACTCAGCATCTTTAATCTTGATAACTTCTTGCACAATAGCTGGGGGATTTTGCTGGGGTGCTGGGATTTTATTTGAAAATTTATACAGATTATCCAAATGAGATTCAGTGTGACTTTTGGGAATCAATTAGTCCGTGGGCTTTTAAGCATTTGGAAAGTTTGCATGATAATATGATGACATTTGACCGACTTTCTCTTTATCAGAGATATTGAAGTTCAACATTTCTTTGTTAAATTCAAACTCCATAAGTACTGACTGCGCCAATAAGATGTTCCAATGTTGGAAGCCTTGAGGTGGTTAATAAAATGTGCAGCACATTTTAGAAATTATGCATCTTGTGCTTTTAATGCCATTATCAAAAACTCCCTTATTGTGAAGGAAACCACAGATGTAGTGGTAAAGCCATCAGGATTATTAGTAGAATGTGAATTAACTGCAGTTTGCTGTTGCACAGTTCAACTCTTGTGGTTCACCAGCTAAATTTACAGATGGGATATTAGTGGAGGACAAATTATTTGAAAGAGGAAACCATTGTTTCAAAAGGAAGTAAATGCTATGTTCTGTTTCATTTCAGAAGAATGACAAGCCTTTGAATCTACGAAAGTGGAATCATCGAAAGCCAAACTTTATATCCAGAAAGAGCATAGAAACATAGAAAATAGGTGCAGGAGTGGGCCATTCGGCCCTTCGAGCCAGCATCTTTTTCTGATCACAACATCTCTCTGGGTTATTTTTAAGTTGATGGTTTGAGGTAATGTTTTGTTACCTCATGACAAATGTCACTTTGTGCAAACATTTAACCTCCTGCATTAGTGGCAGAATTGGGGTCAGGTGGGACTAGTGTAGCTGGGACATGTTGGCTGGTGTGGGCAAGTTGGGCCGAAGGGCCTGTTTCCACACTGTATTACACTATGACTAATTAATTGGTGCAAAAATAATTGATACATTTCTCCAAATTGTCTTGTTTTTTTATTAGTGGAATTCTAAACAGAATAATAAATTAATGAGATCACCCAGAATTTAAGCTAAAAAAAAGACACAAAGTGCTGGAGTAACTGAGCGGGTCAGGCAGCATCTCTAGAGAACACGGGTAGGTGATGTTTTGGGTTGGGACCCTTCTTCAGACTGATTGTGGGGAGGGGCGGAAATAAAGCAGGAAGAGAGGAGGGGAGGACATAAAGACAAAGCCTGGCATGTAATGTGGACACAAAATGCTGGAGAAACTCAGCGGGACCGGCAGCATCTCTGGAGAGAGGAATGGGTGATGTTTCGGGTCGAGACCCTTCTTCAGACTGAACAAGGGTCTCGACCTGAAAAGTCACCCATTCCTTCTCTCCAGAGATTCTGCCTGTTTTGCTGAGTTACTCCAGCATTTTGTCTCTATCTTTGGTTTAATCCAGCATCTGCAGTTCCTTCCTACACATATGTAATAAGTGGATACTGGTGAGACATGTTTTGATAGACAGCTGGTTGGACAAAGTCCAGAGTGGAAAAGACAGAAGGTGTGAGACAAAAGGATATAAGAATTTTCAGAATGTCAGGCAGTGACTAGTGGGGTGCCACAAGGCTCAGTGCTGGGACCCCAGTTATTTACGATAGGTGAAGGAATTGAATGTAACATCTTCAAGTTTGCGGATGACCCAAAGCTGGGTGGCAGTGTGACCTGCGAGTAGGATGCTGTGAGGCTGCAGGTTGATTTGGATAGGTTGGGCGAGTGGGCAGATGCAGTTTAATATGGATAAATGTGAGGCAGATTATTATCTGAATGGTGTCAGATTAGGAAAAGGGGAGGTGCAACAAGACCTGGGTGTCCTTGTAATCTGTCACTGAAAGTAAGCATGAAGGTACAGCAGGCAGTGAAGAAAGCAAATGGCACGTTGGCCTTCATAGTGAGAGGATTTGAGTATAGGAGCAAGCAGATCCTTCTGCAGCTGGACAGGGCCCTGGTGAGACCGCACCTGAAGTATTGTGTGCAGTTGTGGTCTCCTAATTTGAGGAAGGACATTCTTGCTATTGAGGGAGTGCAGCGTAGGTTCACCAGGTTAATTCCCGGGACTGACATATGATGAAAGAATGGATTGACTGGACTTATATTTGCTGGAATTTAGAAGGATGAGAGGGGATCGTATAGTGGCATATAAACATATACTTTTTTCTTACAGGATTGGACAGGTTAGATGCAGGAAAAATGGCCCTGAAATTGGGGGAGTCCAGAACCAGGGATCACAGTTTAAGAATAAGGGGTAGGTCATTTAGGGCTGAGATGAGGACGAACTTTTTCACCCAGATCTGTGTATTCTCCGACCCAGAAGGCAGTAGAGGCCAATTCACTGGAGACAGTCAGATAGCTCTTAGGACTAAAGGAATCAAGGGATTTGGGGAGAAAGCAGGGATGGGGTACTGATTTTGGATGATTAGTCATGATCATATTGAATGGTGGTGCTGGCTGGAAGGGCCAAATGGCTTACTACTGCACCTATTTTCTATGTTTCTAAGAGTAACAAATTATGAAACCAGAGGAAGAAATGTAGGTGGAAGAGAAAGGATAGGGATGCAATGGTGTGAGTCTGAGTGGGGCACAAGGTGGGGAGGGAGGGGGTAAGATCGGGGAGGGAGAGGAGGAGAGGGAGGGGTGGTGGGTGAAGAGGTGGTGTGGGCAGTTGTAGTTACCTAAAATTGGAGAAATTAACATTCATACTGTTGAGCTGTAAGCTACCCAAGCGGAATAAGAAGTGCTGTTCCTCCAGTTTACGTGTGGCTTCAGGAGGAGTGGTCCAAGACAAATAGGTCAGTATGGGAATAGGAAGTAGAATTAAAATGGTTAGCAGCTGGGAGGTCCAGTAAGCCTTGGTGGGCCAGGCTCCAGTGTTCAGCGAAAAGGTGCCGAATCTACGCTTGGTCTCGCCGATGTACATGAGGACACATCAGGAACACCGGATGCAGATGAAGTTAAAGGAGGTCCACGTGAACCTCTGCTTCACCTGGAAGGACTGCTGGGTGGAAGCAAGGGAGGTATAGGGACAGGTATTACATCTCCTGTGCTTGCAGGGGAAAGTACCTGGGGAGGTGGTGATTTGGGTAGGAAACTATAAATGAACCAATGATTCGTGGAGGGAGCAGTCTCTGCAGAAGGCAGAAAGGGTGGGGATGGGAAGATGTGACTTTGGTGGGATCATGTTAGTAATGACGGAAATGTCGGAAGATGATGTGTTGGGGGGGGGGGGGGGGGATAGGTGAGTACTAGGGGAACTATCCTTGTTCCATCAGGGGGGTGGTGCAGCAAGAGCAGATCTATGGGAACAGGAGATAATGGTTTGGGATCCATCTATGAGAGCAGAGAGGAAACTGCATTTACTAAAGAAAGATGACATCTCAGATGTCCTGAGATGGAGATCCTCATCTTCCGAGCAGATGCAGCGGAGATAGAGAATTTGAGAGTAGGGGAAAGCATCTTGCAAGAGGCAGGGTGGGGGGAATAGTGGTCCAGATAACTGTGCGCGTCAGAAGATTTTTTGTAGACTTAAGTTGATAGTCTGTCCCCTGTGATCAACAAAGGGAAGCGCGGTGCTTTAGTCCATGTAACTTTGCGGACAGGTTGGAAGTTAATAGTAAAGTGAACGAAATCAATGAGTTATGCACGTGTGCAGGAGGCAGCCCCAATGCAGTCATCGATGTAACAGAGAAAGAGTTGGGGATGATGCCAGTGTACGTTTGAAAGAAGGGTTGGTTAATGTAGCCAACAAAAAGGCAGGCCTAGCTGGGGCCCATGCGAGTGCCCAGGGCTACACCTTTAACTTCGCCAGGCGGAGGAGAACGTTAGTCATAGAAACATAGAAACATAGAAATTAGGCGCAGGAGTTGGCCATTCGGCCCTTTGAGCCTGCACCGCCATTCAATATGATCATGGCTGATCATCCAACTCAGTATCCCGTACCTGCCTTCTCTCCATACCCCCTGATCCCCTTAGCCACAAGGGCCACATCTAACTCCCTCTTAAATATAGCCAATGAACTGGCCTCAACTGCCCTCTGTGGCAGAGAGTTCCAGAGACCCACCACTCTCTGTGTGAAAAAAGTCCTTCTCATCTCGGTCCTAAAGGATTTCCCCCTTATCCTTAAGCTGTGACCCCTTGTCCTGGACCTCCCCAACATCGGGAACAATCTTCCTGCATCTAGCCTGTCCAACGCCTTAAGAATTTTGTAAGTTTCTATAAGATCCCCTCTCAATCTCCTAAATTCTAGAGAGTATAAACCGAGTCTATGCAGTCTTTGTTCATAAGACAGTCCTGACATCCCAGGAATCAGTCTGGTGAACCTTCTCTGCACTCTCTCTATGGCAATAATGTCCTTCCTCAGATTTGGAGACCAGAACTGTACGCAATACTCCAGGTGTGGTCTCACCAAGACCCTATACAACTGAAGTAGAACCTCCCTGCTCCTATACTCAAATCCTTTTGCTATGAAAGCTAACATACCATTCGCTTTCTTCACTGCCTGCTGCACCTGCATGCCTACTTTCAATGACTGGTGTACCATGACACCCAGGTCGCGCTGCATCTCCCCTTTTGCTAATCGGCCACCATTTAGATAATAGTCTGCTTTCCTATTTTTGCCAGCAAAGTGGATAACCTCACAGTTATCCACATTATACTGCATCTGCCAAACATTTGCCCACTCACCCAGCCTATCCAAGTCACCTTGCAGTCTCCTAGCATCCTCCTCACAGCTAACACTGCCCCCCAGCTTAGTGTCATCCGCAAACTTGGAGATATTGCCTTCAATTCCCTCATCCAGATCATTAATGTATATTGTAAATAGCTGGGGTCCCAGCACTGAGCCTTGTGGTACCCCACTAGTCACTGCCTGCCATTGTGAAAACGACCCGTTTACTCCTACTCTTTGCTTCCTGTTTGCCAGCCAGTTCTCTATCCACATCAATACTGAACCCCCAATGCAGTATGCTTTAAGTTTATATACTAATCTCTTATGTGGGACCTTGTCGAAAGCCTTCTGGAAGTCCAGATACACCACATCCACTGGTTCTCCCCTATCCACACTACTAGTTACATCCTCGAAAAACTTGCGGGAAATTGGCTGGGTCTCTGAAGAACCGGAGGTCCTTGAGATCTTCCTGCTAAGGGACGGAGGTGCAAAGGGATGATGTCCATGAAAATGATAATGATAGGGGCATAGAAATTGAAAGTTATTGAAGAGTTCAAGGGCATGTGAGGTATCTCGGATGTACATCGAAAGGGACTGGACAGGGGGGGGGGGGGGGGGGGGGGGGAGGGGAGAGTGGATGGAATCAAGGTATTTGGAGATGTGTTCTGTGGGGCAGAAGCAGGCAGAAACAATGTGTCTGCCATACCAGTCCTTTTTGTGGATTATGTGATTCGCGTTCTCCAGAGACCCGATGAGTTACTCGAGCACTTTGTGTCTTTTTTTGTATACCAGCATCTGCAGTTCCTTGTTTCTAGAATTTAAGCTATCTCCGTTTCTCCTTCTCCAAACAATGTTTTTGTGTTTTTTGTGGGATTGTTGTTCCAATCTCATGTCTGCATCATGTTCTTGCATTACTAAAACAAATTAAAAATAAAAACAACTGGATCGTTTATTTAACCAAAGGCTCTTTTAACACACGGCTGAGACATGCCACTCTATTGCCACACAATCTCTTCTGTGTCTTGCAGAAATCTACAGACAATAGAAATTCACCTATGTTAGCAAACATCCAGTGCTCGGGGCAGCCACACATCTTGACATCACACAGGCACCTTTGTATAAAAGTAAACAGAGGCACTTTTGTGTTTAAAACCTGGACAAGAAAAGTTGCATAAACAGACTAGGGTCGACAACGCAGAATTCTCTTGCGTCCAGAAATACAATTGCATAGCAAGCACAATATTCATATGTGTTACACAATAAAATCTCTGTGTGAAAACAAAAACCTTCTGCGAAGGAGAATCAACACTTACCACAAGGATCGCAAAGTCCCAATTTCCCATCTGCGTTCTGGCACGTTAACAAGTGTTAACGAACTGAGGCAGCTGACATTTGCAGTGGTGTCCAGGGCAATCAAGTTCATTTCTTCTCTCTCATTTAGGCAGAGGCTGCAGGCGTTCCAACTCCAGAGGTGTTTTCTTTCTTCTCAGTTAGAAGGGATGTGCCCTGGTAGGTGTCAAGCAGAGAGTGGTGGGTGCTTGGTAAGTGCTGCCAAGGGTTGTGGCGGAGGCAGATACGATAGAGGCTTTTAAGATAGGTACATGGATATTCAGGGAATGGAAGGATATCGATCGTGTGCAGGCAAATGAGATTAGTTTAGATTGTCATCATGTTCTGCACAGACTTTGAGGGCAGAAGGGCCTGTCCTGTCCTGTGCTTTTCTGAGTTCTGTGTCTGTGTTCTATCACCTGCTCTTAATCTGAACGATTCTGGGTGTACCCACAGTCAACAATCAAACACTAAAGAAGGATATCTGGTCATTGTTATTTCTCTGCTAAAATGAGCTCCTACTTTCCATTTATTGTAACAGCTTGAATGCATTGTGAATTAATAGTAAGATTAAACAAGAACTTACCAGTTTGAAGTTTGATCTTTATTTTATGAGGAGTTGCGATGAGGGATTTCGTGAAGACCCCGCCAGGCACGCATGCGCGACATTCTTCAAAGCAGCGGTGTGGAATCACAGATCACAAACCGAAGATAGTAAGATTAAAACTTGACCATACCAGTTGAATATATAATAGAGGGTTGGGAGCGGAGGGCACGAAATCCCTCATCGCAACTCCTCATAAAATAAAGATCAAACTTCAAACTGGTAAGTTCTTGTTTAATCTTACTATTTTACTTCGGAGTCACGTGAGTGACTTCGTGAAGATTTCAAAGCTCTGTGATTACATGCCCTGGACCACGCCCATGCTCACACACTGCCGTAATTCTGATGGAGGAAGTATGTTAACGTATTTCAGACTTGAACAAGCTGAAAAATAATAACATTTGTTAATACAACAATAACCCCCTGAACTCGGGGACAAACGTTTAGGGAACAGCACTTAAAACTGAATCCGCCAACGTTGCGGGAGCGGTTATAAATCAGTTATAAAACCGCTGAAGTGTAGATTCACTGGCCCAGCTCGCTATTGCGAGGCCAAAATCCATGAACACTGCCATAGTGCTTGCCACTGATGTGGATGCAGCCCTGATAGAATGACATTTAAAATATTAGTGTCTTACCTGCTGCACCGAATACCACCTCGTGTCATCTGGAGATAGTCTGCACAATCACCCTGTGACGTGGGTTACCATGGCTGAAACAGACCCGTCTCCATATATCTGATGCCCATTTGCAGACGTGTAGTCCCAGGTCTGTGTAGTGTAAGTAATTCTTCTATAAAGAAGTTACCTTATTATGGTCCGATCATTCTATCCAGGTTTAATTCCTGTAAAGTCAACCTGTTGAGCTGTGTTCAGTGCCATTATCATAAGCACTTTGAAGGTGAGTAAGTCCATCATAGGCGACCAGCTCCTGAGGAGGGTCAACACTACCTCATCCCAGTCCAATCTAGCGATAGGACGACAATGCACTCCTGGCACTGTATACAGCACTGTAACTGAGGGACTCGTCATAATGACGACCCATGAGTATTCCAGCACCTTGGAGAGTATAGCAGATATGTAGATGGTCTAGGTCCGACTACAGAAACCTCCCATATTCTTATGTAGGCGAGGTACTGCTTCCTACTGGACTCTCTCTGCACGATGCTGTTGGACATCCATGGTCCTTTATGTTGCAGAGCCTGGTTGCGTATCCTGCAGCACCTGTCTGATGAAGCAGAATGGGGAAAACATAGAAACCCCGCATTTCCCCCCAACGTAGCGAAAACGCGTCCATCGCCACTGCCCCAGGATCTAGTTCTCAAGACATATGTTGGTATCCAATGGCTCAATCTGGACGCAAAGAGGTCGAAATCTGGTACTCCATATTAGGCTATAATTTTAGAAGATATTTGGAGGTTCAATCTACTTGATGTCGTTATTAATACTTGTGACCTGGTGTCCGCCACTATATTGAGCTTATCCAGAAGGTACATAGCTGAACCCAATTCTTTCAATCCACCAGAGCCAAATTAATGTTTCCAATTCATCCCAAGATATTAACTTGACGCCACCCATAAGGTTTAATATGCCTCCTCAGTGGTATTATTTTGAAGACGAACATACGTATGCTGCAGATTAGTGCATTAACGTGCAGCCCTGGACATGCTCCCAGCATTTCTAAACAGTTTATACCTTGTGATTGAAGAAAGTAGACTCATGCAATCCCATTTACCGCCCCACCTGGAATGGTGTCAGTAGTTCCCCAGCCCTTGGCGCTTGCGTCGGTTTGTAACGCGACTACTAGGTTTGATGTAATGATGGGATTTAACAATCACAACCATTGCTAATCCACCGTTGTACCTCAATTATGCTTTGATTGGCAGCTGCTTAAGCTCGCAATTGTCCAGCATTCGCTATACATGCCGAGATTTTGCTTATTCACCCAAGCTTTGATAGCGTAACGACCCAATTATGTGGCTGGAATGTAGCTCCAATTTACCCATAGCTTAGCAGCATGTCGAAAGTTGGTTCCCTGGCGCAAGCAAGGCTGTTACATGCATCTATTATGGCTATAGCTCTGTTCCCTGGATAGTGATAAACAGAGCCGCAGAATGTATGTACGTTCCTCCTACTTGTGAGGTTATGCATGCAGCACTTCCAAGAGAACCAGGCCCCCTTACCTCCATGGTTACCGGCGAGCCTGACGTTCTGGTTTCTAGTATTCCTTCTTTGCTGGGTGCTGCTCGATCGCCTCGGTAAATCCTTGTTCCTGCAGCTGGTGTGTGGTGAGGTAGTCTATGCTGGCTCTGCCCTAACAAGGCTTCTGCTGTTGGGGAGCTGGTGCAGATGTGTTCTTGATGGCCTCGTCTTTGACCTGCTTGGGCAGGTCCTCCCCAAACAGCTGTCTTGGAGGTGTGGTGGAGGTACGACCCAACCCAGCGAATTCAGGGTTAATGTCGGGCCGGATGGAGCTCTGACTAAAACAGTTTCCCGAAGTGTGCTACACAGGAGGGCTAGAGCATCCTGCTGCTCTGCGGATGCACCTGCCCCATCGAGGGTCCTGATGAGCGCCGTGATGCCCGACGCCAATAGCTTCAGAATTTTCTGCCTCTTCATCTCTTGTTCCCTCGCATTGGAAATGATGTTCCCTCAGATGGCTGAGTCGACCCTCGGGATGTTCAGGGTAACACAGTTTCCAGGATCCTTGTACTTCTCCATGGTTTCTGAAAGCACCTGGTCTTGGAACTGGTGTGTCGTCAAGAAATTAATACTTACTGCCAATGTAGAGTGCAGCGGTACCCCTGAAAACAGGTTTCGGATTTTCGACACCTCCAACTTCTTCTTCTGGATCGAGAGCAGTGGGCTCTTCTGCTGCCGCTTCTTTGTCAAATCGGCCATCTGTTGAATGCTAGCACTCCCGATGGACGAAGGTGAGATTGAAGGTGGTGGTCATGATCCGAACTCCCAGACCGCTGAGACACCTGCTCTTGCCGACCCAGGTCCTGCTGATATAGTTGCTCCACCATTAGCTCCATCCTAGCCATGCGACCGCTGCCGCTACACACGGACAACAGGTCGACTTCCCCAGGCCCTGATGAGTCGCTGGGGCTTCTGCCAGTAGGTCACACCTCAATGAAGTGGCTGACAGGTACTCGTCAGCACCCGCTCCTGCGGGGCTGAACGACTTCCGCACGGACAACCCGCTAGCCCGGCATCCCTCGGACCTTAGCGGCCTCTCTACCTGACGAGCAGGCAGAGGAAAGGAGTCGGAACCGGTCCCCAATACCGGCTCCGTGGTCCGTGCAGGCACACCGTCACCCTCACCCCCAGGGGTCTGTGACGGCGCTTGGCTGGCTTTACCCGCAGCAACGGGATTGCCTAACCGTATTCTGCTGCCACCGGTCTGCGCTCCGGCAGCCTGTTCCGGTGCAGTGCCGGTACCTCCTGCTCCCGCAGGCTGTACGACTCCTGCATGGACATACCGCCAGTCCGCCGTCGTTTGGACCTAAGCGGCACCTCTGCCTGGTGGGAAGGCAGAGGGAAGGATCGGTACCGGTCCCCAATACCGGCTCCGCTGTCCGTGCAGGCTTGCCGTCACCCTTAACCACACGGGTTCATGAGGGCGCATAGCCGGCTTTACCCGTAGCAATGGGGTTGCCTAGCCGTAAACTGCTGCCACCGGTCTGCGCTCCGGCAGCCTGTTCCGGTGGACACCGGTACCTCCTGCTCCTGCTCCTGCAGGGCTCCCCGATTTCCAGCAGGTCCATCACCGGCCTGCAGTCTAGCAGGTTACCCCCGGTGGTATGTCGATGCCTCCCACTGCAGCGGGGCATGACCTGTGCGCAGCTCTCCCCATCTCTGATACCTGCCTAGTAGGAGAGACAAAACGAGCCGCCGAGCGGGTCGCATGTTTACACACCTTTGCCCCACAGTCACTATGCATAGGTGAGAGTGGTAGGGAGTCCAGGTCTTGCCTACCCTGCTCCCACGCGGTGCTCCACCATTTTGCGGCCCCATGGTCAGCCGTGGTGGAGAGACGGGTCCTGGCTGCGCAGGGCTCCCTGACCTCCGCGTTCTTCTGGAATGGTGGCCGCTGACTCCCATCTGAAGTCGCACGGCCCTTGGAGACCTGCTTCGCTGCCTTCATTCTGGTCTCCATCCATCTGTAAGCAAACTCTAATACAGACGCTTAGCTATTCAAAGTTAGTATCTTACCTGAGGGTCTTGAAGAAGTATGGTGACCAGCCTCTCATGCTTTAATAACTTTTATATGTTGGCAGTCTGAACTTCTTGCCCTAGAGTAGCAGGGCACTTTAATGTAGCCAGGCCACAGAATCCCTGCAGTTGCAGTGTGGAGTCAGGCTGCCTTTGCTTGCAAGCCTGCTTCTCCCTGAATGCCAGCAACCCGCAGAACCCCTGCAGGCTGCGGCGTAGAGTCGGGCTGCTGCCCATGGCAAGCACAGCAAGCCCTACTCCACATGCACACCGCCAGCCCGCAGTATCACCCCCGCGGGCTGTGGTGTAGAGTCGGGGCTGCCGCTCCGCCGTTGAAACTTCTGACGGCGAGCCTGCAAGCCCGACTCCTGCATGCACACCGCCAGCCCGCAGTATCCCCCGCGGCTGCAGTGTAGAGTCGGGGCTGCCGCTCTACCGTTCCTACTTTGAACGGCGAGCCTGCAAGCCCCACTCCTACATGTACACCGCCAACCCGCGGTGTTCCCCGCGGGCTGTGGTGTAGAGTCGGGGCTGCCGCGCTGCCATCGCGAACTTGAGACGGCGAGCCGGCAAGCCCCATTCCTTTTCGTGCCGCCAGCACGCGGCGTCCCCCGCGGGCTGCGGTGTGGAGTCGGGCTGCCTCTACCGTCCTCCACCGGCGAGTGTGTGAGCCCGGACCCTCCTGGGTCAACGGGCTTCCCGACTCCAACTATTGGAGCCGCCGCTGACTGCCGCAGCAGTCAGATCCGAGGCGGCCTCGAGACCCTGCGACAGGGCCACCTAGAAGAAAAAGACCGCAGGTTAGTGTTTTACTTACCTGCAGGTCCCAGCAGTAGAGGAGCAACGCTCCTCCCTGCCTGTCGCTCGCATGCGGTCGACGATATGTCGCGCATGCGTGCCTGGCGGGGTCTTCACGAAGTCACTCACGTGACTCCGAAGTAAAATGTGCCTTTCCAAGCACCAAAGAACTCATATGTTCATATACCACCAAAAATGAAAAACTATTTTGTAGGCACTGTTTCCAGCTATATTGTTTGTGAATCTTAAATTTTCCTAACCTCATATTGAAACACTGAAGTTGTCCAAATTAAGTGGCAGTTATTAGATGTAGGCCGTTCATAAGTACAGCAATGGGAAAAAAAAGATCTCAGTAGTAGCACAAACAATAGGGGAAAAAAGGTTAGGCAGAGAAAAGTTACAGGAAAAGATACAGGAATCTGCTCTCACTTCTCTGCAGACCACTTTGACAGTGGAGGGATGTAGAAATACATACATTAAAAAATGCTGATGAAACAATGGGCTGCTTTTACAGCTGGATATGATCATTTGTGCCTGGGAGAGCATAAGTTTGAATGTCGAGACCGGAGAAATCTTAACAGTTGAGCCGTTTTTTCCCCACCTCAGGATCTGACTGTTCACCGATCTGGCTGGCAGGTGAGGCGGCAAGAGGCTGCTGTTGAGGATCTGCGCTAATGATCGCTGTGGATCGTAAGTGGCAGTGGGATGGAGAGATGAGTATGCAGTCGAGATTGCTCCTGCTGGCCCACAGAGAAACAAAAATGTTGGAGACTTCATTTCCTGGGCCATTTTTTCAGCCCTTATTCTCGAATCTAGGAGCAATGCCCTATTGGAATACCCATCAGAAGGCTGCTGCTCAGGTCCTCACATGCCATTGATCCTCAGGACCCGATGAGACAACTTTGCCTCCAAATTCAGGTCTCATTTGGAATGGATTTAATTAGTCCCACCAACCCTTTGGCTGACAAGTATAGGTGGTGGATAACTACATGCAGACTGGCTAAGGAAAGGTTGGAATAAAGTTGTAGCAAGAGTGATTTTAACAAGATTTTATTTCTAACAAAGAATGAACAGAATAGTTTAATTAGCAGTTAACTCGTTTTCATAGTCTATTCCAGATTGGTTTATGGAATGTTTCCTTTGACTTAGAGTTGGGTGTCCTAGGAACAGTATGCTCCTGTGTCTGGAGGTCCACTGAAACTGAGCAACAGGGCTCTTCAGCTCTTCGATAGTAAATTGCAGATGCCACTCAATCAAACATGATGGGCGTTGGAGGATTGAAGAAGGAAAGATGCTATCAGCTGAACTGTTGAGAAGCTGAGAACTGGCCTCTGGAATCTGAAACTCGGCTGGCGATATTAACAGAAATGCGTACTGTGAACTCTGCAGCTGCTGGAGGGAGGGAAGTGGTGGCAGCCTTGCCAAGGAAACTTTTGAGGTCAACTGATGCTTCTATGTCTTTCACCTCCTTGTGAATCTTAGCAATTTCAACTATTAGGGAAGTTAGTTTAATGTGCTCAGAAGAAACATCAAGTGTCGCTTTCTATTCTACAGTGAGCTCAGAGAGCTGCCCACTTGTCCAGAGTGAGAAACAGCCTTGGGTGGTGAATGAGGTGACTCTTGTCCTATCACAAACACAGGCCTAAACGGACCAAAATCTCAGTCCCCAATCATAGGCACCACACCAGTGATTGCAGATTTTTTCTTTGACTTCACTAAATAAAATCCAGGGAGAACTTTCTGTAAAAATGATTAATCAAAATTTTGATTTAAAAGATAAGAAAAGAATCACAATTACATAATTCCTAAGAACCTCCAAGAAGTCTTTCCTCACATGTTGCTGCATGTCCTGTGACAGAACAACGGGGAAGCAGCCCACAAATGTTTGGCACAGAGTCTCAAAATGTGCTGCCCACTTTTTTCAAAGGAATTTCTTTTTCTGTAACTGGAGGAATAATATGTCTGTTAAAGGCACCGTTACTACAAGTAATAACTTGCACAATAAGAGCAACCAATAAGCCCCCTGTATACAGAATCGAAACTCGTTGATGTGACTCGACGGCTTGATGAATCACAATAATATTTGAGTTGATCGCATTATGTTCACGAGTCAATACCGCCGCATAATCATTGATATTCTTGATTGAACCTCTTTGCAACACTGATGAATATGATATACGATTCTTTAGGTCACAAAATAAGAAAGTGCATTCTGCTACTTAAGCGCTGCCCTGATACACGAATTGCTATCTATATTACTAAAAGCCTGATCTTGACCGCTTTTGGCTCTTGTGCTGTGATTTCTGAGAGAACGCCGCCACCTATGGCCGTCATTTTTGGCCAGCTTGCACAGAACCCCCCTCCGCCTTCCTGGACCAAAGGATTTTTCCCATCGATGAAAAATCAGAGAGATATTAATGTTTTAAACCAATTCCCCATTTTCTCTGCTGCCCCTGCTGGAGGGAGGGGGAGGGACTATAAAACCAGGAAGTGGTGTACCGCACTCAGTCTCTGCAGATAGAGGAACCAGAGGATCACGTCTCTCTGAGCTCTGAATAGCACTGGACACATGTCTATTCAACTGTGAGTGCCCTTAATGTGGTTTGACAAGGAAAATATGGTTGGTTTGAAGTGAAAAGGCATTGCCTGCAAATGTTTGTTTGGGTGCTTTGGCTTGAAGTGAAAAGGCACTACTGCAAATGGTGGCTTGGGTGCTTTGGCTTGAAGTGAAAGGCACTACTGCAAATGGTGGCTTGGGTGCATTTGATTTGAAGTGAAAAGGCACTGCCTGCAAATGTTTGTTTGGGTGCTTTGGCTTGAAGTTAAAAGGCACTACTGCAAATGGTGGCTTGGGTACTTTGGCTTGAAGTTAAAAGGCACTGCTTCAAACGGTGGCTTGGGTGCTTTGGCTTGAAGTGAAAAGGCACTGCTGCAAATGGTGGCTTGGGTGCTTTGGCTTGAAGTGAAAAGGCACTACTGCAAACGGTGGCTTGAGTGCTTTGGCTTGAAGTGAAAAGGCACTACTGCATACGGTGGCTTGGGTGCTTTGGTTTGAAGTGAAAAGGCACTACTGCAAACGGTGGCTTGGGTGCTTCGGCTTGAAGTGAAAAGGCACTACTGCAAATGGTGGCTTGGGCGCTTTGGGTAACTTCCTGTTTGCACTGTATATTGATTTTAGATAAAATGCTACCACTTATGGCTGTGATTTTTGGCTCAGTCCCCCTCCGCTCAGCAGGTGCAGAGGATTCTTCCCATCAATTAAAAATAAAAGTATTATTAGTGTTTAAAAAATGTTGAGAATCTCTCTCCTGTCAAGAAGGCCACACCTTTTCCGGTGGGAGACGGAGGGGTTATAAAACCTGGAAATGTGGGTGTGGCTCAGTCTCTGCATGATGGGGGAGGGAGAGGTCACTACTCTGTCTGAGCTGTGAATAAAATGAACACACTGAATGTCTACTGAACTGTGTGTTTGGTGTTTTGTGTGGTTTTATGGTGGTTTCACCCTGCTTGATATGGTATGAAACTGCATTTGAATCTGGTGGCCTTGCACCCTGCATGAAATGGTATGAAACTGCATTTGAAAGGGGTGGCATTTCACCCTGCATGAAATGGTACAAAGCTGCATTTGAATTTGGTGGCCTTGCACCCTGCTTGAAGTGGTAGGAAAATTCACTTGAATTTGGTGGCCTTGCACCCTGCTTGAAGTGGTAGGAAACTGCATTTGAATTTGGTGGCCTTGCACCCTGCTTGAAGTGGTAGGAAAATTCACTTGAATTTGGTGGCCTTGCACCCTGCTTGAAATGGTAGGAAAATGGATTTGAATTTGGTGGCCTTGCACCCTGCTTGAAATGGAATTTCAAGGAATATCCATGAGTCAACTGCCAGCCCACCAGCCGTGAGTGAGCTGCCAGCACATCAGGCTTGAGGGACTGAGCTGCCACCCCACCCATACCAACGCTCCAGAAAGCCCCCCCACTGGCCACAAACATTGGAATTGGTGGAGAGGTGGATATTGCGTCGGGGGACCAGCCCTCCCGTGTGAACATGGGACCCAACGGGTCCCACTTAGTCTAGTAATGTTATAGTTTCTGATATTATGTACCTATGACAATGAAGGATGCCATTCAGCCCATCAAGTCTATGCCATTGCTTGCAGTATTCTCATAAATCCCGCTCCCTGCATTCCCCTGTAGACTATTCTCTCTCCTACATGTGCTCCTCCCAATTCTCCAACTACACACTTACACCAGAAGTTAATTGACCCAACAACCAGCACATCTTTGGGATGTGGAAGGAAACTGCAGCACTCATGGGTGGTGCAGTAGTAGAGTTGCTGCCTTACAGTGCCAGAGGTCCGGGTTCAATCGTAACTTCGGGTGCTGTCTGTACGAAGTTTGTTAATTCTCCTCATGATTGCGTGGGTTTTCCCCAGGTGCTCTGGTTTCCTCCCACACTCCAAAGATGTACAGTTAATTGGCTTCGGTAAAAACTATAAATTCTCCCTCGTGTGTGTAGGACAGTCTACAGGGATCGCTGGATTCTTGATTGTGGAATCAGTCTTATGTGCGGTATAGAAAGATTGTTGCAGTACTCTGCATTTTTATTGAAGATGATGTCCATTCTACCTCTGTATGGTTAGAATCCATACTGAGAGGAGGGAGTTGAGAAGGATCTTGGCGATGACCCCAGTTTTTGACAGTTGGAGACTCTCAGTAATTACCATGGTTGGCTTTTTTGTGAAGCAGCATCTTTGATGCTTAGAGATTACCAGGTCGACAAGGGAATAATTTCGAAGGCACTACTGATTCCCTGGAAACAGGCAAAGAAGTACTTGAGATGTTATTGAGGGCCTAGGGATCATGAGGAGCACACAAAGTCTCGTGTTAGTAGAGTTACCACTTCACAAACCACCCACCACATGCCCACATTGGGAAGGTCCAGCCCTATTGCGGAATACGCTGCAAATCCCACATTGGCCTCAGAACCCACAACATTAGAGTTGAACAAATCATTCTCATTCCCAATAGATTGCCTAAGAAGAAGAAATAGTTAGAACACTCTAACCCTGCACGTTAATAATCTGCATAGCTTTTGATTTCTTCGCACAGTAAGTTCTGCTTTGTGATAAGTTGCAAATAAGTAGAAACCCCTCCAACAATAGCTGGCAATCTTATGGAATAAGTTAATTAGTGATTATAAAGGCTGGACCATCTTTATAACGTATGTGAAAATAATTGAAAAAAGAATTCGATCGGCTCTGTAAGTAGGTTGGAGTTCTACCAATCAGGGAGAATGGTTCAGCAGCACTCGGAGATGACATACTGGTGGGTTTGACTGCTGAGGGCTTATGGGGATAATGCCCTCTAATGGGATAAGACGATATGATACGATAGAACTTAATTTATCCCAGGAGGGAAATTGGTCTGCCATCAGCCACAAGATACATAAAATTAAAGTGACGAGTGGAAAGTCCAGAATTGGGGGTGTGCAAAGATTAGGGAGGGGGGTGGGGGGGTGGGTGGAGAAGGGGAGCCAGTCTACTTCATGACAGAAGGGGGAGGAGCTGTACAGGGAGCCACCGGGAAAAAGGATCTTCTGTGGTGTTCTGTGCTGCATCTTGGTGGAACCAGTCTGTTGCCGAAGCTGCTCCTCAGGTTGACCAATGTGTCATGGAGGGTGTGAGTTGTATTGTCCAAGATGCTCCGCAGTTTGAGGATCGTTCTCCGTCCAAGACCACCTCCAATGAATCCTACTCCACTCCCAGGATGGAGCCAGCCTTCCTGATGAGTTTGTTGATTCTGATGGCCTCCGCAGCCTTTGCCCTGCTACCCCAGCACACGACAACGTAGACAGCTATAGAAACCACAAGTAAGAGAACTCCTGAGGAGTTACCCAGTAACCATATTAAGGTTCGTACATGTACAAATTATTGGGTGTTTGTAGACCCTTACCCCATTATCAATGTCTAACACAAGCAGGTGAGCTGGAGAGAGGCAATATTATATTTAATATAAATGTAAACGAAACCCCCGAGATAAAAGCAGGTGACAGGTGTGCAGACAGCCTTAATGGTTGCTAGCTGCTACATATTTGGTTAGTGACAAGGTCAATGTTTCTATCAGCAGGAAATCTACCTTTCAGTCTTCCATAATAAATTAAACAGCCAGTAAGATTCATTTGCAAATATTATATCTTTTACCTATTGCCTGATTCTATTTACAACTAAACAAGATACTTTGGTTGACATGGAAGAAAGGCTTCTAGTTTGGAGTGGTGGGATTTTAGAAATAACTAGACCAAAGGGGAGCCGTTGGGTCCCGTCCCCTCGGGGGGGGGGGGGGGGGGGGGGGGGTTGCCTTCGCGTCACACACGCTAACCGACCCCCTCCACACACACACACACACTAACCCCCCCTTGATATTATATTAATATTATTAATTCACTCCTTTTACCCCATCCCCCGCTCTATCCACTCTCACATAAACAACTGCGCAGGCGCGGCTAGAGAGGGCAGGGGGGGTGGAGAGTCTCTCTCTCTCTCTCTTTCTCTGCCTCGGGGAGGGGGTAGAGAGGGAGGGGGAGGGGTAGAGGCAGCACTGACATAGGTCGTAGAGCAGAAGCCTCCACTGCGCTTCCCCGCGGCCGCGCTGCGATAACGACCGCCACCGCCATGTTGTAGAACGTCAGGGATCCCAGCGGAGCGAGCAGCACAACTTGAGCACGTGTTTACACAAAAAGCTGGAGAAACTCAGCGGGTGCAGCAGCATCTAAGGAGCGAAGGAGATAGGCGACGTTTCGGGTCGAGACCCTTCTTCAGACTAGTCAGGGATCAGGGAAACGAGAGATATAAACAGTGATGTGGAGAGATAAGGAACAATGAGTGAAAGATATGCAAAAAAGTATTGGTGACAAAGGAAGCAGGCCATTGTAAGCTGTTTGTGGTGTGAAAATGAGAAGCTAGTGCGACTGGGGGGGGGGGGGGGGGAGATGGAGAAGGAATGTCAGGGCCAGAGGGCTGAGGGAGAGGTGGGGGGAAGGCAGTCTGGGTTAACAGAATTGAGAAAATTCAATGTTTAAGCCCAGAGGATGCAGACTCCCCAAGCGGAATATGAGGTGCTGTTCCTCCAACTTCTTAGCGGCTTCAATCCAGAGCCCGGGGGGGGGGGGGGGGGGGCTGGGCTGGGGGGAGGGGGGCTGGGCTGGGCCACGTTACATGCAGCTCGGAGAAAACAGTGCCCAGCAAAGATAGTTGCGCATTGAAAATTCTGTGCAGCTAGCTCGCTTCAGCATTAGATTTTAAAAAGATCTCAGATTGGTGAACAATTTTAGTAAAAAACTCGGGAAATAATGAATCAAATTTTCAGATGAGACCATTTTGGAGATCATGAGGTAAATCTCTACCGAAATATGTAAAAATGTCACCATTAGTGCGTCGGGTTTTCGAGGAGATGTGAAAAACACCAAATACAGAAATACACCAAAAACACACACAAATAAATACATCCACATCCACGATCAGAGTTTTATATTATAATAGATTATACTACAAAGTAGGCTGGCACAAAGAACATTTGAATTATGCACCATTTAGTTTAATCCCAATGGCAGTCTTACGATTGGCAGCCCCGCCAACAGTCTGTCTGTTTTAACGTATTTAAAACAATTTTTTTTACTGCGTTTTATTAGTTTATGTAAATGTTCTCCGGTTTGTTTTATGTGGGGGGCGGGGGGTGTGTGGTCAGGGGAAACTTTTTTTTTCCAGTTTCTTATCTTGCTGGAGATGCGATGCTTCCGGGTCGTGTCTCTGGGCGCTCTGCGGCTATCATCGATGGTGCAGGAGGCCTCCTTGGACTGACCTTGGGCCCCACCATGGGGCACGGACTTAATATCGGAGCCGATCCCCTGCCTGGGATCGCTTCAACCGCACCTGCTCGCAGTCTCGGGAGATGCTTGTCGGGAGCTCCAACAAACGCAGTGGCTCAAAATGGCCCAAAATGTCGCCGGCTACAGGAGTTAAGGTCGTCCCGTCAACGGAGGGCTTGAGGCCCCCGACCGCGGGAGAGCAAAGGGAAGAGATTGATCTTTCTTTCGCCTTCCACCACAGTGAGGAATGTGGAGTCACTGTGGTGGATGTTTATGTTAAAATGTGTTTTGTGTGTTCTGTTGCTTTTTATTTGTATGACTGACTTGGGAAATGAAATTCCTCGTATGTTGCAAAACATACTTGGCTATTAGAGTATTATTGTGATTGCGTGATTGTGACATATTCTTTTCAATTCACACCCATTGATTGGAGGCTGGTGAGGTGAAAGGTAAGGAAGAAAGGAACGTCCATTGCATCTTTCTCCAACATTTACATCCCCTTCAATGTTATCTCGCCACCAGTAGCCATATCTTCCCATCCTTCTCATTTCTGCTTTCCATAGAAACCATTCCATCTGCAGCTCCTTGGTTCACTAATTCATTCTTTGTCTTTCATACATTTGGTATTTCTTAAAGTCACCAACGTTTTTCACTGCTATCTTATACATTAGCAGGAAATGAAAAGTCTGCCCTATCCAGGCGGCAAGGACCACACTGAAAGGTCACACTATTTCACCACAGTTGGTATCCCTTCAAGACACCACCTCCTGGCAGTGATAGTAGAGAAGCATCTAATGAGGGTGAAGAATAATATGAATGCATTGACGTAGCTGCCTCATTTCTCCTACGTTCTTTATCCATATGACCAATTGCCATTGATCAAAGCCAGCAATGTTTAACCTAGCCTTGGTCTGAACTTGCATTGAGTGCATCTATAATTTCTCGCAAATGCTACCCTAAGACGTATTGGCTAAGTCAATATTCGCCAGGGTTTCCATGACCACTTTTATTAACGTCAGGCAAATCTATTACTTACTAAAAAGGGACTGCAGATCCTTGTTAATGCCAAAGATAGACACAAAATGCTGGAGTAGCTCAGTGAGTCAGGCAGCATCTCTGAAGAAAATGTATAGGTGACGTTTTGGGTTGGGCCCTTCTTCAGACTGATTGTGTGGGTGGAGGGGAACAGAAAGCAAGTAAAGACCAAAGACAAAACAGGGCCAGCAACAGATGACCTCAATCAGGGAGGTTCCCTGATAGGCCAATTGTTGGCTGGGAATGGGTCCATTTTTTACATCCGTTGACATTTTCACTGTTCACTCGTTTTGCCATCTGGTCTGCTGTGCAACACTTTCTAAATAATTTATTTCCTCATGGTTGTCAGAATTTCCTTTTCAATACCGTGGAAGATTGCAGCAGAATTTAGAGTAAAATTGGATATCTTCTCCTCCCACTTCATTCTGCCAGGATCCATACCAACTATTAATTTCCAACAGGAGTCTTTACACAGTGGTATCAAGGTGTCCAGTAAGCTAAAGGCAATGAAACCAGAGTAATAACTCTCTACTGGCTTGGTCTTCCCAAATATGAATAAATATATTTGTAGTTGTTGGAGCATACTTTACTCACTCTATACTCATGATTGTGTGGCCGAACACAGTGTGAACTCCATCATCAAGTTCGCCGGCAACACCACCGTTGTGGGACGAATTACAGATGGTGATGAGTCAGAGATCGACCGACTGACCATATGGTGCCAGCACAACAACCTGGCTCTCAATATCAGTAAAACCAAGGAATTGATTGTGGACTTTGGAAGAGGAAGGTTGAGGACCCCAATCCTGTTTATATCAATGGGACGATGGTGGAGAGAGAGGAAAATGTCAAATTCCTGGGCGTGCATATTTCCGACGAACTTTCCCGGACCAAGCACACTGATGCAATTATCAGGAAAGCACATCAGTGCCTCTCCTTCCTGAGAAGATTACGGAGATTGGGTATGTCAAAGAGGATTCTCTTGAACTTCCACAGGTGCACAGTAGAGAGCATATTGACTGGTTGCATCATGGCCTGGTTCGGCACTTGAACGTCCAAGAGCGGAAAAGACGGCAAAAAGTTGTGAACACTGCCCAGTCCATCACCGACTCTGACCTCCCCACCATCGAAGGGATTTATCGGAGTCGCTGCCTCAAAAAGGCAGCCAACATCATCAGAGACCTACACCATCCTGGCCTCACACTCATTTCACCACTGCCTACGGGAAGAAGGTACAGGAGCCTGAGAACTGTAACGTCCAGGTTCAGGAACAGCTCCTTCCCTACAGACATCAGGTTATTAAACACAACAACCTCATAAGCTCTGAACTACAATAGACATTATTATTATTATTGCACTGTTATTGTATATTTTTTGAGTATGTATGCATGCATGTGTATATATATATGCATGCATACATACTCAAAAAACAAACAATAACAGTGCAATAATCAGGATATATATATATATATAAACACATGTGAGTATGTGCATATATACACACTGAACCTTTTTTTTCTCTCGTTTATCATATTATTTATTATGATTACATATTCTGTTGTGCTGCAGCAAGTAAGAATTTCATTGTTCTATCTGGGACATATGACAATAAAACACTCTTGACTCTTGATATCATCTCAGCCTTATGATCATTGCTGTAAGAATTCCTTTACACCAAAATCTGCCCTGGGTGCTGAGGTTCTGGTAGACACAAAATGCTGGAGTAACTCTGCGAGCCAGGCAGCCATCTTTGGAGAGAAGGAAAGGGTGTTCTTCAGTCTGAAGATGGGTCTTGACCTGAAACGTCACCCATTCCTTCTCTCCGGAGATGCTGCCTGTCTTGCTGAGTTACTCCAGCATTTTGTGTCTATCTTCGGTTTTAACCAGCATCCGCAGTTCTTTCCTACACACGAGGTTCTGGTAGAGTCAGCCTCCCAGCGCTGTGGAATGACACTCTTTCTCATGAATTAGCCACATCTGAGCCTCAGTGCTCTGGTTTTCTTTGAGTTCTCTTCCAGCTCTTTGGCAATCAGGTTCTTCACCTCCTCTCCCGGCATTCTTGTATCAGCTTCCTTAATCAGCAATGTTCAATTCAACATCAGAGTTACAAATAGCTAATTGTGCTTTCCCAGGGTCTTTTTAGACAATAGACAATAGGTGCAGTAGGCCATTCGGCCCTTCGAGCCAGCACCACCATTCAATGTGATCATGGCTGATCATCCCCAAGCAGTACCCCGTTCCTGCCTTCTCCCCATATCCCGACTCCGCTATCTTTCATTGACTGATGGACAAGGACCCCCAGATCCCGTTGTACTTCCCTTGCTTGAGTCATAATTAGTCTTGATTCCTGCTTAGTCTGAAGAAGGGTGTTGACCCGAAACGTCATTTAATCCTTCTCTCCAAAGAAGCTGCCTGTCCCACTGAGTTACTCCAGAATTCTGTGTCTATCCTGATTCCATCCAGTTGGCAAATCAGAAAACTCCCACTTTACACACTGAAAACCAAAGTGTAAGGCAAGGCAAATGTGATCCCACAACTTCACAAATCCCAGGTAGTCACGATATGCAGGAGTAATTCAGCGGGTTACAGGCAGCATCTCTGGAGAAAAGGAATAGGTGATGTTTCGGGTCAAGACCCTTCTGTCTTCACACATCCCGCATGTAATTCCCAACTTTAACAGTAGATTTAACAGTAAGATTTTATTCGAAAAAAAGGTCACCGTTTTTAAAAATAGTTCCTAGATTGTGACTGTGAATAGATAATGATGGAAGATTGGGAGAGATAGTGTGCTATTGGTGGATTTTGCACTGTTTACTATTTTTTCAAAATGTAGCTTAGTGATCAGCATGATATAATATTGGTTGGGACAGTCGTAACAGTGGTTTGAATAGGATGTGTAACTTATTTTGTGCTTCCTGTGATTTTCTTTTAATTTGGGTAAAAAACATTCTGAGTGAAAAATAATTTACTCTGAGCTTGGACAAGCCCAGCCGTCCATGTTGGGCATTAGTGTTGATAGACACAAAGTGCTGGAGCAGCTCAATGGGTCAGGCAGCATCTCTGGAGAAAAGAAACAGGAGATGTTTTGGGTCAGAACCCTTCCTTGGACCGGACATTAATGTTGCAAAATTCGTACAGCAGGATTCATGCAGCAGGTCGGATGCCTCTGTATTTTTATGCTTTTGTTGCTAAGAGAGGTAATGTTAAGGCTGGATAGAGGGCATTTTGTAAATCCATTGTTTATTGCCCTTCGCTAGCTGCCCCAGAAAAGGTGCTGCCTTCTTGAACATCTCCAGTCCTTCTGGTGAAGGAAATCCCAGAGCGCTGTTGGTAGGAAGTTCTAAAATTTATACCCAGCTTCAGGAGTGCTTTGTACTGTGTATTCCACCATTTTAGAGAATACATCTAAGTAATCAGAAATTGCCTATCACAAATCCATTAACATGCCATTGTTGTCATTTTAACGCCACAAAAGCAACATGCTTATCAAAAGAAATCCTGTGAAAGAGAAAGAAATGCTCAGAGATTTAAAAATCATAAAATGGTAAGTATTAACATGTCATGCAGTGTATCTGAAGCTGCAAGATAAGTTCACAAAATATATCATGTACACATATACGTATCTTAAAAACCTAATTTATTAAAATAACGTGTGAACGCTTTGGAGTTCAATCAAGTCATCCTTCAAAATTGTACAACACTTGAAACATTGTGCAATAAGGGTGTTAATAATATAATTAAAGGGGGCAACATAGATATCAAGATAGCAAGCACAATTCACGACTCATACAGCACTGCTAGAATAAAAGGTGAAAACAGTTTGCAATAATCGAACCCCTTAAATGTTAGCTTTGATAGCAATCAAATAACATACTGAGAATCTACGAAGCACATTCAATAAAGGGGCATAATACAAGGTACACAACTACAGATTACAAATAATTATCTTATCCTAATTGTGTTTTATTTGTACATATTCTTATATATGCATTCAGAATACACACAACACATGTGAATACTCAAAGTAAAAATACTTTTAGCTTGATACGCTATAAAAAATTAACACTAAAAACCACAGTTTCTTATTTGTGAAATGTAAATGAGAAGTATAATTTAGTTAGAACACAGATTTATCATTAGCTACCTATAGGTCATAAGGAGCTTGTATGCACAAAGCACACACATAACTGATGCCATTTTTGAAACATTTTCCTTCCACTACAAATTATTTTCAGTTTTATTAATGCAATACAATTATGGTCAGTTCAGGAGCTTTATATGTAGAAACTTTCATTCATGTTAAGTTGATCTGAACCAAGCTATAATTCGACTTGGAGTAGACTGTTTCACTCAAAGCTTGGCTCTGTGTTCAGATTATTTCAGAAGAAAGGTTATATAGATCAGCCTTGTGTGTGGGACAATTATGTCGAACGTGTCCTACATAGACATGCGGATACATTTTTTTTCTTGGAATACTGAGGACCCTTATGCCCCTGTCCCACTTAGGAAATCTGAACGGAAACCTCTGGAGACTTTGCGCCCCACCCAAGGTTTCCGTGCGGTTCCCGGAGGTTTTTGTCAGTCTCCCTAATGGTTGAAAGTGGTTACCACTTCATCTATGTTCCGGCGATTATTTCAAAAAATTCAAAACCGGGCGTGACTAAAAATAGGTTGCCATTTTAATAATCGGTAAATTTTTAGTCAAAGCCGGTTGCAATGCTAGTTGAAGGTGGTTGCCGGAGGTTGCAGGTAGTGGAAGGTAAGACCTTCCTGGTGGAATAAAACTGGGTGAAAAAAAGGTCTTACCTTCCACTACCTGCAACCTCCGGCAACCACCTTCAACTAGCATCGCAACCGGCTTCGACTAAAAAAATTACTGATTTTTAAAACGGCAACCTATTTTTAGTCGCGGCCGGTTTTGATTTTTTTGAAATAATCGACAGAACATAGAAGCGGAAACCACTTTCAACCATTAGGGAGACTGACAAAAACCTCTGGGAACCGCACGGAAACTTTGAGTGGGGCGCAAAGTCTCCAGAGGTTTCGTTCAGGTTTCCTAAGTGGGACAGGTGCATTCTCTGGTTGGAAAGTGAGGACTATATTACTGTTTGTGGTTTTAAACAGGGATGACATTTCAGATGCCAGGTGTTACACTATCAGGCCTTTAACGCAAGTGCATTACTGTTAGGTTGTTGTTAAAAGAAGCCACTGGGTGACCAGAGTGCCTGCCTGTTAAAGACAATGAACTCTTTCGACATGGAAAACCTATGATCAAAGCAGGACCCCAATTGTTGTTTTTCAATAGAACAAGTTTGCATTTTAAGCTTCAAACAGACTTAATTTTGAGGGTCCTGGATGAGCAGGGCTGGCACTGTCCCAAGGTCATTCTCCACAAGAGTAGCACCACCCTGCTAGTTGTGCTGGGTTTACTCAGTTCCGATCAGAAGTTCTGGCGTTCTGAATCAGAATAGTTATTTGGTTCCTTGAAGCTCACCTAGTAATTTCAAATGAAGCAGGGGACACAAAATCATTGAGGCATCTTCTGAGAGGGTGCACAAAAGGCCAAACAAAACTCTATTATGTCTACAAAGTGGCCCTAAAGCTTCTCATCTTTCCAAAACAACATGCAATTATCCCTGTGTGCAATATTCACAGGTAGCAGCAGAGACAGTCTAAGTCACTGTTTATAATATCATGATGTGTTCATCAGGCTATTAAGCAAAAGTGTAATACTTAACTGAAAAATACTCCATAGTCAGTAGTTAAACTCTTTATACAACTTAATGATAATTGTGTTAAGCACAATGCTTATAATATCTTAAAACATGGCTTCTTCAAAGAGATTGGCTTTTTTTTATGGTTAAGATCACTTTAGAGACACCCATCAATTTGCACAAATAATTACCCACTGTTCTTAAATAGAGGGACATTTCTAAGATTTTTCAAAGGAGATAGTGGCCTAATGGGTAGGGTGGATGAACTCAGAGTGTGGCTAGGTACATGATACTAGGACATTTTAGCTGTATAGAAACATGGGCAAGCGAGCGGCAGGACTGACAGCTTAATGCTCCACGTACAGATGCTACTGGTGTGACGGAGGTGGGGGCAAAAGAGGAGGAGGAGTTGCTTTACTGAATAAGGAGAACGTCACAGTAGTAGTCCAAGATGACATTCCTGAAGGATTGTCCAAGCCTTGTTGGGATTGTACTATAGTGCCCCCAAATAGTCAAAGGGAATTTGAGATGCAAGGGCCTTTGATAGGGTGGAATTTATCAAGTGTGTTCAGGAAAGTTTCCTCAGGCAATATGGAGAAGATCCTACAAGGGAGTGAGCAAAGTTTGACCTACTCTTGGGGAAATGGGCAGGGCAAGTGACTCAAAATGCAGTGGGCGAGCCTTTTGGGACCAGTGATGACAATTCTATTAGCTTTCAAGTCGTTATGGATAAGGACAGGGCTGGTCCACATGTTAAAGTTTTAAATTGGGGCAAAGCCAACTTTAATGGCAAAGGTTGATTGGAGTAGGTTGATGGCAGGCAAAGGGACTCCTGGAAAGTGGGATGCTTTTAAAAGTGCGAGTTCAAAGTATGCATCTTCCTGTTAGAGTGCAAGGCGAATGTAGATGGGAGAAATGAACCCTGGATGACAAGATAAATTGATGCTCTGGTTCAGGAAAAAGGAGAAGGGATGGGCTGGGTAGATAGCTGGGATCCAGTGTATTCCTGGAGGAGTACAGTACAGGGGATTGAGAAACATACTTAAGAAGGAAATCAGGAGCGCAAAAGGGGGCCATGAGGTAACTCTGGCAGATAAGATTAGGAGGAATAGGGTAACTAAAGAATGAATAAGAGGAAAAGGGTAGCTATGGAGAGAATAGCATCCCTCAGCAACCAACACAATCAGCTCTGTGTGCAGCCACAGGAGATGGGCAAGGTCCTCAATGTCCTCTATTTTTACCATTGAGAAATAAATGAAAACTAGGGAACTTGGGAAAGTTAATGAGGATTTCTTGAGGACAGTGCATATTATAGTTGTGGGCGTGCTGGAGGTCCTGTCCTATGAAGCTAGATAAATCTCTAAGATTGTGGTGGAAGGTTGTTTTTAAGACAGGAGAACTGTGACTAGTGGGATGTCTCAGGGATCAGTGCTGGGCCCAGTGTTATTTAGTAATGATATCAATGATTTGGATGAAAATATACAAGGCATGATTAATAACTTTGCAAATTACACTAAAATATATGGTATTGTAGACAATAAAATGGTTATCAAGAACTACAGAGGGATTTTAATCAGCTGGGTAAGTGTGCCAAGGAATTGCTGGTAGAGTTTAATTCAGAATAGCGTGTGGTGTTGCATTTTGATGTCAAACCAGGGCAGGGGCTTCACAGTGAATGGCAAGATCTGGGGAGTGTTGTAGAGAAGACGGATCAAGGAGTAAAAGTACAGGGTTCACTGAAAGTGGTGTTGCAAGTAGATAGGGTGGTGAAGACCTTCTTCAGTCACGGAATTGGATATACAAGTTGAGGCACTTTACTTTAGTTGTACAAGACACTGATGAGCACGCACTTGGAGTATCGCACTTAGTTTTGATCACCCTGCTATAGGAAAGGTGCCAAAGAAAGGGTGCTGAGATGATTTACGAGGATGTTGCCAGGACGGTAGGGTTTGAACTAGGGGGAGAGATTGGACAGGCTAGGAGCACAGGATGCTGAGGAGTGAGCTTATAAAGCTGTATAAAATAATGAGAGGAATAAATAGGATGAATGCACAGTCTTTTTCCCAGGGTAGGGGAATCAAGAACCAGTGGGCATACGTTTAAGGTGAGAGCAGAAAGATATGGGAAGCTGAGGGGCATCTCAGAAAGTGATAGATGTATGGAATAAACTGCAAGAGGAAGTAGTTGAGACATACACAATATCATTTGAAAGACGTTTGGACTGGCACATAGATAGGAAAGGTTTAGAGAGATATGAGCCAAAAGTGGGCATATGGAAATAGCTTAGATGGGCATCTGGGTTGGCATAGCGCAAGTTGGTACATAGGGCTGTTTCCATGATTTGACTATGAGCAAAACCTCAAATAAACTTTCAAAACAAGGTTCATCTATCATATATTTTGGTTTTCTCTAATGAAATCTAAGATATTTTGTCTGACGTCAAGTATAGGAGCTCAAGAAACCTTCTTTAACAACAGCTAGTCTGAGATAGAGGGGAAATTCAGGTGCATTGCATCTTCAGCAGTTTCTAGAGCCTTGTAAATCTTCCCCAGTGATTGATGATGACATCCTGATCGCTGACCACAGATAGTGGACCCAAAGCATTGAAATCCAAATTAAGTTTTGTTATAATCTTAATCCTTTTGCCTCTTGTCCTGTCTTTTGTCTGTTGTTGTCCTTCAACTAGGATGGGTGGCTTCCATCCTATAAATCTCTACGCACCATCTTTATGACAGCAATTTAAAGTAATCAAAGGAAAGATTATTGAGAGGTTTAACTTTCTTGGTTTTAAGGTGCACCCTCCAGGTAGTTGGACAACATTTAACCAGCTTGTATCCTGCTGTCTTTAAGTTCTGGTTAGCAGGATAATAATCCAATCTGATCTTGTATAGCTCCACTGTATCATCCACATTGTAAAATTAAAGGCTGTTTCTTGGAAGTTTTTCCACCTTTATAGCCTTGATTTTCTAATGAAGGATGTTTGATAAAAGCTAGTATATATTTTTCCTTACACACATCCGGCCATGAAAACGAATCAGAGAACCATGAGCATCTAGTCTTACATTCAAAGCTAAATGTATTTACTCCTTCGACAATACATGGTTTAGTCATCATGCTTCTTTTCCAGAGTCTTATTTATGCACACACACACACACACGTTAAACTGATACCATAAAGGTAAGAATAAACTTTAACACTAAATGCCCACTTCACCACACCTGTACAGTCTATGTTCATTATTTATAATTCTAAGTGCTAAGGATCTAAATAAAGTCACTGATGAAGCGGAGTGGCACGGTGGCGCAGTGGTAGAGTTGCTGCTCTACAACACCAGAGACCAGGGTTCAATCCTGACTCTGGATGCTGTCCGTACAGAGTTTATACATCTGTCTGTGAGCACGTGGGTTTTCTCTGGGTGCTCTGGTTTCCTCCCACACTCCAAAGACATAGGGGTTTGTAGGATAATTGGTTACTGTAAAGTGTAAATTGTCCCTAGTGTGTAAGATAGAGCTAGTGTACAGGGACCCGGTGGGCCGAAGGGCCTGTATCGTTGCTGTATCTCTAAAATCCAAAGGAGTGAGGTGGGTTATACTGAACTACCTAATCTAGAGGTTAGAGTCAAGTGTTTCACATGGAAAGAGTCCCAAAATGGTGGTACAGTAATAAAGATGATTGTCTGTCTCGACTTGCATTGGAAACCAGTTCCATTAGTATTTTCATGTCAGTAGTTATGGTTTTCATCAATTTTGTCATAGGCATTTTAGTCGTATTTGCCTTCTCGGATGACCTGGTATTACATAACAATGACAGCGTTTGGAAAAAGAAAAGCAGTTGCAATTACTAAAACTCTATTTCCCGATGCAATTCCCATAAACAAGGTTTTTTTGTCCTCTGGAGAGTACTTACATACCTGTAACTATACAAATAAATTCATAAGTACTTTTTCTGATAAAACTAGAGCAGTCATTGGAAATAAGGGATCCCAAGAAAACATGGAAATAGGAGGAGGAGTCGGCTACCTCGCCTCTCAAGCTTACCCGCCATTCAATATGATATCGGCTGATTTATGCTGGCCTCAAATCCTCTTCCATACCAGTTCCTGATTATTCTCAATTCCTCAATCTTTTGAACACTTATCTTTTACCATCTTAAATATATTTAATGTTCTGGTCTCTACCACCCCAAGAGACAGGGATTCGCTGCCTTCCGAGAGAAGACATTTTTATGTACCTTAGTTTTTAATGATCGGCCGCTTATTTTATAGTTACGTCCCCTTTTTTTGACTGTGAAAGCATCTTGACATTCACCCTGTTCAGTTTCCTTAGGATCTTATATGTTTGCCTAAGGTCACCTCTCATTCTTCTAAATTCCAAGGAAAATAGACCCAAACTATAGAGCCTCTCTTGCTAGGACAATGATCTCATCCCAGAAATTGGTCTGGTAAATGTCCTTTGACTGCATCAGCCCCTGAGGTTGAGTGAGAACTAATATGAATGTATAAAACATAGCAACCAGGAATTCTGCCAAGAAGATCTAGTAGACTACAGCTGAGAGATGGGACCATTTACTTTAGGAACTCCTCTTGCTTTCTATGCCTCTCAGCTGTGAATGGATAAAGTAAGGAAATTCTGTGCAAATGCAGCAATGAATTTTGGAGTTCAGATAAAGAACAATCAACCCCTAAGATTGGTGTAGGTCTGAAATAGAGGTCCTTGTTATTTAAGAACTTCACTATTGTGATGGCACTGTTCTATGGAATTCTCAATGCCACGTTTGATCATTAATCTGATATAGAGTTCAGATTTTATGCAGGTTAGATATATTACAAAAGAGGCTTCTGTAAAATGTTAAGTGGGTGGGTTTAAGATTTTCTTAAGTGCCAACATTTTGGTGAAAAAACAGACAATGTCGACTAACTTCTGATTTCAGTGTAAATTTAGAATGTCCCTAAAGGCACGACAGGAGAGAAGGTAGTGAGCAGATTGTCAAACCAACAGATAATTCAGAGCACCAAATACTGGATCATTTCTGCTTTGTATTGTCAAAACAAAACTTTAGTGCAGTGATATGAAGATAATATTGGACTAACAAGAGCCTGAGAGATCCAGGTTACTGATCGACAGTCACTGAGGATAAACAATTCAGGATGAAACAGGGTTTCTTTCTATTCAGGAGACTTCCACAAATTGCTGGTGGCTAGAATTCTGAAATCCAACAAGGATGGGGCCCTGGATAACACTCATCTGAAGATGACAAACCTCTCATTGGTTTGCTTTGTGAGTCTTGACTGAAACGTAGCACTCTCACTTCTGATTCAGAAGCTTATGAGCTTAAGCATTAGTCTGGAGACTTGCATATGTCAAAAAAAAGGCTAATAATTTAGCACAATACTGAAGGGGTGCTGCACTGTTATGAGTGCAGTTTTTCAATGAGATGTTATATGGATGCAACATCTGGCCTCTTAAGGCATATATAAAAGATCCCTTGCCACAGTTTCAAGAAGAGTAGCAGGGTTCTACTCATGTTGCTCGATATTTATCCCCCCACTAAGAGCACAAATAGCACAATACGTTTACTACTGCCTCACAGATAATGGGCACGCACAAATTGGCTGCTGCATATCTGTATAACACCAACAACTACACTTCAAACCTTTGAAAGTATTTCAATGACTGCAATATGTTTTGGCAAATCTTGTGTACTCTTGTGAATACAAGATCCTTTTATCTCCTTGACCAAGCAACTGTCTGACTGCATTCTTGGATTTTTTTAAGCCGTTGAAAGATCTTACAACTGTATATATTTAATGCAAAATTTGTTCTTCAGACACATCTTACATGAACTGATGACCAAGAAAATTGAAGAAAATTACTGATGGTGCCATTAACAGTGTAAGCTCCTGTCTTACAAGTGGGGATTTGTATCCAACAATAACTGATGCTGGAAAAGTATGATTCAGTAATATTTTCAAATGCACTGGATTACATTGGTGATATAACCAATATTGACCATGAACTACTATTAACTTCAGATGCTATGTCAAAAACAAACTTGATGGATAATTTCCTAGAAAATGGTAAGAACATGCCATACGTCTAGGATAAGGAACTCACAATCTGTAGTGTTTCCCAAATACATTCACAAGCAATGTAAACATATTCCCATTCCTATTCTTTTTGGAGGGTCACCAAAGTGATGGATTTTTTTTGTGGCAAGCTCACATTAACAAGTTTCACTGAATATTGTCGAGAATTTTCAAATAAGTGTCAGTTAGATTTTCTGAAGGATGAATTGAGTTCAAAAGTCTAGTTCATCTAACACGGTAATGTTCACAGCAGACCAAGTTTTCTTAATTATTCTCGTCTTGGATTAAAAAAACTTGCACGAGAATTGCGCAGAGACTTGGAAACATCCGAGTGGGAATTTATATTTGGGCCACAAATTAACTGAATACTAGAAATCTTAGTGTAAAAATCAATACAATTAATAATACATTTTCCTCCAAGATTATAAATACCTAACTTTCCCCTTCTTATCATTCGTAATTTGTAATGGCACTTCTGGTGTCTTTGTGGTGCCATCACTCAGCTAGCAAAACCAGGGCAGGGTGGAAACACCATAATGTATGCACAAGGAACTGAGAAAAACTAAGAGAAAATGATGACGGCAAAAAGGAAAAATATTATCCCACCACACCTTGCAATGAAATTGTTTCGGAAAGGAGAGTAGAATCAGGTGACCTTTTCTTGATGAAATTTAATGAAGCAGAGGAGTGTCCTTGAGTGAGGGTGATAACCTATCTTCTTGGTTATTTTACTCTAAAAGCTCTTTTTGTAAATGCAGTGGTATGATACTGAAAAAAAAGTATTTCTTCATTTTTGTCTTATGCATTGTATGATTCGCTGTACAAAAGGGAGTTGCGAGGTCTGCTCTAAGGCTGATTTGACTTCTGCCTGGGAGAGGATTTTGACTGTATATTCTACCTATAGATTTCATGGGAAAGAATCTGTCGTCCAAAAATAATCTTTAGAACAGACCACTTTAAAGTTGGGGTTGCATTTGAAATGATTAATCTCAAGACTGAGACCAATCACTCTATGGCACTGTGTGTCAGAGCATCCACGTACAATTTCAATTATTTTCAGCCTGCCAGTCAACTTATGTTCATAAGTTAATATATACAAGATTACTTTGAATTAAAGTTCAATGACGTGAATCTGCAATCATTTAGATATAAGCACAGCTATTTTGTTTTAACTTTTAATGTCATTTGAGAGGTGTTTGGGAAAAATCTCACTCAATAACCTTGTGAAATTAGCAAACTATTTGAATTGCTGTTTTCTGTTTGGTGTTTTTTTTCGAGGTATGGATCCTTGCTTTGGCATGTAAAGGAAATACCATAAGCTGCACAGCTAACATTAGATAAACAAAGAATTTTCCATTTTATTTTCCCAAAATAAAAAAGGCACTCTGAAATAAACCCCCAAAAAGCCAAAGGAGGAGAAAGAAGAGAAGCTGCATTGGCACGTCACTGCAAGATTATTATGTCACAAAAAAACTACTTTTCATCACAAACTACACAGTTCTGCTTCTAGTTAACAAAATAATTGCCTTCAAGAATTTTCTGTGACATAACTTTGATTTTAAATGGTTTGATTTTAATGCGAGAAATTAATTACTGGGTACAAAAATGTATATAAGCATTTTGTCACAGAATAACTTGCGGTGAATTTTTGAGATGATTTGGCTGAGTCAATATGGTTCATAAAAAAAGTTAATAATAATTATGGCAAGCTTAACTAACACTTAACAGCTGAGAATAAAAGGCAACAATGCAAGACAGCTGATAGAACAATGCGCATGCAATCTGCTTACATATGTTAAATTGAAAAATTATTTGACAAGGGTTTTTAACACGTCTTTCAAAATAATGTGTTTTATATATATATATATATATAATAGCTTGTGGTTTCTAAAGAATTCTAGCACTTTTCTATGACATAAATCACTTGGCATTTTCATGGTTTTTGGCACACAACTACAATTTACATTCCTTAGGAGGTTTGCTCGAATGAACAAGGACTCGTGAAAGGCTGTAGTTCATTTGTCACATGGTCAAACATTTGATACCTAATCATTGTTTTAGTTTTTAATTGATATTTCCAGAAGTTTTCCCAATCTGTTGCTGCTGATAGGCCATTGCACCGATTCTTTACATGGCAGGTGAACACTGTTGGTAGGAGTAATGTACTGTAAATAATGGAGCAGAATTTTACCTCCAAATATAAATTCAGTAAGCATGATTTTGTGAGCTATAAATTAATAACATATAATTAGTTACACATTTTATGTTGAGCCCTAATACAGTTTAGTATAGAAGCTTAACATAGAGTATGCATACACTCTTAAGTAGTATGCTTGGTCTTGCTGGATAATCTGTTCCGTTCGGATGAAGTGAGAAAAAAATGTTCAATTTATAGAAAGCACAAGTTACCATTATCCACATTCATGCCATGAATGTTTGAGTGATTTTTTTTAGGGGACTTGTGGTGTCATTTTTAAGGGAATTAAATATTTGCATTTGTAGAATGCAAAATTTGCAATTATATGTAATACTGCTTAGCACAGATAAATGTGAATCATCAGTACAATACATTTTTTTTTGGTTACTTCACAACCACCAGGTCTGTTTAAGGAAAACAGATGATGAACGAATTAATGAATAAAACGTGTGTTATTTACATTGTTTTCCATTGGCCAGTACTTTGGTAGTGTAAATATGAAATTTAAAACTCAGGGGAAAGAAAACTACACTTTTATACCAGCACAGTTGCTAATGACAATAAAGATGAACAATGTGACATTTAAAAATGCAATGGAAGCATTCAATTGCTTCCCTTCATCTAATATGTTATTGCCCAAACTGTATTATCACCCTCCAAATGTATATTTCTTACACATACACTTTTCACTTTTTAAAGAATTTTTAGGCAAAGGTATTGTCCTTGCTGAGTTAGTTTTTTTAAACCTAAGATCTTAATATTACAATCAGAAAATCTATCATAAAAGTCCAAAATAGCAATTCTTTCATTGCTCTTCCCCATCACATCTTCTTTCCTTCATTTTGAGAAACATGCTTAGCTAACAAACAAACAATCCAATTTTTTTTCCTTTTTTTAAAAACACATTTCCACAGCAGGCCTGCATTTCAGAAGCTGCACTGCTTCTCAAGGTCTGATTACCAATAGAAATTCTTGGCAGGTCTTCTGATGCTGTGGTCAGTTTGCGAAAGGTTGTCTTGCAGCAGCTATAGGATGGTGCATGGTTTTTTATCCTTGAAGGGGTTTTCAGAGGCTGGAACTCCGACGAGCAACGGGTCATTCCTTGCATGCTGTTCACAGTAGTTCATCAAATCTACAGCTGCCTTTGAAACCTGTCAAGGTTAAAGAGTCATCAATGACATTGACTTGCCAAGGCAATGATGTAAGAAATCACAGCAAACCATGGACTGCTTGTAGAATTTTGCAAATCCTGCAGCTTTAACCTTGATCCTACAGCAGTTAAAACTTAAACGTGGCATATTCTTTAATGTTACAAGATTGTTACTATCTTCAAAAAACATTTTCCTTTGAAATTACACGTCAAGCATGCTTCCTCAGCACTGGACACTGGATTTAAATCCTTTGGCAGATCTGATGTATTGACTCTTTTCCTCAAAAACATGTTTTTTTCCCTTGTCATTGAAGGAATACAGATTAGCTAAGGAAAGCATGATCAACCAGAGAGATTTTTATGCACCTTATTTATTACTGAGTAAACCTTATAATGACTTAAGAATGTCAATTCAGAAAATACTTGGAAAACTAATAATTTATAATTTTTCTCCCTGTAATTCCCCCTATAGTTCTACTCGGTCTAGAAATGTTGGAACTGAATGATTATCAAATTTATCTGAGTTATTCAAGCAGGCCCATTGAAGTTAACTGGTCTGTGCTTAACCTGTGTTTATTGCCTGTGTTAAAGTTGTGAGGAGAGCAGCTTGATACAGATGTGTGAAGCATTTGTTCAAAATCACTCAAAATTAACTCATATTTAGTTAGAGTGATGAAATTGATGAGCTTACCTGTCACCCAAATCAGAGTGCTGTATTTAAGCTGGTTGGAGCTGCATTGTTGCATTATAGAATAGTTCTCTTTAGAAATTTTATCCAAAGAACCATTTTTTTGTTGAGGCAAAATACAAAGTTTAAAAGAAAATAAGATTGGGCCATTCAATAAAGTGACCAACAGTTCTAGGAACAGGATAGACAAGGTAATACATCAGAAACTAAAGCTTTCAACAATCATATCAAGCTGGAGTATGGTGGTACAACGGTAGAGTTGCTGCCTTACAGTGACCAGAGACTCGGGTTCGATCCCTACTACGGGTTCTGTCTGTATGGAGTTTGTACGTTCTCCCTTTGACCGCGTGGGTTTTCTCCGGGTGCTCCAAGGATATAATGGGGATTGCAAGTTGGCGGGGACGCCGAATGGCCTATTTCTGTGCTGTATCTCTATTAAAAACTAAACTAACAAACAATGCACAAAAGATATTTATCCCGACTTTAACTTATCCCAACTTGGTTTTCTTCCACAGTCCATAGACGTGTGGGTTTGTAGGTTAATTGGTATTAAATTGTCCCCAGTGTGTCGGGAGTGGATGCGAATGTGGGATAAACATAGAGCCAGTGTGAATAGGTGATATGTCAGCATGGACCTGGTGGGCTAACCACAGATCACCCATTTCCGTGCTGTATCTCTAAAGTTTGAGCATTAAATCCGGGCAGAACTTACATAGTAAATGGAAGAGCTCTCGAGAGTGTTGTAGGACAGAAAGATCTGGGAGTCTCCTAAATTGGCGAGTCAGGTGCTCAGGTTGGTGAAAGTGGTGTTTGGCTCGCTTGTCTTCAGTGAGCTCAAAAATTGGGACATGCAGCTTGTGCAATTCTATGCTCAGCTATAGGAAGGATGTTACTAAGTTGGAAAGTGTACAGGAGAGATTCACCAGGAAGTTATCTGGACTTGTGGGCTGTGGGGTGAGGCTAGATAGGCTGGGACATCCATTTATTTGAACCGCCGGAGGCCAAACGGTGTACAAGATCCTGACGTGTACAAGATCACGAGAGGGTACACAAAATGCTGGAGAAAATCAGCGGGTGCAGCAGCATCTATGGAGCGAAGGAGATAGGCAACGTTTCGGGCCAAAACCCTTCTTCAGACTGATGGGGGGTGGGGGGAGGAAAGGAAAAAGGAGGAGCTCGAGGGCTGAGGGAGGTAGGAAGGAGAGGAGACAGCAAGGGTTAACAGAATTGTGAGAATTCGATGTTCATGCCAAGAGGATGCAGACTCCCCAAGCAGAATATGAGGTGCTGTTCCTCCAATTTACGGTGTTGCTCACTCTGGCCGTGGAGGAGGCCCAGGACAGAGAGGTTGGATACGGAATGGGAGGGGGAGTTGAAGTGCTGAGCCACCGGGAGGTCGGGTTGGTTAATGCGGACCGAGCGGAGGTGTTCGGCGAAATGATCGCCAAGCCTCTGCTTGGTCTCACCGATATGAATGGCCGGTTTACTTGCTGAACAGCTCTACACAGAGCTGGAATGGGGTGGAAGATTGCAACCTTCACGTGGTCCGCCCTGTTTCGACTAATGCAATCAACTCGACGTGCACAAACGGAAGATCAAATAGAACAAGTTGTCCAACAACATTAGGCTGTGCACGCCACACGAAAGAAGAAGACGAGTTGGAATGATAAGGAGGCAACTACATTTACCCATACATACATTTCAATACATAGGTAAAGATCAAAATTTGTTTTAAGAGGTGTTAACATTTCCATGACATGAAACCACAGAAAGATAAAAAGCAAAAGTGATAGCAGATTAGATTAGTCCAGTTTATTTTTGCGAGTTGCTATTAAATCTCATATTTTTTACTGTTTTGGGTTATGCATTCCAGGTCAATACAATAATACTTTATTAGTCAAGTATGTTTTGCAACATACAAGAAATTTCGTGAAGACCCCGCTAGCACACATGCGTGACATATCATCGCTCACATTGCAATCGACAAGCTGGGAGGAGCACAGCTCCTCTGCCGGCAGCTTTAAAAAAGGACTATCAGGTAGGTTTTACTAACCTTGAGTTGGTTGGTGCTCTGTATTTGCTAAAATCTTTTACAGAGACTTCAAGATGGACAAAACTCGAAACAAAAAGAGGGCTGATTCCAAGCATGCCATGGAAGACCGCAGGACTTTGGAGCGAGTTCAGCGGTGAAATTCCCCGGAGCTGGCCGTTGCGTTTTTGGCAGCACCTGTACCTCGGACCGGGAAGGCAGCGCGGAAGCCGGGTAGCCCCGTTCTGTCGGCAGGCCCCGACTCTCCACCGCAATAGTCCAGAAGACTGTGGACTGGTGGCAGGAACGCGCGGGAGTCAGGAAGCCCCGTTCATATGGCAGGTCCCGACTCTCCACCGCTTCAGTCCGGATGACCGCGGACTGGCGGCAAAAAAATGTGGAAATCGGGCAGCCCCGTTCATACGGCAGGCCTCGACTCTCCACTGCGACAGTCCGGAAGACTGTGGACTGGCGGTAAAACCGCACAGAAGTCGAGTAGCCCCGTTTTTTACTTTCCGCCGCATCTGTCTGGAAGACCACGGACTGGCGGCAGGCCCGCACGGATGTCGTGTAGCCCCGCTGGAGCGGCAGGCACCGACTCTCCACCGCTTCAGTCCGGAAGACTCCACCCCAACGGGGTGCGGACTGGCGGTCATAGCCCCATTGACTCAGCTGAGTCTGGGGAAGACGACCTGCCGTTCGCAGACAGCGACGGCGATCACATTTGCGGATGATGGAGCAGCTGCTCCAGAGGGACCTACTCCAGCAGGAGCATGTGTCCCGTGAATCACACATGTCCACGGCAGCTCATTTTGTCATTATTAGGTATGTTACAAAACTTACCTTGAGCAGCGCTGCAGTTCTGCCGCTCCCCGTGTGCGTGACTTTGGCGCCTTTCAGAGGGGGGGCGGGCTTAAAGTGCCGTTTTTCTTCAGACTGGGAAAACCGATCCATGTCGGGCGATTTCGTTGCGGACGAAAAATCGCTCCGACATTTCATTAATGAAGGTATTTTTAAATTACGCTAGATTATTTATTATCTAGAGTTATTTAAAAATCACCTTCAAAAGCCGTGATCGCCGACGACGGGAAGGATTTTGCGTAGGGGAGAAAAAAAGGTAAATAGTTTATTTTTACATTAAAAGTTGGTTTTTAGGGAGGCTTTAATAACATTTTCATGTTGCGAAATGGGGTCCAAAAAAATGTATGAACCAACAGTATTTTTCCTCCCGACTTCACCGCAAACTGCAACGTTCCATTCCACCGCATTCCACTAAAACCCACTCGCTAGTTGATTTAAAAGGCCATTAATTTACAGGCATTAAACACTAAATTCCTTCCATTTGGCCTAGAAATTCATGAAAATGAGATTTAAAAATTATGTTATATTGTGGATTATTGTGTGAATGTTATTTGGACACTTAGGCAATTTAAAAAAAGTTTATCTTTTCTTAAGAAATGGATAGATGTTTAGATCTACTCATTGAATTTTGTAATTATCTACAATTGGGTAACTAACTAATTGTATGCTTTAATTTCAGGTCGTCCAAGTAAGTTTGTTTCATATTTGTTTCAGAATGCTTCAATCTATAATAACTGACAATTTCAATGAGTTCTCTTAATTTTTAAGAAAGTTATGGGCTTTTAACTGTTCGAGATCACAGCTTTTGAGTTAAGTCAATTGAAAGGCAATGGGGAACAAGATGCGAATTTCCGAGTATGAAAATGGTCATAACTTTCTTAATACTGAAGATATGAAAGTGAATTAGGTGTCAAATTAAACTTATTTTTATGCTTTATCTGATGGGATAAATTGCAGGCTTGATTTTTAAAATCTCAAAATTTTGTAACATTGCTACATTATGGACTATCTGGGGTTCATGATTAACACGAATCACATGACTATCAATTTTCCAGGACTGTCCAACATCTCTCCCTCCTCACAGGGGAGTGCCAGAAGTCAGGGGTTGGCTGACTTTGAGGAGGGGTTGACCGAAGATCCAAAGTTGCATGGGATGCAGGAAGAGGAACTTCTGGAGATGGTGTCCAAATATGCACAGCCATCCCAGAAAGGACAACCACTTCAGCTACGACTAGCGGCAAGCATCAATTACCTGACCACTCACCAACTACAGGAACAGGTAATATCCGAGACCACAGCCAAGTACCTGGCCCCGGAGAATTCTGAAGAAGGGTCTCGACCCGAAACGTCGCCTATCTCCTTCGCTCCTTAGATGCTGCTGCACCCGCTGAGTTTCTCCAGCTTTTTGTGTAACCCCGGAGAATTGTGTGTCGTTGAGTGTGCCCACCGTCAACACACCCATATGGGGGAACATAAGCCCTGGTATAAGGGCACAAGAATTGAAAATTCTGAAAATTCTGAAACTGCTGACCTCGGGGATTACTGCATTTGCCAGGTCCATTGATGGTGCGGACATGACGGAAGAGCAGCAGGATGCGTTAGCCCTGTTCTGCAATGCTCAATATGAGATTAATTGTTTCAGGAAGAGCTCAATCCGTCCTACGTTCAACCCCAAATTTGCGGGGTTATGTAAAGCTAGCGCTGCAACCAAGCTTATTGTTTGGGGATGACCTGCCTAAACAGGTCAAGGACTTAGATGAGGAAGCCAAAGCGGTTGGCATGATAAAACCACCTTCCTCTAGCAGGGCACCAGTGTATCGACGGCAGCATCCCTACGCAACACCCAACAAGGGTGACGGGTGCAAACTCAAACGTCGCGCCTCATCCAGAGGCCTTTTTTTGGGCCAAGGCCCTGAGCGACCCGCATGGAAAATGCGTCAACCCCACAACACAGCGCCACCACATCCCAAGAACCAAGGACGGAAGACCAAGCCCCACTGGTAACCATGGAGGTAAGTGGGTCTGGTTCCCTTGGGAATTCTGCATGCATAACCTCACAAGTGGGAGGTAGGTGGCGCCTGTTTGGGGATGCATGGAGCTCCATAACTTTGTATTCCGGGTTATGAAATTGAATTCATTAATAAACTCCTCCCTCCAGTTCAACATGTACCTAGCTGAAAATTTGTGCTTTCTCAAAAAGAGAAAGAGGAAGGACATACAGAACTATTTAGATTATATACCAAGGGAGTAATAGAGAAAACCAAACATGAACCTCGAGTTTGTATCTAACATCTTTACCAAAAACAAAAAAAGATGGTGGATGTCGTATTATTATTGATTTAACTCAACTGAATTTCTTTGTGCAATATACCCACTTCAAGATATACCCACTCCCAGAGAGTACTTCATGGCCTGCATCGATCTAAAAGATGCATACTATTCAGTACCTATACGTAAAGATCACTGCAGATATTTGAAATTTGTCTGGATGGGGCAGTTGTGGCAGTATAGAGCGCTGCCTAATGGACTAACACCAGCCCCAGGTTATTTGCCAAAATATTGAAACCAGCATTGGCGTCTCTACGAAGACAAAACCACATAGTCATGGCCTATCTTGATGACATCCTGATTGTGGGGAAACCCTTGGAATTGGCTAAATTAGCTGTGACAGCCACTATTCCAAAAGCTGAGGTTCGTCATCCATCCAGACAAATCAAAGTTAACACCTTCTGTCATTATGGACTATCTGGGGTTCACAATTAACACAAATCACATGACTATCACTTTACCAAATAACAAAGCGGCAGATATAATAGAGGCATGTAATAGCCTTGCTTGCACCAAAAAACAACTATTTGACATGCTGCTAAGGTAATTGGCAAACTTGTAGCTACATTTCCAGCTGCATAATATGGACTGTTGCATTATCAAAATTTGCAAAGAGCAAAAATCTCAGGACTAAAAATTCATGCTGGCCTCTTTCTATGCTGTAAGGAAATAAAGTATGGAAATATAAGAAGACAGACTCGAATTGTTCCATCTTACCAAAGCCCCCATTCAGTAATCCTTCCAGAATCTTTATGCACTTTTTTAAAGCCTTGCTATCCATTCTTAAATGCAACACACAGAATTGACCAACATCTGAAATATAAGCAATGCTTTATACTGCCTTGACATAATATCCTTGCTTTTGCATTATATTGTCCTGTTAATAAAGTTAATGATCACATTTGCCTTTTTAATTAGTTACTCAATTTCCCATATTAATACAAAGTTTTATAAACATACATCTGTTAGATTCTATGTTTTTCACCTCAATAAAAACAGAACCATTTAATACATTAAAGCTTCTCTTCACCTTTCTTGTTTAAACATATCACTACAAAAGTTTTTACATTAAATTTAATCTGTAATGCCAGTGAACTTCACAAGCTTATCTTTGCCTCAGGGAAACTTGTCACTGTTCTCTTTTTTCTTTTGTTACATGTCTGAATTTCACATGTTCTGCAAACTTTGAAATTCTGTCCTGTTTACCCCTGTCTAGGTCATTAATATATATATATTTTAAAAGGCAACGATCCTAACAATGATTCCTGGCTAACATAATTGAAAACTTGTACTTAGTCTGAATGAAAACTATAAACATTACTCTTTGCTTTCAGCCCCTTGGAAAATGTTGTTTCTCGACAATCAATGCATCTCTTAAGTCTGTCAGTTGTAATTTTCCCTTCGTCTATTTTGTGGTATTGTCAAATGCCTTTGAAAATTCATATACATAACAACCGCACTATCCTCATCAACCTTCTCCATTACTTCATCAAAGAATCCAATTGAATTTGTCATACCCAAACAGCCCATGGCAAATCTATGCTGGCTTTCATTTATTATCTCATAATGTACAACATAGATATCTGTGTTGGGAATTCTCATTCTGCCAATCCTTCTAAACAGCTTATAAATCATATTTTTTCTGCATCTCTTGTACAATGTTTATGCAACAGCCGCTTTCGATTTCAGGCATCCCAGGTGCTTTACTAGCATCTTAGCTCCTTTAAGTTATGGTTTCTACTGTAATGACGAAAAAGACAGGATTCAAACTGAACACAGCACAGTTCCAAAACATCAATGCATTATCCTAAAACCGGACCATCCATTAATCTATTTTCTGTTCCCCTCCCTAAACAGTTAATGATTTTGGTACCACATGAGAAAAATACCATAAGACATATGAGCAGAATTAGGCCATTTGGCCTATCAACTCTACTCCACCTATTGAATATGGCAGATCTAGCTTTGAACTTGTCTTCACCAATTTCTGTGTCCTCTTGATCGGCTGTATTGATTTCAATTTACATTTCAGCTTGGAACATTACATATGTTCAAAATGTATATCTGAGTATGTTGAAAATTAGCTTCCTTTTGTTTCTTGCAGAGTAACTGTTACAATGGTTTTCTTATTTATTTCCATTTGAGCTATGCGGGGAAGACCACAGCATTGTTATTGGAAAAAGCTGATTGGGTACTGCTGGTGGGACATGCAATTCAAAACGCAGCCGCCACAGAGTCGTGATAATGACCATTTCAAGTTTGTTATGCGTCAGATGACAGATCTCTGAAATTTGGCATGGAACTTCCAGTTGCGGGTTATAGAGACATAGAGTAATAGAGTGGAAGCTTGCCCACACCGGCTAACATGCCCCAGCTACACTTGTTCCACCTGCCCGCGTTTGGCCCATACCCCTCCAAACCTGTACTATCCACGTACCTGCCTAACATTTTCATAAATGTTGGGATTGTCCCTGCCTCAACTACCTCCCTTTGGCACCTTATTCCAACCCCCACCACCCTTTGTGTGAAAAAGGTACCCCCTCAGATTCCTATTAAATCTTTTCCCCTTCATCTGCTTAACTTCCCAACAACCCCTCGTGACTAGTTTCCTCAATCCCTCTTGAATTACCTATCTCCACATTGACCCTCTCATTAACTGAGGATCCTGACATGAACCTTCCAGGTTGACTGCATGGGTTGCATGCGTGGCTTTATAGAGGATTCCATGTTAGAAATGAATTAAACTGCAATTTCTTGCATAACACATCAGGAAGTCCTGATCTACAACCATCATTCACCTCCACTGGCTGTCATCTTAGGTAGACAGATCACTCCATGGGGCGTTAATTTGATTATGCCACTGGCTACCAACTTGATTACTATTCCAAACCTCTAATCCTGATTGGGCCCATGACCATCAGCCCTTTGCCCACCCACAACTCTTCACCCACTTGGACCCAGCCAAAATCGTGTGTCCGAGTGAATAAAGAAAGATATAGGTATGTTACAAAACTTACCTTCAGCGGCGCTGCAGTTCTGCAACTGGCCATGTGCGCGACTTTGGTGCTTTTGAGAGGGGAATGGGTTTAAAATGCCGTTTTTTCTCCAGCCTGCTGAAATCGATCTTTATCAGGCTGTTTAGTTGCTGAAGAAAAATCGCTCCGACTGCCGTTTTATCAAGTTTATTAAAAATAGCGCTGGATAATTTAATAGCAGGAGTAAAATTAAAATAGTCTTCTAAAGCTGTCAACGCCGACAACGGGACGGATCTCACGTACGGGACAATGCAAGGTACGCCGTTTATTTTTACATATAAACGTGCTTCTTAGGATGTCTTTAATCAAAATTTCACGTTGCGAAAAGGTGATTTAGGCCCCATACGAACCGGTAGTGTTTTTCCTGCCGATATGGGGTTCAAATTCACTGCAACTGCAACGTTCCAATCGATCGCACAAAATCCACTCGCGAGATGATTTAAATGGCCATTAATTTACGGGAATTAAATATTAAATTCCTTCCATTTGACCTATAAATTCATGACAATGAGATTTAAAAATCATGTTAAATTGTGAATTCTTGTGTGAATGTTATTTGGACACTTAGGCTATTTAAAAATGTTAACCTTTTCTTAAGAAATGGATAGATGTTTAGATCTAGTAATTTAATTTTGTAATTAGCTACAACTAAGTAACTAACTAATTATATGCTTTAATTTCAGGTCATCCAAGTAAGATCTTTTCATATCTGTTTCAGAATGCTTCAATCTATAATAACTGAAAATTTCATTCAGTTCTATTAATTTTTAAGAAAGTTATGGGCTTTTGACTCCTAACAGCTTTTGAGTTAAGTCAATGGAAAAGCAATAGGAAACAAACTGCTAATTTCCGAGTATGAAAATGGCCATAATTATTTTAATACTGAAGATAAGAAAGTGAATTAGGAATTAAGGGAGAGGGGGCACTGTCCTGTACGGCTGCCAGTCCTGCAGCTGTCCGTTTTTTTCACTTTTCTTTATTTTTAGTACGTTAAAAGTGTTAGTTGGCGGTCTAATCTTTTTATGTGTGTGGGGTGGTGGGGGGGGGGAAGGGGGAAACTGCTTTCTCAAGTCGCTACCTGGTCGGTGAGGTGACTTTCCTCGAGCAGCAACTTCGACCCGTCCTCGCGGCCTACCAGCGGGGTCTGGAGCAACGTTTTCCTGAGGAGACTTGGCCAGAACCTTCGGCTTCGGTGGCATCACAGCGCTGAAGCACTATCGCGGAGCGGGCAATGCCTTGCCTGGGTCGACACGCTGGAACTCCGGTACGCTGGGACCGCCGATAAAAAAAAACATCGCGGAGCCGCGGGTCTGTGGGGCAGCCAGCAGCGGGCGGCGGTGCTGAACTTTACATTTGCGGAGCCTGGGATCTCTTGCCGAGATCCCCAGTGTGTGGAACTCCATCCAGCACGGCCTGTTGTCTTGGAGGCGGCTGTTCCTGGCACCCCAAGCCGCTGAGAGGGTCTACCGACGCCGGAGCATCATCACCCGGTGAGAACAGCCGGGAACATCGGGCATCCATAGCGGCGATTGTGGAGGCCTCAATAGGCCCGACTACTTTGGGTGGACATGGGGATGGGGATGGGGACTGGACTTTGTGCCTTCCCCCACAGTGGGAACCATTGTGGGGGGATGTTTTTATGTTTTAATGTTAAATTTCTTTAATGCTATGTTGTATTTTTATCAGTGTGCTGCAAGAACATCTGAATTTCCCCTGAATAAGGGGATTAATAAAGTATTTGTTATATTATGTTATGTTAAATTAAACTTCTTTTTACGCTTTTTCTGATGGGATAAATTGCAGACTTGATTTTTTAAATCATTGCTATGAGATATCACTTCCTTTTGAATGTTACTGAAGTCTGCAGTCACTGTTGCAGCCATCGAGCGCATCTTTTACAACAAACTACAATTGTAGCCCACAGCAGCAGAAATCAAACAGCTGCTGCCTCACGGCTTCAGTGACTTGCTCCTCGTTAAGTGACTTAATCCTGATCTCTCGCGTTATCTGTGCACTGTTTGTGCGATCTCTGTGTGACTGCAGTGGAAGCAGTTGTGGATAAGGGGCATCAAATAAATTCCCGCTTTGAAACATTTCAGTTATCACAATGGACTCAAAGATTTGGCAATTTACATTTTAGAAATATTGCCTTACAGTGAAATAAATATAAGCAGAAAATGTTGGCGTTTCCCAGCAAGACCAGGGAGCATCCACAAAGACTAAAGGGCCTGTCCCACCAGCATGCAATTGCATGCGTCTAGCGCGACCATACGTGGTCGTTTGAGGCGTACGGCCCCATATCGCGCGGGGCTCCAAAAATCTTGCACTGTCTGAAAATCCCGCGCGCCAACGGCCTGTCGGCCCGCAGGCTCATTGAGGGCATACGCAGGGTCTCGACGGGCGTACGCAGCGTCTTGACATCGTATGCAGCATCTTGACGGCGTACGCCTAGCGCGTGGCGTTACGCGATTACGTCACCGCCCGGTGTGCCGTTGCGTGATGACGTCACCGCCTGATGTCCAAATTCAGTGGGCCCGTCTACAGCCCAGCTGATTGGTGAGTATGATGTAGGGACCAGCCCCGCACAACTCCAGACGCCTCCGCAGTTCGAAGTGGAACCGGCCCTGCGCGGCCGTACGCCTCAAGTGACCACGGTTGGTCACGCTAGACGCATGGAATCGCATGCTGGTGGGACTTAAATGACCTGCAGCACAGGTGGCACACGGTAGTGCAGTCGTAGAGTTGCTGCCTTACAGCGCGAGAGACCCGGATTCGATCCTGGCTGTGGGGGCTGTCTGTACGGAGTTTGTACGTTCTCCCTGTGACCATGTGGGGGGGGGGTTTCCGCGTGCTCCGGTTTCCTCCCACAATGCAAAGACGTGCAGGTTTGTAGGTTAATTGGCTTTTGTAAATTGTCCTAGTGTGTAAGATAGAACTAGTGTACGGTTGATCGCTCGTTGGTGTGGACTCATAGGCTGAAAGGCCCGTTTCCATGCTGAATCTCTAAACTAAAACTAAAATCTATACGAATTTTGCTCGAGCAGTGATTTGGCTGATGTTTACAGGATGGTGAAAAAAATAGATTGTGTCTGTTCAGCTTTTTGTCTAACTGAATAGATATGGGAGCATCACAATCGTCAAGTTATTTATTACACTTGGAAGGAGCTCAATATCATGTTGCTCCATTCCCATAGAAGAGTACATCTAATGAAAATGTTGCTGCCTTCTGTGCTGACAGAATTGCTGAATTTCTTCAAGCAGCAGCTGTACTTATTGCTGACTGAAATTGAGATCATCTCCTACAAGAGGAAAGCCCCATATACCATTAATCATGGCTGACGTTGTTTCCTGTACATATTCATATCACCTAGAGGATCAAAGAAGAAACGTAGCAATTTTATTTTTCTCATAAATGCTCTGGGTTTTTTTTTGTGGTGTATTTTTAGATTTCCTGGGTTATGTGACTTTCTAGGACTGAAGTGTAAAACAAATTTGGACTTGCAGAAACAAAGAACTGCAGATGCTGGTTTATATTAACAATAGACACAAAAATGCTGGGATAACTCAGTGGGTCAGGCACTATCTTTGGAGAAAAATGATAGGTGACATTTCGGGTCAGCGCCCTTCTTCAGACTCTTGCACCTTTAATGACCTCTGGTAATTCCGAAGGCCCTGAGTGTATTTCTACAATGTAGGAACCCCAGCAGCCAACCTGAACACAGATAGTCCACAAAATGTAGGTGATCATTTTGGTCAAGGCATGGGGGAGGTCTACCCAACTTATCTTACAAGATATGTCATCAAAAATGTATTGCCTATTCGTAATATCCGAAGTTGCTTATGTGTATGTTTCTCTTCAGAGAGGCTGGGTGGATCAATGAGTATTTTCCTCTCTGACATTTTTGTGTCTTATCAGTGCTTTGGTTGGGGAGCTCCACTGAGACACATGCATCTTGCTTCAACATCAAACACCTTTGCAGATATAAAAACCTCATATTTTATGCTTCACTGACACATTCTCATCAGAAGTTGCAGAACTAATCAAGAACACTTATTTGGCATGATGCCAATTTGCTATTTATAACAAACACGTGACTAAGTGGGACGCGTTGGGTCCCAGTCACACGGGGCACCTGGGGGTGTGTGTGTGGGAGGGGGAGTGTAGGAGGGGGGAGAGGATGGTGTGAGGGAATGGGTAAGTGGGGGTGTGGTGTGTGGGGGAGGGCCTGTGGGGGAGGGCAGCTTGTGAGGGGGTGGGGGTGTGGGGTGAGGGGTAGGGGGTGAGGGGTGTGGGGGGGAGAGGTGCGGGGTGGAGTTGTGCGGGGTGGAGTTGTGCAGGAAGGGGGGCAGCGAGCGTTGTGGGGCTGGAGTGTGTGTGGGGGGGGTAGAGGTGGGAGTGGAGGCGACGGGGGGGAGAGGGGTGTGGAGGCAGGGGGAGGGTGATGTGGGTGTGGGGAGAGAGCTCGGAGAAAATATGAGGGTTGTGCGGGGAGTATCACAGGGAGGGGGGGAAGGATCCAGCGAGGGGGACCAGAGGGGAAGGGGTCGGAGGACTCGCAGTGGATGATGTGGACTCACAGCGGGTGATGCGGACTCACAGCGGTCGCTGGTCGTTATCCTCTGCCGGGATCAGAGTCTCCGTTTTTCGTTTGACGACATCTCAGTCTCCAACTCCACGGCAGACCGATTTGGGCCGCTTCCGGTCCCCCCGAAAATTGTGTGTGGTTGGAGACCTCCGCCAGCCAAGCAGCGCCCCCCTCAGCTCCAGTAAAGACGCGATGGTGCAGGAAGGGGCGGACCATCCCGCGGAGTGAGAGGAGAAAAGACCAATCCACTCGGTGCCGACTGGCAGGAGAGTAGATCGATCTGCGCACGCGCAATTTTTAAACCTCGCTAACTATTACATCAGACCACCGATCGGAACAAAACTTGGTGCAATCGCAGAAGAGGAGAACGGTGAGTAAGCGGGCAAAAAATCGTAGTGCTACCGTGTACCGTTTTTGTGCAAATAGAATGACCACGCAAACTGGAAGATAACAAGATCAGAGTTTTAGTTACGTATAGATAGAGGGAAAACAGCTCTGATAGAATAATGCCATCTATACTACTAAAAGTAAGATCTTGACCACTTCCTGTTTTTCTGTTCCATGATTTTTGAAAAAACACTGCCACTTAAGGCTGTGATTTTTGGCAATCTTACTCAGAGTCCCCCTCCATTGCGCAGGACAAGAGGATTGATCGATGCCCATCGATGAAAAATAAAAGAGTTATTAATGTTTTAAAAATGTTGACATTCTCTCTGCTGCCCCTGCTGGTGGGAGGGGGGGAGGGACTATAAAACCCGGAAGTATTGTGCCTCACGCAGTCTCTGCAAGATGGAGGAAGCGAGAGGGTCACGTCTCTCTGAGCTGTTAATAACACTGAACATATGTCTACTCCACTGTGAGTGCCCTTAATGTGGTTTGAAAATGAAAATGTGGTTGCTTTGAAATGCTGCACTGCAAATGGTTGTTGGTGGTGGTAACTGCTTTGAAAGGCTGCACTGCAAATGGTTGTTGGTGGTGGTAACTGCTTTGCAATGCTGCACTGCAAATGGTTGCTGGTGGTAACTTGACAACTTCCTGTTTGCACTGTATATTGATTTTAGATAAAACGCTACCACTTACGGCTGTGATTTTTGCCCATCTTACTCAGTCCTCCTCCGCTCATCAGGTACAGAGGATTCTTCCCATCAATGAAAAATAAAAGTGTTATTAGTGTTTTAAAAAATGTTGAGCATCTCTCTCCTGTCAATCACACCATGAAAGCCACGCCCCTTCCGGTGGGAGGGGGAGGGATTATAAAACCCGGAAGTGTGGGTGTGGCTCAGTCTCTTCTCAGACATGAGTGAGCCCAGCGAGAGACAGGAGAGAGGTTTTTCGACGGAGAGCTGCCAGAGGTAAGCGGCGACCGGCAGAAGGAGCTAAGGTGGCGGCTGGTTCCGCTGTCCGGCCCGGTGGCCACCTGAGCTACTTCTCTCTCCCCCCCCCCCCCCGGCCTCAATGCGGTGGCATTGCATGCCTCCGTGCAAGGAGCGTCGCAAGTGGCATTATCCCAATCCCCTCCTTCATAACATTCGTGCCCTCCCCGCAACTTTACCCCGGGCCAGACGCCCCAAACGCTGTGAAAGGAGCTCTCCCCCCACCCCCCGGGAAATACAGTATTTAAAAACATCACCAGGAAGTGTACTTACCACATCATTGGTACACGAGCACCATTCTTCTCTCCCTGTTTCCTAAGATACACTTAAAATAATGCCAATCCATATTTGTAAACCCCGCCAAGAAACTTGCGCTGCGTATGCGCAGTAGACTGATGCGCATGTGCAGTACAGCAAAGGCAGAATTTATGCTGCCTTCAGCCCCGCTTAAAACTATCGGCTCAGGCAGCGCTGACGGCATGTGGGCTGCACAGACCTTCCCATGTTACAAGCGCTGCGGATGAAAGGCACGGATAATTATGCCTACCGATCTCGTAGATAGGCATAATTCTCCCATGCCTTTACTATTTATATTTAGTTATTACCATTTTATAATTTTAGTAAGGGTAGGCAGTCCCTACCTTGCCTACCCTGATGGCACGTGCCTGCCTGACAGCGATCCCTGTGGACCAGGGCCACGGAAGCTTTGATAAAGCTTTCTACATGGATACAGGGGGTTGAGGAGAAATGACACAATTAAATATTCTTATTGTAACATGACGAGGATAAATTTGACATTAGTAATACACTGATGAACCAAAGTAACTTGGTTTCTCCATGGAGACAGAAGACGATGCGGATGCTAGAATTTGGAGCCAAAACAACTGCTGCAGCACGTCAGACAGCATCGGTGGAGGGAAAGGGATAGTCGCCATCTCAAGTTGTGAACCTGCATCAGGACTGAGTTTGGAGGAAAGATAGCCAGTATTTAAAAAATGAGAGGCTGGGGTGACACAGTGACTGGTAGGTGATAAAAGGACACAAAGTGCTGTTGTAACTCAACGGGTCAGGCAGCGTCTCTGGAGAACACGAATAGGTGACATTTGGGTCAGGACCTTTCTTCAATAACATCACCTATCCATGTTCCCAAGAGATGCTGTCGGACCCGAGTTACTCCAACACATTGTGCCCTTTTGTGCAAATCAGCATTTTCAGTTTCTTGATTTCGCTGTGGTGATAGAATGAGATGTGAAATAATGCGTAGATGCGGTCAGGTGGGGAGGGGAAGGGGTTAAGAGGCAGAGGCTGGTGATGGGTGTAAACAGATAAGAAAAACACAAATAACAATAGGCATCTGGAGCAGGTGGGGGTGGGGCGGGGGAAAGTGGAAGAAGAGGCTGAAAGATAAGGAAGGGATATTGGGCAGGTGTAACTCTCTTCAACAATAAGCAGATGGAGAAGGTGGGGGTGGGAAGGGGGAAGGTAAAGACAGAGGCTGAATTTCTTCTTCATGCTACATTCCTGTCACCGCCTTCATGCGGCATTACTGTCACCACTTCTGCAACTGGAAGGATGTCACGTGGCACCAGCTCATTGGGTAAATGGTGGACGTGAGGGTGATGGTGCAATGGGAGCCTCGGTCCACTAGAACTGAAATCCGTTATATAGTGGACCGCTATTGCGAGCGTTTACTGTACATTACATTTATTGCTCTCACCCAAATTAAAGATAGAAATTGTGAACAGCTGGAGTCTTAGCATTGTTTCCTGCACAGCCCAACTCTTTACAATCTGAAAATACCCTTATATTCCTCTTCTCTATTTTGGGTGCATTCATCAATTCCCAATCCTGGTCTTTGTTTTCCCAATACTATGTGCCTACGGTCATTGACACTCAATTTTGCTCAACATTCCCTTGTGTGGCATCTTATCCAAATATGTCAAATGAGCTAGTTTGCTGTTATCAATTCTGCTAAGAATTTCTTCAAACACACCAACATGCAAAAGGCTTGCAAATGTATTCATACCCCTTGAACTTTTCCACATTTTGTCACGTTACAACCACAAACGTAAATGTATTTTATTGGGATTTTATGGGATAGACCAACATAAAGTGATGCATCATTGTGAAGTTGAAGGAAAATGATACATGGTTTCCAAATTTTATTACAAATAAAACACTGAAAAGTGTGGCATGCAAAAGTATTCAGCCCCCCCCCCCCCCCCCCCCCCCCCGAGTCAATTCTTTGTAGAACCACCTTTCGCTGCAATTACAGCACCAAGTCATTTGGGGTATGTCTCTACCAGCTTTGCACATCTAGAGACTGAAATTTTTGCCCATTCGTCTTTGCAAAATAGCTCAAGCTCAGTCAGATTGGATGGAGAGCGTCTGTGAACAGCAATTTTCAAGTCTTGCCAGAGATTCTCAATTGGATTTAGATCTAGACTTTGACTGGGCCATTTCAACACATGAATATGCTTTGATCTAAACCATTCCATTGTAGCTCTGGCGGTATGTTTAGGGTCGTTGTCCTGCTGGAAGGTGAACCTCCGCCCCAGTCTCAAGTCTTTTGCAGACTCTAACAGGTTTTCTTCCAAGATTGCCCTGTATTTGGCTCCATCCATCTTCCAATCAACTCTGACCAGCTTCCCTGTCCCTGCTGAAGAAAAGCATCCCCACAGCATGATGCTGCCACCACGTTTCACAGTGGGGATGGTGTGTTCAGGGTGATGTGCAGTGTTAGTTTTCCGCCACACATAGCGTTTTGCATTTAGGCCAAAAACTTCAATTTTGATCAAGACCAGACCAGAGCACCTTCCTCCACATGTTTGCTGTGTCCCCCACATGGCTTGTGGCAAACTGCAAACGGTACTTCTTATGGCTTTGTTTCAACAATGGCTTTCTTCTTGCCACTCATCCATAAAGGCCCGATTTGTGGAGTGCACGACTAATAGTTGTCCTGTGGACAGATTCGTCCACCTGAGCTGTGGATCTCTGCAGCTTCTCCAGAGTTACCATGGGCCTCTTGGCTGCTTCTCTGTTCAATGCTCTCCTTGCCCGACCTGCCAGTTTAGGTGGACGGCCATGTCTTGGTAGGTTTGCAGTTGTGCCATACTCTTTCCATTTTCAGATGATGGATTGAACAGTGCTCCGTGAGATGTTCAAAGCTTGGGATATTTTTTTATAACCTAACCCTGCTTTAAACTTCTCCACAACTTTATCACTGACCTGTCTGGTGTGTTCCTTGGGCTTCATGATGCTGTTTGTTCACTAATGTTCCCTAACAAACCTCTGAGCCCTTCACAGAACAGTTGTATTTATACTGAGATTAGATTACACACAAGTGGACGCTATTTACTAATTAGATGACTTCTGAAGGCAATTGGTTTCACTGGATTTTATTTAGGGATATCAGAGTAAAGGGGGCGAATACTTCTGTACACCACACTTTTCAGTTTTTTTATTTGTAAAAAAATTTGAAAACCATGTATCATGTTCCTTCCACTTCACAATTATGCGCCACTTTGTGTTGGTCTATCACATAAAATCCCAATAAAATACATTTACGTTTGTGGTTGTAACGTGACAAAATGTGGAAAAGTTCAAGGGGTATGAATACTTTTGCAAGCCACTGTATATTACTTAGGAGCTAGTGGTTATAGATTTAAATTCCTGTGGAGTATCTTCAGCGTTGAGCGAAGATGGATACAGAATTGACCACAGAATGCACATAATCAGCACTAGTTGCACATCTGTGTTTAAGGGATTCATTCTGCCTATGCATAACATAAATATATTGTGCAGAAACCTCAGGTGGATTTACGCAATGCTCCATCTGCTTTTCTAAACACCCCAATCCCACCAGTAACTTTATGCAATGGCATTGACATGGCACAAAAAAAAATCTTCTGAATCTAAATCATGGATTAAAAATAATATGCATTACTGCTCCTTGTTGTGCAAACTTACAATATTTTGGCAATCAAAAGTATGTACCTCTTTAAAGAGAGAGAAAAAAATCCTTGAATGCCTATCCTGCACTTTGTTATCTGCAAATAAACCCTCTCAGTCTGTATTACAATTGTTGAACCATTGGTTATCTTCTATAAATGAAGATAACCAATGGTTCAACAACAAGAGCAGGCTTGGTGATCGCTTCGATCAACACCTTCGCTCAGTTCGCAATAACCAACCTGATCTCCCGTTGGATCAGCACTTCAACTCCCCCTCCCATTCCGAATCCGAGCTTTCTGTCCTGGGCCTCCTACATGGCCAGAGTGAGCCCCACCGCAAACTGGAGGAACAGCACCTCATATTTCGCTTGGGTAGTTTACACCCCAGTGGTATCAACATTGCCTTCTCCAATTGCAGGTAGTCCTTGCTTTCTCCCTCCTTCCCCTCCCCAGCTCTCCCACAGCCTACTGTCTCCGTCTCTTCCTTTCTTTTTCCCGCCCCCCCCCCCCCCCCCCGACATCAGTCTGAAGAAAGTTCTCGACCCGAAACGTCGCCTATTTCTTCGCACCATAGATGCTGCTTCACCCACTGCAGCTTCTTTGTCTACCTTCTGTAAATGAAGGGTTAATTTCCGAGATACTGTTTTCAGCAACCCCACAGATCAAATCGCTGTAAAAGCAATACAAGTTTTTTTTCCTATTCTTTTCAAACACTTTAATTTATTTGGTGTAAAAATAATGAAAGTAGCAAAAAACGAAAGTCAAAAGCAACCAATCAAGTAAAGGAAGTCTGTCCACTTGCCATGTTACCAGAAAGAACCGAATACGCAGAAAAATACTTGAAACAGTTAAAGAAAAATTGTGGTCAGGCATTTTCATTGCCTTCCCTACCCAATTTCTTTCTACATGAAAGTTAATCAAAAGATAAATACTTCTGAACTGCTACAACATACTGTAGATAAAAAGCATGTCAAATTCCTGCCAGGCGATTTGCAAAATTATGATGAATGTCTTTATCAATGAAAATTTGCTTAAACATAGATGTCAGCTGTTGATATCCACATTTAACTGCTCAGTTATGCCTTCTGAACTGCATAATCTGCCTGTGTTGCCACCTGCAGGGATTCTTGGGATTTTCATACTGTGGTCCTTTTGTTCCTCAATATTCCCCACTGTCCTATCCTTACTAATCCCCCCCAAGCTACAGCACTTAACAGATGTCAGAATAAAATTATATCTGCCATTGCCCTGTCCATCTTGCCAATTCGTCAATATTGTTCCACACCCCAACATTACCTTTACTGTTAAAAACTATTTTAAAGTCATCTGTGAGTTTTTCAATCATATCTCCTACATTTACATTCAAATTGTTAATCTGTATAACAAACAATAAATGTCCCAGCCCCAATCCCTTTTCAATATATTGCTGGTTACATGATTCCCAGCACAAAGGTTACATCTCACCACCATCCTTATCCACTTAGTACCAAGCCAAGGTTTGGCTGATGTCTCTAAGATTTAGTTTTATTCTTGTTTCTCAGTCTCATAATGGCTTCTTTGACTTTCATTGGCACAACTTTGGTCCTCATGTTGATAAACAGCAATAAAATGTTCCAAAGGTGATGGAAAAACTGGAGGAAAGACTAGGTGCTGAGAGCTCTCTTACATCTGCATTAAGAAGGCAATTACACACACCTGAGCAATTACAAACACCTGTGAAGCCATGTGTCCCAAACATTATGGTGCTGTGAAATGGGGGGAATGTATAGAAACAGCTGTAATTTCTACATGGTGAAACCAAAATGTGTACAAATACCATTTAATAAAATCTGACTGCACTTTAATCACATGTGATTTTTAAAAATTACAAATCTCCAATTGTGGAGTACCGAGGCAAATAAATAAATGATGGGTCTTTGTCCCAAACATTATGGAGGGCACAGTATATGACACCACCTTTTTTAGTGTCCTGTGCAAATTTACTCATTTTGCCTTGTACATTCTCATCCAAATCATTTCTTTCCAGCAACCATCAGGCTCTTGAGCACTACACATCCCTACCATAGCATCTATGATTTGTTATTGAAATGCTGTGTACTTTGGTTTTGCAATTTTATGGTATGATTAGCTCGGATTACTGGTTACTAATTTATTATATTAATGACCATTATATATTTATTTGTGTGTTATTTGGTTAATGGGCCTGTTAAGTAACAGCAAATAAGAATATAATTGTTCTGTATCCGGTACATATGATAATTAAACACTTTTGAGTATTGAAAGTCCTTCTAGCTCACTTCTCTTGATCTATTGAGGTCATTAAACTACGTATGAGGCTTACTTTAATTAAGGGGAACTATCAACTTGATATCCAATTCTCAAGCACCTCACACATCTTTGAGATGCCAGCTGCTTTTCTCCACCAATACATTAGAATGCAATTTTCTTGTGGACTCTTACAATCCAAATGATGACATTCGGCAAGGAGCAGCTGAATCCTGGGAACGTTTTTGCCAATCTATTTTGACCACATTTTGTGCAACCAACTCCAGAATCCATCAAACCTGATAGTTAAAATATACCTTTAAATAGCAAGATTAATATTGAGGGTATCATCATGTCCGTTCAGTTTAACAGGTTGGAAAACTTGGAAATAACAGGTTAATACAATAGCTCTTTGCAGCAGCTCTGGCAAAACAGACATGAACACTTCTAATAAACAGCACACATGTGAGGATGCCTTGTAAGACTTGCCCACATAGAAGGCAGCTTCACTCTCCATTGAATGTCTTAGTCCATGTACGAACGCAGTGAAAACCAACTTAAAGTGATTAATATGTTATTTTATACTGTAAGGGGATTGGAGGATCACAATACTGGTAGGGAATTAATTTGTGGAAAAGATCAAAGAAACAGCGTGCCAAATGATTCACAATTTCTGAGGTAAATAACAAAATTACTCAAAGTAACGTGAAATTTACCACAATCAGTCACACAAGTGACATTTTAAGTAGGTATGTCAGTGCAGGAGAAAGATATCTGCTGTAAAATATTGAAAAATGTGTGAATAAATTGTCTCAAAACAGGCGGGAACAGGAGCAAGAAGTGCCATGGTGTAACTTTCTTCATGACATTGACCACTCTGTCTATTAGTTTAGCTGTAACTGGAGGTGGGGGGGGGGGTAAGTGGATGGGGTTAGATAGAATATTTTCTCAGCATATGCACTGATAAATGAAAATATGTCTCACATTTTATATCTGGCAAAATTCCTTTCTAAATAACACAGAGATGAAGAAGTTCTGAAGCCATAGTAAACCATAAAATATATATTTTTAGTGATTAACTAAGTCTAAAAAATAAGTTTGACAAATGATTAGGAACAGAAACAACTAAATCTATGGTAACATATATTAAGAGTGTTCTAGGGCTTGTTTCCCTGGTAACTATGTTACCATATCTCAGTCAGAAAGCTTTCCCTGCACTCTCATCGGAGTAAAATTCATATCTGGTATGGACATTAAAATGGACTGTCAAAGCTCATTATAAACAATAGAAAACTAAACAAGAGAAGAAGGACTGGAGGGTATCTGTGGCACAGTAAATCAGGATGGCATTGGGAAGGAAAATGTTCATGTAATTTGTGGGCGGAGAGAGAAATTTCACTTGAAAAAAAAATTGTGACAATCAGTGTTTGCAATTCCTTAGATAGACACAAAAAGCTGGAGTAACTTGGCAGGTCAGACAGCATCTCTGGAGAAAAGGAATAGGTGACATTTCGGGTCGAGACCTTCTTCACACAGCAATTCCTTATTAACTATCGCAGCTTGTTAAATAAATCTATGAAAATAAAAAGCAGTGTGTCCATTTGTCTTTCTGCATGTCCTGGATTATGTATGGAACTCTACATAGTGGACAGGAGTTCTGTAGTGGAACCCACCTGATCTTCCATCCGTTTAGACTAATAGATGGGAACTCAGGTGGATTCACTTATCCAGTTGGTGCTCTGCCCAAGCTCTTTCCTGCGAGCCCTCAGTTATGAGTAGGTACAAGATGATTCAAAACAGGCCAGATTAAGAAAACTCTGCGCACTCTCAACCAGATCAAATTTCATCTGCCACTGCTCTCAGATTTGTGGATAAAGGTCGTACATTCCAGTGTCAACGACATTTTATAAGATCTTTGGTTGAATAAGTTTTACAAAAGCACTGTAAAATTAACTCCAAAAAGCACAATGGCACCTGTTATATAACTTAGGTTATTTGCAAATACTCAGGTATTTAATATTTGCAATTTTTCTAAAGATGGCGTGGAGCATTTTAGCTCAATGTTCGAAGCAAAACACTTCTCTTCTCGGACATAACTTCTTTATCAACAGGTCTGTGCAGAGTCAAGGCTGCTTGAAAGAGCATATTATCCCTTGAGGAAATCCCAAACAAAATGGAGATAGCATTGAAAACCTTGAGTCTATTCATCAGCCGCTAACGTCTCACTTGGCATTGTTAATGACAGAAGGAGGAGAGTACCACCTAAACTATCCACTCTCCCACTCGATCAAGCATCTTCTGTTCACCTGTGTCACAATCTGCAAGACCCACATAAGCCTCACCTATTACCTCATAACCTACAGAATTGGAGTGAAAACAAGTCACTGATGTACATCTATCTACCCGGTGTTACATCATATGTTTACAATTGCTGCACAGTTCACGATTTATCTGTATGGCCAACAGCACAAAGTATAATGAATATTTAGATTTGTAGACTGATATATACGGTCCTGTTGATCGAGGTGTGGACATTTTATTACATCTATGGCTATGACGTGCAGTAAATATATGAATGCAAAGGGGATAACATTCTACATAGAACATAGAACAGTACAGCATGAGAACAGGCCTTTTGGCATACAATGTTTGTGCCAAAAATGATGCCAAGTTAAACTGATCCCATCTACCTGTGCATGATCTATATTTCTCTATTTCTTGCACTTTAAGTGCCTATCTAAAACCCTTTTAACACCACTATCACATCTGTCTCCACCATCATCCGTGGCAATGCATATCAGGCCCCCACCACTCTCTGTGCAAAACACTTGCCTCGCACATCTCCATTAAACTTTCCACCTCTCACGTTATAGCAATGCCCTTTAATGTTGAACATCTCCAACCTGGGAAAAAGGTTCTGACTATCTATCCTATCTCTGCCTCTCATCATTTTATATATTGCTATCAAGTCTCCCCTCAACCTTCGATGCTCCAGAGAAAACAATCTAAGTTTATCAAACCTTTCCTTGTAACTGAAACCCTCTAATCCAGGCAGCATTTTGGTAAACCTCCTCTGCACAGTCTTCAAAACATCCACATCCTTCCTGTAATGGTGCGACCAGAACTGCATGCACTACTCTAAATGTAGCCTACTCAAAGTCTTATGGATCTGCAGCATGATTTCCTGACTCTTATATTCAATGCCCCTAGAAATGAATGAAAAAACATACCATACACATTATTTACCACATTATCAACTTGTGTTGCCACCTTAAGTGAGCTGTCAACTTGGACTCCAAGATCTGACTACACATCAATGCTGGTAAGGGTCTTGCCATTAACTGTCTACTCTCCCCTTACATTCAACCTCCCAAAATACAACATCTCACAATTGTTCTACAATATTGCAGATTAGAACTTTATATCACTCAATTGATTTATAAATGTCCAAATGTACATAAGTCTGTTTGTAGAAATTCCATCATTTTTGATCAGAAGGTATGCAATGCAAATGGAAGATTAGAGTGAATTCTGATAACGTTGGATGCTGTGCAGGAAAAATGTCAATGACGAGTTGTTACAAGGCCATTTTTACTTAAAGCATGTGCAACAGTGTGATAAAAATGCCAGGGTGCAGTTTGCTGCAGCTTTATCACACATTATAAATATATTACAGTACAGTCTTTATAAATATATAGATATATTATAACACAGTCTTCAAGAGACTTTAACAAATTATATTTTGTGCTCCCTCCACAATGGAGATGGAACTGTTGAGCATCCCACATATTCTGTTTCTATTTCTGATTTCCACCAACTGAAATATTTTTATTTTGCATTTACACACTCTTCTTCACCTCAATCTCGTGCATTTACAGTAACTGTTATGAATAACAGTTTAAATGAATCAAACTCAGTAAAATATGAATTGCTAATTTACTTTTTGCATGTAAAGTGAAAAGGAAATTCAGGAATAATAATGAGACCATCCTGAGAGTATTTCTTCAAACATGTAAACAAATAACTTAGATACCTGTTCAGTGCAAGTTATTATTTGGAAATCATCTTACCTTGAAATCTGTCTTTTACTATCCATAATTATTCAATTGCATTTAAAGATTAATCTGTTGCTACATTTTATCTTTCTGAAGTCCTTTAAAAAAATCTGGATTATGTGGATGTAAGAGCATGCATCCTGGAGTCTGTTTTGCTACTTAATAAAATCATGGCTGAATCGAATTTGGCCACCGCAATTTCCATGATATTTATTACTCTTGATTCCCTTTTAGTTCAAGAATTTGTCTAATTCGACCATGAGTAAACTTAATGAATCAGCATTTATAGCTCTCTGGATTAGAGAAATCCAAAATTTCACAATCCTCTGATAGAAGAAATTCCTCCTCATCTCTGTTTTAATCTGACTCCTTATCCTCCCACTGGAGGAAAACTTTCTCAATGCACTCTGTCATACCCTTTCTTATTTTTTTGAATTAAACAACCTCTGATTCTGTTAAATGTCAAAAGGTATTGACTCTTCACTCCAGGAACCTATTTCCTCCAGCACTGGCATATTGCAACAACAAAATGCATTGAGTCACTCATTTAAACTGCAATGACAAACCTGTGACCTCTACTGCATGAGGGAGTAGGTGCATAGGAAAGGTGACCCCTCCAAGTCACACACTTGCCTTATGTGGAAGTCTATTGCCATTCCTTCACCTTTGGGTTTAAATCCTAGAACACTGCCTATCAGTACTGTAGGAATACCTCTATCAGATGGATTGTAGCGGTTCAAGAAAGCAGCTCACCACCCCATTCTCAAGGGCAATTAGAGAAGAGTAACAAACGTTGGCTTTACCTGAATGCTGAAAACTAAAGAAATCAAGAGAGCTCTTGCTACACAGCCTCCTGAGCATCCTTAAATAAACAAAACAGAACTAAGTAGTACTTCATATTTTGGCGCACCAATTCCTTGCAAAACATTCTTACGCTCATCTTCTAGCTCTTTTAACTAGGCCAACATTCCATTCCTCAATTATTTGCTGAATCTTTGCATTATCTTTTCTGTCCAAGGACCTTTAGATTCCCCCTGAATGCCAACATTTTGTAGATTTACATCCTAAGCCAATTTCTGCAGATCACCAAGCAGCTGGCTACAGGAAACGACTATAAAGAGTTCTGAGAGAATGTCTTTCCATCAAATTTAATAATTACATGTGCCATTTCGGTTGGCAGTAAATATTTTGTCTGACTAGAGTAAAGAGTACATTTATAATCTCACCTTGATTCTTTCAATACCAGCTTCAATCCGCAACTGTTCCACCATTTTCCTTGCCTGAGCTATGTTGTTCGTTGACATTGTTACTGTTTATTCAGCAAGTCAATTTTCTGGATAAAAAACAAATATCATAAATTTTTTTAAACGTGATAATGGAAAATATGTATAATCAAATATAATAGAAGACTTACCAGGAAGCCAGAAAATAGGTAGCTACAGTAAATAGCAATATAAATTGTTAATGGGCTAAGATGTTGAATAATTTCCAGGATATCAATTCTGATAAACATAATTCAAAAAAATACTTTTATGATACTGAAAGTAGGTTTTCTGAAATGAACTTTTTAATGCTGCAGAACATAGTCCTGCTCTTTCGCATAATACAACAACATTTTGCAACAGGAAGGAAGGAACAAATTCATTATTTTGTACTAAAGCACAGGCTGGACTTTGTGTAATTGTTGCTGTGTTCAAGCAGCATTGGGGTTCACAGTTTATAAATCTTTTTGCAAACAAAGAACAAACTTAAAATCTTCATGGCTCTTTGACTAGTACCTGAATGACCTTTGTGCAATATTTGATAAGTAATTGTGATTTCATAAATCCTTTTACAACACAATGTTTAGGGAAATAAGATGAGAAGGTGAGAAAGAAACCAAAAAACAAAAATCACTGGAGATAAAATGTAGCGTGGAAGTTTCAAAGGAAGTACATTCAAATTAATACCAAGTGCAACCTACAAACTGGTATTAGCATTAGGAAATATAAATAGCTGTACTCTACTGGAATGAAAAGCAACAATAGGTCAGAGTGTATTGGACCAATGTCTTATGCATTATGTTATCTGATTAAATCAATGACTCTCCATTGTAAAATATTCACTGCATGATTGGTATTAGTTTTATAATTTTAAAAAATGTGACCTCTTTGGATGAGATCCAATTTTAGTAAGTTGATTAAATTAGAATACAAATGAAGATATGTCTAAAATACCGCAGTGGTGCAAGAAATTAATTGACATAAAAATGCTTTAATCTAAGCACCATACAGAGGCTGTCAGTATGTGGTTAGTGGCAGGAAAAATAGCTCTCCCTATTGCGATAACTTAGTCTGGCACCATCTATAGACCTTCCAGGAATAGTGAAGTCATCAAGCATTCTAAATAGCCTTTCCTTCATTTTTTACAGTCAATAAAATTTGGGGCATACATGTAAGATCAGGATAAAAGCTGAAATATCACAAACAAATCCATGGCAAATATGTATTCAAAACATAACCCTTTTTCTTTAAAGACTATCTAAAGTTAATGTGGGTCCCTAACAGCCTGTGGAAGGCAAAATTATAAGAGTAAGAAAATCGTATTGAAATCAAACAGATATTTGTATCTGACTTCATTGAAAATGACACAGGAATTCTGGAAATAGAGGAGAGCAACAGGTCTATAACGAACCATAACATTAGCACCAGTAAAAACCTTGTGTTGGAAAAATGAATGGAATGAAAGTTTATAAATGCCAGGGACCTGCACCCCAGTAACTTAGCAGTCAGGAGATGATGGATGGAGTGGTTGTCATCTTCTAAAATTCCATTCACTCCAGAATAATTCCTAGTGAGCGGAACATAGCAAGTATAAATCCCGCTGTTTCAGGAAATGGGAAGATAAAAGGGGACTATGTCTAACATCAATAAAAGGGATAATATTGGAAATATTGTTAAGGAAGTGGTAGCTGGTAATAGGATTGACAGCGTGACCTGGATTAATGAATGGGAAATAATATTTGATGAGTTTCCTGTTAGAGAATTTTGAGTGTCGCTTGCAGAGTAGATACAGTAAAGTTTAATAAGGTGCCAATAGATATGATTAAACAAGACAGGAGTGAATATTACTGCAATAAGATATTGTCATGAATTGAGAACTGGTTAACGGAAAGAAAAGAGATGAGGAATAAGAGTGTCTTTGTGGGTTCAGAGGCTATGACTAATTGTGTGCACATTGGTTGGTGCTGCAGTTTGTATCAATGATTTGAATTAGAGTATTAAATGTAATATATTCACGTTTGTTGATGATACAGAGCTGACTGGCAATGTGGGCGCTGGGGTTTCAAAAATACACTGACTAGTCAAGTAAATGAGCAAACACATGGCTGGTGGAATATAATGTGGAAATAGGTAAGTTCATTCACACTCTCACTCCAAAGAAGTATGGGTTTGTAGGTTAATTGGCTTGGTATAAATGTAAATTGTCCCTAGGTTGTGTGTAGGATAGTAGTCGGGAGTGGACTTGGTGGGCCGAAGAACATGTTTCCGCACTGTATCTCGAAACTTTAAACTAAAATGTGACCTCAAGACATTATTAAAAATTCAAAATCCAATCGAGAAAGAAGGAAATCAATGAATTCATTTGCCATGGAACAGTAGTTTCAGTTGTTCATTGGCTGTTCTCAATTCAGGAGATTGACATGCATGTAGTGAAGATTAAGATCTGTTTGTAAAGCAAATGATGGAACCAACTGAAGAATCCTCACAGCAGTCATCTCACAGGTGGAGTCTTCCGGCAGCAGTGAAAGAATTTGATTACCACTTTGCTAACCTGATGGGTTGCATTGAAAGCCTGCTGTAGTACCTGCCCAAGTTTTGTTCAATTGATTCTTTGAGAAAATGCTAACCAGATGAGTAATGTACAGAAAACCTTGCATCATTCACTGCTCCACAAACTGAATAATGATGATTAGTGTCAAAGGATGTTAATTAACACAACCTAAAAGCTGCACTTGGATAGAAACACTGATTGACATTTTATACTGCCAAATCCCTCATATGTCGTAAATTTTCTCATTTGCACATGTCAAATTCTTTATGTTTGAAGGTGTGATGATGTGAGTCATATACAAAATGCCATTACTGACTGTATTAATCTTTCCTGACACTGAAAAAAAGTTTCTGTATCACCCCATTTTCAAGAAATTTTTCTGTTGTGGTTGTATAGCACTTCTCTGTTTTAGAGCAATATGTGGTATCTCAATAAATATGAATAGAATAAAGTGTTATTAACCAATTAAAATTATAGTAATAGT